>FPAK01000004.1:7379837-8013337 GCA_900116095.1 Euclidium syriacum
TGTTAGGATCATGAGAATTAGTGACTAGAATTGCATCACTGCAATCACAGGCCCAAGGAACGCCCTTGTCGCGCTTTCTGAATTCACCATATCAAGTTTTCATCATTTTTTCTTTACGATCCTCTTCCTACGTTAACAATAGACAGAACAAACAATATTGTCAACCCAGCATAACAAACATTTGGAATTTACAACTCAAGATTCAAAACCCTACAATTTCTAAATTTATATAACATATGAGGATAAAATGACTAAATTTCGGGCAATCTAATCATTCACAATGTTATAATTAGAAGGAGTTGTCACAAACCATGATAATTAAAAAAAAAACACTTACATCGGATATCTCATAGGGACAACTCAAATACTTTTATCCCCTAGTGTTAGGATCATGAGAATTAGTGACTAGAATCGCAGCACTGCAATCATAGGCCCAAGGAACGCCCTTGTCGTGCTTTCTGAATTCACCATATCGAGTTTTCATCATTTTTTCTTTATGATCCTCTTCCTACATTAACAAGAGACAGAATAAACAATATTTTCAACCCAGCATAACAAACATTTGGAATTTACAACTCAAGATTCAAAATCCTACAATTTCTTCAATGAACAGTAGCCATACTCGAAACAATCCAGATTACGACAAAAACACAACAATAAGAAAACGACACTAAAAATTAACATCTAATACATAAACTACGACTAAGATAACCCCGTAAATTACCTTCTTCCTTTCAATTTCGCCTCTCTCATCAGCCCTAGAGCTGCCACCAAATAGATCTCTTTGAGCCATCGTCTTCACAGATTTTGTGATCTTTGACCTAAATGATTACCGACGTCATTTTAGTAAAGACCATAGACCAAACATCTTATCGTTTTTCAACCGCTCAAAACGACGTCGTTACAATGATTCCGTCAAAAAATTAACTTCGTCCACCCTTGCCACGTCGACAATACACGCGAGGTTTGTATTGCGGAGTTTCGGCGAGGTTGAGTGTTTGACTTGTATTTTACTGAGTTGGAGGTTAAGCTTGCACACAAAAATAAGGTGATTAGTTTTTTTGCACAAAACCCAAACATGTGAGAAGGATAAGAAGAAAAAGAGAGAGGCTAAAATAGCCAAAGGGGGGGGGTGAATTTAGACTATGAGGATAATGAATAATAAAATTTAGGAGTTAGCACTAAAAATTTAGGAATTGGTAACGGACGTGTAAATTACTCTTGACCCTTAGTATTTTGTTAAAGTTCACTCATATCTTTGAGAAAACCATTGAATCGAAGACCTCTTTTTCATAGAACAATTTCCATATTTATCCAAATTAACATCTTTGTAGAAATTTTTGCAAGATTCACATTATCACTAAATCCAAATGAATGGTAAGGGGTTATTTCACTTGAATACACATGGAAATACGAGGTTAGAATTGACAGTTGAATGGTGAAAGGCATCAGAATATTGGTTGGAGTAATCTTGATTTTGCATCATGGTATTTTTTTGCAAAAGGATATGCTATGTCTATAAATTTTTCAAGGAGTTCATGAAACCCCACCTTTTCAAACCTCTTTGTCAGATAAATCACTAATTCGCTTGAGGACACGTAAAGAAAAAGTCTGAGGGAGTTGATATAATTTTATTTTAGTAGATTCCTTCTTTGTATTGGTTTTAGGGCCTTAAACCACTACTTCGACATGTATATATGCATATTTCATTGGTTATGTCTTAGTTTATGATGTATAATGTCTATTATGCATTACATGGATCTTGGTGTCCCTTGTAGTTGATTTGGTACTGAAACAATATGATTGGAGCTGAAGAGAAGAAATGGACACTGAAGAAGACTGGCTCAAGTTATGGTGGACTTTTCATGCATAAACTGAAAAAATTGGGAATATGAAGCCACAATAAGAAGTGGATCACAAATCGCAGCTTAAACGAGGAAGAAACAAGCAAAGAGTAAGGCTCACCAAAACCGGCATGCAAACTAGCGGTCCAGAGCCAAACCACATCATACACAAATCTTGCGAGTGGACCGGTGGTCAGCGGCAGGCTGGCAACATCAGAATCGGAGGCATCAAAACTAGCAACCAACTGGCGGCCGCCGGTTATCTTCTGTATGTTCAAATTATCAAAATATTCTTGTTGGCCCAAGCCCAATCCACTAAGCCATGAGGACGACCCACTATGATTTTTAACCCCTTTTAAGTTTCTCTAATCAAGAGAAAACACTAAGTTTTGTTGAGTTTGAGATCTTGATACTCTTGTTCAAAGGTTGAGACTTTGTTTTTTTGTGAGAATATTATCAAATCCTTCTCTTTTCTTTTATCTAACCAAGTATCTTATGTTTATATCTTTTCATTCTTCCATTTCTGTTGATTTCCATTATGATCTCAGTTGAGATTTTGGGTGAGTAATACATTTATGAGTTTGGTTTAGCTATAGTTTAGATTTAAGTTTCATTTGATGATTTAAGAAGTATCTAGTGAATATATCCTTAGGATTGTGTTATCTGCAAAGTTTAAATCTTGATCATCTTGGAACCTAGATCAAAGGCTTTATATGCGCTAAAGGTATTTGTAGAAAATGTTTGAATGAATCTTTAGGAGGTAATCTTGGTTTTTTCATCATGGGAATAATGTCTAGCTATGTTGGTATGATATTTAGCTTGACTTTAGATGACTACTAAACTCTTAATACATGAGAAATCATAGGATCAATAGGTCATTAGTGGATGTTTAGAGAACATAGGAATGTCCTAATCCACATTGGAAACTGAAATGACTAGATTGGTATAATATGCTAAAACACAAAGCTCATATCACTTTATCATTGTTATTATCCTAATTCATCATTTGTTATGAAACTCAATGGATAATTAGATTCACCAAATATCTATTGTCCTAATTCATCAGTTGTTATGAAACTCAATGGATAATTAGATCCACCAATTATGTTATGACACAAATCTCAGATCACTTCATCATTGTTATTTTCCTAATTCATCATTGCTATCTTACATTATTTTGAAGTATCTATCTTGTTTCACATTTGGTTTTGCATTTGGTATTTGGTTTAATTCAATTCAATTAGAAATCATCATTACTACATTGTATCTACTTAGCTTATCCTATGTTTTGTAGCATAATTACATGTCTATTAGTTCCTTGAGAATCTATCCAATGTTATCTATAACCTAGATCTTGTATTTGGGATCATAGTAGTTGATAACTTTTAGAGATTGTCAAACTTCGAAGCTATATTAACAAAATACTTGGCAGTTACTGCAAATATGAAGATGGATCAATTGACTAAATCTGATGAGTTTCCTATATGTGAGCAGGTAGTATATATTATAAACCATATGTTATTCAGATGTTCGTGAAGCATGCTTTTGAGAAACATCACCATTAGCTTTCATAATCTATCCAAAGCCAGTTGATTCTGTCTACACTAATATGGTTGTAAAACTCTTTTATGATTAACTTGAAAAAGAGGATATAGAGATCATAAAGCAGTTTATCCCTAGTTGCTATGACACATATGGAAAAGTAGAAATATATAATGTTTTCAAAACCATATAAAAGATCTAAGGGTGTTAATTACTAAGACTACCAAATATGAAGAGAAATCGAGACAATCTCAAGATTGTCTCCCTCTCAACCATTCTTATTCCACCTACAAAGGTTGCTAAGAAATGGTCTACACCACCTAATGAATTTTTAAATGCAATGTTGATACAACCTGGAATCCTCAATTGAAAAATTGTGGGATTGGCTAAATCATTAGAGAAGAATTGGGGAAATGAAGATGATATGGAACAAAATCATTTCCTAGACCTTCTACTCCATTGTTGTGGAAGTAAAGCTCTCGACAATTAACACTGCGTGGATAATCTAAGATTTAGGATTGTGATTTTTAAGACAAGTTCATATAGTTTAGTACATGGAATCAAAAACTCATGAATGGCGAAGTATTGGTTGGACCACGTTGGAGATAAGAGATACTAAATGGAGGTTTATTCGGCCTCCCTTCTTGTTTAGTTCGAGAAAAACTAATACGTGTGCCCATACTTTAGCTTATATTTTCTCTTTGGATATTTATTATAGATTGCGTAGTTCTCGTCCGGCTTAGACCACTTGTGGACATAGCTCTATTTATTGGTAACTTTTTTTTTTATTGAATGCAGTAAGTTTGAGTTTACAATAAAAGAAGCTACTCTCCTACTTTATTGGTAGAAAAGATTATCCCTACATACATTGTAAATAAAACCAAAAGAAATAAAAGAGAAGATATTGCAAAAAAAAGTAATAAAATTGGGAAGTAAGAAGAGAACACAAAAGAGGAAGAGAGTCCAGAGCAGCATATCACATTCGTCTTCCTTCCCCTTTCCTTTTTTCTCTCTCTCTTCATTTGTTTGTCTGTACGTGAGATTCCTTGATTTAACTCTAATTTATTAAAGTCCCTTTCGCGTCCGACTCCATTCCCAGTCGGTGTCCGCGTGAGACAGATTTGGGTACTTCATGTCCGACGGCATCTTCTCCGAACGCCTTTTTCCCGGCGGAGATTCCGATGTATCTCACTAGCTCCTAGCTCCTAGCAGCCACAAGTCACAGGTCTTACTCTCCCCCCGAGTAAAGCAATAATGTCTCAGTCATTACCTCTGATCTCACTTTCCGATGCTTTTCCTTTTCCTATTTTCTCGTTACGATTTCTTGTTTGCTTTTCCGTCTTGTTACTGGAAATAGATTCTGATCTTTCTTTACCTTCTCTCTCTGCATCGAATAGCCTCTTCTTTCCTTTTATCACAGTTTCTTCCAATTCTGATTGAATAAGCTGATTTGGCCGGATTGATTTACTATTCTGTTTGTCGATTTGCTTGTTTTTAATACATTTGTAGCATTTATTACCCTTTGTTACTTGTTCTTTGGGGAGGGACAAATTTGAGTTGTATATATACACACATATACGAGTTGATAGATATTAGATAGGAAGTTGTATCACTGATGCTGGAATCTGGGAGCGTCTTTGAGGGTTTGCTTCTATCACCATCCTCGGGATTTGGGAATGTCTTGGACTTGAGGATCCGAGAGCATAAAAGTGACCGTCTCTGATTGTGATAGGTCATGTGGAAATGGTCATTGGTTCTTTTTTACTTTTGTTCAGACACTATGAAACGCCTTCTGATTACAGAATCTTATTCTCCTTTTTTCTATTCTTATGCTTGGCCTGTTCCTCTTCGCTGCTAAAACTTCTCTCTCTAGATAATATAACTAATAGCTGTGAAACTACAGGGACAAAAAAATGAATGAACTCCGAGGAAGAAAGGTTCAAAAGGTTGAAACTCCTATTCCAGGGTGCTTGGGGAGGATGGTAAACCTATTTGATCTTGGAACAGCTGTTAGTGGGAACAAGTTACTTACAGATAAACCACATCATGATGGTAATGGCATATTTCCCTCTGTTACTGTTTTTTTTTCACAAGTCAGAGTTATTGACACGAGGTAGTTTGTTGGCAGGATCCTCTCTATCAAGAAGTCGATCTGATGTAACACGAGTACCAAGCCCCTCTTATAAAGGCCATTCAGAAGCTGAGTTTGATTTGAGGAGAAGTGCTTCTAGCAAAGTGAGTGGTACTCCAATGAAGAAACTCATTGCTCGAGAAATGTCGAGAGAAGTCGAACATAGACAGAGCCCTACTAATGTGGTTGCTAAGTTGATGGGTTTGGAAACACTTCCTCAGAGAAGCGGTTCTCAATCTTCACTGAATCATTCAGTGTCTTCTATGGACAATGAGGTCGACAAGTATCAGCAGCTGAGCAGAGAATATAAAGATGTGTATGAAATGTGGCAGTCACCTCAGAAGGCGACGACTCGTTCAAGGGATAGTTCTCCTAGAAAAGGAAGGTATGATGAAAATATAACTGAGAAACAGATGGCTCTTGTTCGTCAAAAGTTCTCAGAAGCAAAACGTCTTGTAACAGATGAAAATCTTCACCAATCCAAAGAGTTCCAAGATACACTTGAAGTTTTGAGCTCCAACAAGGATTTATTTGTTAAATTTCTCCAGGAATCAAATTCATTCTCTCAGCATCTCCCTGACAACTTTCAGCCTGTTCCTCCTCATCCAGAGACCAAGCGCATCACAGTGTTGAGACCTTCAAAAGCTGTTGAAACTGAAAAATTCGTGGGTCAAGGGAGGAAGAACAAGCATGGTAAAAAGATGGCTTCATCAAGTCAGGAAACTGGATGGGGAAACCGTGATCTTGGTTACTCTTCATCTTATGTTAACCGGGGAACCAAGGAGCAGCCTGTACAGCCAACCCGAATTGTTGTCTTGAAGCCTAGTTTAGGGAAGTCTCTAGACACAAGAGCTGTTTCTTCCTCTCCATCCTCTCCGAGGAGTCTGCACCATGGGGGATATTTTGGTGAGCCTGAAGATGTTGATGACACTAAAGAAGTGGCAAAAGAAATTACTCGTCAAGTGCGGGAAAATCTGATGGGTCACCGTAGGAATGAGACTCAATCTTCTTCTGTCTTATCCAATGGCTACAACGGTGATGACAGCTCCTTTAACAAGTCTGATAACGAAGATCTAGTTGGAAACTTGAGCGATTCTGAGATCATGTCACCACCTTCTAGGCATTCATGGGACTGCCCAAATAGGTTTGAAAGTCCTTTCTCTCCTTCTTTCAGTCGAGGGTCGTTTTCTCCTGAGTCGTCTGTCTGCAGAGAGGCGAAGAAGCGACTCTCTGAAAGATGGGCATTGATGTCAGTGAGCAAAGGTACTCAGATGCATAAACATGTCCCAAGAACCTCAAGCACCTTAGGCGAAATGCTTGCACTCTCGGAGACCAAAGTGACTACTGGATCCTACGAAGTCGGACCAGAGACAAGGGCGTCAACATCATGCATTACAAATGACGTAAATCGAATGGAAATGGAAAGTGATATTCTTGCAAGGTCAAAATCAGTCTCTGAGGTTAGGCTGGATGGAGAAACATCTGCTTTGGGGAGTTCCAAAGCACAATCTCCACAAGAGCTGACTGAGACGAGAAGCCTGAGACAGTCATGGAAAGTCTCAAACTTATTCTCCTTCAAGAATAAGAAAGCAAGCAAGGAGAAAAGAGATGCATCTCAATTAGCAACACCATCATCTTCTGTGACTCTTTCCGGGAAAATCAGTGAGGATTGTTTCCCTCCTGATGCATCATCACAACCGCCAAGTATAATCCCAGGCGAGGTATCCCACTAATCTTTAACCTTTGTTCAATGTACTCGAGGAGCCATTGATGATTCTGAATAATGGACTTGTTTGTAGGAGGAACTGACTACACCGAAGCCCCTAGCGGCTGGGAATACAAATGAGCAGCCGAGTCCAATTTCGGTTTTGTTTCCGCCATTTGAGGAGGAAGGAGTTGGGATTCCAGAATGCTCTGGGTCAACCCAAGGTTAGTTCTCATGTTGCTTAAGCTTTTTGAGAGTTGTGTTTACTCAGCTAATCCGAAAATGTCCCATTCTCGAACAGGAGAAGAAGTGTCTCTCAAGTCTAATCTAATCGACAAATCGCCATCAATCGGGTCAATCGCTAGGATCCTCTCTTGGGACGATGAGTGTTGCACAAACACATCTAAACCAATAGTGGGATCCCATGAAGATGAAGACTGGTATACCTTCATTGAAACGCTCTTGACAGAAGCTGGTTTCATCAGCGTCTCTCTGCAATTACCAAACAGTCCCTTAGACCCTTCACTCAGAGACAAATACACCAACACAGATAATAAGGAGTTCATCCACGAAAGCAAACGCAGACAACAGCGGTCAACTCGTAAGCTCATCTTCGACCGCATCAACGACATCATATCAGAGTCAACGAATATTTCTACGCGTTTTGAGCTAGTGGAGCATGTGTGGGCCCAGGTAAAGGACTGGATTTCCGATGAGCCTAGCAAGCGTGACTCAATAGAGGACATGGAGGCAAACACTCTGGCTGCTGAGAGTCTAGTGAAGGAAGAGATTGTCGGGAGGACATGGAATCATAGCTTGCAAGTTGAAATAAACGACTGTGGGATTGAAATTGAAACCAGACTGTTGCAACAACTCATAGAGGAAGCCGTTATCGATCTTACACGATGAAACAGAATAATATATAGTGTAATCCAATCCATTCAATAAATATGTAAGATATAGTGTAATGTTTTCGATTTGTGTGTCTCGATTCTTTTTCTTTTTGTAATAATTGAGAGGGATAACAAAATGTTTATGTAGTCATTGTTTAAGCAGAGCAATAAAAAGCAATTTGTTCTCATTTTAAACACAAAGCTCGTGACGCTTTTGTACAAAAACACACCAAAATGAAAGCAATGTTGATAAACATACTTATGCACACTCAAGAGAGAGAGAGGAACAAAAAACATAGTGATGGTTTCTGACAGAAAAACTCAGTTCTTTTAAGAGTTTAAACTGAAGGACTCTGGCTCTGACCGTTGACCAATCCGTACTGTAGAACAAAAGAAACAGTTGTGATGATAATCAATCAATAAGCTTAAATGTTTCGTACTAAAGTTCATGCAAGTAAGGTACTTAGTTTTGTTTTTTTACCTTCTCTCTGATTCGGGACCTCCAATTGTCAATATTGCTTGAACCAGAAGACGTTTGGTTTGCCTGCGGACCAAGGAGATTCTCCCTCATCGGGTTCTCATAATCATTCTCATCTTCAAGCTCTGATTGCCTTGGTGAAACCATAGCTCTCAGAACCAAAGCCAGGAGCAATGACAGTAACTGAAACCACCAATGAATACAAACACCATAAAAGATAGAATCATGAAATAACTCAAAATCTCAGACAAGGCAAGAACTGTTCTAGTTACCTGGATCGCTACCACAACAATTCCGACCCACTTGCAAATATCGATGTTTGCTTCGATGAAAGCTCGAAGGCTATTGAGTTCTCCAGTTGGATCATAAGGGAGATCCTAAAGAGAGACGAGACTTAGAAACCGTTTACACAAACACACGAGAAAATACAAGCTCCAAATGTAAGTAAGAAACAACTCACCTTTTCCCAGTGACGATCAATCGCTATGAATCCGACGAGAACCGATTCAAAGACGATTAGAAGAGTTTTGAGAATAGAATACTAAGACCTATCAAGGATTAAAACATATCCCAGTAGAATAATATTAACAGAAGCAAATGATGGAGTTGATGAGGCCTGTAATGTACATATAATATAAAAGGATACAAAACATAAGCAGCAGCCACTGATGGCTTCAGCAGCTATGAAACCGATGACAGTGACGAGGCACACCAAAATCCCAATCGCCATGAAAGAGTAGATGAACCTGCATTTAACTTAGAGCATCAAACTTTGGCTTTTACCTTAACCCCAATGTAAAAACCAAAACAAACCCATCATCGTCAAGCATTTAAAGCTTTGCCCTTTTTCATTTGTAATGGACACAAAGATCGCAATTCAAGTTCAGTAATCACATCTATAAAACTTGTGGGCCCAGACAGGATTAGTCAATCAGGGCGAGATTTTAATTAGAAACCCTAATAAGAATGGAAGATTGCTTTTAATTACCATGGAGCTGGAAGATCTAGGGAACGGAGGTTGAAACCCGAATCTCTACCAGACCCGAGAATGATACCCGATACGAAGTTGATGGGACTGGTGGTGATCTCAATTCCTGAACTAGAGAGCGAATAAGAATCTGGCGACGAAGCTGGAGGAGGGATATGCGGCGGCGGAGGATCCACGGGTACATGATGGTTGTATTGATCGAGCATCCAAATCGAGTAGATTATGATTGATACACCGATGAAAGCTTGGAGAAAATTGAGGATCTTGAGAACGGAAGCAAACGAGACATGGCAGCAATTGCGTTGCATTTTCTAACACGATTCTCTCTAGATCGGACAAGGATGAAAACAAAGTATAATTCTGATCAACGATCTCCAAAAGACTATAGAGGGAATGGTGATTTCGGGAAAACAGAATAATAAAAGCTGTTTTGAAGGATAAAGAGAATCCCAAGTTTTTTCTAATTGTCGTCTTCTTAGTTAAAACTTAAGAAATGGTGTCGCCTTTCTGTTTATCCTCATTATTGTTTTTTTTGTTGTCTAAAATTCTCATTATTATTTTTAGTTGAACATTTGAGCTTTGTATATTATTTGAAAAAACAATAGTATTAGATTGATTTTTCGCTTACAGGATGGGTGTTCGGGTTAATGTTCGGGTTTAAGGTTCAGTGAATTAAAAATTATTCAGATACTTTTCTATATCAGGTCGAGGTCAGATTCGAAGTTTAGTTTGAATTTTTTGTTTTGGTTATTTTTGGTTTTTCTAACATGAATTGATTTCAAATCATTCGAAAATTATAGTTTTAAATTTATGTAATCTAAAACTAAGAAATAAGATCTAATAGCAAAATTTTAACTTGAAATTTCGTTTGATATGTTTTTTGATTATAAATAAAAAACCTAAGTTAATAAAAAAGTTTTGTTATTTTTTTCGTTTGTTTAAGAAATCCAAAATATATATCACAAAAATATTACAAAATAAAATAAACAAAAGAAAAACTAAAAACTAATCTACTTCCATGGACAATCTTGAATTCCTAAGTTTCTATAAAAACAAAGATATATTAAGATTAAAAAGAAATAATAATTTTGAAAAAAAACAAGTATAATAAATTCCTAATATATTTATATTAAGGAGAACTGGTTTAATATTATAAAAAATTTGTATAATTTGTTTGTTATATAATTGTATTTCAGTTATCCATTCAATTTTCGGTTCGATTCAAATTCAGGTTAAGGTCTTTAGATATCAAAATCGAATACTCGTTCGAGTACTTTTACATTACGGGTTTGATACCCCTTTTTCGATGGGGTTCAGGATTCAAAATTCGGGTTCGGTAGTGCTTTGAGTTGTTTGGAATGGAAATGTGAAGGTTACGATTGTAGCAAAGAGTGCACAAGCTATCATTTGTGTTCTCCAAGTTGTTGATGTTGAAGAGGAGTTTTGTTACTTTTCCGTCTATGCATGTCAAGGAAATGAAGTTGTTATGAGCCGAATTAAAGAAGCATAAGGATACAACAAGTTATAAGAATAAGTCATGGATTTTTTGTGGTGATTTGGTTGAATTTCTTGAGATGCACGAGCACTTCCATTCTATTATTACGCGTTAGGTCATTCCGGGTATGTTTGATTCCAAAGACATTGTTAGATATTGTTCTATGTTGAATATGAATGCTCATGGTTCCCTTTATACCTTGAGTAATCGTCAAAGTAATGGACTCATTAGTAAGAAACTTTACCGAAGTCTCATGAATGATAAATAGTTATCATTGTTTACGAAAGCGTATTGTGTTATTTGAATCGGGTGGCTGTTCTAATTACCTTTGCGGGAAAGTATTATTAAGAGTAGTAGAACTTGAGTAAAAGGTCCTTTTAAAGTTGTAATGCTTCTAGTTAATCACCTGATTTTATCTCAACGATACATATTTCTGGCCACCACAGAAGAGCTCTTTCAATCTACTTCTATGTTTTCCAAGTTCTCGAAAAGTTGAAAGGTTTAAAACCATCAATGAAAAATCTAGGTAAGAAAAATATGGTAGTGATTTTTTGTCGAGTAAAGGAGCTTTCAGTGATTTGTGTGCAAAGCAGAAAGCTACATTAAAGAATCCAAATCCAGATACGGCTCAAAAATAAAATGAGACCAATACCCGCTAAGAAAGGATCTCATCTTTGGAGGAAATTTCTTAAAGCAAATTTCTCAAAGCAAAAGTACAAGCTACACAGGTTGAAGGTTGGGGATAAAAACTATAAGGCTTTTCATATTGTAGTCAAAGTACGATAAGCAAGAATACAATCAGGGAGATTTTCAATCAAAATGGATATTCTCTTGTTACTATTAATGATATTAAACAAGAAAATGTGCGCTTTTTTATGATTTTTTGTTGGTCGCTGGATTATTATGGTATGGATTTTAAATCCATTAATGCGTTTATGGATTATGAATGTTCGACCAGCCTCTCTCTCGTTTAACCTAGCCGCCTCCACTTCAGGATCTTCGATCTACTTCTCCGGTGCGCGTGGAGCCTCACCGCCGCCCGGAAAAGGTTCCCCCTCTTTAGTTTTCTTGTCGCGGCAAGGTTCCGGTGGTTTTGTGAGATGTTTGACGACGGATTGGAGTTGGGATTTACAATCCGATGGTCTGGTTTGCGTCCGGCGGTGAAGCGAACGATCTGGAGCCTTTTCGACGGTGTCCATGGTGTTAGGAGAAAGGCTTTCGAGGACGGAGCCCCCTTCCCTTTGGTATGGTTGTTTCGAACTTGGTTTCTCCGATCTGTAAGTTGAGATGTTCGGCGTGAAGGTGACTCTCTTAAAGGTGATGGTGGAGGTTTCGATTGAGGACTTTGGGACTCCATTCTCACCGGAAATTTTGTCTGCCTTGGAGCGGATCCTTTGTTCTGACTCCGGCTAGACCTCGGTCTTTGTTCCCCAGATTTTCTGTCCCTCCAATCCGGTCAATGATATCTCAGGTGTGAACCGGGTTTTCTTTTTCGTTGTGCTCCGGTTGTGTTTTCTGAGACGGTGACGGTTTAAAGGTTTGAGTCTTGCCGGCAAACTTCCCATGGAGGCTCTTCATCTTGCGGCAATCAAAGGCATAGTATCATTATAATCGATAGGCCCCCCTCTATCGCGATGTGGCTGATGTTTGTCCCAATGTATGAAGGGCTTCTCTATCATTTACTTGATCTGGTTTAAAGGGATCCCACCTCCCATAACTTTCAAGCCCCGGTGACCTAAAGCCTTCCCGAAATTGTCTCATTTTGACCTTTTGGATGCCTTTGCGGTTGATAATAGTAGTGCTCATCGGGGTTTCGCTTCCGACATCGACTCATCTCAAATGAAGCCATTTTTGAAGTGTGGTGGTTTGGTTTATCTCAAAAACACGGGGTAAGGTTACGGAGACGGTTTTCTCCGACCATCCCTTTCTCCCGGCCTAGGAAGGAATCCAACACGATAGCTTCAAGTTGGTTTTTGTTTTGTAATTTTGGAGTTCATGTTAGATGTTGATTGACTTTTTGCTTATTTTTTTGTTTTTCTCTAGTTGTAGTTGTAGTTCGGGGCATTAGTCTAATAGCTAGATTTTAGTGTTTCTTTGGGATTTCACAGGCGCCGGGCTCCGGTTTCGTGGTTTGTTTCCCGCTCCAGTTGCGACGGTTTAGCCGTGTTGAAAGCAGGGATTATAATCCATAAATCCATGTGAAGGGGCATGAGTACTAGATCCTTTTGTAGGTTTTGTTGGCCAAATTGTTGTACTCCCACCACCCCATTTCAAATCAATCTATTGCATTTTCAGTGAAAAAAAAAAAAATGTTCGACCAGGATCAACCCAATGAATTGTTCTTCTCTTTTATTGAGACTTATTCCTTTATATCACTTTTTTACATTGGACAATATTGTATCACAAAAATCCTCGCTAGAAAAAAAAAATATTTCTTGTCAAGAGTTTTGACACGGTTATATAACCTTTCAATATTAGCATCTAGCTCCTCATGGGAAAACTGGTTATAGCCCCATCCAAAGTTTCTTATTTGAGGGAAACCACACGAAACTTGGAACTCTTGATATATCTCCATTTCAGAAGTTCGTATGTTTTTATCCCCATTTAAACTTTAAACTATGTTTTTACCCCCATTGACGTTAAATCCTAACGTTTTCCGTCAAATCGAGACTCAAACCGGTTTTCACTTAATTCAAACCAGTTTGAATCATATGTTTATATATTAATGATTTCATATCACTATTGTAATGCACGGTAACCTAGTGGTAAACGAATCCATTCTATTTCCTTGACAGCCCCGAGCTCGAGTTCTATTTTTGCATAATTTTTTAGTTATAAACATATCAAAAAAATATGCAATGATCAAGGTTCGAATATGGGGCATTTAGTTTTTTTAAACCTAAGGATTTACCAGCTGAGCTATCATGACAATCTAATAAGCTTTTAATTTGTTTTAAATTTATTAAAATAACAATTCGAACCTAGATCTCCATCTTCTTCTACAACGAGTTAAGGAGAGAGAAAGGTTTCCCAATCTCAATTTTCAATCCTAAATCAAGCCATCGTAGAACGAAACCTCATAGTTTACGGCTAATACTCCCCGCAAAATTTTGTTCTCTCGATTCAACGACCTAGATCCGTTATAATCTTTGTCAAAGTCAGAGCTCCCATTGACCAAAGATGGAAGCTATCTCTGAATACATGGAGCCACGAGATTGCATTATCGACGGTGGAATAGTGAGATTCGAAGAAGATGGACATGAACGAGGAACTGAGGAAGAGGGAGAAAGACGACGTATTCTGCGGCGGCGTTCGAGAGTTTAACTTCTGGGTTTGAAGCAGAATTTCAAGCCGTTCTCGATGCCAGAGTTTTCCTTCATTGCCCTGTCTCCTCACTTACCCTGACGAAAAGGTGTTTTACATAATAAATTTTAAACAATTCAAATGCTTACGGTAATGTGATGATAGCTCAGATGGTAAATCCTTAGATTTTATAACTACAAGGCCTCAGGTTCGAACCTTGATCAATGCATATTTTTCAATATTTTTATAACTAAAAAATTATGCAAAAATAGAACTCGAACTCAGGGCTGTCAAGGAAATAGAATGGGTTCAATTATCACTAGGCTACCATGCATTACAATATTAAAATGAAATCATTAATATATAAACATATGCTTCAAACTGGTTTGAATTAAGCGAAAATCGGTTTGAATCTCGATTTGACGGAAAACGTTAGGATTTAACGTCAATGGGGGTAAAAACATAGTTTAAAGTTTAAATGGGGAAAAAAACATACAAACTTCTAAGATGGGGATATATCAAGAGTTCCAAGTTTCGTGTGATTTCTCCCAAATAAGAAACTTTGGATGGGGCTACAACCAGCTTTCCCAGCTCCTCATACACCTCATCTATATTTGAGTTCACATCCTAAAATTTCTTTTTACCTTCCACATGTCTTGAAGCATACTCAATGGCACACAATTTTTTTTCCTTTGATGAGTCATTGAAGAACTTGAGTAGTGATATCTCCTTTAACTTGGTTATTTTGGGTTGGAGCTTCTTGTGAATATTTTTTTTTTCTCAATTCTACTTTCAAGATCCTTCACATAGGAGTTTCGTTGTTGAATCTTTCCATTTAGGTCGGTATAGCACCCATCAAGTTGTTTGTTGATTGCATTAAAGAATTTGTGATTACCGCATTGAATTTGGTAGAAAGTTCACTCACAATCTTCCTTGTACCTCTAGTATCTCCTTAGTCAAAGCTATTTGTGTGCCCACTTGATATGTGCCAGAAAGACTAGGCTGCTCTTGGATATACCATTGAATCATTGATCATACCTTTGATTATAACTTGAGTTCCCCACATAAATAGCAAGCATTCACTCTCAAAACTACACAAATGATCTTCTCTTAACTCCTTCTATTTGTTCTTGTACCTATAAGGGACACAAGAATTCAAGAGAATTTACAAGTGAAAGTGTCCTAGTCTAAAGCTAATTCTAAATCTTTCTGAGTTAATTAATGTTTCTCGGCAGTAGCGTAAAATAATTGATGGAGTACTTTTTTGTTTACTTCCAAAATGTAATATTACTAGAGATCTAAATCTCACCTAACTCAACGAAGGTATCAACGCAAAAAGGGAATGCAACCATGAATTGTGAAGGGAGTATGTAGAAATACGAGTCGTAGAGCCGGCCAAAGGTGGCTTAAGCACGACCAAAAATTACAACAAAGACACCCTCACTGACTATACCGCAATAGAGAGGGTAATCGTTAGCAACAACCACCTTCTTCGATGCTTTTTTGCTGTGATTCACTCTTATGAGACCTGAAAATCTAGGTGGTATTGTCTAAAACACCACTGGCCAATCAGATGAGTAACCATCATAAACATCATAGTAATTGAGATGTAATATCAACTCTATGCATCGAGACCCCAAAAAACCACATAGGAGATGCCCTTGAGTTTCGTTTGGAGGGAGAGAAATATGAGAGTTTCGTCCGCCGAAACCACTGTAACACAAAAAAATACCATTGAACGCTACCAAATGAGGATACAAAGACCACATTCTCTACACATCGCGAGAAGAAACACAGGGGATCTCACCCTTCACTCTAAAACTGACAATCGAAAACATCCAAAGATACGGCCCAAGCTTCACCATTTCCAAACATATATGGCGTTAGCTTTACCGACTGTCCTCACCACTGGTGTCTGCATCCTTCAAGCCAAGAAGAGTAGGCAAGATATCTGCCACCGCACTCTCTGAAAAACTGCCTTGTCACATCGCCTGGACCATCCTTGGCCCATATCACACCAAGACCACATTGATTCTCTTCTTCAAAGTTTAAAAGGAAGCATAATGGAATTGGGGCTGGCGCCTACACTATGAGAGCCGCCGCACGTCGGTCGGATAGGAAACCTGACCTTTTAAGCGGCTGAGTGAAACTATTGAGAAATTGAAGGGTTTTTTTTCCATCAAGATAGTTATTCTTAGGCATGGACATATGGGTGTTCAAGTCAGGTCTATTCGGGTATGAGTCTTTTAGATAGGAGAGTTTGGACTCATATATGACCCAACAGAGTTTCGGTTCGGGTTCTGTTCCAAAAATTTATATTTGTATAATACCTGAACTAAATGGGTACCTTTCGGGTCTTTCGATTTTATTTAGTTACATTTTACCCGAAATTGATATCTTATACTCGAATTTTTTTTAAAAATTCTCGTAATCAAAATTCACCGAAATTGAACTACTTAAAACCAAATTGAGCATAGATGGAAATGGCCAACCTTCATCAAAATTGAATTTTAACAAAATCCAAAGAAAAATTAAAAAGTCAACTACTCAAAACCAAGAAACCATGAGAAAAAGAAGATCAAAGATCTACTCGGATAAAAAAAGTGGCCAAAACCTTTTGGCCTCTCCCATCTTAGATTGTGAAACCATATGGAGATGGCTCAGTTTCATCATCAGACACATATTCTCAATTTAGCACAGCTCATACAAATCCCGAGTGGAGCGAGTTTTACTTGCACAAAGAAGAAAACGCAGTTGAAATTGATGATGAATTCATGTGTCCTGCATCTAGAGAATCTTATTTCTTCATCTGCCAACTCACACCGAATCTCAAAACTCGCAACAGGTAAACGGAAAACCTAGTTCTAAAGAAAAACCCTTTAAATAAACTATTATCTTTGTTTCGGGTCCTTGGGTACCCGATTGGATTTCGAGTAGGATTCGGAACCAAAACGATATTCACATGTATGGTAGCTAAAGACTCAATGAGTATAAAAGATTCTTTTGATTTGGTTACAGGTTCGAATATTTCAGGTCGAGCCCAAATTAAGGTATTCGAGTCTAAGTTTTTTGTCCATTCCTATTTATTCTTACAATTCTTCAGAACATATTAAAGAAGTGGAGATTTTAACATTATTCTAAAAAAATCTCCAACACTTGGATAAGGATTTTTAGGTTTTGGCCCAAATGATAATAGAATATTTACCCTAATATTAAATTTATTATTCAATCCATCATAACTTATGTTAGGTGTGTCTACCTCTAACTAATTTGGCGTCTATCAAATAATTGTTGACAAGAAGTCTTTCAAATAACTATTAATCGCGGGAAGTTAATCACTAGAAAAGCCTCAACATACTATATAGTTAATAGTAATACCCACATGTTTCGACTTAAATCGAATGAAATTTACTCTCACCAAAATTAAATATTTCACCTTTTTAATATGCGTGAAAAATATCAAAACGGCACTTTATGAGACAATTTCTTTGTTTCTTGAAATTAGTCTAGAGATTAAAGACATATATCGAATTTTCATGTCGGGGTTGTAACTGGTAGTTTATGATTTTTTTAGGGAACTTTGGAGGAAAGTTGTAATTTTGTACAGATTATTTCTGTTAATAAATTTACTCATTATCAAAAAAAAACTGGTAGTTTATGATATTGTCAATTAATTTTTTAATCAAAATTTAATATGTAATTAATTCAAAAATCCGTGATCAAATAATATTAAACCCGAATTCTTTTCTTGATTTCAATTTTCAGTATTATGAGTTCGCACACCTCATCTGAAAGATCTCATATATGTGTGTTGCCTTCATATGAAAATCAATATAATCGAAAAACTATAAACATAAAGCAAACAAAAGAACAAGAAAATGGCAAGATCATCGTGTTCGTCCGCTTTGAAAACTCTATGCGAAGAAAACAAAACATCTCTATGGAAGATAAGGAAGATAATAGCAGAAAAATGTGATCAAGGTTTTATGGAATTTGATAATAACGATGATATGGAGAAATATATTGTAAGAAATTTGAGCGATTCGATTGATAGGTTGAAAAAAGACTCGATAAAGATCAAGATCGACGATTACGATACAGGGGACCAGCATGTGGTAATCTTTGGGTATGATCATAAATCTGATAAATATTATCTTGGAAAAATACAGAGAATGAAGGAGCTTGCCGTTGGAGATGAGATTGGATTGTTTTACGATCTCATTTCAAAAAACTTGTGTTTCTCTGTGTTGAAGCAAACAAGAACCTAATGACCAGAACTCGTTTAGTTAGGCTTTAATTATATAACATAATAAGATATTGCTTTATGAGAAATAAATTATATTTATGTAGAATGTCTTATATTTTATAGAATTTATTTATATATTATTAAATATTTAAATCTGGTTGAGGATTTGATGCCAGCTAGTCATTTATTATTTTGGACCAAAAATGTTTTTGGTTTTTCACCAACGACCTCGTGAGTCTATGACTTTCAAATTCGTATAAATATAAGTCGTAAATAGAGTTGGAGTAATGATAAGAATGAGACGAACTTTTATGTTAAATTCTACCAGATTCCGAAATTTTGTCACATTCCTTCATATTATTATATGTTGTCAGGTTCATGTTGGTTTAAAACAACCATTATATTTTTAAAGGAAAAAAAAAAAGAAACAATATTATAATTTATAAGTTTATAACCTGAGCAAAACCTTTAGCAAAAAAAAAAGAATATTATAACCAATGGAAGTAATTGCATTTCATATTGTTTTCTCTTAAATAGAACAGCTTTGTTTCCGTCTAAGTAGATGAACCATCGACATAGCATTTATTACACACACCCAAAAAAAGTAATATCATTAATACAATTCTCCATTGTGTGTAATGTATATACATACTTATATGGAGCTAAACAATGAACCTGTCAGAGAGCAGGAGACTAATCTTCGTTTAATATTTTCATATATTACAAAACAACCCCAAAAGCTTCGCTTTGCACAATGTCCACCCTACTCCTAACATCGATATATCTGTCCGCTGCGTTATGGGCAACGCTATTTCTTATGCCGCAAGAAACAAACGCGGCCCGAGCGTTCTACGTGTTTGGTGACTCACTCGTGGACAGTGGTAACAACAATTATTTAGTCACCACCGCTCGTGCCGATTCTCCACCGTACGGAATCGATTATCCGACTGGCCGTCCAACCGGTCGTTTCTCAAACGGCTTGAACCTCCCTGACATCATTAGTATGGCGCCGTTTTCAACATTTTATACTATTTTTTCTGTTTTATTTTTCTTTCGTATTTCAATCTATCTGTTAGAGTTTTTTTTTGGTCTGGTAATATTTTAGAGTTAATAAGTAATTTTGTTTGGTGTTTAGGTGAACAAATCGGATCCGAGCCTACATTACCAATCCTTAGCCCTGAGCTCACCGGAGAGAAACTTTTGATCGGCGCTAATTTCGCCTCTGCCGGTATTGGAATACTTAACGACACCGGCATTCAATTTGTAAGACATTTATCACATTTTATGGGCTGAAGACCAAAAATCCGCCAATTAAATCTTTTTTAGTACTTCAAAAAAAAAAATTGTTCGAGGAAGAAGAGAGATTAAAATATATGATTAGTTTTATGAAAAATTAAATAGAGAAAAAAAATGAAAGAAAAGTCGATCTAAAACGAGAAACAAGTATATTTAATTCGATTTCAACTGATCAGAAGTAGATTAATGACACTTTCTTCGAGCATTGTGATCATGTGATTCATTACACTGAAAGATAAGTTTCGCTTCCATTTCAGACCAAAGAAAATAAAGTTGGATCCAACTCTAATATTTTGTTGTCTGGTGTGGATAATAAATGTAGTTGAACATATTAAGAATTGGTAGGCAATTCGAGCTATTCCAAGAGTACCAAGAGAGAGTAAGTCAGATTATAGGAACAGACAAAACAAAAGAGCTCGTAAACGGAGCTCTTGTCCTCATGACTCTTGGCGGTAACGATTTTGTCAACAATTACTTCATACCCTTCTCTGCCAGAGGCCTCCAGTCCTCTCTCGGCGAATTTAGCCGCCTTCTCATTTCCGAGTACAAGAAAATCCTCGCGGTATGCATATTTGTGTTTCTTAGCTTGAAAGTTAGGTTTAGGGGTTTTGACTCTTTTTGGTGAAACAGAGGCTCTATGAGCTGGGAGCGAGAAGAGTGATGGTGACGGGAACAGGACCGTTGGGTTGCGTACCGGCCGAGCTCGCCTCATCAGGAAGCGCAAACGGAGAATGTGCACCTGAGGCGCAACAAGCTGCAGCAATCTTCAATCCACTCTTAGTTCAAATGCTTCAAGTACTTAACCGTGAGGTTGGTTCTGATGTTTTCATTGGGGCTAATGCCTTTAATATGAATGCTGATTTCATCAACAATCCCCAAAGGTTTGGTGAGTACTTTGCTTCTTCACTTGGTAATGGTCGAATATACGATTCCGCCATTCTTTACAAATTATAAGGAAATGCGACTATCATAATTAACCTATATATATATATATGCCATGGATCTTTTTCAGGCCTAATTAATTTGATAAATTTTGCATAGGTTTCGTGACGTCGAAGGTAGCGTGTTGCGGACAAGGAGCATACAACGGGCAAGGCGTTTGCACCCCGTTGTCGAGCTTATGTCCTGACCGGAATGCCTATGCTTTTTGGGACCCTTTCCACCCGACCGAGAAAGCCACCAGACTAATCGTCCAACAGATCATGACCGGTTCGGTTAAGTACATGAACCCCATGAACCTTAGCACCATCATGGCTTTAGACTCCAGAATATAATTAAGGAAGCGATCATTTTTTTCATAATAAATATTATGTGACACACGAACACGATATCTAATATGCAACTGTAATTCTGTATCTCTATTTAATTTTCGAGCATTTCTTAGTATCGGCTTTAGATACTAATAAACTATTGTTATGTTGTTTATTATTTTCCTATATAATAAAACGTTAAGTATACGACCATAAAGTTTTGCCAAACAGTAGTTAAGGGCCTAAGGTTGATTATGTAATCGAATCCCTTCCCTCTTCAATTAGGGGTCTCTCTTCAAAACCAAGAGATTTATAACTCAGAGCTCAAGAGTTTTGTTTTGTTGGTAGCAAAGATCTACCTATGCTTAGTGTTTTTCATTCATATAAATAGCAAAGTGTAAGAAAATAAACAGAATGGTGAAGTCAATGACTCAAGAGTTTTGTTTTGTTGGTAGCAAAGATCTACCTATGCTTAGTGTTTTTCATTCATATAAATAGCAAAGTGTAAGAAAATAAACAGAATGGTGAAGTCAATGACTCTTGTATTCCCGGTAAGTAGGATTCCTCGTTCTCTTATCAACACAATTGTAACGAGAAGAAGTCATGAGACTTCTTCAAACGAACTATTTATGGTTTTACTTACATGGCATATTTAATCTTCTCCTGGCCATCTCAATATCGTCAGTTATCATCGAGCTTTATAGTAGTATGAGTCTAACTCACACCCAAAAGTTAGTTTAAGAGAGAAGCATTATCATACACTCACATACTACTTAATTTCTCATCACACTTTAGATGTGAGATTCCTTAACACGCCCCCTCGAACCAAATCCCACTTTAAGACCAGAAATAAACCCTTTTAGTCGAAGAATCATGAGTCAAGGTTAATCTAGTCGGGCTTCAATGTGTTCAAATTTGAGCCGTGATCGAAACATGTTACGATACCATATAGAGGTATGAGCCTAACTCACACCCAAAAACTAACTCAAGAGAGGAAACTTGTCACACACTTATATACTATTTAATTTACCACATAATAATTCAAATGTGGGAATCCTTAACAAGTTCCCATCCTTCTAACCATCAATACCTTGTGGTCAAAAGAACCATGTTTTCAAGGTTCACTTGAAACTTTGGAAAACTCAATTTGATTTGCTATAAATTCTACTATGTTGCTTTCAAGTTGACTTCCTTTGTAAATTACTACAAATTTAACTTGCACTTGGATGATTTGAAAATTTATAAATATAAGACTTTGGAATCTTCAAAAATATATCTATCATCATATCTTTAAGTTGAGGTTGTGATATTTTCAGACTTACATGTTGCTCTTGCGTCCACGCTCTTCGTTGTAATATCGTGAGGATGGGGGCTCATTTATGAATCACGGGGGGGGGGGGGGGGGGTTGAGGTTCCTTCTTTCGATAATGGTTTACATAGAAATTAACTGGACTGTTGTTATGTTGTATGGGTTTAACGTACATCTCAACTTGGCTAATGTGTTAAGCATGCCATTTTATACTTGGTGGGACAAGTCGAATGCCTATAACAACTCTTGGGTGGCTTTCAAATATCTCGCCATTGCGTCATCCTTGGCTTTGCTAGCTGACTATGAACTAATTCAATACCAACCATGTTAGGATGACAATCGCCATTGACCTCGCCATCCCAAAGAGAACGACTTCATACTCAACCATGTTGTTGGTAGTGTCCAAGCCGCACCTAATGGATTTTTAGGCTAACTCTCCGACAGGTGAGGTTAAGACCATCCTAAAACCAACCACCTTATGGTTCCTAGAAACGCCTACATAACTACTTATTTAGGCGCCACTGAATTGATTTCAGCTTATAGAGAAGCTCTAGGTGAGATATGAGCTATGAAATTCTCCAAGGCTTCTGATTTGATTGTTCATGCTTTTGTGCTGGCGTCAAAGTCTCCCAAATCGACGCCCCACTTCATTAACCTTCCTGAAAGGTCTAGTCGGTGTAGGATGTTCTTGATGGGAAACAATTTGATAGTCACAACTTGGGGGATCTGATAGTTAGGGTCAAGGCTAGCTTTCCATATGGGGTACCGAGTTTCAGCGTCCATTAATTTTTTACCACAATATTAAATATGTGATTTTTGTCTTTACTCCTCTTGTACTGACACCGAACTCACATCTAATATCTTTGAAAGAAAAGCCATGTTAAACTGTCAGCACGAGGTGCACTAGTAGCCTTGATGGAGAAAATTTCCTTTTTTCCTCTTCAATTGACATTGGATACCTGAGTTTCATTTATGTCAAGAAACACTTCTGGTTGAAACCCTTGAAAGAAATCTTCGGAGCCATAAGGGTTTGAGGTCTTAAACAAATTTGTGAAATACTTTGCTGCAAGCTCCACCTCGGATGCTTCTAACCTTTAGGCTTCCCAATCCTATCCAAGAAAACATCCAATATATTCTTACTTCGCCCATTGTTAACCACCGTTTGAAACTATTTTATGTTGTAATCACCAAACTTGATCCACTGTTGCCTAATCTTATGGTTCCAAAAGCTTTCCTCCTCCTTATAAGCCTTTAGAAGTTCAGATTTAAATCTCTATTTAAGCATTTTTTCCAACACCTAGATGAAATCATTAGATTTCACATTGTGGTTCTCTTCCAATGATCAATCTCTTTCCTAACCGTGTTTCAACTTGGAGTAGAGCTTAACAACACCATGTGCAGTCTCTTGATTCCATCCTCTTATGATAACATCTTTAACCTAAGGTTTCATGAGAAACCTCTTGTCAAATCTAAATTTCTCTTTGTAGGCCTCTTGAGAAGCTCTAAAACTGAGTAAGACTGACATGTGACCATAGCCTCTTTCTCTAAGAATGTCTGGCTAATTGCAGACCTTTTATGAAGAAAAACATCTATTCAGATAGCATTGAGAGTTATGTTGCATGGAAACGGAAAAGGATACATAGAAGCGAAGCGTTTGGAAGCGCGGAAGCAATTTATCTGAAAAATAGGATTTAGAAGCGTTTTGGAAACGTATGTATTTATATATAGAGTTTTGTGAAAAAAAAACCAGCATACTTAATTTTTTTTGCACGTTAAACCGTCACCTTTAAGTTGTGCAAATCAAACTCATAACCTCGCAAACCCCCTGCAATATAATCCGTCCTCATATTGCCTTTGTGTATTTGAAAGAATTCAAAACGACATCGTTTTAATTTTGAAAACCAACCACATAAATTTTAAGATAGGAGATTAGAACACACGACCCATTCAAACAATTAAGAATTTTTTTTCCCAATTGCACTAAATGATTTTTTCATTAACAAATAAAACTTAAAACTAATATATTAAACTCATGATATCATCTTCTTTCATCGTATGCACCTGTTTCTTTCATAGCATCGCACTTGTTATGATAAATCGCTGAACATAAAGCGGATTGAGATGAGCTAGAGTCTTTTGAAGAAACTGATCAATGTGAAACAACAAATAAAGAAAGACTACAAGAAGAGTATTTGAAGATACGTATAAGATATTCACTTGTTGGAAAAACATATCGAGCTTATGAAGCTTCCCGATCTCCAGTGGAATCTCTCCGGTTAATTCGTATTTAGCTCCATTCAATTATACTAGCTTAGAGAGATCTCCGATCATCCGCAATTAGCTCCATCGAATTGGACTAGCTTAGAGAGATTTCCGATATCTGGAGGTAAACCGGTGTAGAGTTTGCAGAGAGTCGTTAAATTTCCGATCTCTGAAGCGAAACTGATAAATCTCGTAGATTGAGAACGCGTAGATTGACCAATCCAGAAGAAATATCATGGGGAAATGAACCGGGGTAGAAATTATTGGAGAGATTTAAGTGATGAAGACCAGAGAGATTCGAGATCTCCGCGCGGGATTGGACCTGAGATCTAATTTTCAGTGAGAGAGATTCTGGAGAAGAGGTAAATGAGATATGTCTGGTGAGAGTATATCAGATAGATCGAGAGAGGTCACGTGCCGACGAGAGACGTCCCTCGAGACATCGGTCCATGCACATAAGCTTGTTATCGGTTTTCAAGAGGAAAGAGGCGATGAGTCTTCTCCGGTGAGAGAGGATATGAGTGAGAGAAGAAAACGAAACTCAGAGATTGTCTGGGGAGGTGAAAGAATGATTAAAGTGGAGGAAGAATAGAAGTAGAAGAAGACAAAGGCTCTGATTGGTAACGTTGCGTATTGGCGGAATTGCGGAATATAAAGTTAAGCTGCGGAATGACTTAATCCGTGGAATGAAAAGTTGCGGAATGACAAAAAGTTATGCGATTGGATAAGTCTTGTGGAATGGCGGAATATAATATTTTTGGGGGAAAATATAACTATTTTTAAAATAACTAATTTAATAAGAAATTTCTTTATATTTTAGATGTTAATTAATAATCATACAATTGTTAAATTTATATTTAAAATCAGAACTTGAATAACTAAAACTTAAAATTTATTACCTATTTATTAACTACAACCATAATTTATTAATTGGAGTAAATTTTTGGTGGGTCAAAAATTTATTAATTAGCTAATATTTAAAAATTTAAACTTGTTATTGTGTATTTAATAACTACAACAATAAATTATTGGTTGCAATAACTTTATTTACTTCGATAAATCTATAATGGTACAAGAGATGTTGAGTTTTTAGGGTGAAAAAAAAGTATAAAAAATTTGATAATTTAAACACCTCCATGAATAAGTTAGTTGCACTCAGCTTAATATGTGTAATGGATTTTTCTTTGTATTTTTTTTCCACAAAAACGCGACTCGCGTTTTCGCGAAAGTTTTCACCATTCCGCAGCTTTTTTTTATTGGTACAATTACTGCGGATTCGCGTTAGAAAACGCAATTCCGCCATTCCACGAGTTACCAATCAAAGCCAAAGCTTCATTGTTGCTTTTATTTTTCTCTCTCATTTGTTTAGTAATATATTTTTTCGGTCTTATTCAGTAGCTACGAAATCTGGTGGCGCAATTGGTAATATGTTCTACCTAAAAGCCAAGGGTTCAAATCTCACATATTGCAAAAAAAAATTCTAAATTTTAAATTCAAAACGAAGTCGTTTTAAGATTCGTTAACAGAGCTGTTAAGTGACATGTAGGCAATATGGTGACGGGTTATATGCGGGGTCATGAGTTTGATTTATACAACTTAAAGGTGACGAATTGACGTGCACAAAAAAAATAACTATGGTGGTTTTTTTTTACAAAACCCTTATATATATCATATATATTAAAAGAATACATGTTTCGCCATGTGTCGTCACCAAAGCTCTCTAGAGACTTGGTATGCCTAAAATACCATTAATGATTGGCTTAATTACGTTTATATGTCACTGATAACTAATTACTTAAATTTCCTTAGTAAAACCCTAAAAAATCTTACATAAATTGAAACCCTAAATCGCAGCTTACATAGAGTTTTGTGATTCGTTCTATGCATGTCCTTTTTTCGGTTTGTTCATTGGATAAATTTTCATATTTTCGTTTTGTTCATAGCTTATCATGATACGATTTTTTTGACAGATCTACGAGTTTTGTTTCTTATTATAGGTGCGATTCAGGGTTTTCTTCTTTTGATAGGTGCGATCTTGGGTTTGGTTCCGAAGAAAAAGAAGAAAAAACAATCACAAGGTATGTTTTCTTATTCAATATGCAAGAACAGAGGTGTGTTATAACTATCTTGTTTTGTGGTTCTTCTAAATAGATCACAATCATGCCGTGTGTATCTATATATACCCGTTTTCATATATTGTATTTGGTTTCAAATTTGCGCAACTACGTCTCTTCGTCTATATAATCCTTTTGCGTAGACTAAAGGTGAGTCAAAAGACTCAACTCTTTCTAATTACACTAGGTTCATAATTTTCTAGAATTAAGGTCCTTTTATTAGCTTTGTAGTTTGATGAAAATCCTCAATTCCATCTACGACCCCTTTTTAGATCTTCCACCTAAAGTTTGGAAAATTTCTTCCTCTCTTTTTTTGTTAATCCGAAGTTTCTCTTATTGTTATTATGAATCTTGAACGAAGTTTCTATTTAGATTTTATTCCTTGCAGTGAGGAAAAAAACTCGAGAGGTTGGATTAGTTTGTCTCTCAGCAAGAATAAGTCGGGCCAGACACTATTGGCAAATGGGTTTAGATGATTCTGATCAATGAAACGAGGTATACATGTAAAGAATAAGGGGAACTCAAGCGCATATCCCCTATATATTAATTGAGAAGACACTACGTCACGTGTTTCACTGAGAGCAATTTAAGAAAAATTAACCAATGAAATCATTATATTCAGTCATGTCATTAAAAACTATTAAACTCATTAAAAATTAATAGCCCATTAATAGATAAAATATGTATATTGCAGCTCATTCAAAATTAATGACCCATCTTTTCCCATCTCATTTTGCAGACCAAAAATGATTTCCGCTTATCACTCAAATATCTTCACCAAACGGGATATACTTTTATAACAAGTTTCGAAATTTCGTATTAATGATTTCCTTCCTAAAATTTATTAAATATATCATGTCACATAGTTATTAAATTTATTTTTACATAATGAGATTCTAATTGATACATATCTATATTTATATTGTATATATTTTTTTTTGTTAATTTTCAAAGAAACAAAAAATTACAACTATGCAATAACATATGTTAATAAATTATATAAATGTTTTTAAAATGTTATACCATAAATTAACTATTAATTTTATACAAACTAATTTAATTTAAATATATTATAGAATGATTTTATGAATATATAATACCCGAACCGGGCTCGGATTATAATCTAATATATATATATATATATAGCCTAATTGGAGCAACGTGTTGATTCTTTGGTCTTTGATCATTTATTTTAAGATTTTTCAGTTTTCTAAATCGATTGTTCATTTAGTGCATTGTTGCTGCCTTTCTACCATGTACTTAATGTTTTAATAGTAACATCATTTTTGGAATTTTTTATCAAGTTCGAATTACCAAAATTATGGAAATTCAAGCTGTGGACCCTAAATTCCAAGTTTGGTACGATATGAAAAATGATATCATGTTCATATGTTAGGCTTATAATTCTCTTGTGTTGTCATTTTACAAGGTTTCTTTGGGATCATTGCATGAGTTTCTTGATGAAAATGCATCAACAATGGGACTGATCACTCAAGCCACCCCAGCTTTGAGTTTACTTTTTTTTTTATTCCATGAATTTGATTGGTCCGTTTGCACTATAATAGTGAACTGTTTTTTCTTTTAAATAGGAAATATATTTCACACGAGCAAAGTACCATATAACTTTTCTTTAGAGTTTACAGTGTATACAATTTTATTATTATTATTCATATATTCTTAGTTTATGATGTCTAAAGCATGATACTTGATTGATATATCATTTTCTTTCGTATTAAGGAGTCAGGGTCTGGGAGGCTATTTTTGTTGCAAGAACAAATCGATCAAGGTAATAGAGTTGAAAACAAAAAGTTTGGAAGGATGTTTTAGTATCTGGATCATCTTACCTTCAATGTTGTCCCATAGTTTGTAAAGCTTTCTTTATCTCTCACAGTTTACATTTTTATATGATAACAAGTAATGTGATGAAGCAGCTAAGATTTTGATAGAGGCTAATGAGAAAGTTCCTCGCTGCATATTACTTCTTGAGCTGTGTTATTGGCTGGAAATATGAATCTCTTCAATAAGCGATAGTTGCCACAATTAATCGACAAAAAAGAAGTGTTTATGACGATATAAAAAAACAGTAATTTTAAGCTAGCTTCAAGGCGTCTCGGTTTAAATTCAATGATTTAGAAAAGTCTTCTAATCGCTTTCGATAAATCAAGGTCCGGTTTCATCCATTTCACTCCCTTTTGTCGGTTTTGTTTTCTGACAACTCTGGAATTCGTTTAGGGGGTTTAGTTTCTTTCCGATAGTTAACTTTGATTTAGTGCCATCGTTGACGTCGACAATGATTCTTCCCACCAGTATTTAGCAGATAATGATTTTGGAAATTCAAATTCGCTTCAGTTGTTGTTTCGGGCATTTTGAAACGCGACCCACCATCCTGATTCGGTTAGTGAATCAATAAACAAAAACGAACCAATTAATCAACCGGTTATCAAATTTGTAGATGGAACACTAGTATCATTTGTTGGGTTCAGAGTCTGAAAGGTGGAATCAAATACCATCTCGAGGTTTTGGATTCGACTTCTAAATGTTTCTCTTCCAAACCAATACACAATCCGGTTGGATATATGATTCAAACAAGTTACGGGTTATTTTTCTTCATGTTGACTCGGACAAAGTGAACACTTTGACTCAGCTTATGACAGCGGGGCTATAGGAGGAATTGGTTGTGATCCAAGCAAGCTTAGTACCTACATCAGTGAAGAAGAAAGAAGAACGTTTACAGGTGGACGGAGGGAGGTGGACAGTGAAGATGAGGGGAGAAGGTTGGAGAGTTTGTGGTGGAGTGGATGAGAAGAGACTGAAAAAGAAGAGAAGGTTAAGAAATTGAGGAAGAAGATGAATAAGATCCGGTGAAGGAAGAGGATCAAAATCGTTTTTGTTTTTGTGTTGCTCTCCACTTTTTTGAAAAAGATAATTCGGTTCTAGTTCTTTTTTTCTATTGAACAATATAAAAAAGAGATAACGAAGACGAAAATGTATTTTCTCTTTGGAACAACGCGTTTGAAAAATCAAATGTTATTGCAATTCGTAAACACCAATGGAGTTGTGTTTGCAATCCGTATTTGCGTTTATAATTTTTACAAAAATAATATTTCGTGTGGCCGAATGATTTCATTAAATTTTCATTAGGATACGGGGCCGATTCGGTTAGAGGTTTCGATTCCGATTTACTAGGTAGAATGTTTAATGTTTTTAATTATACTCTCTTACATCATTTCCCGGAACAATTACGAGAACAAATCCGTAGTATATATACTCCTTCTGTTCTTTATTATTGGATATTTTAACTTTTTCTCACATATTAAAAATTGATTTGTAATTACAAATCTGACCTTATTTTTCATTAATTATTATTTGTATATTTTCGAAAAAGGGAAAATTAAGAAAAAGAGCTATAACTACACACATAAAATTGAAAACATCTAATTTTTTAAATGAAAAAATTTTCTAAAACATCCATTATTAAGAAACAAAGGGAAAAATAAATAAACAATATAACACCAAAACATATTGTATAAGTAACATATTTCTATAAATATTATGGAACTTAACTAAAACAAAATAAAAACATAATACTCAAAATCAAACATTAGATTATCATCTTTATTCTCATTTCCACCATTTGGATCAAACAAAACAACTTCTAACTCGGATTTGTCGAGAGAAAAATCATGAAACTCAAATCTCTCAAGATTAACCTCATCTAAAGTATCAATCAAATTGATCACCTCCAAAATCCTACATAAAACCTTTTAAGCAAGACTTCTTTTAGATAGAAGACAAATATTAATATAATATGTACAAATACCAAAAGATCCATTCTATGTGGAATAGTTAAGTCTTATTATCTTATTTTTAGAAGTATTAGATAAGTTTATATGTTTTGATTTTTTTTTTCTGAAAAAATTTCTTTTCTGTTTCTAGAATAGAAATCGATGATTCTGTGACGCGCTTCCAAAATACACACAATTCGAATTTTTTACAAATTACGTTTTCTCATATTTCCACAAAGATTTTTATTACGAAATAATTTTAAAATGTGAAACATTCTAATGGTGATGTGAAACGAAACGTATTCTAATGGAGATTTCGTGCAACATAGATTGAGAGTGCCTGGTTCATCCCCATGTCATCTTATTACTATGGCTAGGCAATAAAGACATTTGGAAGAGACTAACATATCTGAATCTCATTATTCTCTTTAGATGTTTTTGGTTGAACTTAAAAATAAACAAATAAAAAAAGGTAGCTTGCTATCTCCCACATTAGATTCAGATGTATGTCCATGTGGAGCCGTCAAATAGAAAAGTGGAGTGTGACTGAGCAAGAGATGAATAGAGACAAAAGAGCCTACGTGGAGAGTGATGACATCATTGGGAATACGATAAACGTCATAGCACGCACTGAGACGCAGACGCTCACAAAATTCGCGGAACATCAGACAACAAGAGAAAAAAAGAAATCAGTAGAAGGAAAGACAGAGATCGACCCACCACTACAGGCCAATACACCATTATAAATAAATAAAAAATCCAGCTTTCTCCAGGTTTTTTCTGCTCTCTGGGTGATTTCTTGGAGCTTTCCTGGTAATAGAGAGATATTGGCGACATATGTTATCTTTTCTTTTTTAATATATTTTTAAATTCTTTTTAAGGTTTAAACAATTCACAAAATTCCAAAAGTGTTTCTGGATTTCCTCAGAAATTTGTCTCTTTTTGTCTCACGAGATGAATCATTCTGGTTCCCGACTTCGAAACGAACGATGACTCCTATATCATTATACTTTTTCTTCCTCCTCCTCCCTGAAACACCTCAGAAACTCTATCATGTAAGTTCCTTCGTTTCTCTCTTCTGAACTTAGATTTCTGCAAATTGATGATGATATTAATTTCGGGGTTTGGGTTTTGTTTGTTTATAGGGCTGAAGATGAAATCGTTGAGCTCTTATGGAAGAGCGGCCAACTCGTTGGCCAAAGCCAGACGCAGAGACCCACCTCCGATAAACCCTCGTCTCCTTCTGTCCGCCGCGGCAGTGGAAGCGGCGGCGGAGGATTAGAAAATGCTCCTCTCCCACTGACTCCGCTTCATCTGCAACCGTCTGATCAGAATCTCTTTATCCACGAAGACGAAATGGCGTCTTGGCTTCACCATCCTTACGGCGAATATTTCTTCCCCTCCAATCTTCTCTACTCCGGCGTTGACTCCACTCCTTCGAGTTCCGTCTCTATGCCACCACCCCCACCCCCACCACCACCGCCACCGCCACCGCCACCGCCACAACCACCCACGCACAATCAGACTGTCCGCCCTAATTTTATGAACTTCTCGAGGATAATAGGTAGAGTTGCACCGTCGATACCGGTGGACTCGAACACAACCCCGTCGTCTTCGGCGACTGAATCCTATGTGACACCAGCGACGGAGATTCGATGGACGGGGGAGGGTTTTCCGATTCCCAGTCTTAATCGCAAGGGGAAAGCGGTTGCGGTTGAGATCGCCGGAACCCCCAAGGCCGAGACAAAGCCTATTCAGATACTACCACCACCAGCGACGCTGACAGAATTCGCCGATGACAGGAAACGGAAGGAGAAAGTAAAAACCATTGTCAAAACCGAGGTGAAGGAGATCAATTCGGCACGTGTTAGTCACCTGACACGCGCAATTTAGCAGAAGGACTCAAGGCTTATTTTATTTTATCTCCGATGCAGGAAAAAGAAGATCGTGGTTCAGCACCTAGGAAGAGGTCACGAGCTGCGGAAATGCATAATATGGCCGAAAGGGTACTCTAGAATTCTGGGTTTCAACCATGGACTCTCAATTTTCATCTCCATTGAAACGCTGCGTTTTGTTTTTTAACAGAGACGGAGAGAAAAGATCAACAAGAAAATGAATGATCTGCGACAACTCCTTCCTCGCTGCAACAAGGTCTCTCTCCTTCTTATAACTTTTAGTCATTCAGTTTAACAGTCATTATGATTGAAATTTCTTCTGCTTCTAATCTGACCAGCCCGATAAAGTTTCAATGCTGAATGAAGCTGTCGATTACGTGAAACTGCTTCAGCTGCAAATACAGGTATGTCAACTAAACACACAGTTTCTTTTGCAAACTGAGCTCATCCTACCTTGCATAACAAGAAAAGGTTGTCGACTATTCTATCGGAAATGAAAAGAGTCTTAAATGTTCATAAACAGCACACTGAGCTCATCTCGGATGGATTTTGTAACGCAGATGATGTCAATAGGAGGAGGTGGTGCGTTGCCCATGACGTATCCGGAACGGTTCATGCCACACATGGCAATGGGTATTACGGAGAGGCCTCCATTAAGACCATTTCCAAGGCAGCCTCATATGGCAAGTGTAGGTCCATCATCATATCCACCACCGCGTTACCCTTTGCCAAACATTCAAACTTCTCAACCATCTAGATTCCATTTACCACCAACTCAGCAGCTTAACCCGGTGTTGAACCAGCCTCAGTTTACGCCTTACAGGAATCCTTATAGCCAGTTTTTGGGTCTCCACCAGATGCAACCACCCCCTCCATCATTACAGGTACTTATTTTATTCCTTCAATGGTGATACACAATTGCTCACATCTTCTTTTTCTTTCTTTAATGTTGTTATAGAATCAAACATCACAGCTTAGCTTCAGCCAGGCTAGTAGTAGCAAGCAATCTGAGGATCAGAAGAACCAACCTACAGGTTAGTTGGCTTTTTTTGCGAGATGCCGTAATGTTCCAAGATTCTGACAGATACTTTTCCATCATGTCATCATTGCAGGTTGATGTGTGGGGGTTAAAATGGATACGTTCTCCAAGCAAAGCACAGTTTTGAAGATAACTAGAGAGCTAACATGTAAATATTTGGTTCTGTTTTAAGGTTAATACCTCTTTTCTTTCTTTTTTTTTCAATTTCTGTAAATGTCAGAACGTGAAACCTCGAGGGTAGACAAAGAGATGTGTAAACCAAAACGGCTTTGTTTTTACAGCCAATCAACGTTTTTCTCGTGCAACTGAAACTTTATAATAAAATCTCGTAAGCAAGAATACTTTGGAAGCGACTATGATCACTGTCTCGTCATCTACTCTTGGAAATATTTGAGAGAATCTGAAATTTAAAAAAGTGCGAAACTTAGCCGAGGCTCTTTTGCTAGTCATGGATTTGTGTAGATTCTTGAAAAGCAAATAAAGGGATTTAAAAGCTCTACCTTATCTGTGAATACGCGGAAAGCTTCTACTCCCATGGCTTCATCAAGTTCCTGATACACCCACTTACGGTTTAGTCAAATCGTGTCCAAGGAGATCAATTACAGCAAACAAAAAACATGAATCTTTGATGAAAACGTGACAATGTAGATGAGCTAACCTGCAAAGGGTTCGAAGAACTATCGATATTGGAGATGAGTTTCTGAAGAGCTTCATCCTTTAGAGCTTGTCGGATTTCACTACAAGAAGCTGCAAAACGTTTCCAGATTTAGAAATGGCCTATCAAGCTATAGGTTTAGATAACTATATAAGTAAGTTGAAAGAACATTACCGATAGCCTCGAGCTGTGTCTTCTCCAAAACATGCTTTGCTTCCTCTACATTTATCGGTCTTGCCACTGGAATTTCTTTTACAGGAGCTACAAAATCAAGATTACGACTTAAACCCCAAGTTTGTGTAATGCAAATGTTACATTTCTGGCTACTTAAGAGGAGGTTTTGAAATTCAAGACCATCATCAGCCTAAATGAGACTAAGTTGGAAGAACCGTACCACTAGCCTTGAGCTGAGTCTTTTCTACAACATCACTTACTTCCTTTGCTGGAGAATCCGCTACAAAACCAGATCAGGACTCAAAGCATGGTTCACATTCAACAACATACCGAAGCGAGAAAAGAGGAAGAAGTTGATATATGGTAGCGATTAATCGAATAAACAAATCACAGATACGCAAAACAAGACAAAGGAGACTAATCAATATGTATACAAGACTAAATGCACTAACCTGGCTTCTCCACGGAGGAAGAAGGTTTAGCACATGGAGTCTCTGCATCATTGGTCAGATTACATAAATTAGAAACTCAGTAGCCACAAACCTAAATAGAATCAAGACTCTTCAGCCAAAATCGACATCAATTAGGGAGCCGAGTCCAATTTCGACAGTTAACGAATTGAGAAAGAAAATAAAATAACTTGCCTTTGTGTATCTTGAAACAAGCCAAGGAGCAGCTGCCAACAGAAGAAAGTAAAATCAATGACTTAACGAAAAAGGGGCAGCAAAATAAAACCTAATTTCATGGGAGATAGACGAAGAAGAAGAAGAAAGACCTACTAAGGAACAACACAAGTAGGGCACTTGTATTTGGAGACTACTTTCTCGCAAATTTCACATGTTGGAGCAGCTCGAGGACACATATTTCTTTCTCAGCGAGCGACGCAATGAGTTCAGGGAAAGAGAAACCTGCAGAGACAATGGGATTACCGTTATATGAGCTTTCCCCAGAAGCCCAATGGGCCTATTCGAGACTCGGCTCATAATGATTTTGCTTTTTGCACCTTGTCTCTATCTCCATCGCCTGTAAATTTTTCGTTTCCTTAACTGGTTTGAAATTTCCCTTTCTTTTGCCGACTTCTCCGATTCCTTTGCATAAATAAGATTCTTCATCATCTCAGTTTGAAACCAGACAAACAAACAAACAAAAAAAAAAAAAAAAAACCTTGTTGGAGTATGGAATTTCTACCCAACGATGTGATAGAGCAAATCCTGGAGAAACTTCCAGGAAAATCGATTCTGAGGTTCAAGTCTGTATCCAAGGACTGGAAATTCGTAATAGAATCAAGATATTTCCACGAAAGACAGATGATCCACCGTAGAGATTATCCTGATGTTTTCTTGGTTAACGTGAACCTAACTCGTGATAATAATGTTGTTTCTGGTCCAGACTTACAAGTGTTGGAGTCATCATCACCAGTTACACTTTCTACGGTCTCAATCCTTATTGAGAACTTCGCCTTCTCCTTTGTTTCCCAAACCAGTTGCGACGGTCTTGTCTGCGTCTATCATTCCTGGGAATCGAATATCGTTGTCAATCCCACCACCAGATGGAGTCGCAGCTTTCCTCTCTCCAGCTTCCAACACATCTTTCACGGCTTATCAATAAGCAGATGCATAGAGTTTGGTTACTATTTCCCTCTGTTTGGATTCGGTAAAGACAACTTCACTGGCACTTACAGACCGGTTTGTTTATACAATTCATCTGAACTAGGACTCGAAAACGCCACTACATGTGAAGTTTTCGATTTTAGCACCAACGCTTGGAGGTTTGTTGTCCCTGCTTCTCCGCATCGGATTATTCGTTTCCGGGAACCTTTTTACTTTGACGGCTCGCTTCACTGGTTCACCGAGGATGAAGAAACAAAGGTATTGTCTTTCGATCTTCACACCGAAACTTTTCAAATCATCGTTGAAACTCCTTTTGTCGACCATGTAGTAAAGCCTCAAGATATGGTCATGTTCAGTTTGAATAACCGTTTGTGCGCATCCGAGAAGAAACAAGTCGAACAAGTGATATGGTCCTTTGATTCAGGGAACAAGACATGGGCCAAGCTATATTCCATTGATCTTACCATTACTTCTCGGCTTGGGATGAACGGATTTGCATTCTTTGCACTGGCACTTCCCGGGGAGAAGAGCAAATTTTTGTTATATGATCGTGGGGAATATGACGAATACGAACGACTTGTCTTGCACGATCCTGAAACCAATTCTTATGATTTGCTTCTCATTGCCAATTTTATCGGACTTCCTCTTTCATATTTCCAGACTCTAATCTCTATTCCCTAACTTAGATTGTGTTTCTCTTTCTTGAATATTGTTATTTCGCATCTCTTTATGATTATGATGTTTCAGTTTATATAATACAAATACAAAACAATAATCGAACGAAGATTAGTACGTAAATGTTGATGCAACAAAAAGGAATGTCACCTCTAATTCACAATTGCCATGTCTTACAATCCTCCTACACAATCTACAATCTTTTGCTAAAGGCTTTGGGAACATTATGTCGCAACAAAAGCTTAAGTAGTTTTTCAGCTTAAATCTGGCAAGAATGTCTCCACTTCTTTCAGAGCTTGGTCCACGGAATATATAGAGATCGTTGTGCGGGAATACATCTTGGTGGTCGTATGAAACATTCAAAACAGAATGTGAATGGTAGTGTCAATGTATCATCGAAAATCCCATCCTCATCTAGGGAAAGATCATTGAAGTTATAGTAGCTTTCCAGAGAAGCCCAATGGGCCTAGCATTTCGAGACTCGGCCCATAATGATATTTCTTTTCCTCTTTTTTGGTTCCCTTCTTATTACATTATTATTAGTCGGGGGAGGCTTTTCACTATTCAGCAGCGCCGGAGAAAGATGAAGCTGAAGCAATTGGAAGGCTTGTTGGGTGATCTTGACCAATTCTCCAATCCTAAAGTATGCGGAAAGATTAGATCTTTCAGCTAGTTTCTCCTGGTAATTCGTCGCTGGTTTCGTTGAACTAACTCTTTTTTTGTTTCTTTTTCTTTTGTGTGTCGTAGGTGGAATTAGAACAGTACCCAACTGGTCCTCATATTGCTTCTCGCATGCTTTTCACTGTAATATTCTTTTTCCTCTGCTTCAAAGTTTCTAAACTTTATCAACGTTTCTCAATCTACGATTAATTTCATGCCTTTTGTAATGAATTGGAATATGTGGATGTGAGATTACTGTTAGTCTGAGTTGTTATTTGGCTTTTGGGGTTGTCCTCAAGTATGTGTTGAATCTATCTCTTGTTTTCTAGGCAGAGAATTCATATGGAGACATAACTGATAAAGTCGTAGCGGACTTAGGCTGTGGATGTGGTACTTTAAGTGTTGCTGCTGCTCTTCTAGATGCATCGTTAGTAAAAATCTCATCTTTACTCTTATTCAATGCTTCTTCTATTCATTCTCTGTCGTGGTTAATCTCTTTATTGCTTCGAAAACAGGTGCGTGATGGGATTCGACATCGACCCCGAATCTCTTGAAACAGCAACACTAAATGCAGAGGAACTTGAGGTTTTTTTTGTTTGAAATTCTTTTGAGTCTTTTTTGCTGGTTATAGACTATAACTGCGTAAGTTTCGCAGGTGGAGATAGACTTTGTTCAGTGTAATGTTACAGAGTTAGAGTTAAAAGGTAAAAATATCGTTTCATTTTACTTAATCCAATATCAGAACAGAAAAGAATCTACCTGTAACTTTTTGTGTGTGTTTCCATGAATTGTTTGTAGGCCAGATTGTGGATACTGTTGTAATGAACCCTCCCTTTGGTACTAGAAAGAAAGGAGCTGACATGGAGTTTCTCTCTGCGGCAATGAAGGTAGCATCTGGAGCTGTTTATTCTTTGCATAAGACATCTACCAGAGAAGTAAGCAGAGCCTTCCTTGTTCTTTTCTATTCACTCTTTAAGTCTTAAAAATATATGTTTTTGTTAGTAACAAGCTTTTACATTCTCCCAGCACATTAGAAGGGCGGCTTTACGTGATTTCAATGCGAAAAGTGCTCAAGTTCTGTGTGAGGTGTGGATCAAAGATTTGGAAAATATGATGTAAAAGTTCTAATTATGTGAATGCGTCTCTGATCATTATATCTATTCATATTTGTCCCCCTTGCAGCTTAGGTATGACCTGCCAAAACTCTACAAGTTTCACAAGCGGAAAGAAGTCGATATTGCTGTTGATCTCTGGCGCTTTGAGCCTCAAAAGAAATAGACCGTTTTGATCTTACAAAATTTTTTATATATCTTTGTAATTGAGCTCAGATTGATTACAAATCGAAGGATTCATGATATGAATTAGACCGTTCGTTGTGAGCTTGCAATATGCTTTGCAATTAGATTGATTACTAACGTAAGGTTTTTTTTGAGATAAATCAATCTAAAAACTACAGCTTCTGATTGAAAAATGTCTACAAGAAAAGTGCAGAATTGGCTTTGATCTCAACAAAATAAAAAGTGAGGTCTCAAAGACTCAAACTATATGATGACTCCAATTAATTGTCTTCTCCAAGAGTGAACATGACAAATCTCCTGACTTGGATGTTTTCGGCCAAGGGTAGCTACAGTTTGCTTGACGAGATCTCCTTAACGAGAAGACTATCGTCTTTGAGATCCTCCCTTTAACTATCTTCTCCTTTATGTTGTCAGGTTTGGACAAAAGACCTCTCTTTGCAACACAATCTCTTTTTCTTTCTTCTTTATTCCCTCTGGAATCTCCTCAATCAAAACATATTGCACCTGCGCACATACACACATTTGAGGTCAGAGAACACCAACACATATGACTGAGTGTTCCAGCTGAGTAACTTTCTTCTTCTCTTAGCCATTGCTTGCATTGCAAATTGCAATGCAAGATCATCAACCAATATCTTGAGTTTTCGCTTCTGCCCATAAAATCAGTCTCGCAATTGACTTCTATCAAAACTCCTATACGTGAATCGTGGATGTATGAGCCGATTCTCCCTTCAGCTGCAAGCTGGCTAAATTTTTTATCCGTAGTTGAAATACCCTTTCTTTCTACCAAGTGTCATTAGCTCGACTGATCAAGGTACCCTGGACAAAGTTTAGAGATCACAGGATCGAGTGACGCTTGGGACGAGACAATATAACATGCTCTGGTCCTGGGCTTAGAGGGATGTATGAGTTTCGACCCAGAACCTTTAAAAAAAGTAAAAAGAAAAAAAGACCCTTCTTTCTAAGATATTCTTGTGCTTTCTCAAGATCTCCTCCTATCTCGGCCAATGCCTTCCTGCAATCCATCATCCCGGCTCCTGTTTCTTCACGCAATTGCTTCATAAGAGTAGCTGAAACCACTACAGTTACTGGACCGCACTACCAATCATTTCCCTATAAATGTTTTAGTATGTCTTTTAGCATAAACATTTTAACAAGTAGTAAGTCTCTTGTTAGGATTTCTCAAAATAGTTCCAAATTTCAATTTATTTTTCTTTCCAAATCTCAGCTTATTGGATTTAACATTAGTAAATGTTACTCCAAATCTAAGGTGATGTAGTCTTGAAAATGCAACTCACATCTTTGGCTTATCAACAAATGATCCAATTTAAAACGGGTCAAATTATCAAAAGAGCAAGCCTAAAATGCCAAGGAGTTTCTAGAAGACCATCAAACCATGGACATATCAAGAAGTTGTCTAGATACAAAGAACCTTACATTTCTCTTAGTCAACAATCAAATAATAAATGTCATATCAATCAACATTTTGATTGATTTTTACATATATGTTGATTTCTTTGTTTCTATATTTTAATTTTTATTAAGTGTATTTAAACTCTTTTAGTCCTCTTGTAAAAATCATATAATAATTTTTGGAATACAGAAGACTTTTCTCTTTTCAACCTTTATGCTTTATCTTTTGTTTCTCTAAGTTTGTGTGGATTCCTCACTTATAAAACATTCTGAATTTATGTCTTATGTCTGGATTCGCTAAGACTTAGATTCGTGTTTTATATCACAAGTCTTTCACAACTTGTGTGGGTTAGAGCTACATTCCACCATCACTCCGCCCTAGAATTTAGTAAGACAAAGAACTGTAGTTTCTCTTACTAAGTTCACACCAACCTAGTTCGGATGGGTTCTTGAACACCATCAAGGATCACATCATTTTGGTATCAAAGTTAAAAGCTCCTATCCCTTTTCATTTTTCTTTGTATTTTTTTTATCAAAAAAAAAAACCAAAAAAAACCCAAAAATTTTTTTTTTTTTTTTCAAAGTTACAAATGGTTGAGAATGATGACCCAATGGCTGCTATGAAGAAGATGACGCAACAATTTCACATGATGCTGACGTGGCAGAACATATTGAAAAAGGTCAAAATTGTGGGAGAACAGCGTAAAGATTTGTACAAGCGATTATATCGATTGGAACAACGAAGATGCTTTGATTTCATACCAGATCAAGAGCAGCCCAACCCTGAACCGCCTGATCCACCAAAAGAGTCTTCATGTCATTCACCACCTCCACTGACCATTGAAATGGAAAAACAAGCAAAGGAGGTTCAACCAAATTCAAGCGACAACACTAGATTGTTTGAACAAGTTTTGAGGAGAAAACTTCCTCAAGAAGGAGAGTATGATGCGGTCATCAAACCGAAAGATGAAGTCCACGAGTCTAAGATGGATAAGCCACTCTCCAAGGCATCTTTGAATGTATTTACCAGCCTATCAAGAGGTCATACTAAGGAAGACCCAAGGAAAAAAATCCCAAGACCCAATTTGTCTTTTATGAACCCGAAAAGAATCAAATCACAATGGTTCTTTACAATATTGATTGGGAAAGACTTGGAGAGTTTCTACACCATTCAAAGACTCCCAAGGATGCATCATTACATGCCCGAGCTGTCCAGATACAAGGAACCTCTCACATTTCTTCATTTGGCCAAAATTAAGCATTAAATGTCAAATTATTCAAACCTTTGATTGATATATCAATTAGTTTGATTTATTTGCATTTATGTTGATTTAGTTTAATAATTATATTGTCTTAAGTGTCCTAAGGTCAAGCCTATAAAAACTCATTCACTTCCACATTGTAAAAACAACCCTTTTATGAATTAAAACTTGAGTTAATCTCTTTGAAGCTTTTATGTTTTATTTTGCTTGTTTATTTTAGTTTGTTGAATTATTCCAGAATAGAAGTGTGTATAGTTTATTGTGTAGAATCACATAGGCTTGATTCTTGATCTTATCAAGAGAGCTTTCACACTCTTTTGTGGTGATCCTCAATCCACCTTCATTCCATCCCAGAATTTAGTAAGGCAAGAACAATAGTTTCTCTTGCTAAGTTCGACCTTATCTTGTTTTTCGATAGGTCCTTAAACACCTTAAGGATCACATCATAGTTTCTCTGCTACCAAAAACTAATATGATCCTTAAGGTGTTTAGGGACCTATCGAAAAACAAGATAAGGTCAAACTTAGCAAGATAAACTATGGTTCTTGTCTTACTAAGTTCTGTGATGGAATGAAGGTGGATTGAGGATCGTCACAAAAGAGTGTGAAAACTCTCTTGATAAGATCAATAATCAAGCTTATATGATTCCACACAATAGACTATGATCCAGACTTGTATTATAGAATGATTCCACAAACCAAAATAAACAAGCAAAACAAAGCATGAAAGCTTCAAAGAGATTAACTCAAGTTGTTATTCATAAAAGGGTTATTTTTCTACAATGAAATGAAATGAGCTTTTATAGGATCGGTCTAAGACATTTAAGACAAAATAAATCAACATAAATGCAAATAAATCAAACTAAATGAGAAATCAATCAAAGGTTTGATTGATTTGCCCTTTAATGCTAGATTTTGGCCAAATGAGAAAATTTGAGAGATTCCTTGTATCTAAACAACTTGAGCATGTAATAATGCATCCTTGGGAGTCTCTGGATGCTATAGAAGCTCTCCAAGTCGTGTTCAATCACTAAAGTAAAGATCCATTGTGACTTGATTCCTTTCGGTTCCATAAAAGGCAAGTTGGGTGTCTTGTGTTTTTCCTTCTTGGGTCTTCCTTAGTATGACCTCTTGATAAGCTGGTAAATACATTCAAAGATGCATTGGAGAGTGCTTGATCCACTTTAGACTTGTGGACCGCATCACAAGGTTATTAAATTAATATTTATACAAATTTCTTCAAATCATGTCTTATTGGAAATTTGAGAATCATTAATAAGTTGAATGATTTAGCTATGTTATCAATTTTTTTAAAAAACTCAATTATAGAAGTCTAATGAATGATTTTGTACGGAAAATGCAAGAAAAACAAATTTTCTTAATTGATAGCTTAATTATCAATTTCAGATTTTTTTTGGATTTTATAGTAGAGAAATCATTTTTTTAGATAACATTTCGAATAATAATTTTTTTATTATATCTTTACACTATAAAATAGAGGACCCCTGTTTTTTTCGCGTACAGTCTCCATTATGTCAAGGCCGTATCTGGCTGCGATGAATTGCAAGTCCGAGCCAAAAAGACATTGCAGATTCCACCCTGGGCCGATGAAGGGCACATCATAAGAACCACCGATTCATGCAAATTTTCCAACAGCATATACGACACCAGCTCCTCTGGCTTTGCCGCCTGCCACATTCTTCTTCACCTATCGTCATTCTCATTAGTTTTTGATTTTTTCAGAGATGACGATTTACAATTTTGGCAGAGCTTACGATTTGGCAACTAGGTCCGTTCTTTTGTAGGAGGTTTTTGCCATATCAAAAGTTTTGGAGGGCAACTTCATATTTGATTTAATTACGACTTCTTTATTTCTTGTTCGACACTTCTTACCGTAAAACCCAAACAAGAAAACTCGAATTACTTAATGGAGAAAAAAAATCAAAATGCAAAAGATAAAGAAAAAACTTACGATAAAATTTTACGTTGTTCAAAAACAAAATAAAATAAACGATGAAATTTTCTTTTCATATTTCATAAATTGTAATTTTTTTAAAATTTACTTTACTATCTATATATTTTATGCCTAATAATTTTTTCCATCACAATGTGTTTTATTAATAAATCTTTTATATTTTTCATGTTTACATTGAATCATGAAATAAAGAAAAACAAGAAACAATGCCAAAGAATTCATAAAACAATGTTAGAAAAGAAATTTATATAATTGTGAAATGGCTGCAATTTTGAAAATTTTAGAATTAATTTAAGCTGAAAAAATTTCGATAAAAAAAATAACAAAAGAAACAGTGTCAAAAAAACTAAAAAAAAAAAACAAAATATACTTTTAGTGATACGGTTTCAATTAAAAAATATATATATTCAAGCAAACTGATCACATTTTTTAAAATCGAATGGCACTCAACAACATATACACAATTTATGATATCGAGAGGTTTTGCAAAAAAAAAAAAAGGTTCGGTTTTGTTAAACTTCGATTTAGAAGGGCAAAGGTATATATGACTTTTTTTTTCTATTACGTAACGTAATATATGTAATAGTTGCTCCCGAAGACCCCTTATTCTCTCCGGTCTGACATTGTCGTTGGCTTCTCCCGGTGTAAATCTCAACTCCCCCCCCCCCTCACACCCTCTTCGTTCTCAAGCCCCGCCTAACCCTCCCCCCTCCCCCCCTCCCCCACTTACCTATCCTTTTATCCCCGTCTTGCCCCCAAATTAATTCCCTCTTCTTCTGCTAAGCCAAGTCAAGCACAATCTCCTCTTTTCCCTCCTCCACTTGTTGCTTAATCCCTTGTAGCTACTAACTTACTCTTATGTTCTTCCTCCTCTTCTCCCATTTCCCAATTTTGGGCATTCAAAAACTTTGAGGAAAATTCCAAATTCCCTAAACTATATCATTTGGTTTGTTCCTATAAGGTTGAGGTGATTATGTTGTGCCTTCTTGCTAACGTGGCTAAGGGAGAGAAGAGTAAGAATGATGTGTATTATTATTTACCTTGACATGACCACGTGTTTAGCTTTGAGAAAATAGGTTGAGAAAATTTTGTCACCAAGGATTAAAAGTAACGTGGCTATATGAAACGAATGGAGAAGTATGACTCTTCGTATTCTTATTTTCCTATAAAAAGGGAAGGTATCACTTCATTTCTCATCAACTCTCAACAAGAGAAGGAGAGAAAAATAAAAAAAAAAAAATATGAAAGAAAAGGGAAGAAAGAAAAGAGAAAAATAAGTTAGTTCATTTATAGGAAGTTAAGACTATTCTCGAGTTAACGATCGGGCGGAAATAAAGAAAGACGGGTTAGAGTAAACATGAGGGTTTGGTCAAGCATCCGGAGTTCGAGGGTCAAGTCGCGTTCGGGATAATCACTGTAAGTCACAATTATAGTATGTTGACCTATGTGTCGTGCAGGTTCTCGACATTTAGACCAGACGGTTTCTGAGCCTAGAAGACTGAACTGGTCTAGGTGTTGGTTTGATATTTAAGTAATCGTAATTGCGTGATTGTGATTGATTAGCAAATATTGGTTTGCTAATGTGTTAAATAGCACTGTTCATATTGTTATTGTGTGATGAGAACCTCGATTTGAGATCGGGTTACTTGTGTAGAGATCTCGGCAGAGGCCGGATTAATCTTTTATTAGGGATGGTTAGGACATACCCAAAGATTCCACTTGTCGATAATTTACCACTTGTGGAGGTCCTGGTCATTAGTTGATCCTTTGACCGCGTGTTACGCCGAGTAACAGCACGCGGTGTTCGCTTAGCGAAGCCGTGTCATGGTGTTTCGCACAGCGAGGCCATGTCTGGTTTAGAGTTTCATTTCGTAGGCCTTTATTGCTTCAGGTTTGAATGGTGCCAGTATCCTACATGGGGTATGTGTAATCGCGTCCAGGGCCCTAGAACGAATACGTGTGGTTGAAATTGGCTTATGGCGCCTTTATAGTTATGTTGTTGCAATACTTTTCATGTCATTATAATCCTTGATGTTTTTTCGTTGAGATGCTTGTGTAGACTGGCTTGTGATGCCAGTATTGCTTTTCAAAGCATTATCGTGTTACGATGCATATGTAATTTCGTGATTCGGCTATTTGTTTGTGAAGCTTCCCGTCCTTGTTTGTGCTTGGGGTTTTGGGTTGGGTTGACAGGAAGTTGTGCATGCTAGATAGGGAATCCTGGTTCACTGAGTGAAATTAGTTCACTCACTCCTCTTTATATGTTAAAGGCTCTGTTCTAAAACGCGGACGCCCAGCCGCGTCGGCGGAGGTCAGCCGCTGCGATTTGGAGCAAATCGCCGACTAAAATCGGGTCATCAAAAAAATCAATTATTTTCGATTTTTTCTTCAATTTTAAGCTATGAGTTGTTAGTTGATGATAGATCTATGATATTTAGGGCAAAAACAACAAGAAAAGCTAAGAAAATTGACGAAACTCGTTAGATACTGAGGGTGGCGGTAGATTAGGTCTGATAATCATCGACATCTCTGTGAAGAATATGAGGGTAGAAATGTCATTTTTCCTTTTATTAAAAAAATCGACTTAAAAATAAAAACGTTGTGTTTGGCTCGAACGAAGGACCCGTTGGAGATATGTAGGTAACCGGTAAAATAAGACTACGTGACCTGTAGCAAAACAGAATGTTAGGGAACCGGTGTAGATTTCATCTTATGCAAAGAACAACTTTTCAAAACATAAATATGTAATCTTTTGTTTCCGCTGTGACCATAGTCTTACTTATCGTATCTTGTGTTTGTAAACCTGAATAATCTTTGAAAGTAATCTTCTAAAATCTTCAAAGGTACATTCTCTTATATATATTTTGTTATTTATGTTTTTATTTTCTCACAAGTTTTGTTTTCTTCTATTGTGTCTATACTTAGAAAATTTTCCATGACCATCATCAACAAGTATAGGAAAAAACGTGAAGATATGGTAGAATCAAAGATACAGGTACTCATCAAATTAAATTAAAAAATATTTTCAAATGGTTATTCTTGTGGAAACAAAAATTTCTCAGGATTTTAAAGAGATTAATCCTTTGATTTCAATCCAAAAATTTTTGTAGAATGAAAACGTCCGCTCGGAGTACGATGATAGTCTAAGGGATTTTTAGTCAAGAACCAACTTGCAATCTTTATTCTACAAACGGAAGAGGACATAGTTTAAAAAAGAATTTGAAGTTTTTAAGAGGAAAGAAACAAATATCTAATAGGAATGAAGAAACATGTAATAAAAACAAGCAAGATATGTTCATATCACCATTTTTTTTTTCCATCATAGAGCTCTGGATTTGATAAACATCGTCAACATTGATTTTTTTTTGTGACGGCAAGTAGATTTGATTTTTTTTTTTCTCATTTTGTAAATAGCAATTCTTTTGTAGTATTGTAAAACAATCTTATCAAGATTTTAATAAATAATGAAAATGATTTTTCAATAACAAAATAAAATGACTAATGAGTCAACCGATAATAATTTTGAAATTTTTTTAAAAGATAAATTTGTTATTAATTAAATAAATTAATAATTTTAAATATATTAATTTAAAAAAATGACTTAATTTTTAAAATATTAATGAAAATTGACTCTAATTTCAACATCGTTTACTTATAATTGATGTCAATATTTAACATCAATTATTATAATTGTAACAAATACTAATATCGTTTATTTAAAGTGATGCAATAACTAAAATCACTTATAAAAAATATACAAATTTTACATCAATTATATACAAGTGAAATAAACATTTAACATAAGTGATTCAAAACGTTACAAATAATAACATCATTTTTCACAATTAACACATATTTACACCGGTTACTTTAATCGATACAAATATTTACAATAATTGTTTACATCACCAAATATTAAGACACTTTTATAAATGAGGCAAATATCGTTTGCATCACTTATAAATAATGCAAATATATAAAATAAATGATGTAATAGTCCCCATTATTTGTAGTGACATATTAACGGCGTCAGAAAAAAGTAAATAGTTGGCGATAAAGAAAAATCTTCAAAAAATCAACTGAAATTCATTATTATCGAGAATTTTACATATTTTGTTACGTTAAACTTCCTAAAAAATAATCATGTAGGAATGGTAAACATACCCGACTCAAGACCATTATATAAAGGAATTGATCATCAAGAGAAGCTATGGAGAATACGTATACACTTGAGACCTAAATCGTAAGAAGGAGAGAGCAATAGAGATATTTTGGCATAACAATCCCTTATGAGATTTCTTTGTTGTTGTTCTTCTTAACCTCGAAAGCCAGAGATTTTTTTTGAGCTTCCGATCACCTGTATTTAGTTCTCGATCTAAATAAGAAGTTCATTGCCCCAATATTCGATCTAACTTTTAAAAACTTGAAAAGTTAAAATCTCAACTTCAACAATTGTCCCCTACTATGGAGCATAAGAACTTCATTTAGATCGAAGCTATGACCCCTACTTTACCAGTCAACGAAAGAATAAAATATAGCCAAGGCATTCCGGAGAGTCCGAGAAACAACGATCCCATGAAAGTTCAACCCTAACGATGACAACACTGAAAGACAACGAGTGGAAACTTCCACGTGGTCCCTCCCTCATGAAAATCACTAGGGGGATTTACCATCACCAATCACTTGAAAGAACCCCATCACGATGGTGACTGCACCAGATAAATCGAGCAATCAATCATCGCATATCGAATTTCCCACCACGCTCGTATTTATCCTGGTTAAATATGGAAAAGACTCCAAAACGTATGTGAAAACCAGTAAAATTATCGATAAATCATTTTACATGAAGTGTAGTTTGATTTAGAAAAAGTTGTTTCATTGTAAAAAAAAATAAAAAAAAGTTAACGTTCTTTTTTAATATATAATTTAACATTGGTTATATAATAAAAAAAAGATTGGCGGACCCATAATGGTGCAGTGGTTAGGTCTACCAAAGGATCACTACGGCTCACGCCCGGGGTCCATGGGCACCGATCTATGAGGAAAATTATAATAATAATAACAATCGTCAAATCCAATGAATAAAATCAACCCTAAATCCTTATCTCTATCTTAGCGCTTGATCCAGATTCGATTTTGATCGGAGCTGCCATGGAACGGATCATCGGCGGAAAGTACAAGCTCGGACGGAAGATCGGCGGTGGTTCCTTTGGCGAGATTTTTCTCGGTCTGTGTTCTCGTCCTTTGTTTCTGGAGTTTCCTCTTTGCTTTTTAATTTGATTCCTATTGACCTTTTCCGTTTATTGTTTTCGCAGCTACACACGTCGATACTTTCGAGATCGTAGCTGTTAAGATCGTAAGTTTCAGCTCATTGACTATGAGACAAGTCCATTCTCGGTTTTTGATGTGGATCTCTTCTGTTTTATTCTCTCAATTGATATTCTCCTAATTAATCGTCTCTGAATTGATTATCTTCTAGCTTTTTCCTTCTGCTATATCTTCTTTTAGCTGAAAATTGTCCTTAACCCCATCATTTGAATCGTGTTGCAGGAGAACAGTAAGACAAAGCATCCCCAGCTTCTCTATGAAGCCAAGCTATACAGAATTCTTGAAGGAGGAAGTAAGCTTTAGATTTTTTCTAATCCTCATCCCATTTTAGTGAGACCGATCATTGTAGGAGTTTGATTATACATCCCACGAGCTAATCGATGTATCTGTGGTCTGCAGGTGGAATACCGCGCATAAAATGGTTTGGAGTGGATGGAACAGAGAATGCATTAGTGATGGATTTGCTAGGGCCAAGTCTCGAAGATCTATTCGTGTATTGTGGGAGGAAATTCACACCAAAGACAGTCTTGCTTTTAGCTGACCAAATGGTATAGCACATTGAATTTGTCCCTTTGCTATTTACATACTCTTGACTGTTACTAATGTTCTTTCAATTTCTTTGTCGCTTTGTTATAGCTAACCAGAATAGAATATGTACACTCCAAAGGATATCTGCATAGAGATATAAAACCAGATAACTTCCTCATGGGTCTAGGTCGTAAAGCAAATCAGGTATATTTCTGCAATTTCTCTTCTCCATCAGAAATTATTGAAAAAAGGATGTTATTGTTGATAAGTTTTTGATTATCAGGTTTATCTAATCGACTTTGGACTTGCCAAAAGATATCGTGATGCCAACACCAACCGCCACATCCCTTACAGGTATTATGATCTTGTCTTGCATCTGCAGATGGTAAATTATGTATCAGCTTAAGTTTAACAGAAGCTTTATTTTGTTGTTTTCAGAGAAAACAAGAATTTAACAGGAACTGCACGGTATGCAAGTTGCAATACACATCTTGGAATTGGTAAGCAATGGTGTCTTTTTATTCTCTTTAGGTGAAGTACATCGTCTTTGCTCATATATATTCTGGTTTCTCTTACAGAGCAAAGTCGACGGGATGACCTAGAATCGCTTGGATATGTGCTTCTGTATTTCCTAAGAGGAAGGTGTGTATTCTTATTCTTTTTAGAGATCTGCTTAACCTCTTTTCTTGCTTACAAATGAGTCCTATTCTCACGAACCACGTTTTCTAGTCTCCCATGGCAGGGTCTTAAGGCTGTTGACAAAAAGCAAAAATATGACAAAATTTGTGAGAAGAAGATATCAACTCCGATTGAGGTCTGTTTTCTTCTACTATGCGATGGATTCTTTTTTTTGGGGTTTGTTAATCCTCATTTGACTGAATATGTATATCCCATCTGTTGCAGGTTCTATGCAAAAATCATCCTGTGGAGTTTGCTTCATATTTTCATTACTGCCACACGCTGACATTTGATCAGCGTCCAGATTATGGATTCTTGAAGCGGCTTTTCCGTGATTTATTCTCACGAGAAGGTACATGGGAAAAACAATACATCTCTCCATCGTAGTTATAACTTGATAGGATTCACTAACATGAATTACTAACGTTTTCTTGTATGCAGGATATGAGTTTGACTATATATTTGACTGGACCATAATAAAGTATCAACAAGCACAGAAATCCAGAAATCAGTCGCAGGTATAGTTTATCAATCTTAGTATATGCATATTTTTTTTATTCAGTTCCAGAGATGGTTCCTTAACAATAAGTTTTGCTACTGTGTCATTTGTATTGCAGGCTGTTCCTGGGTCTAGCAATAATCGTGCAATGCCAATAGACACAAGCAATCATCGGGGTTATGCTCAAGGCGAGGTCTCTGAGCGGGTCAGATCGGCTAATGGCATTGGTCCAAACCCAGAGATGAATAATAATACTGCGACAGGGAGGACTCTAGGTTTTGATCACACTGCGAGTACCTCAAAAAGAAATATGGGAAAGGCTCCGGAAACCTCAAGTTCTGGGTACGGAACTGGGAATAGAACCGGAGGCTGGACTTCATCATTCATGCCGGAGAAATGATGCAAATAAAAATGTAGTTTCTTTTTCTTTTTACTGAAATGGTGAGGGAGATTATGTGCTACTAAAGACAGTCATGCCTTTGGGAAATACAAAAGTGTCATTGCACAGGTGCAATAAGGATACCTTTGGCTGGACGAAAAAAATGCAATGGGTTCTATGTATATTTTGGACAAGAAGGCGTTGGAGACGATGGAGTTTTTGCATGAACATCTTTTGTGTTATACAGACCAAGGCATGAAGTGTATGTTTGCTTTTCATTCAAGATTTCCCCAACCTTTGTATAATTATTATTGGCAGGATTTGTAATTTGTTAATGTGATCCATTATATCATTTTTTAGCTACTCTTGTTTGTTTGCTATGTATATGTGTTAATGGATTCTTTGCAGAAAGCCAGAGCCAAGCTTGAGCTGTGATGTCTTGAAAAGTTTTCGAGAGAGCACAGGTTTCTTTCAACGGAGCTCTTTCTTTGCCATAGGTTTCTGAAGAAGGATGTTTTGAGAGACCAAAACATTGGGATTTGAGGAAACGATGACTGAGCAGTTTGCCATGTGAATATATATCTGGTCAAGAACAAATGTTAGAAAGCTTATGAAGCCAGTGTAAAGATGGAGTCCTGTGTTGGTTTTGGCACAACCGCCTCCGTTTTTGTACAACTCGGTTTGTTACGCTGTCGGGAGATCATTGTCTTCCATAAGAGAGGATCCAATTGTCTACATGATGGGTAGGTAACTTAGATTCCTTCATGATATTTGTTTTTAGAAATTTGATAAGTTAGATATCAGAATGTAAAGAATTTTTATATTCTTTTAAATCCCCTGTGTGTCGACACCATGGTTCTCATAAGACTTTTTTATTTTTTATTTTTTACGTCCAAAAATATTATATTAATGATGGATTGATAAACATAAATCCAAATACAGTAAAACTAAGGACTTGTCCTCGGATGTGGACATATTTACAGATTTAGTAATATTTTTGATATGAAATTCAAATTTTTTTAAAAAAGATGTTATCGTGAGTCATTTGTGGGTTTTTTTCTTTTATTTTTCAACACAATGATATCCAATAAAGCATAAAACGGAGACAACGATTTAGTCGACCAAAATTGAACGTTTAAAAAAAACATAAAACATTAAAACTAAGAAAGTGAACAAAGAGAAAGAATAACGGAGAGAAAAATGAAAGAAAAGTTAGAGATTGTCAAAAACTTCATTGTAGACTACGTTTGTAGTTTTTTTTTGTGGTTTTCCTTTTTGATCGGTTATCAAAATCTTCAAACCACTCTTTGAAGTTACCCTTAAGAGTGTTACGTAAAGTTGATCATGAGAAAATATTGGTTTTGAAAGAAACAGACCAACCTTTTTCAATGTATGTCCTTGACTCTTATTTATTGTCATAGCAAAGGCTAGAGCTATTGGAGATTACCTCCTCTTCATTCGGAATGAGAATTTTGCATCTGGAGGAGTTACGAACATTCTTGGGATCAAAACTCTTTCGCCGACGTTCTTTCCAGTTATAACAGTGGCTTCTATCACTTGATTAACCATTTGACTTACCAGTAATCTAGTACAATTACATAAACCACTTCTCGGATTAATATTTCGCAAAAGCATTATCGGAGTATCGATCTTTAAGCGCAAATCATGATTCGGTAATCCGGACAACTTTATGTTGTTGATAAACTCTGGGGTATAGACCATATCATCATATTTTCCTTTGTCAGATGTGTCAATATTATCGGAGCTGAGGTATCTCTTCTCTTTTCCTATTATATAATAAACGATTGTTATTTGAATCAAATTATGCTTTGTGATTAAACATATTTTAAATAACTTCATCACAAAAACATACCTGGCAGGCAGAACAACATATAGTCGTTTATTTGTTCAACATCTGCATTTCTTGGACTCAAAATGGCTCGCTCTTGAAAGAACGTTGATCTCCTCTCTGTTCTGAATGTTGAACCGTAAATTTCTTTGACGATCGCCTCAATTGGCTTATCACATTCTGTTATGAGAAATTCCTCTGGTATATCAATATCAACTTCTCCTTCGTTTGGTGTATTGATTTTTTCATCTCCAATATCCATAATCCATTGAGGGAATTGTTGTAATTCGTGCATCTCACGGCTGTTGTTACCGGATAACAGTCGCATATTTCTTGTTAACTTAAGCAAAAATACGGAAACTAATTTAGAAATTATCATTACCTTCAATTTGCTCATAAAGAGATACAAATACATGGTGTGAAGTAGTGTCATCTACAAAAAGTAAAAGATACAAAAAGCATAAGATTACACATTAAACGTATGAATAATGAGGAGAAATCACAAGGATAGAAATAGGTGAAATCAGTAAACTAACCACCAAACATGTGTAACGATGATTTGTCTTTAATTTTTGGAACAATGATTTGAAACATAGTATGGTAACAATTGATTATTTATATAGGATTTAATGTTAGGGTTTGCAAATTCATTAAAGGTGTTTTAAGCATATTAAATCTTTTGAGGACTCTCGTGATGACACGTGACAAAGCTTATAATCTTATTCTTTTACTATTTAAGATCTCTATAAATTAATAGATTTTCTAGATTTCAAATTAGTTTTTGAACTATTTAATATATCGATAAATTAATAATTTTATAAATTAATAAAATATTTTTAAAGTAGTGTAATTCTAACATTATTAATTTATAAAGGTTTTACTGTAATTATACTAATCTAAAACACAAGAAAATGTCAAGCAAGAACAGAGTGATTGGATACGACATTGTTTACATCTGTCACCGAACAATAAAATACTCTAGGATTCACCAAATCCATGCCCTTCAAATGGCTCTCGAAGACAAAACACCGGCCAAACGAAAGCATTCTCTTTTCCTGCTTAACAAAATATCGCCACGGACTGAAACATAACCACACCCATGACTTTAACCAAGTAACCCTCAAACGACCAGACTAGACCGTCGTGTATTTATTTTGGACACACCATTCGACAAATACAAACCTGGAGCCTGGCCCTCTACACACCTCAACACCGGAGGCAAACTTGTTCCACACAACCGAATCAGAAGCCTAATATTCGGGGACCCGAAGAGCTGGAACCGTGCTTTCGATAGACTCCGCAAGTAGATAAACTCAAGCAAACCCGACATAAAGAGACTCTATTATAGTAACAGAGACGTTCACACTGATCCCACTAAGCTGTATCTAGTTTCCCCGTCCTCAAGCAAAACTCAGAAACACTTAGTGGGGATTAACATGTAGTGACGAGTTATCGCACACACACATTCTTCATAAATATCGTTGGCCGCCTGAGATCCACAACCACGGGCCCATATATCAAAGCAAATCAAAATCACTCTCGAGACCAAAGCAGAAACTTAATATTATTCACTCTCGAATGTTATTCGTCACATCCTCAAAAACTTCAACTTGAGGTTCAAAGATGGTTTTGTTTTCTTCGAAAGACGATTTTGAGCCGCTTCTAACGACTTCGAACATTTAAGATCACCTTAGGATAGATTTTGCATTCTGAATTATTTATCTTTGGAGGTGGTGGCCTGGTGGGGTGGAACCTTCTAATATAGGGTTAAGCAATGCAGAAAAAGATCTTAGGATGAGTTTAGATCAGTGAATAGATCTCATGTCAAAACAAGACAACTGTGTAAAATTTTCGGAAAACCGCTAAACAAGTATTTTTAAAACCGGTCTATATTCGGCCTCATACATTTATATAAAATAAACTAGCTCAATTATATTCTATTAATTTCGTTAGGCTCAATTTATTATTGCGTGTCCATTCACAATCGTCATAGGTGGCCCACATGTAATGATGTAATGACTTGCTTTTTACATAACAACAATCTTTGGTCTTATTTACCTATTTCGTATTATGATATGTTCTTTTCATTGTTTCCATATATCAATAAAAGAAATCTCAAACCTCAAAAGAGGTAATCTTTTGTCAACGACCTCGGTAGAGTTATTAAAATGAGAATTTGGGTCAAAATCATAATCAACGATTATTAACAACTTTGTTATAAATGAATTTCGTACAAAAAATCCATGGTTAGTCTTGAATGCTAATTAGACAACACATTTCAATAGTCAAGAGTGTACTGTGTACATAATGAAAAATAGATCTCTACATAGTATATACTTGCAGAACGACTTGGCCAACATATGTCCATGCTTCTCAAAATGTGATCTATATTTACGTAAATAATCAAATCGAATACTACTCTCGATGATATATCGCATCATAAAAACTCTAAGCATTATTCTATTCCAGTGTCCCTCGTTATAAAATTAAGAGAGGTTCCAATTCCAATTTCAAAATGAGCAAGAAAACAAAAAAATTTCCACTAGTATAAGGAGATTTTAGATAGCATATTTTTATACAGGAAAAAATAACAATTTTGTATCACTTTGTTTCCGTTGAAGGAAGGTCAATGAGCTGTTTACCCGTTATTAAGGTATATTTGAAGGTTGCGAGAGAGCTAAAGTTGAAGGTCGTATTCGATGGAATGTCTCACCACACCTGTTTTGTGAAAGAGCATTGAAGAAAGAGGTTACTTGCAGTTTCGATCTTCCCACATCTACAGCAGCTAGCTCCGGAATACAAAGATCTCTTCATGAGATTTTTCCCTAGATCCAAGGCCCTTTGGAGGATTCTCTACGAGAGTAATTTAGCATTTGGTGAAGTTTTCACATTCCAATTTATTTGTACCAGTTGAAATTTGGATCCCTTCCATTTAATGAGTCAAGTTCTTTCTCTACTTCTAATGCGTTGTAACCGAATTTCGTAATGCAGATTCCTTTTTCATCTTTTAGCCAAGTGTATGTGTCCTTTGCTCCCTTTTTACTCAGTTTTACAACGAATATTCTCTCTGCATAGGCCGTCAGGAGCTTCTTTACCTTGGATAGATCTCATTCCGTTGTAATTGGAGAAATCAGGTATGCCACTTTCCAATTAGCTGTTTCCTCGCTTGCTGGCCCCATTGGCCTCAGAGATAGCTCCGTCGAGATTCATGGATCCAACTATATACTCGTATATTTTCCATCACCAATTAATTTACCAAGATGTTTTGCTAGAAAATCTCTACCTATGAGCAGTCTCTTCCATCCATGAGAAGATATCGCAAGGGCTACACAATCCATTAGGTTATTTTTCTTTCCATATTTACTAAACATAATCCTAGATAATAGGCCATCCGGGTTATTCAATAGTCTCCAACTCAGCTTAGCAAGGAAAGCATCATTGAAATTTTCGATATCCCTAAATGCCAATCCACCATTGGCCTTTGCTTTGACTAACTTCTCCCATGCCACCCAACATATCTTCTTCGTTGAAGGGTTCTCATCCCACCAAAACCGAGTCAGAGCCGACTTTATTCTTCTGGCTAGTCTTTTGGAATATTAAAACACGACATAGTGTATGTTGGCATATCAAGTTGAACAGTCTTGAGCATTAACATTTTACCAGCATATTAAAGGAATTTATATGATCAGCTTATTGATTTTTGTTGTAGTTGATCGCCGTAAAAAGGTCTCTCTTTCATCTTCCAAACAGTTTTGGTAGGCCTAAGTATTTTCCACGACCCCTTCCTTAAAGATTTTTAAGATAGGTTTTGTGCTTTCCTTTACCTCGGCTGACGTTTAGATGAAAATGTAGTTGAGGACTTAAACACATTGATTTTATGTTCCGATAGATGTATATTTTAAGATTAGTGGAATATATATATATAAAGACAAAATTAGAGGAGTCAGGTTCCAACGTCAAACAATGATATATAAATATATATATATATATATATATATATATATATATTGGCATATATTAATTGATGAGATATTATTATAATTGGTAATTGAAAAGAAAATTAAACTAAGCATAAAGTAAGTGCTTAAATAATGGGATTAGGTTTCATATTCTTGCAGACTTTTAGCAAAGTGTCGAAGTAATTGCTTTATATGAAACCCTGGATTTAATATTTTCTTACATTATTTCTTATTAAATATGAGATATTTATATTAACAACCACATTTGTAATAGTCGACCTACCTACTAATATGTATTTTATAACCAAATACATGAGCCAGTAATGGTAGTACAAACAAAAGAATACAATTATCAAGAAGCAAAACTAAGAGCCGTTCTTTTTCATTCTTTCTTTTTTTAAAAAAAAAATTAATTTTATTGGTATTGATACTAAGGTTTTTGGTGGTTTACCCCTACAATTTTTTTGTTCCAAATGGGAACCAATTACATTTTAGAACACAAAAGTCTAAAACCTCTCCTATGAAACCCCCAAAATTTTCATCTTGTTATAAGAACACTTCTAACGTTAAATAAGGTAAAAGCCTAGTTATCCAAAAGTCTTGATGATTGATGAGAATAGTGAAAAGTTGCAAAATAACTCCCCAAGTTCATGAAAAAATTCTTAAGGAAAAATTTAGGTCATCTTTCCCAAGAGTTTAAATAAACTCCCCAAGTTCTTAAGGAAAGAAAAGGATTGAAAGAGTGAAAGAAAGAAAAGTAGGCTAATGGCCTTTAGAATGGGATGGGAAATATACTTGTTTTATACTTAATGTTGAAGACTAAGATTCAATTTGAGAAGAATGATAGATGATGATTTAAACTTTATATACACCAATTATTTTTAGTTCTTAATATTTTGAAATATTACTTAATGGACCTTTTTGGAATTACGTTTTGAAACATTTTCCTCATAGCCAAAAAAAGTTTGATTTGATGGATTTCTTTGCAAGATTTTACCCATGAACTTAAAAAACTTAGGAGGTTAAATGAATGGATTGCATGTGGATAGTTGACAACTGATTGAATGGTATGTTTGAACTAGTGGATGAAAAGTTCTTAGGACCATGAAACCATTTCATTGATGATATTTCATACTATGAGATCCAATTTTAAACCTTTCTTTTAGTTTATTATAAGTTTACTTGATGGAACGAAAATTAAAAAAAAGGGGGGAGGGGTTGATAAGATAAGAAATTTGAGGTTTTAGTACTGGCAATTGTTGATCTTTAATCTCATTTTTACCTTCATTTGTGAAATTTTCTAGTTTTATGTGCATTACATTGTAGAAGTCCCACACACATACATATTATGCATCCTTGTATATACTTCCACGTTTCTAGGTATATTAAAGCATTTTAACCTTAATGGGATAAGGGAAACCTCTGAAGAAGGATCAAGAGAGCTACACTAAGAAGAAAGGAAGTCAAAGAAAAAGATTCGGACTCAAAATAGAGTGCATTGATCATTAGAATCAGTCGATACATCTGTAAAATCATATCGGTCTATTGTATCGATCGATACGAATTCTTAGTAAAAAAAGCATCTGATAGGACCATCGGTCAATATAAGCTAATTCGGAAAAATATGCATCGACTGTGAATATCGAAGAAATGTATTGATTGATGTTTGTTACCTCTCCATATATATAGTTTTGGAACTCTAAACCCCTAATCTTGAATTTTTATTTGCCACTTTTAGCTTTAGGAGAAAAACCTAGCAAAGATCTTGCCTTTTCTTGTAAGAACTTTGATTAAGAATTGATTTTCACTTAATTTCATCATTTATTTACTTTTTTATGCATCTTTCTTTCATTTTTCGTTATGGCTATCACCATAGCCATTAGTAGTAGTCTTTTACTATGGATGAATGAGTTATATATAATAGATTTGGTTGAAATATTGCTTGGTATGTTTAGTATGGTGAATAATCAAGGAATTTACCTGTAGAATTGAAGGGTTAGTAGGATAGAGGAATTTATTTTTAAAATTTAAAAAATTAAGGAACTTTTTCTCACCTTAAAATGATGCATGATACTAGCTCAAGTTCGAATCGAAAGACCTCATGCTCTCATTCATCTAATTTATCATATATTATTTTTATATATTATGACCCGATAACGAATATTTCTAGATCAAGTGGTATCTATTGACAATCTCATGTATTAAAAGTCAGTTTTATTTTTATTTTTGTTAAAGAAAAATCAGTTTTATTGTAAATGTTTCTTCTTAATAAAAAAAATTGTTAGGTCTAATCCTAGATAGGAATGGTTGAATTCTAGCAACCAACACTTTTAAAATGATTTTGTAGGTAATATTGCAACAAGGAATAGGTCTGTATATAGTCTTCGATGATATCTGCTCTGGGAAATTTTGGGATCAAATTAGGATTGTAGCTGGCATGGCCTGGATGAATTAGGAAATAAATGGGATGAAAAGAAAAAAGAATATGATGCGGTCATAACAATAAAAATGAAATGAGCGTGGTTGCTTCAGTAACCAGGTAAGCTGACATGTTCCATTTATTGAAAACAATTATTATTCTTTTTCAGCAATAATTCAAAAATTATTATATTCTGAGTCAACCCATATTATTTACAGAAATGATCTTCTTTTGATAATAATCTTCGCAGCGAACGTGAATCAAAATTTATTTACTAATTGAATACAAAAAACTAAACAGTAAAAACTCTAAAAAATGTGATTCTTGAAGAAAACTAAACGTTAAAGTGTTGATCTGTTGTGTTAAATTGATCTCTTTTTTCTCTATTGGCAAACCATTGAGCGGTTTTTTTAGCGATGGGCAGCCACAAACGCCGTCTTCTCTCCTCCGTCTCAGTCCCTCCGTTTTGTGACGCAGACGCGGCCGAACCGCTGCAATCGCCATGGACCGTAATACTGTGTCTAGGAACAACAGTGATCTCCGACACCGATCTTCTTCCTGGCTCGATCATAACGCTTCTAGATTCCAAAGCATAGTCTCTGTTTCCCGACAACAACATAGGTTTCGTCGAAGTCAACATTCTCTTCACCTCCATCTCTTCCTTCATCCGCAAGTCACCTCTCTGATCCTCTTCATCTTTTCTGACACGATCCACCGACGAGAATCTCTCGCTGGAAATCGTATTGACCATTTCGGAATTCAGAAACATCAAATCTGACGAACTCACGTTGCTCCAACGATTCTTAAACACAACATCCGATACAACGATCCTGTGATTGAACTTATGCATCACCTTCTTCTCGTCTTTATCAAGTAACGGTTTTTCTTTGTTACCCATTTTCAAAATCTTCCGGAAACTTCCTCCGATGCTGAATCTCGACGACCCACCAACTTCCTCACGTTGTCTTCTTTCTTCTTCCTCTTCTCTCTCGATGTAAAGCTCCAAGCTCGAATCTTCTCTAATCTCAGACTGATTCAAGAACCGGAGGCTGTTTCCATTATTGAAAACAGGGGATTCGTCTTCCCCGGAGACTCTGTCTCTGCAGAGAGGACATGTTGCGTGCTGCTCAAGCCACTGGTCGATACATCCGATGTGGAAAGCGTGTCGACATTTAGGCAACAATCTTAGAATCTCGACACTTTCGAATTTAGATAGACAAACAGAGCACTCAAATCCCTGTTTTGATCCTTTCAGATTCGAGAATCTAAACAGTGGAAGAGATTCAATTGCTGTTTTGTCTAAACCGGAGAATCGATCCGACGAGGTCGTTGACCTGTTGAAGAATATTCCTTGTCGGTGACTATTATCTTGCCGTCTTCTGTCGCCGGAACCTGACCGGAGATCGATGTGGCAGCACTTGGCGTAAACGAGGAGGACAAAAGTGAGTGTGAACATAATCGCGAGGACTCCGGTGACGATGGCTAAACTCGGCTCGAAATTCGCGACGAGGTCGCTTCTGAACGGAGGAGGCTGAGCAGAGACATATTCATAACTATGAAAGATTGGAAGAAAAAAGAAGAGGATTTGATACATCAGAGGGATATGAAGATCTTCGATTCGTGAGAACAAACTTTTTCTGTCTTGATTTTCTCGGCAGAAAGTTTTCTCTTGCGTTTGTAGTAGTTTACTTTATTCCAGAGAAAAATGAAGAAAAATGACACTATGTTAGAGATAAAGATATTTTTATGTAAATATAATCATATAAATAAATATAATTACGTCATCTATGTGACAACATTTTTGTTTGCTATCTTTCTGTCTTCTTCTACTATACTCCATTATTAAGATTAAAAAAAATACAATTTATCTCTCGTAGTTGGGCTGTTATACTCTGACCTCATTTTGATAATATTTACGACTGCATACCAATCTTTCTATATAAATTACAACTTTTTTTTTTTTTGTTAAAGGATATAAAATTACAACTTGTATCATACATTTGGACTGATTTTGGTTTCCTTTTTGGTCTAGACACTATTAAAAAGAAACTAAACCACAACTCTTCCCATTTTGTTTGGTATATTCGTTAAGGATGAATTTTTCAGGATTCAGCATTGAAAACGTACAATATTCATGGAAGGGGAGAGGGTATTTTGCTAGGTTATCAGGGTTATTGAAAAGTGCAGGGTAAACAACTCATCTACTAGGGCATGAACCAATTTGGGATTGTGACGCACTTAGCCTAATTTTCTTTTCTAATGTTCCTAGGGTTAACATTGAATTCTAAAGAAAACAACATGGTTAAATACACATAGAAAATATAAATATCGAGATTTTTTTTAATGGTTCTTTGACGTTCAAGTCAAATATGGCGTATAAACTGACAGAGAATTAATCTTTTTTAGTGGAGAACATGTGTTTATATCTAAGTATGGTCGAAAGGTGGTTTAAAACTCAATTTTTAAATATGGTAAGTGTTAAAGGAGAATTTCTTAGAAGAATTACCTTTGGGAGGTGGTTGTGATTAGGGAAACGGCTCCCTAATTCAAAATTTTCTGGTAAAATATGTATAAAAGAAAGGAGAAATACCATTATCTCAAATAAAGAATAAAGTTCTGCTTGAAATAGCATATAACCCTACACAATATACGATTAGGGTTTTCTCGAGGTATCTTCAATCTTGATCAAACAAGTTTTCTTTCTCCACCTGGCCTCCTTCGTGGTGTGGCATGACTTCTCGGGAGAATGATCCTTATCCTCTTCTTTCGTGCAGTTCTTTTATCTTGGTCGTGACCTGCTAAAAAAAGGGCACGGGATGGATCATTGGTGATGGTTTAGATGTTAAGGTGTGGTCTGATCCTTGGCTCAGTACCTCAACACCACTGGCGCCAATTGGACCGCCGCCTAAATTACTGGCCAACATTACGGTCTCAGATCTGATCTCACCATCATCAAAGAATTGAAATGTTGAAAAGATTAGATCTCTCCTACCACAGTATTAGGATGTTATTTTGCTTCTTAAACCAAGCACCGCCAATATGACGGACAAACGTGCATGGCTTCTCGAGAAGACAGGACAATACTTGTCAAAAACAGGTTATAAATGTGCCCGTCTCTCCTCTGATCACACAACTATAGCCAACATGAACTGGTACAAAATGGTCTAGAACATCAAAAAACCTCTAAAACTACGATATTTCCTATGGATTCTGCTCAAAAACTCCCTCCCCTTAGGCGTAAACCTTCTAGTGCGAAGAATTCGATCGGATGGTTTTTGTCCCCGTTTTGGTGCCTTTGAAGATGAAGATTGTGTTGCTCACCAGTTTTGGTAAATGTATAGAGATGATATTAATTAAAATAATTTACTCTAATTAAACACAATTATATCATAAAATATAACTTGATTATCCTTTACCATACAAAAAAACCAAAGTCAATACATAAACATGAACTCTAATGTTGGGAATGTCCTGAAATCACACTTGTATTTACTCTCATATATATAGTTATCGAGATAGAACAATCATGTGATACTAAGTGATTACAATGCTTTTCTAGAAACCACTTGTGATCTATGAGTTGTGAACTCATTGTTAGTATTACATTATCCTATAGGGTCACACACCTAAGCAAACTGGATAAACAATGTTGGGATTGATCATTAGTGTAATGACCTGATTAATGTATATTGGATATACATTATTTTGATGTTTCTATGAGTGTGTAGATCGACACACCTATTGGTGTCGACCAACACACGTCTGAGACAGAATCTGGTTTTAATTTATAACTTAAATTAAACCGGTTCGGTTCGTCGGTTAACTAGGGCTTCTTCTAGGTCGTCCTATATAAGATAGATGCACGACTTTTGGAGCTCTTAACCTAGTTTTCACAGCCACCAGAAACACAGGAATCCCAAAGTGAATTGTTCACAAAGGCACTAGCATCCCTGTCATCCAGTTTGTGTGCGTGTGGACTTCTGTAGAGGCGCAGCATCTAAGGTGCTATTGATTTTGAATTCATGATTACCTTCCGCTGCTCAATTCCCAGGTATTCTCGAGATCTATGAACTAGATTTAATTGACATATGATTCGGGCATTAGAATTTGTTTTAGGTTGTTTTAATATGATTAAAACCTGATCAAATTCCTTCATCTAAAAGAGACCATGTAACCATCAAACATAGAAATAAAAAAACACTAGTATTTACAATAGAGTGGTTAGTACCATGTCTCTAATTTCTACGAGGAGTCTTGCCTCATGAGGACTATCTAGTTCTTGTTTTGGTTATTTCATAGGAGCGGAGTTACAGGCATTCTTAGCGAGGTCTCGCAATGCACTCTGGTACATTGGGTCGATGTCTTCTTCTTCATCCTCTCTGCGTATCACATAGCCCATAGCGCGTCGTATTGTACTCTTCTGAGCTCCTCCTTGTCCCAGTCACCTCCTTGATTGTCATTTGCTTCTGGTTCTGGCTGTTGGTGGAGTTGTGGTTTCACCCGAATGTCGATCGCAGATGATGCATTTCGTTCTTCCATCGTAATTATAGTTCCTAGATTAATTAAAGTTCAACACAAGTTAGCATTTCTGAAGTTGTGAACTTTAACAAGTCATTTCAAAATCAAACAATGTTCCTGAAGCAAATCTATGAAATAACACAAATTTGAACAACTGAAACAAATCAATGAAAATGATAACCTGATTCTGGTAACGGATATTGAGTCTCGATTTCATCTGACACGATGAGTTCAAGATCAAACATGCAAAACAATAAGATGCATGTCTGGATTTATAATCCCCAAATACATAGATAATAAAATATTAATGAAAATAAATCGAAAAGGATTCCCTGAATCTGGAAACAGATATTAAGTTTCTTGCTTATCTTTTTCATCTTGGGTCCCCACAGAGATCTTTAAAGCTTCGAATCTTCCTAAAATTAGAAGTTTGAAATTAGAGAAGTGTAACACTTTGAGAGTGACAAATAAAACCTAGGTTTTAGGGCTCGATTACCTTTCTTGTGTTTCTTCTTCGATGTTCCAGGTGGACGAGAGCGACAGAGACGCAAAGGTAAATTGAGGCGACAAAGAGACAGATGGAAGTCGAGGTGACGAAATGAAGGAGTGAAATCGATGCTCCAGCGAGACGGAGGGATATCGACGCTACAGAGAGACGAAGGTAAATCGATGCGAGATATGTTAAGAATATGATCAGAGATGGATTCGTGGTGGCGAGAGAGATTGAGAGTTTGAGATTTTAAGAGAAAATGAGAATTTTATTTCTAAATTAAACCCTAGAAAATGAGAAAATGAGACCTTTGGAATGATGAGAGAGAAAAAGTAACCTTTATATGCGTGTAAAAAAAAAAAACTTAGCTAAGAAATTCAATTCCAAAACTGATTTTTTAGTTTCCCGGTTAACCCATTTTTTTTTTCTCCGTGCAGAATGAAGTTTTGGCATGGCTTTGGCTTTGTTTCTATGTGACAAAAAGAAACATATATAAAGTTTGCATCTTAAAAACCAAGTCATAAACACATATAAACATGGTTCTTTTCCATTAAACATCTAGACCATACAAAGTTTGCATATGAAAAACCAAGTCATAATAAATAAAAAAACACAAAGCCATGTCTTAAAAAGATAAGTTCTCAAACATAGTCTATATCTATCTTTTAAAGTCTGGTTCTTTTGGTTTTGACTTCAGACCTGAAAACAAAAGTGAGCTTAGATTAGTTCACATATTTTCCCCTTTAGTAAAACCAAAGAGAAACCAAATGATTGAAAATCTCACCATAACCACTTTATCCTCAGGCCAGCCAATGGAGCTTCCAAGTGCATCTTCCATGTAATCGATCTCTAAAGTTTTCCTCCACACTGCAGCTTCTTTAACCTTCACAACATCCACCAAGACTCGACATACACTAGGGCCCAAAGGTACAAAGTGGACACGTTGCTCAAGATCATTCGATGACCAATGTCCTTCAGCAACGACGACCTTCTTTCCAGACATATCAATGAGTTTGTATTTTTTATTTTCCTTGAATTTGGTACGCTGCAAGAACAATCACCAAAAAGCACAACCAATCAACTAAATAAACTGAATCAAAAATCAAAACGAACCAACCAATACAGTCCAGCAAACATTTGTAATACACTAAAAGATAATACCTCTGATCTATGAATAGGTGATGTTGGAGATAATGGAGACTTCTCATTCGTAGAAGCTCTCAAACTCGATGCAAGTTTCTTTAGAGGTGTAGCTAGAGTTACTAGAGACTTCTCATTCTAATAAATTGGACTTGCTGCATTAGAACTTGAAGGTTGTAGATCAGGAGAGTTTGGATTTATTGTCTCGATGACAACTCTTTTTACAGGTCATGCTACAAAATGTTTCACAGATTGCTTCACAGTTCTCATGTCAGTAGTAGGCCTCCATATAAATGTCGTTGGTTTGACTACCTCATCCACATAGAATTTCATTGCAATTGGACCAAGAGGTAATCCATTCACCAACGCTTTAGGTTCTCGAGTCTGACATTGGCCTATAGCTACCACTTCATAATTCTTAATATAATCCAAGAGTTTGCATATGTTCTTTGAACTTTAGGTAGGACCTGCAGAAAAAATTTGAAACACAAAGAGAAGAATTAACAATAACAAAGACTAAGCTGAAGATGAAGAGCATCCATACATAACCAAGTTAAGAAACTTAATCCTGGGTGCAATGTCCTCTGGCATAAAACCTGCAGTTGGAACTATGCAATAGTCAGCTTGACATGCATGAAACTATTTCGGTAAGTGCATCCTCAATAGTAAACATAGCAGATTTAATCAAAACCTTCACATGGTCATGGCTTATTGGAATTACATTCACCAACTCATCAGGATTGGAAGACACAAGACCCTCAGCAACATTCTCATCAACACATGCCCAATCAACCAAACAACACTTGGGAAGTGATCTGGTGTTTACACTCTACATGGAAAATCAAGAATGAGAAGTCATCTCATAAATAGAAGTCTAAAGGTAGAGGAAGTCAGAGGATATAAATTCATACCCTATGAATCGAGTTTTCACCAACATCAGGCTGAGTGTTCTGACATATGAGAAACAATGACCATATATAATTCTCTTGATAAAAAACAGTAAGTAATAATCATTAGACCAGTGTAAAAAGAACAGGCTAACTTGGTAATTCATTTTGGCAAAAACTTGTTGTAAACCCTCAACCTGTTTCTGAAATTGAAACTATTTTTCTTCCATTGCAGCCATACAATCAGTCTTGACTTGGAAACAAGCAAATTTGGTCAAGCTCATGCCTCTAATCATTGCCCTCAATCTTCTAGGATTATCATGTCCCAAAATCTATGTAAGCATATCTTCCTTTGGATTCGTTGTTGTTGAATCATGAGGACCGTCCATATCTATCTCTAATGCATGTTGCTGGAATTACAATTCAAAATTCATAAGGACCACCAACCATCACAACCAATTTATAAATTCATTGAATAGAATAAATAGAAATTACAATCATTTCAGCTATAGTATATTTTATAGGAGTACCGTCCTTTCTAGTATGCAACTTGACTCAAACTCTAAGCCTCGTCTCCCTAAATGGTTATGGGCTATTCTTTACCAACTCTTCTCTCACTATGGCCATTCATTTACGCCCACAAGAGTGAGATATCTTTTTATGTCTTATTTCCTTGTATGAATCATGGACAACCTAAAGAAGAATGAAAAATTTAAATGTTCCATATATATGCCAATAAGCGAAGACATATAAGTTAATACCTGAAAAGCGTTACTAGTCTTCTCTCTTACAAATTCACGCCATTTGGTTATAGCCACATTATTCGGTCGCATACTTATCCCATCTTTCAATGTTGTAGCATCCCTAACTTTGGTCACCAGGCGTGATTTAGATGATCTCCACATATATCCCATTTGCTTAAATACAACAACATTTTTTAAAATCTTCTTCAACGTCATCTCAAAATTCGAGCAGTCGGATGTAGAAAATTTCAATGAAGCATGGAGAAGGTATGGAGATCAATTGGAAAAAAAATTCAAATCATGGCTTCACTCCAAAGGAAGTCATTTCTATATTCTATCAAGGATTGCAATGGGATAACCAAGTCGTGCTTGACACAATGAGCAATAGAAATTTTGAGATTTTAACTCCAAAGCAAGGGATGATACTCATAAGCAATTACGCAAGGAGTGAAAGTGCAAACTACCGAGGAAAATACCTAGTGAAAAAATCTCAAGAAGAACTAATGAGGAACGAAAAAGAGATACAAGAGCTCAAGAAGAGACTCCAGGTACTTAAAGGTCGGATAAAAGAAGAAGAGAATGAACCATGCTTAAGGAAGAAGAAAGTCCAAGGACAACCAAGTTTAGTATCCTTGTCCGATGAAGCTAAGAAGATGGTGTGAACATTCAGGGAAAAATCACAACCAGGGTTTAATCATTGGATGACCATGTATGATCACACAGGAAAAGAGAGGGACGAAAAAAGGAGGATTCCAAGTGAGGACTAAACTCAACAAACATTTCAAAGGAGGACTCAAGGTAGGCCATATGACAAGCACAAATCCCACTCAAAAGGAGTTCCTAAAAAAGAAAAAACAACAAAAGAAAAGTAATACTCCGATGTTGTAAACTCTCTTGGCCACTCCCGGTCATACCTTCTCACTTGATATCTAAGCTTAAGACAATATCACACAGACTCAACCAACACAACATAGTAAATTCTCTAAAATAAAATATAAGAGTACGTAGCTAAAGATATTTATAATGCAGGTTCATAAATCTCATATTTCATACCCGTCCAAGATCGTGAGTAACAAACATAAGTGGTATTAGTTAATTTCTTGGATTTGGGATCCCTATGACAATGGAAAATGATGCTTCCATCTAGACTGGCATAAAAGCACTGATACCTGGAGAATATGGCAAGAAATCTGGTAATGGTAGGTTCCAATTTAGGTATTGCACCACATGTCCCATAGCAGGTCTGGTTTCTGGCAAAGCATTTGTTCAGAGCAATCCAAGTTTCAGAACCATCTTGACTTCCTCGTATAAGAATTTTCCTCCCGATCTTGGATCTCTAGTCTCAAGCAAAGAGGCTCGTTTCCAGCATTCGCAAACCCACTTAACTAAATACTGCTTTTCCGCCGGTGATATTATGTGGTTTTCAGGTTTTATGACTCATGTATTTGTTAGCTTTAGAGTCCTTTTTAGGCTTATATACTATATATTAGGTAGTTTGAGCATTTGGGATGACTTGGAGAAAGTAGAGCAAAAATGGGCAAAATTAATAAATGGAAGATGTAGTCTCGGATATTACTTTCAGAAGTTTGACATTAGTTGAAGATCTTCACGATACTCAAATTTAACCAAACTGGTTTAAAAAGAAATATATGGAAGTTAGCTTTCATCTCCAAGTGGTGTGAAGTAATTCTCAAGTTTGTAGCTCAAGATATAGCCGTTTTAGTGAAGACATGTCTGATCTGTCGCGAACTGAAGAAAGCTGTTCAATTCTTTGAGACTGTGTCGACTGACACACTTAGCAGAAAATTCCCAGTTTTTCTAATATATATTTTTTGGGATTTGTTATTGCCTTTTTCAAGTCCAAATAGGTTTTGGTGTCCCTAATGTTTATAAAGGGATTTTTCAGCCATTGTTTAAGGCTTTATTATTTTCTAGGTTTTTAGAGAGAGATTGTTGGAGAGCTTTTGAATAGGCAAATCACGCACTCTGTCTGCTTTAAAAAAAGATTTCGAACTCCTCTTTCTTTATATCAGTCTCTTTTATGTTTTCTATTCTATTAATGATGTTTGCTTCATTCACCATGTATGAGTAGATTCATAGTTAGGTTTAGGGATTTTAAAGATTTGATGAATCAAAGTTAGGGCTTCTTAGAATTAGGGAAGATTTAGAGTTCTTCATCTAACTTGTGTTGAATTACTTAGAGCTAGGCTGATCACCTAAAGATAAGTCCTAGATTAATTAGCAAAATGGAAGTTGAGTTAATTAATTGGAACATTTTAGATGAGTAAGTGATTCTAAGTGCAATGGAATTTGGATTAGATAGCTTGTGAACTTAACAAATATAATTGAATGCATGCTTTAATTGTTAGAACTCGCAAATGAATTTGGTTTTCTAGCTACCTAAGTATAGTTAGGTTTCGCAGCGGAAACTGGTTTTCTAAAGCTTTGTGATTTGTGTTCTAGAACGGTTTTCATTCAATTCTCAAGTAATTCCCGCTTTGATTTGGATTTCATCGGAATTTTCCTACACCTAGCGCTTTTCCCAAATCAGTGTACAACAACTACATCTCGTACTTTTACTTATTTTCGTTTTAATAACTATTTATTGTTTAACTTAACTAGAAACTGGATTTTATTGTGTTCTTAAAGAGCCTCAGTGGATTCGATAACCCTATCTATACTACTGTGTTTGCTATGCACTTGCACAAAATATCTTAGGGAAAACCTAAGCATATCATCCAGCAGCTTGGGTCGCCTTCCGCAAGTAACTTCAAAAAAAAGAAGCACCAAAGACATGTATATCAGTTTTTGTAGAAGTTCCCGTTGCTATTAGCTCAGGGGCCATCGGCCATGTAACATATGGTTCCCACAGCGTTTTTTGTAGCTAGGTTGGCTCCATGGTCGTGAAACTTGGCCATACCAAAATCACTTAACCTTCCATTGAACTCAGAATCTAACATTAGAAGCTTTTATATCTCGATGCACAACAACTTGTTGGGATTCTGTATGCAGGTAACTTAGAGCCGATGCGATGTCTTTAAGAATATAAATCTTTTGCAGCCATGGAGGAGATGTGTTTTGGTTATGAAACAAGTACTATTCAAGACTACCATTGTGCATGTACTCATAAACCAGAAGTAACTCACCTTTTCTACTACAATAACCAAGAAGAGGAACCAAGTTTTGATGCTGTAAATTTTCCATAGCTACAACTTCTGCTACAAACTATTTCATTCCTTGCTCTGCGTTATGGGATAGTCTTTTGACAGCTATATACTTGCTTAAGGGCAGAGTTCCTTTGTATACTTCCCCAAACCCACATTTCCCAACACGACCTTCTATGTCAAACCCATTTGTTGCTTTGTACAAAGATTTGTATGAGAATCGGTGTGACCCATATTCCTTCTCCCAATATTCTCTTACTTCGTTGTACTTGTTTCTCCTGTACCAATAAACTCCTCCGAGAACAATCAGTACTGGAATCACCGATATGATAACCAAACCAATAAGCAGAGGAGATAGTTTCAAACGTTCATCTCCACGAAGAGGAGCCTGAGGGAGTTTAGAGAGGCCCAGGGTTGGTTTTAGTTTGTTGCTTGTACTAAAACTCCACCCGAATATATATTGGTTACTGAACTGCCCTCATGTTGCCGCAGAGAATCCAACAAACATTTTATCTTGTAAAATTTCGGAAAGATTGATGGCTCTTGACAAAAGAGGCCGATTTGGTTTCTGAATTTCTATAGGGGCCAGTGAAACAATTAGGGAAACTCGATCGTAATCCACCCAAACCTGAATAGGTTCCCCACTCATGAGATTTATGCTTTTATTCTTCCCTAAGGTGTTGGATTGATAAGACGAGTGAGCAAATATCGGGCTGTTCACATCAATTCCAACATGATGGTTTTCCAAATCACTAAACTCTGGTGTCTGAACAGTGTCGAGCTCAATAGCTAGAAGATGAGAAGTCTCATTTAATGGGTTGAAGACGTCCAAGTACTGACTTTCAACTGCATGAGAGAGATCCATGGAAGGAGATACAACAAACGCAATCTCATGGCTGCCATCAGTTCCATCCTTTGGAGGCACTAGTGCACACACAAAATGTGTATAGAACGAGAGTGATTCAGATGGATCAAAATCAATTGGCTGCTTAAAGAAAGCATGACCTATTTGAAACTTTGAAGCATTTCTCAACTGCAAATCCCGCCAGGTAGGATCCTGGCAACTCCATCGAGAAATAAATCTCCTTGACGGAAGCCATTGTAGACCAACATGATTTCTTATTAACTTGACAAGTAAATCAGATGAACGCAAGAGAAGATCAAAACCATATGCAGTCTGTGAGCCATTACTATTGAAAGAGAAAGTTATGGATAGAACTTTTTCTCTCCCGTAACAAGCAATACCTCTGGAGCTGCAAAACAAGGTCTACTCATACCTTCATGATAAGAAGTCAAGACTCAATTTTCAACATTCCATGTCCTCTACATTTTCTGCTACGGAATTTGAGCCAGCCAACACAAAAATATTCCCAATAGACGTCACAGATTTGACTCGATGATAATATAATCAAAGATGACATTGACATATTGCATATTCTAATCCATCGTGTTAAACAAGTACCGCCGAAAATAACATTTTATACCGATATTGTTGTGGTTAAAAACATTTTCGTTATTTTGATATTAGCCACACAAAAAAAAAACAAGAAAACTATACCGATATTGTTGTGGTTAAGTATGATATGCTTTGAAGCGAAATAAAAAGAAAACAAAGAGAAGAGGCATATACAGAAAATAAAAGAGAAATAATTTGAAATGAAGAACAAATAAGCAGAAAGATTACAACATAGAGAGATCCGTTAAAACTTTGGCTAGACTTTGATCCGAGCGAGTAAACAGAACAAACGCGTCTCCCCCAAAAGAAAAACTCATTACAAACCCTTCCATATGTTTTACAAGATTTAAAGGCAATTCTCACGTGTGTGCTGACGCAGCAGTCATTCCGATGGATGATTCCGGGCTGACATACTCCTCGCTTGCATGCCTAACAAATTCCTCCGGCGACATGTGAGAGCCGTGGCAAGCACATACGATTTTGATCTGGTTTGCATTGTACCGGTATGTGACACCCGAGATTGTCCGACCATGTGGGCCTGAACCGGTGGTTGAAACCCACGGTAGGTTTGGACGTGCCCCTGATCCTCCAAACTTCACATCTGCTGCCATACCGGGTTTTATGGCGGAAAAGTCGAAAGAGAAGGCGGCGTTGTTGTTGTTCTCTCCAGTTGGCCGTTCTGTTGCATCCTCCGATGAGCCTTCTTCTGCAACATGCTGTTTGCCCTCTCCTTTGGCAGTAGCTAAAAAAAAAGGTATGTTATTATTTTGCAGTAAAGAGTTCAAGATTGTTTTTAAGGGAAAAGGTATGATTACCCGAGTTTGATGGGCCTCTACCGAGAAATGGAGATTGAGAAAGCGCAACAATCCCGCCTGAACCATCCTTATCCAGCATAGGGAGCTGAACCGGTGAGTATCCAAACATAACCGGGAGATTCCCGGCGTTACCAATAGGCTGCAATAGACTTGTAGCTGCTGCGTGTTGTCCAGACTCTTTTCCAGGTAAAGAGTAAGGCAAACTATTCTGCGGATGAACTGTGAAAGGTACGGTGTTGTAAGTCATGTTGCGGATGGTAAACTCTTCGCCATGGCTGCTCTTCCTCTGACCAGCTAATAAGTTGTCTGTATCAGTAGGAGGAGGACGAACAATCTCCTTTGCTGCGAGGTCGGAAGAAGCACCGCCACCTACTTCAGATTCCGCTACATCTTCGTTTTCAGCTGTTGATCCTTCATCTGTCGCATTTGAAACATGAGATGCTTTATTCTTTTTCTCATGGACATCAACATGTGATGAAGACTCCTTGTCTTTCTTCTTTTCATCGTTCATCCCTGGAGGGAACCCAAACTTTCTCTTATTTCCCGGTGTCTCATCCTCAACCCACAAAGGTTTAGTGGAAGCTTCAGCATCAGTGGTGGGAGCTTTGGAGAGGTCACTGAAGAAAATTTGAGGAGAAGGTTGACCAGAATCACTTCTCTGAGACCCTGAACTTGGCTCTGCCGCTGTTCTCTGAGAAGTCGGATGAAGAAAATTCTTAAAGTCATCAATCACTTTAGCGCTTCGATCGCCTCCTTCTGCTCTGTGATTTTCTGACGAGCTTCCAGCGTTATTAGTAATGCTACCCTTAGCTTTTCCTGATGATCCTCCACATGAAAGACCCAAGCTCAGCTCCAGCCCATTATCATCCTCCATTTTTTTTTGTCAAACAAGTAACACTACGCAGCTTAAAGGATCTTTAGAATGTCCTCCACTATCTTGATTATCATCTGAGAAAAATACATCATAACACAGTGGGCTTTAGATACAAAACTCAGTACAATTCTAATATTTTGCTACCAGAACTCTCAAAAACATCTTTCTCGGATTGTACCTTAGAAATGAAACCATGAAAAGGACGAACCCAGCCATTTCCCAGAACTGCCTTCTCACTTCTAACAGTGCCTTTGAGTTCTGTGACAAAAAAAAGAGACATTTCTAGAAACTTAGTTTTCGAAACTCCCATTCTTCACTTCCTATTTGAAGATCAAAACTAAAAAGGAAACAAAGCAACGAGTCGATCTGTTTACGGAAAAAGAAGATGCACACTCGCTTCTCTCTCAGCTAAATATACTAAATTGCAGAACCAGAAGAAATCGGAGGAGAGACAGATAGTATGAGATCTAGTAACTTTCAACACTCTGCTAACGATTCATAAACAGAATATGCAGATCTGCCAGCTAACGAGCTCTATTTATACTAGCAGACGCAGGAATAGGAAAAAACAAAAATTCACTAACCTTAATCATCAAATCACACCAAATTAAATTCTGGAAATTAAAATCATCGATATATTCATATCTAGATGCGATCAGATGAAACCCAGAACCCTAACTACGCAGCAGGAGTGCCAAATCAGCTGAACTTAGAGCGATTTCGATCACAACGAAGCTAAAACAGAACCCCCAAAAAAGCTCTTGCGCGGAATAAAACAAAATACAGCCAAAATCGAAATAGAGGCAGAAGCAAGAAAGGGGATGAAACCTGAAACCGGAAACGAGATGATCAGAAAAACCCTAGCTTCGCGGTTGGGAGTTGCAGCGATTGGGGTTCGGACTCGAACTAGTACGGACCAATTCCTTTTTCCTTCATAATAATTTTTATTTTATTATTATTATTAAGCTTCGATTTTGTACATGTGAATCTTGTGCATTTTTTATTTATCATTCAACTTTTATGAATCACCGTATCTATCTATACATACACTTTAAGTCTATAAGCATATCATGATCCTAGCTAGAAGTGATGGGCATAAAATTTACCAACTATTCAGAAAAAAACCATAAAATTCAAGATGAAAGTGTCAGTTGTGTCTAAACATAAGTCATGACTTGGAATGAAAGACAATTTTGAATCAGTTTTGTCTACAAAGAAGGAAATTATAAGTAATGCAACTAAGAATCTCATGGAAAGTTCGATTATGGTTTATGATGAACGCTGACGACATGCTTAACACATGCAAGTCAGTCAGGAAGTGGTATTTTCACTGACGGACGGATGAATAACGCATAAGAACCTGCCACTAGAAGGAGAACAACAGCTGGAAACGGCTGCTAATACCTCGTAGGTTGAGGAGTAAATAGAACGGCGGAGTAATTTATAGCGTAACGGCTATGATATAGTTGTACGTCGTTGTAGCATTCAAATTGGAGCATATTTTAGTGTTGGAGGTCATGGAGCAGTTTCAGAAATCGAATGTCACTGAGGTTCACCTTAAATCAACGTAGTTGGTGAAGTAGATGATGTTAAACCGGTCAATGGAAAGGATTGTGAGGTTGACAATGATGTTGACGCAAACGAAGCCAAGGATGAGGAAACCAATGACGAGGAAGCCAATGGTCAAGACATTGACTTCGATAAAGAAGTTGAATAATTCGATCACTTGGATGGAGATGCAACAAAGAATTCAGATAGTGAATGCAATGTAGAGAATGGCGAAGATATATGAAATGATGATAGGATTCCAGATCCTTACTCATCATAAGACGATGAAGAAGAGGAGCGACATACTGAAAATGAAGAATTTGATGTGGAGCTCGTGTTGGGTAGAACGTTTTCAAGCGTAAACAAATTCAATTTTACTTTTAATTGTTATTCTCTAGAAAAAAAGTACGACATAAAATTTGACATGTCATATGCATTGAAATTAGGTGCGAAGGTTTTGGATCCAGCGGAGAAATGTGAGTGAAGATTATATTTTTCTTGTGAGTTGAGGAAACAAAGCTGGTAATCAAGTATTTGGTTGAAAGACATAGTTATTTGAAGCATGTATACTCGTCAATGTTGATAATCAGAAATTGCAACACTGGTTTTAAAGAAGTTGACGTTAAATCCAAAACTTACAAATTAATATGAAATAACAGTTGAGATTAAGAGAGAATATGGTCTTATTGTCATTGCTGACCAATGTGGGAAGGCGAAGTGAAAGGAAGAAGAAGTCATGAAGAAAAATTTGCAAGAATTTTGGATTATTAAGAAGAGATTGTGAAGTGTAATATATGTACTACGATGGAAAAAATCGAAACAATATCAGGGCATACAGTATGGAACACACAAAGGTTTTCTATGCTGTATGTTCTTTTGCGGCACATCAACAGGCACCCATATTGACGATGTGCAAAATACGTAAGTTCCATCGGCGATGACATCACCGGTGTGAGAAGACGAAGTAGTAGACATCAACGATGACATCGCCAATGTTGAAGACCTAGCAAAAGATCCAAATTATCCCAGTAGTAGACATCAACGATGACATCACCAATGTTAAAGACCTAGCAAAAGATCCCAAATTATCCCACCTACATAGACATCAGCGATGTTGAGTCATTGACTAGTGCACATCATCGATGTCAACCCAAAGGTGCTCTAAAAATTTAATTTTTATCCATTCAGATCTGGATCAACCTAATTGGATGCGGATAAATCCATATTAGTTAATGTGCATATAAAAGGAGAACTTTTAGTTCCAAAACTCTAAGCTTTGAGTTATGTTGCGTTTTGAATTTCATGAGATCTACAGAAAGTTTGAGAGTGATGACAAAAAAAATTCTTGTAAGATCTTGATCTTTATAGATTGGTTTGAGATTTCTAAGTCATATTTCAAATTTTTCCTATGTCTTTTTTTCTTTCTTTTATTTTCACTCACTATAACTAAATATATAGTCTTGTGTAAGTAATCTACTCTTGGATCATGAGTATGGTTAGGCTAGTGTAGATTTAGGCATGTAACTTGGTTCATAGACATATATTATTAGAGATCTATCCTTTGTTTGATTTTAAGGCTAGGACATAGAGTGATCAACTCAATCCTTGATATGAGTTTATTAGTTCTTGGAAGGTGATTTATCCAATGAAAGATAATTCTCTAAAGAATTTTAGCTTTCTTATCCAATGAAAGTTGAGTCTAGGGTGCTAGAAATTTTTTTAAGGGCAATATTTAATGTTTGCTTGAATGTTAATTAATGTATGAAACCTAAATGCTTAATCTTGATCAGTAAAAGAATAATGACCAAGAAAATGGTTTAATCTAAGATTAGGATCTTAAACTTATAAAGGTAGTCAAAGATAACCAATATTCAAGCTTTGATTACCCAAACACTATGATTCATTCTCATTATTATCAAATCAAGTTCTCAACAAGTTTAATTTTTACCTTGACTGTTAGTTTGACTTGTTAACTTTTTGCATCATTTCACATTAAACTTTGTTTGTCATTGCATTTTTCACTATGATTACTTAGTATTTGTTTATTTGCTTATATCCTTAACTATTTTTTTTAAGGTTACTATAAATTACCAAAATAACCTTTTTCACATGATTGCATATATCCTCTAAATCAATGTCTTATTAGGATCTTTAATTCTTCATGTATCTCTCATTGGGTTCGACCCTATATATTGTATTGGTTCTATACTTGGAATCTTAGTGTTCCATGATTATGTTTACAAATTTTTGAAACTCAATCATGTCTTACACACCAATTAAGAAAATATGTGATAAAATGACAAGTTTTGATGTGATCTTAAATGAATCGAGGAAGGAAGAGAGTGAAAAAAAAAGTTATGCTTATACCTGTCCTAAGGTCCTGTTTTGAATACCCGGACCTAACTTATCTTCTCGGGACTACTCTTAAAACTCGGGTTCTTATTTACCTTTACCTGAGACTACTTTCTCCGGGGTGTTATATTAAGGTGTCGGCCAGCCAACAAAATTTTGATAGCAAGAGTCGAAACCTTTCATAGTACCATTTAAGCTTTAGGCTCTTAATATGGAGGCCCAAACATGTCTAGTTTTTTCTCTGAGGAGTTCTAAGTCTTTTTATGTTGTGGGAGGGGGGGGGGGGATTTACCCCAACAATAGCCTTTTTAATGGATTAAAATGAGCAAACATATCTACTAGTTATTTTTTTTCCAATTTGCGGCTACCTAATTTTACATAAATTATAATATAAGCAATTTATGTTTGTTGAGTAAAATAGAATGAACGATCCATATTTAGTGATGTTGAATAATGACTTATGCTTCGGGTAAAAAACGTCATATGTCACGTCATCCAGATACATAACGAATCTGAACCTTAAAATAAATGGGCCTTGACCTCCCGGGTCTCTAAGCGCAAGCATATTAACATAAATGGGGACTACCGATCTGCTACTAGCTTCACCACATGGTGAACTTTGGGCTCTCTAGTCTTCGAAGCCGCGAGGTTATGTGTAAGATGGCGGTGTGAAAGAACTCTGAGGTTGAGAGGACGCACCTCGGGTGGTCTTGAGATCTATGAGGTATGTTGGAATGCAAAGTGGAGCGGAGTTCATCCCGCTAGGCAGCAAACCTCATACAACAGCAAAAAAAACACGTGAAGTCTCCAAAAAGGACACAATGGGTTTGTTTTTTTCCAGAAAAACTCCTACGTTCAAGTCAATTATTTGACCACGAGACTTATGTAAAAAAATGGAAAGAAAGTCGGGAAAAAATAGAGGGAGGGTTTATTTTAACTACGCTCCGAAAGAATAGTGTGGTCCCGGAGTTATCAGATGTTTGCGTGGGGGGGGGGTACGGGTGCGTAAGTGAGGTGAGTGATAGATGAATGTTTTTATGGGTTTTTTTTCATGGTTTTTGTATATGTTTCTATGTGTTTATTAGGAGTTCTTGGAGCTAAATGAGCTAAAAGGGTTAAAGAGGCAACTTTGGAGAAAGAAGAGAAAATAAGGAAAAAGTTGAAGAAAAGTCAAAGTTGCTGAAAATCGGGCGTTAACCAGTCAAACCTAAAGCGTGTCGATCGACACAGCTAAGGGTGTCAATCGACAGAGGCTGCAGAAGAAAAAGAAATTTTTAGATTCTCAATTTGGACAAGTTTTGGACTTCCTAATCACAAGAGACTTTACATGGCCGACCTTTACTCTTATAAAAACGTGTTTTAGGCTATTGTTTAAACCATAAATTTTTTCTAGGTTTTAAAAATATTCGTTTAGGGAGAGAAGTAGGTCTTTGAACCCTTTTATTTATCTACTCTTTAATCATTTAATACAATATTATTCAAACATTTTACTGTTATTCTTTTCCATGTCTAAGTAGTTTCCTTGTTAGGTCTAAGGTTACTTCAAAGGAATTGATGAATTATTAATTTAAATCATAACTAGTTAGGGTTTATATTTTGGTTCTTCATATAGATTGCTCTTTATGCTTGTTCTTGACTGCGCACCTTGAATTAAGATCTTTAGGTTGATTGATAGATGCAGAAGCATTGTTAGTTAACTAGAAACAAATCTAGATGAGCGAATTGACCTAATCGCAAAGGATTTGGTTTAAAAAATTTGTGAACTGAGCAAATTGATTATAATGTATGTTTAGCTATTGAGATCTCTCAAAGGATTTGGTTTTCTAATAGTTTAAGCATACATGGATCTCACAGCGGAAGCTAGTTATCCATAATTTTTTTATTGTGTTCAAAAACGGTTTTCAAAGTTTACCCTATTAGGATTCTTATTTCAATTCGGATTTCCACCAAGTATCCCTACGCCTAGCTTTTTCTCTTGATAGTATCAAAAACATTTTACTTGCATATTATTTACTTTTATATTGACTTGCTTAACTTATTTCAAATCTAGAATTAGTTGTGCTTTTCTAGTTGCAGTGGTTCAACCCCAATTATACTACAATTGCATATATGTGCACTTATTGTTTAATTGGCTAAAACTTATAATCTCCTATCAATGAGGTAAAAAAAAGACCGAGAAAGCTCTTATCGCATAGGAAAAAAAATTCTCTGGAGCGACAAGGTCTGAAAAGCAGAGATCTTTATACCTTAATCACCTTAAAATCCCAGTTTTGTACAAAAAAGTTCAAGACTTTAAGGGTTTTTGAAAGCAAGAATGAAACAAACAACGCCTAACTTCCAGAATTTTAACCACTCAAACATGATCCAGACTTTGATAGAAGTCGACTACTCTCGAGAAGAAATATACGAGAGCCGAAGATATCACTCTCGCGAGGTTTTAGCCAATTTATCAAGTGAAAACCAAATAAAACCTAGAAAGAAAGAGAGCTCTATATGAGAACAAAAACACAACAATCTTATCCTAAGCTTTGAGAGGATGAATAACCAACCCTTTCTCATAGCGAGTAAGGACTGTATTAATAGAGAATATCTGACCGAGGTTAGTATACCGGGTGGTTAAGTTATCAAGTCCTCCCGTTTGCGCTCATCGGGTTGGATTACCTCACCTTTAGTACGTCTCGGAGCCGGGGTGAATGGCGGGTAAACCTCGTCCATGAGGGCAACAAGGGGATGAACCCCTACCAGTACTTCGTTAGTCATTCTACTCCAACACTCCCAGACGGATAGTGTAGCCACACTACGAGTACTGGGGCGCAAGGGTCTGGGTAATCCACTTATAGAGATACACGAGTTCTCACGTAATCAGTTCGGATACCTAGCTCTTAAGAGATTCGCCCAAACTGAGTTACATGTGACGCTAAAGTGATTTGCCTAACTATGTTACACATGGCGTTAAGAGATTTATATGAACTGCTTTCCACGCGTTGTTACATAAATTGTAAATATGAAGGGAATGAAATTTACCCCAATACTTTATATCGTGAAAATATCTTATTTTGTGAAAACTGAAAACTGTAATTTTATGTAAAATTTTTTTATAGTATGTCGATGTTGGTTGAGGTTACCAAATGGTTATGAGATATTTTTTTTTTATGAAATAGATTGAAACGAAATAATTTTGTAAGGTGCCTATATGTGACATATTCGTAATATTTTTTTTTTCTAAAACATAAGAAAATTAATATGAAACAGATAATTCAATGGTTTAATTTTTTATTAATTTTTAAAAAAATTCTAAATAAAAAAATTTCCACTTTTATGGTACACTTTTATCTATTCCTTTTCTTTTCTTTTTTTGGGTCACCATCCATTCCCTTTTCTGAAATTCAAAATATTAGTAAAGTTTTCATGCCTGGGGGCCAGTCATGAAATTTTGAATTGTAAAAGAGTATACTGTTTTACAATTTGAAACTCCCGGTTTTACAAAAGAAATAAATTGCTAAGCGAAAAAAAAGGAATAAATCCTTGAAGGGCTCAAGATATAAAGGAGATGGACACATTAAACTCCCAAGAAAAAAAGACCAACACTTACTTAGCTGGACACCAAAAAAGGAAAAAAAGGTCGAAACGGTGTCGTTTCTAAGAACAATAGATACGTGTTTCAACTTAACCGTTGAAAAATCCAACTTTTAGATAGAGGGGATAGAAGGAAGAGTGGTTTGAAATTCTTTTATCTTGTGATTTCATTTAGCCAAGTTTTTGAAATTTGCTGAGAGGGACAAAAAAGTTGCCCTTTTTGAGACTTTGACTCGGCCAACCTGAGTATCCGACACATTTACTCTCTCTCTCACTCTCGATTAATTTAATTTCTCCTTGGTTCTTGAGAAAATATTTCGAAATTTACGCTTTTTTTTTGTGTCACCGCAGTTGATACTCACTGCAAGCGTCTCTTGTAAGCTCATTTCTAGACTTCTTCACCACTCTTCTTCGTCTAACCTTCTGTATTTGTTCATCTGCTTTCCTTACTCCTCCGGGTGTCAAATTCTTGTTCTTGGACTAAGAGAATGAGCGCTTCAAAGTTCATTAAATGTGTTACGGTCGGAGACGGTGCTGTCGGGAAGACATGTATGCTTATCTGTTACACTAGCAACAAGTTTCCCACTGTGAGTTTTCTTTGAATTTTTTTTCCTTTAGATTCGGAAGCTTTCATAATATATCGTCAAGCTTTGGTTTTTTATACACTGCATTTAAGTGATTTCATCTGGGTTCTTGGTAATTCACAAATGGGTTTTCGCTTAAAGAAGAATCTGTGATTTCTTTTCTGGTTTGTTCCGGTTAACGATTGTTCCTTTTCTAAGAAAATTCAGTTTTTAACCCCAATTTTCGTGGTTTAAGTTTTTCTACAAGGCTCTAGGATTTAGGAAGAGACCTGGTTTCTCCAGAAATTTCAGTTTCTAGGGTTTCCTCTGATGTCTGATTTCTGATTCGCCAGGATTATATACCGACTGTCTTCGACAATTTCAGTGCCAATGTGTCTGTAGACGGACAAATCGTGAATTTAGGGCTATGGGATACTGCAGGTATGTACTTCAGTTCTGAAACCAAAGAGTGAAAGAAATGAAATTGATGATCCAGAGAGTCTTCTAAGTTTTGAAACTCTGATAAATTTCTATAGGTCAAGAAGATTACAGTAGGTTGAGGCCACTGAGTTACAGAGGAGCTGATATCTTTGTATTAGCTTTTTCGCTTATCAGCAGAGCGAGTTACGAAAATGTACTAAAGAAGGTAAAACTGTTTTTTTGGATTGTGAGTTTGGTATAGATGTTGATTTTTTTCTTTTTGAATTAGATTGTTGTGTTTTTTGACAGTGGATGCCTGAACTTCGTCGGTTTGCGCCAAATGTTCCCATAGTTCTTGTCGGTACAAAGCTAGATCTCCGGGATGATAAGGGATACCTCGCGGATCACACAAATGTCATTACCTCTGCTCAGGGAGAGGAATTGAGGAAGCAAATCGGTGCTGCTGCTTATATTGAGTGCAGTTCCAAGTCTCAACAGGTAAGTTCCTTCCCTTGAGATAAAAAAAAAAGAAAAAAAAGAAGTGATTTGGTGAAAATGTTGGATCTTTTGCTTTTGGATCTTTTGTATTTGTAGAATGTGAAAGCGGTGTTTGACACAGCAATCAAGGTGGTTCTTCAGCCTCCGAGGAGGAAGGAGGTTACGAGGATGAAGAAGAAACATAGGAGATCCGGTTGCTCCATTGCGTAAGCGCTTTAAAGATTGTATCTTTTGTTTGTCTGTTAAAGAAGAAGAGGTTGCAGTTAAAAGTTATCAAACAAGATTTAACAATTTCACCTGTCGAAATTCTGTAGGAGCATTGTTTGTGGAGGCTGCACGGCGGCTTAGAATACAACACAAGGGACAAGTCTCTCTCTGATGGTTTTTGCTTCCTAGGTTGGAATTGGAATTGTGCAACTGTGACGATAAGAAAACTATTGGTTCTCTTATTTGTATGTCTTTCTCTTTTCTTTTCTTTTGGGTTGTGTAGATTTGTGGCCTCTGTAATATTCATGTCTTGTTGACAAATTTGGATCTTTTACATGATGAATCATTTTGCGGATCCGAAATCGATAAGGGAATTTTTTATCTAGTTTCCGGTTTTCGGAATTTCAGACTAATTTCTTTTGCTTGCTGTGAACCTAAATTTTATTTTAATCTTCATTTTATAATATATTTGTTTTTGATATTTAAATAAAAATTCAAATATTATATCTAATTTTTTAAAAAGTCGAATATTTATATATCTGTTGGGAATACATCTGTTTAGATTTGTGAAGTTGTCACAAAAATCCATATACCTAAATGAACAACTTTGAAGGGTTGTTTGGATGTTCATCCTTGGTCATATCTTCCTGAATGATGTTGTACAACTTTTTAACATTACAGCTACAGAATCAACTATTGTAAATGGAGATATGGAGATCCAACAAATTAGTTTCTTAGTTAATCCATTATTTTCTTTTTGAGTTTTTTTAGGATAATTATGATTTGGTTGGACATGTAAGTTTGGAATTAACCGGTATTTTGTAGGGACTTTTTAGATTCTTAGGACAATTCTAGACGAAAGAGAAATTGTTCCAGAAGTCTGGAGTCTGTTTAAGTTAGGTTCGGATTTGCAGTTTCGGATTTCAAAAGCTTTGTTGCTAAGGTGAGTGCAATATATCGTGGATTCTAGTTCAATAGGGCTAATATTTGGATTAAAATACATGATTATTTGGTGATGGAGAAAATTTGTAATTGCTTTGTTGCTAAGGTGAGTGCAATATATCGTGGATTCTAGTTCAATAGGGTTAATGTTTGGATTAAAATACATGATTATTTGGTGATGGGAAAATTTGTAATTCTAAGATTGTCAAGTTTTAAATTTATATTTTTTCTAGTTCACCCAAGTGCAAGTGCATTCATTGTAGTAAATTGAGATCCGAACTTAAATGAGTACGGTTACTAAGTGAATTCAAGATTGAAATAAAGCTAGGATGTAAAACAAAGGGGTTTAGTTAAAAAGTTGGTTTTTGTATTCAAATGACTACTAGCAATAGTAAACAAAGAAAACAATGAAGATGCAAGAGTAAATTAAAGGTTGTTTGAGATTTAATTGATTGAAGGAACTATGGATCATCGAGATGGGGAAGAAATGGTTTGGGTTATGGAAACATAAGAACACAATTGGTTTGCGATTTCTTAAGATCTAGATTTAGTGGTTTAGATTCTGTGGTGAGACTAACCCTATATTGCGGTGGACGATAATCACATTTCACTAAAAAACCTAGCAATCCATTTAAGCCATTGAAAGTTAGGTTGGAAGAAGCCTTTTAAGAACCATCCAAATTCCCTACAATACTCCACTAAATCAAATGGTCATGTCATTAGTGAAGTATTGCTTTTTAGGAGGCATGATACATTTTTACAAACACTTGACGTGTATGAAAATGTTATGAATAAGATTGGTTTGGTCCACCTAATCTTACAAGTCTTTGTTCATAAACATAGATACCTATATATATCAACCCTTAACATAACAACCAACTATTCCATAACCCATTCCTTCCCCTAGCTCTCAATGATCCATAGTTAAAGAGTTATACTCACTAGTGGCCACATGCATAATAAGAGAGGAAAGGTAAAATCAAAAGATAAAACGCATAAAGAAAGGTTAAGATTAAGAAGATAAAGAGAGATAGAGGCAAGGTTCCTCCAAAGTCTTATAAGAAAACTTAAAAAGGACCTACCTAACCCTAAATCGAACAAAATATGAAATTCGGTCATGGCCAATGGGATCATTTATATGAAAAATCCATCAAAGGCAAAAATCTCTCAAACCAATCTTATTGGAAGTTAGAAGCACAACCTACATCATTTTGGATTTAGAAACAGTTGATATCTCTAAAGCTATTAGCCAAGAAATTCATAAAGTGTCAGCTGGGAGAATAGCTTCCTTCTGGTTCGATGATTAGACAGGGCTAGGACCTATGTATGATTCGTTTGGTGAAGATGGTCCTGCCTATATTGGTGTCTCAAATGCTGCAAAGGTCAAAGATGCAACAACGCAGTTCGGTTGGAAGTTAAGACCTGCGAGATCACCATTAGAGATATCGTTTCAGATTATGTTCACAACTGTAGACCATCCGTCTTCTTCAACATGCGATGATACATTCAAATGAGTCATTCCTGGATTTTAAAAAACCACATACATGTTCTCTGCCTCATTAACTTGTGATTTTCCAAAACCACATACATGTAAGGGAACAAAGGGGCGATATGTGGACCTGATTTGGTTCAAAGGTAATACACCAAAACATGTCTTTATTTTTTGGGTTAATCATTTAGACAGACTCACGCTCTGAACAAAACTACTCACGTGGGGATTAGATATGTCAACGTTATGTCCTCTCTGTGGAGCCATAGCAGAAATAAAAGACCCCCTACTTATAACTTGCACTTTACAATTAGCAGATTTGGAAGTGCATTATGTGTAAACTTGGTTTGACTCAAATTTCATTCGTTGATTGGAATGAACTAACCATCTGAATTCTTCACACTTCAAAATTCACAAACGACCTACTAAAGAAGCTAGCTGCTCATGCGACAGTATATTTCATATGGAAAGAAAGAAATTCGAGGACACGTGACTCTCCTCCAGCTTTGTATCATACCACTTACAAGCAACTCGATTGGTATATACGGAACAAGACACTAGCCAATATCAGCACTTCTAGATTCTCAAATCTGTTATCTCTTTGGTTTACTCATGATGAGTGATTGGGACCAAACATTTACTCTTTTAAATGTTTTTTCTATTCACCTTTCCTTTTTTTAATTTTTTGGGGAAAGTTGTGAGCACTTAATGCAATATATAAAAAATGGGAAAAATGTAAAAATTTGTATTCGGAGAAATTGTATTGACCGATATATGTGGTCGATACTCAATCCACTTGCAAGCTCCTCAAAAATATATTCTTTGGTCTCGATGCACAACAGAAGTATTAAAAGATATAAGTGTGGACTCCAAGTTTTCCTCTTTAGTGTCGACTCATCATATCGACTGGCCAGGTCGGTATAACTATGATCACCAGATTTCCTTATGTCGGTTCACCGTATGTAGCTATGTTCACCATGTTTCCTTCAGTATCGATTCATGGTATCATCCACCTTGGGGTATCAACTGTTACTAGGTGCTTTGGTCTTGTCTCTCCATGACTTATTCTTTTTTGATCCTTAAGCTCTTAAATGGTCATGAAAGAGGCAAATACAAAAACGCAGCAAAACGCAAAAACTAAGACTCCAAAACTCAAGATAGCGGAAGAATGAGAAAATGAAATGTTAAATATAGTGAAAGTGGTCTTTAGATCTCTAAAACCTACACTTTTAATGTATTAAAACTGTCACTTTTCGGACTAATCAATTGGAGATAGAAATATGTAGGCTTTTAGTATGATTGCAGCGTCATCACATATGTACATGACATATGCTACTTAACAGTTGGTGGTATTCGGGGATATGAGAAACGCGTTATCTACCCCATGATCGAAATGTATCTTTAATGGGGTGAAGGGGCACGCATTGGCCAGTATGGATGAGTAATATTGGGGGAGACTGAGCCTAAAAGCAATGGAAAGCCTGTTAAAGATTGTAACAACCAATGGAACCGCAGCCTAAAAGCATAAATTAACAGGGGTAGATATTTTGCTGTGTTGATAAAGAACGTTGTACATTGGAAAAGTTAGATCGAGAATAGATTTGAAAGACGGTGCTTTTTTTGTTTCACTTTCAGTTGAATTTGTTCTAACCGATTGTAAATTTAGATAGGTCCACAATTCTCAGGCAAAAATGGAAAAAATAAACAGTAGTAGTCAAAGGAATAAGGTTTCTGAGGGTATTCTAGTCATTCCCGACCTTGGAAGCGGGGGGGGGGGGTTAACTTGGGATTCGTATCGTTATATCATCATCATTAAACCGGGGAAGGGAAGAAAATCCGTAGGAAACGACGCCGTACTAAGGAGATGGATAAACAGCCGGCGAGCAGTTGGAGTATCCATACCCGGTCGGAGATAATCGCCAAGTATGAGATCTTCGAGCGAATCGGATCCGGCGCCTACGCCGACGTTTACAGGGCTCGTCGCCTCTCCGACGGTTTTGTCGTCGCGCTCAAGGAGATCTTTGATTACCAGTCAGCGTTCCGGGAGATTGATGCGCTCACCATCCTCCGTGGATCTCCTAATGTCGTTATTATGCACGAGTACTTCTGGCGCGAGGATGAGAACGCCGTGATTGTGCTCGAGTTCCTCAGAACGGATCTCGCTGCGGTGATCCGAGATGCCAAGAGGCGGAAAAAGGGAAAAGGCGGTGAGAACGGGGATGGATTCTCGGTGGGGGAGATCAAGAGATGGATGATTCAGATTCTCTCCGGCGTCGATTCTTGCCACAGGAATTTGATCGTCCACAGAGATTTGAAGCCTGGGAATCTGTTGATATCTGATGATGGAGTACTTAAGCTTGCAGATTTTGGTCAGGTGAGTAAACACTGACATTAGTCATCCATTGTTTGGTGCACGATTTGAGAACCTGTAAATGATGTTCCAATGAATAATCGATCTTTGAGTAAATCCCGGAGCTTAGAGTGCTTAGTTTGAAGAGCTAGAGTGATAGTGTGGCAAGAACTTATCATCCAGTGTAGAATTTATAAGATGTTGGTTGTTGGGAGATGAACAGTTGTTTAAATTTGCCTGTCTTACAGCAAGAAAGTTTTTTGTGAATTCATCTATTGCTGATTTCTGGTTTTTATCTGTTTTGCTTTTGGTTTCTTTGCTCGTTTACAGGCTAGGATACTCATGGAGCCTGATATTGTCGCTTCAGATGAAAACCAACAGGCTTACAAACTGGAAGACAAAGAAGGAGAAACCAGCACAGAATCACCCGATGTCATTCCTGATTATGAGAACTCGTCTCAGCAAGGATTCGAACAGGAAGCAATGAGTAAAGACGAATACTTCCGACAGGTGGAAGAGCTGAAGGCTAAACAGATTGTAAGAGATGATACCGATAAAGACTCAAACCTGCAAGATGGAGACACATCTTGCCTCGCAACGTGCACTGTGAGTGAAATGGATGATGATCTTGGTAGAAACTCTTTTTCTTATGATGCTGATGAAGCATGGGATGGTACACAAGGTTTGATGACATCTTGTGTGGGAACACGCTGGTTTAGACCACCGGAACTGCTCTACGGATCCACAATGTATGGGTTAGAAGTCGATCTCTGGTCGCTTGGTTGTGTGTTTGCAGAACTCTTTTCTCTTGAGCCTTTATTCCCAGGAATTTCAGATATTGATCAGATCAGCAAAGTAACCAATGTGCTTGGAAACTTAGATGAAGAGGTGTGGTCAGGTTGTGTTGATCTTCCAGACTACAAGTCAATCTCATTTGCTAAAGTAGAATCTCCTCTTGGTATAGAAGGCTGTCTTCCTGATCATCCATCGGATGTGATATCGCTGCTCAAGAAGCTCATCTGTTACAATCCAGCTAATAGAGCTACTGCAATGGAGTTGTTGAACGACAAATATTTCAGTGAAGAACCTCTTCCAGTTCCAGTTTCAGAGCTTTATGTGCCTCCAACAAGGAGTGGCCCAGATGATGATTCTCCGGGCAAGTGGAATGATTACAGAGAGATGGACTCAGATTCAGATTTCGACGGTTTTGGACCCGTGAATGTCAAGCCTACCAGCAGTGGATTTACAATAGAATTTCCCTGACCCCGAATGGCATTTACGGTACGCGGTAAAAAACTCTTGCTAAATTAGTGTCTGTCAAAATTGATCTCACTTTTATGTGTTTATATCTGATGTTACCTTTTGTGGCAGATCGATTGCATTTGGCTTGGTCCATGGCTGAGAATCTTGATCCTCCGATTTGCCTACTCTGTCAAAATTGTATTGTTTCTCTCTCGCTCGTATAGAAAATGGTAACATTTACAACTGGAAAGCTGTTGTTAGTCTTTAACTAGTTAAAGAGCTATGTCTGCGTCCTAGTTTTTGCACCTTTTCATGTGAAGCAAGTAACAATGATAAAAATTCAAATTAAACTCTATATATCTACTCGAGAGTTTGTTTCCGCGGGATCCTTGTATTTTTTGTCTACGTATCCGTTGTATACTGTTCTCATTGTTCAATGTTGAATTATCCTACATCATCAGCCTATGGACCAAAATTCTTATTAACAAAATCACACAATCAACTTCTTATATCAGTTTAGATCCTCCTTTCTTTAGAATCTCTAGGAGCCAAGAAACATTGATCTTGCGGTCAAAACGGATATCACCAAAGCATAAAATCAAAATTATATTGAGTTCCCTTTTACTCTCACCAGCAATGCCCAACTGTGAGTCTCATTCTTCCAGAAGTTCGTGATTGACTCAATAAATCAGACTCAATACTAGTGTATAATTGTTATAATCAAACTTAAGGGGGCTATTTTAAAATTGGACTAAAGTTGATAGGCTAAAAGATAAATTAATAACAGTTTCCAGCATCTATCGCGCAGTCTCCCTAGGGTTTTTTCTTCTCAAACGGACATCGAGATTCCAGGAGTGAGCTGAATAATCGGAGAGAAATGGGGTCGACTGAGAGAGATCAGACGACGCAGTATCACCCGCCTCAAATTAGCAGTCTCGTCGTGCGACTACCCGCAAACGACGACGGAGAAGACGGTCGCCACGTCACCACCGCTAGAGACTTTGAACCCGGAGACGTCTCCCGTGACCGTGACCGTGACCGCCCCTCGTATGCTCGCTCGGATAAATATAAGGGTGACAATGGTTCGTATCTCTTCTAGAATTGTTACATTCCGCTCCTCTTTTTCTGCTTTCTTCTAGTTATGGTTTCGATTTCTGAAATTTGGGAACGAAGAATGGAAATATATGAGAGTTTATGGAACTGCTACTTTGAAAATTCATTGCATCCAAAGAAAACTAGGCAGGCATCCGTTGTTTCTTTGTCACAAATGTTTGTTACTGTCTGCCTCTTAATGAAACGTTTTCTCTCTGTTGACTTCACCTTGTTTAGGGGAATCATGCTCTTCGTTATTGTGTTTAGCTTCAGCTTTCAGTTACTGTATTAATATTTCTACTTTTATGCCTGTAATTTCTTGAGCATTTGGTTCCTATGCTATCTGTAGCTCTTACCGCAGTGATTATGCTCTAATGTGAACTACTTTAAGTATATACTGCTACAGTGAAGTGTGAATTGCAAATAAGCCTTGCTTTTGTGTATGCAACTGCTTTTGCCTGCAAGAACTTAGCTCTTGTAGAGGGGAGTTAGTCTGAATGGTTTGGGTCAGGTTTCTGTTGAAATTCTTGTACAAACTTGTTTGGACAATTCTCAGCAATAGAAATTATTGGTCTGAAACCATGAGTTGCTATTTACTTTGTAACTGGTTTAAAAAACTCATATATTTTATGGATTGTTAGCTAATGCCTAATAGTTCAGTGGTACTTAGGGTATTGTTGAGAATTCACATCGGTACAGATATGCATAACAGTGTTCCCTGTTCAGTGGTCAGTGTAAAGATATTAAAGAATCTTGCGCCGAGTTGTTTCGTAAATGCAATGATACTTGGGATCTGAGAATGCTATAGACTTGTAATTTCTCGTGGTCAGTGCTCCAGATTTGCAAAGAAAATGCCGTTGCTGACTTTTGAATTTTCGCCTACAAATATACTTTTTCAATTCCTCAGTGATGAGTAGTACGCTGATTTGATATTCTATTGGCTACTTTTGTTTTTGTGTGTGTAGGACATAGAACTCGTGCAAGTTCTAGCTCACCAGCCCGTCGTGCATATGTAGATCACCGGCATGGCTCTGATCTTAATCATTCAGGCCACCGGCATGTCTCTGATCTTAATCATTCAGGCGCTCCGCCTCGGGATCGTGAGTTGAGCAGTAGAAGGGAAGCATCTGGGAGACACAGAGACTATTCACCCTATGCTAGAGGTGGAGCTGGTGCTCGTCCTTATGGTAGAGGTTTCGATGGGCCCGAACCTGCTCATGGACCTTTTAAAAGCGAGGGCATGAACAGAAACAATATCCCAAAGGTGCAACCAAGAGATGGAGATTGGTACTGTCAGGGTCCGTTGTAAGTATACTTTACAGAAGTTTGTTATATTATATCTCACAATCTACACAAGTTTGTAAAATTTCTTGTTGCGGTTATAGATGCAGAAACCTGAACTTTGCGCGACGTGAATACTGCAACAAATGCAAGAGGCATCGCTATGCACCTGTAAGCAGTCCTCCACCGCCTCGTCTTCTTCATCCTCCACCTCCCGTGGATCTCTCCCCAAGAAGAGACTTTAATGGTTACCGGTCTCCTCCTCCACGTGGCTTCCCCAGAGACTACCCGCCATCAAGACATGACAATCCCACATGGAGAGACAGAGAACGAGACCGAGACCGTATGCATTACTCAGACCATGAGTACCCTCCTAGCAGAAGAATAGCATCTGATTGGGTACATACAGAGTCGCTCCCGAAACCTCACTATGAGAGACGACCACCTCTCAGTCCACGTGGTGACAGATGGGGACGTCTTCCAAGAGAGAGGAGCAGATCGCCGCCGCCACTGAGAGGTGGTCCACCGCCACCATTGAGAGGTGGCCCACCGCCGCTCAGAGATTATCGCCGTGACAGTTACTTTGAGAGAGGAGGACGAGATGATCGGCGTGGCGGCAGAGACCGAATGGGAAACTCTTACTGATGCAAAACTGTGTATGTCATCTTGGGAATTTGGTTTAGACAGTTTAAGTTTTCCCGGATATCAAATTGACCTTGTATTACCTTAGATTCTTTCTTCTAATTTTGAATGTTTAGCAATTTTTTTGTGCAAAAAATACTACAGAAAGCAATTTTGATTCATTTTCGTAGTTAAGGAAAGTTTCTAGGCAAAGAAAAAGTACTTGCATCTCTTTTCATCAGCATTCTTATCACATCTATTGCTTCTCGCCTCTGCTTTCAGTGAAGGCTTTCAAGATATTGAGTGTACCTTGTATCTGTGTTTTTAGTAAAAACTTAGTAAGATCCCTAGTGACTTGAACATGATATTGAGGCTGACGTCTAAGCTATTTGTGTCCTTGGGTGTCATGTTCATCTGTTACATTGAATATAACATAAACTCAAACAAAAGGAGGTGGTCAACATGGAGGATGCTATTGAAGTTTGAGACTTTGACAACCATAATACTGGAATAGAACAATGTGTCATTAAATTGAAGATCGTGTTTTAAGAAAAGATGTTGGTATTAAATTGTGTAAAATTAATCTAAATTTACCTGGTGGAATATGGTCTAATTTTTGTGTGATTAAAAAAAAATAAAACGAACTGCATTAAAACTTTTAGAGTGGGTTGTACCATGATTTCCGAATCGGATTGAAGGCCGTCTTTTCTACTTCTTTGGCTTGAAGGTGTGTGTATTCTCTGTCTACGTGGCGCTTTAGGATTGGCTGATATCTAATACGCGCATTTTGAAGGGCTTTTTGATATTTTCTCGAGAGGAGATCGTACGGCGGAAAGACCGCAAAAACTAAAGCTTTTATGAATTCACATCGTTGGATCGCCGTTTTTAATATCATCCCTACGATTAGATTGGCACGCAAATCTAACCGTTCAATATAATCCAGAAAATTGAAATTTCAAAACATGTTAGAGAGAGGGAGGAGAGATGCTGTCCAAGAAGAAGAACAAAACCGAAAGTATTTGCCTTTAATTTTTCGCTGTTTTCTTTTTCTCTCCGAAATTCCTCTGAGGGCTTGTTTCTAATTCCTCGTCTTCTTCTTGAGCTAAAACCCAATAGAACCCTAATTCTCATATATCCCCAAGCTTATCTCTTTCTCTCTCTATATACGCGGATCAAATTCAAAGTCCCGTTTGAGCTTTAACAGCCGTCGAATCGGTTGTGATTTCGCGCTCCGGCGGGATTCGGATCTGGATGTTGTGTGTGTTTCTTGAGCTGATTTGTGGAATTCCTTGTTTTCTCGGGGGATATCTAAGTGGGTGATTTTTCGGAAAAGGAAAATTTCTGGGTTCCTTGAAAAACTCGAGATTTGAAAATTTGAGATGGGTGAGGGCGGCGGAGAAGGCGAATTCCCGCCAAAAAAGGGCGTTGTTATTGAAGAGTCTGGTTTTCCGGCGAAGACGCCAGCGCGGCAACTCGACTTCACTGGTGGCCCCGATGACCCTTCACTGTCTAAAGCGGCGGCTACTACCGTCGTCGCTACGACGTCCAGGACCATCGTCACTGCCTCCGTCCCTTCACCAGCGGCGCCAATCGCTCAGGTACGACCGATGTTACCAGTGGTGACGCCAAATCCTCCGTCACAACCACAAATCCTCAACCCGCCAATCAGGCTTCCGTAAGTTTTTATCTTTTAATCCCTTTGCTTCGTCTTATCTCCCTTGGGTTTGCAGAAGTTTGTCTGGGGATGATGAATATGTTATAAAGCTAAAACCTTTTTTACCTAATTGCTGAAACTAGTTTAATGGTTTCTGTTGAATGAAACAGAAAGCCGGAGTCTCCAAATCCTAGACCAAGGCCTATGGTCGAAACTAGAGATGGAACTCCTCAAAAGAAAAAGCAGTGTAACTGTAAACACTCCCGGTGCTTGAAGCTGTAAGTCTTCCCATTCATCACAATTTGTCATCTTGTAGTTTATTTATGAATTATCCCTTCTTAGTGATCGATATAATCAATGTAACCAATTCTTGTTGTTGTTAATTTGTGGATTTGTGCATTAGATTCTCTGATTGAGCTTATTTTAAACCTCTATAAACTTACACTCTGCAATATCTTGTCAGCTACTGTGAATGCTTTGCATCTGGAGCATATTGTGATGGTTGTAACTGTAACAATTGTTTCAACAACGTTGAAAATGAACCTGCAAGACGCGAAGCTGTGGAATCAACTCTGGAGCGCAATCCAAATGCGTTTAGGCCTAAAATTGCTAGCAGTCCACATGATAAAAGGGTAGGTTTGTTTAGGAAGATCATTGTGACTGATAAATGGAACCACATTGATGAATTTTGAGGAAAACTGTTGGATCTGTCTTTTGCAGGAGGATATTGGTGAAGTTGTGTTATTAGGGAAACATAACAAAGGATGCCACTGCAAGAAATCAGGATGCTTAAAGAAGTATTGTGAGTGTTTTCAAGCAAACATTCTTTGTTCAGAGAATTGCAAATGCTTGGACTGTAAAAACTTTGAAGGAAGTGAAGAGAGACAAGCTTTGTTTCACGGTGAACATGCCAACCACATGGCTTATCTCCAACAAGCAGCAAATGCAGCCATTACTGGAGCTGTTGGTTCTTCCGGCTTTGCTCCTTCTCCAGCACCTAAGAGAAGGAAAGGTCAAGATCTTTTGTTCAACCAAGCAACCAAAGATCCATCTATTCATAGATTTGGCCAGTCTCAACAGGTACCAAGTAGTGGAAGAAGTAGTGGCCCAACCTCAGGCACATACCCGACGCCTGTCTCTCGTGCTGGTGGCAATGCATCGTTAGCCCCAACAAAGTTTGTATATAGGTGAAATTTCTGGTCTTGACAAAGTTAATCAGCCGATCCAAAGAGCTGTGCATAAAACTGACATCTATGATTGTATTTGGTTGAAGGTCTCTCTTAGCAGATATAATCCAACCACAGGATGTGAAAGCACTTTGCTCTGTTTTGGTATCTGTAGCTGGGGAAGCAGCAAAGACACTAACAGGTGAAACTTTGAGTTATTCCTCTGAGGTTTTAAGCTCTCTGTATATTATTCATTCGTCTTCCTTTTCTCAGATCAACAAAACGAAGCAGAAAATCGCGTTGAAGATCAAAGAGAGACTTGTTTAGCTTCTTCTGCACAAGATCATTCCCAAGGCAATGCGGAGATGGTTGCAACTGATGGAAATCAAGTTGATAAGTCCAATCCAGAGGCAGCCTCTAAAGGAAAGCCGCTATCTCCAGCAACGTTGGCTTTGATGTGCGATGAACAAGACACTATCTTAATGGTAGCAGGATCTACACCAAATGGTTCAGTAGACCCACGTGGCTGCGGAACAAACTCACAGGGCCAGTCAGAGATATACGCAGAGCAGGAGAGAGTGGTATTAACGAAATTTAGAGATTGTCTTAGTCGGCTTATCTCTTACGCAGAACTAAAAGGTAGAAATGTTTCAGACGCATCACCTAAAGATACAGGTTTGTGTTATTAGGTCTATAAAGTTATTGTTGGTTTGGTTTTTGCAGAATCAAAGTGTTTATCATTGGCAAGAATGCAGTTACAGCCGACTGTAAAAACCGAGATTGGGATACAGCAAGTGCCGGTTGTGAATGGAGCTACGAAACCGCAGCAGCCTTTGCAACTGATGACCACAACATCATCAGCAGAAACAGTAGCCAACAACTCAAACACTCATCGCCCTCCAGCTTTACCAGAGAAAAAAGACCCCTGACTCGAGTGAATTATACTTAGGATGAGAAATAACTTCACCTCTCAAGGCAGGTGATTAGAGAGAGTAATGGCACAAGTTTTTATTGTGTCCTGGCTGGTGTAGATTTTGGAGGGCTTTGTTTCTTTACTAATATAAGTGTTTTTTTTGGTCTTCTTTGTTACTTTTCCGTTGATGGTTTAGCTGTGGAACATCCTTGCTTATTGTCTCTGGTGTTCTTCCCAGCTTTTATGACCAAATACATGTTTTTTGTTCAACTTCTGTAGGTTTGAGAGTAATATAATTACAGATCCGTAATTTTATAATAGATGTAAACGTCTTCATATTTTCTAAAAACTAATGACATTCTGGGGCTTCATTTACACTGATTTACAGGAACTATAGATTTGCGATAGTCTTTACATAAACACATGAAAATTATGACTTTTATCTTGAAATTTTCTTATCCTTGCTCAGTTGCTGTACATGCAATTTTATCCATCAAAGAACTTCACATATGATGCAATTTTATCCATCAAAGAACTTCACATATGATGCAATCTAAAAGATGGGATTCGAGCTTTCCCCTCTCTTGTCCAATTTGCTTTTGAACATAAATCATGAGGTTCGTTTTCGATTTCAAGTTGTATATGGTATTTCTCTACAACAGAATAATCCAATTCCCCAAGCCTTGAACAACATGGCCGATCCTCAACAAGCACTAACCCACTACTACTTGGTTACACACTTTACTTTGGGACGAATTTGTACCGAAATCAAAATCATCGTTAGTGCTAAATGCAAATGTAATGAAGCATATTTCATCGTTAAAGTTTTTCAAATATTAGCGATGAAGTAACAAGGAAAGCTTTGATGCTAAATTACGATCTTGAGAATGGAGAGATGACGGTTTTTGTCCCAAAATCATCACAAGATTTATAAACAACATTTGCGAACTAGTTTCCCATCAGTTTGTAATAAAAATCTCTAGTCACGACCTCGAGACCACTCTCGGTAAAGCAACGTACAGCTTACCGTGGATAAACACTTGCCTCGGTAGATAAATATCGACATCACGTAAGGCTGACATTGACTCTTATTAATAGGCATTGCTAATGTCAGAGAAATTGGAAATTGTTTCCGTTTCATTCTAAAATGAAATTTTTTTGTCTTGTGGAGAAACATACAATCTTAGAACCAACACAATCTCACCAATATCATTACCAAACATTGTTTTTCCATGGATAGGGTTAGGAGTGAATTGAAAAGTAAGCAACCTCGTGTTGTTACATAATCCATTTTTTGGATCAACATTCCTAAGCAATATAATAGGTGCACTACTCTTTAGTTTAAACTCGTCATTTGAAAGTTCAAATGCCCTCATACTATTTAATTTTTTTTGTGAATAAACCATCTCATTAGTTTTGATTTAATCATAAACCTCAACATTAGTGACACTTAGATAAACTTTGCTGTCACCTAAATAAATTAATATCTTATAAGAAGATAAGACATTTTAAAATGATGCACAGACTCGAGAAACATCTTCTATTTGTGAAAACATGAACTTGTTAATCATATCTGAAGAAATTTTTGTGTAGGATTTTAAAATTTTTCTAAAACCCTAGATACAAATTCTAGCCCTTAGGATCATGTTGATTGAATCTATTGTTTGGATCTCGAGAATATCTGGAGTTTAAAGCAGCGGAATGAATCAGGGATTCGAGATCAAGAGCGCTTCAGATGCTGCGCCACTACGGAAAGTCCACACGCACACAAACTGGATTACCGGGATGCTAGTGCCGGAAGAGCTCTCGGGATTCTATGTTTGTAAGACGGCTGCAGATCAAAAATTAAACTGAGAATTTCGTGCATCTATCTCTTATATAGAGACCACGAAAAACCTAATTAATAACCAAGCTAAACCGATCATTAATTAAATCATTAATCAAACCAGTCGGTCTGATTTCAGTCTGTGTCGATCGACACAACTTAGTTGTGTCGGTCGACACACTCAGCCAAAACACATAGTAATGTATATCAAATATACATTAACTTGATCATTATATTAATGATCAATCCCAATCTTGTTTATCTAGTTTGCTTAGGTGTGTGACCCTGTAGAATCATATAATACTAGCAATGAGTTCATAACTCATAAGTTATAAGCGGCTTCTAGCAAAGCATTATAGCTACCCAGTATTACATGATAGTCTTATCTCGACTTCACAACTATATTAGAGTGTATACAAGTATGATATCCAGGACATTCCCTTCAATCTCCCACTTGTACTGGAATCAACTTATTCCAATAATCCATTTGTCTCTATATCTCGATTCAGCATAAGGCAAGAACTCGTGTCATCTTTATAAAGCCAAATCACGTTTATCGAACTCTGATATGTACTGATCAAGGCAAACAACTGACATTCAGCTTGTTTGAGTGTGGCCACACATTCCCTCAGTATCACATCTTCGATAGGCCCATAGATATTTAACTCCCGTTATATAGGAGGGAAAAATCCCATCTTGTTCCATCCCCTGTTCCCCACACACTTCATGATATGCCCAATCAATGTCTGAATAGTCACCAGTTACGGCTGACGTTTGACAAGGTCAAAGCAGACCAATTCATATGCAGGAAATTATGATGAACTCAGGTCTAAGGACCATACTCTATAGTCGTAATGAGAAACTCATATGACACTCATATAACAATCTTGTTGAGTTCTCATTAGCGGGTCATATCCGATACCGTGTTCACAACACATATCTATGTGATTGACTTTGATACTCCTATCAATGACACCATGAAACTTGGTCATCAGTCACATCACATACTAGTCTCGCGCGGTTATTAATGTCCCAATTTAACAACCTTCGACCAGAGACCTCAGTAATTTATGACATCTATCGCTTATAGGGTTTCATGATCAAATCACGTATTTGATGACCTATAAGAATGCCTTAAATTATTTTGGGACTATTATTTAATCAATTAATTACACAATTAAATAGTACTGAAACAATTTCATTAATTAAAACATAACCAAAGTATGTGTATATGAACATAAAAACAAAATAAACAACTCCCACTCAAATTAAGATTACTACTCGAGAAATCTAATTCCTATTGTCGCAGCATGACTCTCATGCTTAGGACGTGGGAGTGGCTTAGTCAGAGGATCAACAACATTCTCGTCCGTCGGGACTCTGCTGATCTTCACATCTCCTCTCTCAATGATATCTCGTATCAGATGATATCTTCTCTCGATATGTCTGGACTTCTGGTGTGATCTAGGTTCCTTTGCCTGAGTTATGGCTCCATTGTTATCACACAACAGTGCCACGGGCTCAGAAATGCTAGGAACAACACCAAGTTCAGTGATGAACTTCCTAATCCAAACAGCTTCCTTTGCCGCTTCTGAAGCAGCAATGTACTCAGCTTCAGTTGTGGAATCCGCCACGGTGTTCTGCTTGGAACTTTTCCAACTGATTGCACCGCCATTCAGACAGAAGACATAACCAGATTGAGATCGGAAATCGTCTTTGTCCGTCTGGAAACTGGCGTCAGTGTATCCACTTACCACAAGCTCATCACTTCCTCCGTAAACCAAGAACTTACCTTAGTATTCCTCAAATACTTCAGGATTGTCTTGACGGCAGTCCAGTGACTCTCACCGGGATCGGATTGGTATCGGCTCGTCATGCTTAAAGCACAAGCGACATCTGGATGTGTACATAGCATGGCATACATGATGGATCCTATCGCAGAAGCATAGGGAATCCTACTCATGCGCTCTCGCTCAGCAGGTGTCGAAGGACACTGCTTCTTGCTGAGAGTGATGCCATGTGACATCGGAAGCAAGCCCTTCTTGGAATCATGCATATTGAACCTGTGTAAGACCTTATCAATATAGGTGTCGTGACACAGTCCAATTAGCCTCTTCGATCTATCTCTATAGATCCTTATTCCAAGAATGTATGCGGCCTCTCCCATATCCTTCATCGAGAAACAACTTCCTAGCCAAGTCTTAACAGAGTGAAGCAACAGAATATCATTTCCGAGAAGCAATATGTCATCTACATACAATACGAGAAATGCAACTGCGCTCCCACTAGTCTTTTTTTAAACACATGGTTCTTCTTCGTTCCTGATGAAATCAAACTTTTTGATAGCTTCATCAAAACGAAGATTTCAAGCCCGAGATGCTTGCTTCAATCCATAAATGGATCGATGAAACTTGCATACTTTCCTAGGGTTATTAGGATCAATGAAACCCTCAGGTTGTGTCATGTACACATCCTCTTCCAGAATCCCATTCAGGAAGGCGGTTTTCACATCCATATGTCAAATCTCATAATCATAATAAGCGGCAGTACCTAGGAGAATCCGGATAGACTTAAGCATAGCGACTAGGAATAGGTTTCGTCATAGTCAACACCATGAACTTGTTTGAAACCTTTTGCCACCAATCTTGCTTTGTACATTTGTACATTACCATCCACGTCAATCTTCTTCTTGAAGATCCATTTGCACTCAATGGCTTTTGCACCATCGGAAAAATCTTCCAAAGACCAAACTTTGTTGATTGACATGGATTCCATCTCGGATTCACTGGCCTTTAACCATTTTTCGGAACCAGGGTCCCACATTGCTTCTTCGAAAGTCGCAGGTTCGTCACTATCAACGATCAGAAGATCATGACAGTTAGTCACGAGAAATCCGTATCTCTCGACTTCATTACGAGTCCTTCCGGACCTGCGAACTACATGCACCACAGGTGTTGGTTCCACAACTTCTTGTGAATCCAACGGCTGCTCTCCCTCATCAGGTTGAACAGCGTCCTGTGGTTCTCGAATTTCTTCGAGTTGTACTTTACTCTCACTGTTCTTCTTGGAAAGAAATTCTCTCTCAAGAAAAACACAGTTCTGAGCAATAAATATCTTGTCCTCGGATCGGTTGTAAAAGTAGTATGCCTTGGTTTCCTTAGGGTAACCAACGAAGTAGAATTTATCAGATTTGGGTGCGTGGGTGCGAGCTTATCAGATATCAATCGCTTGACATAAGCTTCGCAACCCCAAATTTTAAGAAAAGACAGACTTGGAACCTTTCCAGTCCACATCTCATATGGAGTCTTTTCAACTGATTTTGTTGGAACTCTGTTCAGCGTAAACGCAAACGTTTCAAGAGCGTATCCTCAGAAGGATAACGGTAGATCCACATGACTCATCATCGATTGAACCATATCCAATAGAGTCTGATTCCTCCTCTCAGACACACCGTTCCATTGTGGTGTTCCAGGAGGAGTGAGTTGTGAAAGAATTCCACAGTCTCTAAGATGATCATCGAACTCTTGGCTCAAGTACTCACCTCCACGATCAGATCGAAGAGTTTTGATACTTTTGCGAAGTTGGTTTTGTACTTCATTCTGGAACTCCTTGAACCTTTCGAAGGATTCCGACTTATGTCTCATAAGATAGACATAACCATATCTACTGAAATCATCAGTAAATGTGATGAAGTACCTAAAGTTTCCTCTTGTACTAACGCTCATTGGGCCACATACATCTGTGTGTATAAGGCCCAACAAATCAGTGGCCCTTCCATTAAACTTGTTAAAAGGGGCCTTTGTCATTTTGCCCAATAAGCAGGATTCACACTTCTCAAAAGATTCATAATCAAATGAGTTTAAAAGCCCATCACGATGGAGCTTTTGAATCATTTTCTCATTGATGTGGCCCAAACGACAGTGCCAGAAAAAGGTTGGGTTTGAGTCATTTGATTTAAACCGTTTGTTATTTATGTTATAAACATGCATTGATTGGTTGAGAATATAAAGCCCATTCTCTAATGGGCCGCTACCATAAAATATATTATCTCGAATAAAAGAGCAACATTTGTTCTTAATCGAAAATTCAAAACCATTCATGTCTAAAACAGAAATAGAAATGATATTCCTGCTTATCGCAAGTACATAATAGCAATTCTCTAACTCTAAAATCATGCTTGATGGCAGAGACAAATGATAAGTTCCTACGGCTAATGCAGCAACTCTTGCTCCATTCCCAACACGCAGGTCCACTTGTCCATTCTTCAGCGTTCTACTGCTGTGTAGGCCCTGCATATTAGTACAAATATGAGCACCACAGCCGGTATCCAATACCCAAGAATTAGAACCTGATGAAGTAACATTTACTTCTATAACATAAAAACCTTTAGATGCCGTCTCGTACGAATTCCTTAGGTTCTTCAAACCTTCCAGGTATTCCTTGCAGTTTCTCCTCCAATGCCCAAGCTTCTTGCAGTAAAAACAAGTATCAGTATCAACTGGGCCACGCTTGGGCTTAGAAGACGACTCAGGCTTGTCCCAGTTCTCAACATGGACAGCCTTGCTCTTTCCTTTGCCCTTAGCAGGTTTCTTAAACATTTTACCCTTTTGTACCATAAGTACATCAGGAGCAGCCTTCTTGACACAGGGTTCTGCCATCTTGAGCATGCCATGCAGCTCAGTCAGAGACTTCGTCATGTTGTTCATGTTATAGTTCATAACAAACTGATCGAAGCTGGGCGGCAGGGATTGCAGGATGATGTCCGTAGCCAACTCTTGGCTAAGGGGAGAGTCTAGTTTAGCCAGGTTATTGATATAACCCATCATCTTGATGACGTGGGGGCTCACTGGACTGTCCTTTGACAGCTTGCACTCAATGAGAGATTTAATCGTCTGGTATCTCTCAGTGCAAGCTTGCTCCTAAAACATAGATTTCAGGGTTGTGATTATCTCGATCGGTGACCCCGCGTTCTCAAATTGTTTCTGCAGTTCCGAGTTCATCGTGGCCAACATCAGACAAATCACATTTGTCACATCATCCAAATGCTTTTCCCACTTGTCCTTATCAACAATAGGAGCATTGGATCTGGGCTTTTCAGGAAGAGGTTTCTCAAGAACATATTCCTTCTTCTCATTTCTGAGAACGATTCTTATGTTCTGATACCATTCCAAGAAGTTGGATCCTTTCAAATTTTCCTTCTCAAGGACGGATCTCAACGTGAATGAGTTTGTGCTGTTGCTAGACATAGCTGAATCAAGAAAAGGAGAGTTTAATTAGTTTTGATGTTTAAGGAATGAGAAATCTTAATATTTAAGACAGCTCGCATTATATTCAAAATTAATTTTCCCCAAGTTGAATATAATGATCCAAGATCTATATTTTAGTGAGCTTTGGCTCATCGCCTAAAATTTAGTTATTTAGGTGAGCAACTCTTTGCTGATCATATGCAATATGACTCTTGGTATTGGATTGATATCCTATATCAAACCCAATCTTATGTCTCTGGGCCCAAAACCATTTTGATAGCCCATCCAAACAAACCAATCTTCGAGTCATATGGTAACGATTACCACCTGCTTTACTCGTGTAATTGTGAATGTCTTGCTTTGGCAAGTCCATCACACAACAAAACAAGACCCGGCAGTTGACAATATTTGGAAAGACATCAAAGACGTTTGATATTTAGTTTGAGGAACAAAACATTGATCTTAATACATATCACTTATATGTTTAAGAAAGACTAGATTTAATTCAAAAGGTTTTAAGAGTTGGTTAAAACTTTTAATCTAATTAAAGTTGATTTAAATCTAGAGTGCTGAATCTAATTCAGACTGTGAGACACCTAAACCGGTTCAATCGCGGTTAAACCATTTAAGACTTGTGTCGATCGACACACGCTTTATGTCGGTCGACACAACTATGTAGAAACCCTAGTTTTGAAGATTTTCGAAAACAGCCGTTTTGCCAATCAACAGGCCGTGTCGATCGACACACGCTTTGTGTCGGTCGACACGCCTTTCGCAGAAAACCTGATTTTTAAGTTTTTCAAAACGATTTTGCATCCAAATGATCTAACATGCATCATACATGAATTTTATGAATCAAATTCGAATTCAAAGCACTTAGATAGCACTTTACAGATTCAATTCAAACATATGGCTCTGATACCATTGAAGGAATTTTTGTGTAGGATTTTAAAACTTTTCTAAAACCCTAGATACAAATTCTAGCCCTTAGGATCATGTTGATTGAATCTATTGTTCGGATCTCGAGAATACCTGGAGTTTAAAGCAGCGGAATGAATCAGGAATTCGAGATCAAGAGCGCTTCAGATGCTGCGCCTCTACGGAAAGTCTACACGCACACAAACTGGATCACCGGGATGGTAGTGCCGGAAGAGCTCTCAGGATTCAGTGTTTGTAAGACGGCTGCAGATCAAAAATTAAAATGAGAATTTCGTGCCTCTATCTCTTATATAGGGACCATGAAAAACCTAATTAATAACTGGGCTAAACCTATCATTAATTAAATCATTAATCAAACCAGTCGGTCTGATTTCAGTCTGTGTCGATCGACACAACTTAGTTGTGTCGGTCGACACACTCAGCCAAAACACATAGTAATGTATATCAAATATACATTAACTTAATCATTATATTAATGATCAATCCCAATCTTGTTTATCCAGTTTGTTTAGGTGTGTGATCCTGTAGGATCATATAATATTAGCAATGAGTTCATAACTCATAAGTTATAAGCGGCTTCTAGCAAAGCATTATAACTACCAAGTATTACATGATAGTCTTTTCTCGACTTCACAACTATATTAGAGTGTATACAAGTATGATATCCATGACATTCCCTTCAATATCAACATCTTGTTTCGTGGACTTAGTAAGTATACTCTTAAACCATACTAACAATGATTTTCATAGGCTCCTCACAAACAATTATCAGCAAATCTTTAGATACGTATGTTAGCCTCTCAATTGGATGGATCACCAATTTTACCTTTGTCAATGTCCAAAAGATATTTTGAAAAAGAAGCAATCTCTTGTGCATGATGATTTTCCGTATGGAGCTTTATAATTTTGACAATGTTAGTACCCCACATTTTTTCCAAATCAGAGATGAGTTCAGAGTGGTCAAGAAAATCTCATCTCGAGTACCGTTCGTGATAACATGCAATATTTGCGTAAAATATCTTCCGAAAACAATGATTTTATCTCTAAAAAACTTATCAAAGCACAAAATATCACACATATTCTCATCAAGTGTCCCAATACAATGATTGTTCATCACATAAGCTTCTTCTATATGATGAGATCCTAGCTTTATAGGACATGTTGAATACTCATCAAAATTGATTGGTATTGTAAACCTTGAATAAGCCATTTAACTGCGTGATCCCTCTCGATGCCACATTAAGTAAAATAAACCTTGGGATCGAGCAAAACCATATAAACTAAAAAAATATGTGTTTCTAGTCCCTCCAAAACCATAAACGAAAAACATACTACTTGCACCGCTACTAACATAATCCATAATATTATCATAAATATTTCTTTGTTCATCCATTATGGTCATCATCCACTCCAAATGTTGTTTGCGCAATGCCTCACGATTTTAATTTTCTTCTTCTTGAACCAACAAGTTTTTATTAGAATCACACATGCTCATATCGGGTTAAGGCATCCCATCAAAGCTAGATAGAGAACCTCCATTGTAACACATGTTTTTCTCTATGTTGAACCATGCAAGATTTTTTATCCACTCCTGGAACAAAACCAAACTTGAAATTTCATGCAAGAAAAAATGAGACAATCATATTTTTTACAAATTAACCGTAATGTGTGAAATAATTACATGTATTATTTCTTTTATCATTTATTTTCTCAATCAACACGTCCTTACATAAATTCACCCAAGTGAAATTATGGAATTCCACTGGATATTGTATACTGTCCCACAACAGTAATATAACAAATAGCTTGTACATGTATTTACCTTCACAAATATACCTTTCCTCTTTGATAGCTTTTATGTATTATGTGTCATCATCCAATAACTTTAACGCATTGCATGCCTCTTGAAATGTTTTATAAACGACATTGTCAACTGTGCGTATTTTCTCGAAACTCAGTGTCTCTTTCACCACATTAAGTATCATTCGTAGGTAATACACCTTTTTATTTTTAATACTCGGTAGAACATACGTTATCATGCCAATTACTTTTTCGAAGTGCCACTCTCTTATTTTCCAGGTTCGATCTTTTAATATCCAAACAAATGCTTTAAGGAAATCAGCGTAAGTGTGCTCCCTAAATATTGCATTATTTGCATTACACACCATCCAACCTAGTAATTTAGCATGTCCAATAGGTGTACGCTTTAATAAATCCTCAACTGGATCATCTCCAATCTAGACGACCTGCTTTTGACCGAGTATATGAAAATGAAGTTTCTAAACAGACGTTGTACGAGGCTGCATAGGAAAAGCTAAGATATGCAATGTCGATTTAAAAACATATATATATATATATATATATATATATATATAAGAAATACATATCTTATTAAACATCAATAAATGTAAAAAAAAAAAGATCAAATAAACAATAAAATATAAAAAAAGAAAAAAAACATGAGGTCAGTTAAGGAACACATGATGATGTAAGATAAATAATAAAAGATCAACAAAACTGTAGCTCAAATGATCTTGAAACTCGTTAATATCATTTTCCTCAATTATTGCAATTACATGCATGACCTTTATGAATATACTTAAAAATGTACTTAAAAGATCGTGACATATTACATCACCGAACATTGATGTGTGCACGATATATATATCATAGCTTACGATTATAAATAAACAAGAAAATCACATTAATACAAACTAATTTCGAGAATCTCAGTACACAAACTATTATGCCGACAAGTCTACTCCGATTATACTCGTTATAGAAATATTCGGCAATACGACCACTCGCAACGCAAAAAAAAAATTTCTTTATGCAAAATAAATCATAAGTAAATAATTAGCAATTTTAAAATTAAATTATTCATAATATTTATTTAGAAACAAAATTTAAACTAAATATATCAAGAGTTTTGAAAATCACAACGGATCAAACAATAATGTATATCTAGCGAAAATAACCAATATATAAATTACGTAAACCGTAACGAAAATAGCAATATATAAGTAACAAAAACTTCCATTACTAATAAAAATATCACACAAGTAGGCTAAAACTAGCATAAATCACTAACCGAATAATAACAAAACCGATAGTAAAATAATTTTTATAAATATCTCAGTGCAAATATTTCGTGTGTTATATCGTGTGTAATACATTCATACAAAGAAAGATGGAAGATATGTGTTAACCTATTTATATTTTCATTATTAATTGCTTATAACAAAGCTAACATTTTCTTTTTGTTACCGATATGCTTATTTCTCGAAAATATTGGTAAATTGCATCAATTTAAATCACGATTGGATGACACCAAAAATCAGAATTGACGTTGATAAATTCGATGAGACATATGACTTTTCACGAAGATGTAACCCATCTAAAATCTATATAAACCACTGATAATATCACTGACAACATAGTTTATTTTTAATAAAATTTGGACATCTCAAACTAAACCTTAATATGCCTTGCATGTAAAGTCAGTAATATTAATACAAAATCTCCAATTGGAAAATACATATCCCAAAAAAACACCAACGATGGCGTAGCTAATTGAAACAATCCAACCAAAAATTTGAAAAAATAAACCGCAAAAAATACCCTATCATGCGTGCATTAAAATACATTTTCTTGTGAGTAATTTCATTAATCAATGTCTCCATAAGTATTTGTGTACATTCACCAGCCAATGTAGCAACCCAGCTCCTACATAAAATACCACAAATAAACACATTTAAACTATATAACTGATAATATCACAATCAAAAGAAACTTGTAATATATATATTTATCAAAATACCATCTTCAATGCAAATCGTTTTAAACCTAATGATACACACAACATTTTAATCATCGAACACCTCCTAATGTCTTTGTAATTATTGTGTTTTATCCCCATCTAACCTATATTCAATGCAGTAGTCGAAAATAAGAAAAACACACCTACGCATCATGAAAGATGAACAAGACAAGCAAGACAAAATTAAGAGACGCAAACATATAAGATCTATGTAACAACAAGACAAAATTAAGAGACGCAAACAAAAGAAAAATGCGTATTCACATATCCTAAGAACTTATGCATATATAACATATACCAATACAATTGTGCGAGAGAAACTGCCCGAACTTAGTAGTCGAGAAGTCTGAAACTTGAAAACTTACTTATAATGATAAATGAGACATTTCTAAAAGAGGTGGTGTTCTTGCTGCTGAAAATTCTTGAATTCACGAAATACAAATAAATTACCAAGGAGATATAACTATATAAGTTAGGTCTAATAACGAGTTTAGGTTTAAATTTTTTATTTTGTTTTCTTAATTATATCTATAGTTGATATTATCACACGAGAAAGGAGATCTTAATAATTATTAAAAGATAATGCTTGTATCGTAACCACGATATATCAGCCACAAAAATAATATTTTTTATATTACCAATTTATGTTTTAAAATAATTAATGTAACATGACATAAAATTAAACGAATAAACGAAGAAGAAAATGAGTCGGGAATACCCTATGCTACACAATAGTCGAACTCAGAACCTGAGAATATTTGTAGCGTGCGTCACCGCTATGTCATAGGTCATTGAGAAGATACCTCACATATTTAAATTATATAATATTCAAAAATGGATTATGCAAAATCGAACTTTTTAAAATCTAGTTTTTTCAAGTTTTAATTGTAGAACTTTATTTTTAAATATGTTAAGTACTTTTGTCGTAACCACGACAAATTTGTGACATAATACTTTTTTTTCTTTCTGTCACCGCTCCATGATTTAAATTAATCTCAAACAAAAAATGACCGGATAATACCCCACAATACAGTAATCAAACTCAACACCTGAGTCAATGTGTATGGTGTGTTGTTGCTTTGCCATGCAACTCATTCAAGATATTTTCAACGTAGTTGATTCTACTCGAGGGTATTTTTCTTGCTCTTATATGTGTTTTGTGTGGTTATATATATACTTTATTTTAATTTTTTATTAGACAATGTGATGAGGAATAATAATTATTTATAGAGGCTGTTTAGTTTTGAAGAATTTTATAAAAGCTGAGAAAAATACTAATTTTATAAAATATAAAATAACCTTAAAAGTTAAGAAAAATTATTTATATTTTCTGACATATAAAAACTGAGAAAAATACTAATTTTATAAAATAACCTCAAAGAAATCAATAATTTCACGAAGAGTCTTCCTAACATTAATTTAAAAAAAAACAGTTTATGTAAAGTAAGAGTTCCGCAGCCAATTGCCGACCGCCACTTCTCTCAACCTAAAAGGAGATCAATGGGTAAAGCAAATGAGAAACTTATATTTTCTGTAATTAGACGAAATATATTCACGCTACTAATCATATTAATTGAAAATTTAAAGTGAGCAAGTAATGCATATTGCTTCAATTTCACAGTCTGATTGGTTTCGGATCAAACGAAATATCCGTAGAGTTGAATGTGTTGGATATCACCACCTTATCAGCAGTGAAACGAAAAGATAAATTGTTTTGGAAAAATGATATAGACAATACTGGTGCGTGTTGAGTATACTATACCAATTCAGACGAAGACAAACTAGAAAAGGTAGATAGCAGGGCCATATGTATTCTGCTTCACATACTTAGACATTTGCTTAGCATAATCAACGTAAAACGTACACTTCAAACAAATATCACTAAAATAAAACATGGTGTATATCTACAACAAATAAGGGATATAGCATCACTTATAAAGTAACAACAAAATAATTGATTGGAGTTAGAATCATTTATTTCTAATTGACATTAAATATCTGATTTTAAATCAATTGTAATAATTGATACTAACATTAAGATGATTAACATCAGTTAAAATTAAACTGATACAAATCAACATTAATTTACATCAATTTTTAAAAACCGACATGAATATCTAAATTTATATCAATTTTCCAACTGAGACATTTGCTCAAGTTTATTAGTATCGTTTAATTAAAAGATATAAAATAAGTATCAATAATAGATGATGTTAACTTTTATTTCAGTTCCAAGAACAAATGCCAAAACTTGTTAATAATTTTACTTTAAGATAATAGAAGGGAAAAAAAGTAAATGAGAAAAAAGCTATTGTGGCCGTCTCTCTCCACCGATAACGTTGAGCAAAAAACACAGAGATTTCTTTTTTCACACCAAATCGAAAACTCAGTTTTTTTTTTTTGGTTTCAAGAAATCTGAGATTCAATCAATACTAGTACTATTTCTCTTCAATTTCACTGGAAAGAAAAGTGAGGGAAAATCTGTGTGATTGACGCAGCTCTAGAGTTTGGGGTGTTCCTTGAGCTTGAATATCCGTACGGTGTATTTCCTGGTGGTGTAGAGAGTTTAAGGTAAAATCAAAATCAAATTTTCCGTCTTTTATTATTTTTTGGATTGTGATGTATAGTATGTAATTATCCTTTGAAGCCACTGATGACTTTGTGGTGGAAAACACATAATGATACCCAAAATCGATCACAAGTTTATTTCATACTAAGAACAAATAAACTAACAAATATTTATAAAAGAAAACCTATAATACTGAAAATATACCTCACCATCATAAACAACCATCTCGATAGAGTTCACGACATTACTGTTATACGATTTTCAGAGACGCATCATATGAACATGTATATTAACTCATTCATGCATATGGGAACAAACACGTGCAACTTATTTTGTTTTATCAACACGAACTAACAAAGATAAACAAAAGATATATTTGCTCAATATTTTATAATAGAGATATTTTCAAGGTATGCATATATATAAATTATGTAGGTCGGCTATATTATTAAGTTTACCATTATTTTTTTTTGTATATAACTCATATTCCTAAGATTTGGGAAATATGTAGAATATATTTCAAAAAAATAAAATTTCCATACTATCAAGCTAAAAATTCCATTACTAATAAACAAAAAGAATCATGCAAGTCGGTAACCGAATAATAACATAAACCGACAATATAAGTTTTTTATATCTCAAAACAAATATTTCGTGTGTAATACATTCATTCGGAGACATATGGAATGGTTTTTGTCAACGTATTTATAGTTTTTAGTATGATGATGCGTGAAGTTATTCACCCAAAATTAACTGCAAGTGCATAGTGTACAGTTGTAGTATTTAGGCTATCGATCCCACATAGAGCTTATGGTTGATTCGAGAGTGAAATATCTTAAGTAAACTTCTTTGTAACCGAGAAAACTTTTAAAACGTTTAGTGACTTCAAATTCGGGGAAATATTAGATCTTAGGGAATTCCAGTTGGAAACTAAGAATTTTATGAATTAGGAACACAATCAATTTCAAATCTCAAAACTCTAGAACTCTAGACACAATAATAGCTACGATGTTCTAATGATGTGTTAGAACAATGCATTTGTTTAAATCCTTAAATCTCAAATCTCTTTGGATTGTTGCTGAAAATAAACAAGCATAAGGGTGCAAGCTAAATTTGTTCACAAGGTGTCTAAACAAACATTCATTTGAATTAGAACGCACCTTGCTCACTACATAACTGTCTACCAATCCTCGGTGTCTCTCGACTACCGGATCTCGATTTATGATTGAATAAAACGGTTCACGAGTCCGTCTACTCAGTGAAGAACAACTGTAGCGAAGAATTTCGTGATTGAAAGATTGTTTAAAAACTATTTTAGCAATTCATAGCAAAACCGTAAGAAAACCCTAGATCTAATAAAGTAACTACTCAGACATGAGTTTGATAAAACAAATCATCTTTTTATTAATGAAATGAATACAAACGAAGAGGCTCACAAGCTCAAAATGAGGAAGAACACTCTCTAATCTTCTTCAGAGTCTGTAACAGTGATAAGAACAAAGCTAAAAACAATGGAAGCAAAGATAAACTTGTGTTTCTCTGAGTTCTTGTGGGGTGCGTCCTCCTCGTGCCTCTTCTAGTGCTTAAGAGATGCTTATATAGGTCGTGAATGAGTCTTAGGGTCTAGGGTTCCGCGAAAGGTCCGATAAGAAAATCTTATAAATTAAGTCGGCGTCACAGTCGGTCGACTGCATCTCTTCCAGTCGGTCGACTCGGGGCTCGCAACATTTCTTCATTTTGGCTCCAAATCCTCTAAGTCTTCTCAATTATCGTGGAAACTTCCATAAAACCTTCTTTCTAGCTCCTTTTGCTCCAAAGTATCTTTTGCTTGTAAATCATGCATAAATGCTCAAAACATGCTACAAAGACTCCATAAGACCTACTATATCATAGTAGAAAACCGGTAAAATCCATGATATATCATATGCATATCTAGTGGATGCCTATATATGAGGCTCATGTTTTATTACTTACGCCCCAAGACTATGTACTCCTATATATACTCTTCTATATTTGATGGTATAAAGACAACCTTTCATTTTCATAACACGTTATCAACACGCTTTAAACCCTAGCCACCTAAGAATAAAAAACCCTAGCCGTCTCCATTTTTCTCTCACGATCAAAGCTTACGTCATCCTTATTCTCCTCCGATCCAAAATTTTTCAAATTTTCCGTTGAGGTAAGTAATACTTACAGCATCACCATGATAATTATAAACATAGCATCGTTATTGTCATAGCATGATTGGTGATTTAGTTTGATAATTTTATTTAGAAACTTACTCGGTCAACAATTACGGCTGAGATCTATTATTGTTTTTCGTTTTTAACCTTAAAAACGAAATCAATAAATCATTTTTTATAAAGTATATGAGTTATCGAATTGTATATTCAGTACTTTATGCTACTTATTTATATTTGTGTATCATGGATTGTATATTGATTGATTATACTACTCTCATATATAACTGATTAATTGTATGTTTCCTAATATACAACATGATCCTTATATATTCGGTTTTCAACACTAATTTTATAATACTATAGATCGACTAGTATGATCGTGGACTTTTATCATAATAAAACTATTTTATAATACTATAATGGTTTTGTAAATGACTTCGTTTTAAATGATCATTTATATATCTATAAGTTAAGATATACATAATAGTCATACCACTCTCTGCATATAATCACGTAAGAAATATATATATATAGTTTGATAACTACTTTGAACAATTTTAATGATCAATCTCTTCATATCTTAGCATAATTGGGTATGTATTTATGCTTCATATTTTATTTTTCATTATATGTTCTCAGATATTTGTTCTTTATATAGAAGAGAGATTGAGTTACACAGTTTTGAATGATCGTATATACAAATATTTATTATTATACATAAGCGATTTTCATAGCTTCAGATCGGTCAGCATATTTTATTGCTCTGATCTATGCAACCAACTATGATTTCTACCGTTTATTATAATTACTTTATTTTTTGACACACAAATATATAATATATCTTTAATGATATGTCTTATATACATAGATAAAATTTAGGTATATAATATGACTTAAATTCTATACTGTTTAATTCGATTCTTTTATGCTTAGTTGAACCGTTTACTTTATTATCGTGAATTTTTTTTTTTGGTTATTGATATTGAGTTGATTCTTTTTGTGTTACTCATATATTCACGACATATTTTGAGTAACCATGAAGAACTTTTTCAACCTTGACTTTGCTACTCTTAATCTCTCCATATATAACTACTTGGCATGGGAATTTGACGCCAAATTTGGGTTAGGTAATACAATCACCCCGACAAACAAAGATAGTAAGCAAAACAAGGCACAAGAAATGATATTGCTTCACCATCACCTCCACGAGAGTCTAAAGAATGAATAATTGACCGTGGAAGATCCAGTCGCTCTTTGGAGGGATCTGAAAAAAGGTACGAACACCAGAAAGTAGTGATTCTACAAAGAACTCGATATGAGTGGACGCAGCTAAGACTCCAAGAATATAAGTATGTTAGTGAGTATAACTCTACTTTGCATAAGATAACTTCCATATTGGTGTAATGTGGTGAAAAGATCACTGTGGAAAAGGGTTTACGAGGTATTCCCAGGTAATTTTGTGATGTCTTGTGGCCAAAAAGCAATACCAATTGTTGCTCAAAAATCACGGTATGTGTCCAACTGGATCTGCCCCGCTTCCCGAAGCAAACATGGCGTCATTCAGTAAGAAAGAACACGCCATTAACTATGGTTGGGGAAGCGGCAATCGACACGAGTATGGTCGAGGCCATGGAGTATCTTTCAAGAACTTTCATTCTAAGAAAAGAAACAGTAACAAACAAGAGAGAGCACTACCTAGAAGCGTTTGTTACCGTTGTGGAGGAAACGACCATTGAGCTCGGATAAGTTGGACACCAAAGCATCTCGTTGATTTCTATCAACAATCTCTAGAGCAAAAGGGAAAGACGGTGGAAACAAACTTGGTGTTTGAAGATGGCGAAGAAGAATTTAGTCATGATGGTGTTACACACATGGAAACGTATGATTTACTTGATCATGAGTAGAAGTGATTTTTAGATTTTATCATGGATTTTAGTTTTGGGGATTTATTTCGATTCAGGCTTTGCTTTGAATTTCTTAGTTTTTGGTTTTTGATTTTATTGATTGTTGATTTTGATCGACACGTTTTATTTTATCAAAACCCATATTTTTTATCGAGTTATTTATTATTGTTTACGATAAATAACTTATGCGTTAAGTTACTGTTTCGATGAAAGTATTTGACTACAGTCAAATTATCGACTCCCTCTTTCTATATTATAATCATTTTTTATAGTCAATCTCATATAATAATCAATGAAATAGATTTTCAACGGCATGTAGTTGTGATTTTGATAATTACATGTATTATAATTAAGTATTCTAGTTTTTCTGATCGATATGCATCACATTATGCATTTATGGAACATATTATTAATTGTATGATTATGATTTATTTTAAAGAACGAAGAAGGGTGGAGATATATGCTTGGTAGTCAGCACGACTAGTCACATCATTCTGAAAAATAAAAGATATTTTTCTCATTTGATATTGAAAGAGGCTAGTTTGAGTACTGTCTCGGATAGTGCAAACATAATTGCAGGTTTCAGAAGAGGATATATGTTATTGCTTATGGGAGCAAAACTTAAAATAGTTGATGCGTTATACTCTTCTAACTCTAAGAGAAATCTACTGAGCTTTAAAGATATCTGTAGAAATGGATATCATGTTGAGACTATGAGTGAAGGAAATGATGAATACCTTCAGATCATAAGTATTACTCAAGGCTCTAAGAAAATTGTAGAAAGACTACCCACATTTTCTACTGGTGTGTATACTAAGATTGGGACAATTGAGAAAAATATAATAGTAAACCAGAAGTTTACTAAAAGTCTCAATGTTTGGCACGAATGGTTAGGCCATCCTGATTCGATAATGATATGGAAGGTCATAATGAGTTCATGTGAACATTCATTAACCATAAGGTTCTCCCTAATGATTTTTCATATGTTGTATGTTCAGAAGGAAAACTAATCATAAGACTTTCACTAGCTAAAACAAATTTTGGATCAATAATTTTTTTGGAACAGATACATGGGGATATTTGTGGGCCGATTCTCCCACCATGTGGAACCTTTAGATATTTTATGCATCTAATTGATGCATCGGCTAGATGGTCACATGTATCCTTGATATCAAACCGTAACTTGGCGTTTGCGAGGTTACTTGCTCAATTGCTTCGATTACGAGTACATTTTCTAGATTTTCCTTTAAAGAAAATTCGTCTTGATGATGCTAGTGAGTTCACGACCCAAGCTTTTAATGATTATTGTATGTTCATTGGGATAAGTGTTGAACATCATGTTGCACATATTCATACACAAAATGGTTTAGCTAAAACGTTAATTAAGCGTCTCCAGCTGACTGCTAGATCATTACTTATGAAATCAAAGCTTCCAATTTTTACTTAGGGACATTCTATTTTTTTTTAATCATAACTCATCTAAAATTTATATAAACCATTCATAATATTGCCAACAACATAGTACATCACTAATAAAATTTGGGCAATTCTAACATGCCTTGCATGTAAAGCTGCTAATATTAGGACAAAAGAAATCTCAAATTGGAAATACATCTCGTGAAAAACAAAACCAACTAAACGTAGTTAATTGAAATAAACCAACCAAAAAACTAAAATAAATAAAACTGCAAAGAACATCTTCATGTGAGCTATTTCATTAATTGATGTCCATAGTTTTTAGGTACATTCCCCAATCAAGGTAGTAACTTATTTTCCTATAAAAAATACTACATATAAACACATTCACACTATATAATATGTTGAGATTGGGTTCAACTTCTAATTATTTATAATTAGAGAGGTCCGTTTTTGGAAGTAAAGTAAGTAAATTAGAAAGAAAAAAGATTCCTTGGAAAAAGATATTATTATTGATATCGGTTACAAAGGTGTTAACTCGGAATGTTAAGTTAACTTTATCAAAGAGAAGTATTTAAGCCCAAGTTTGCTAATAATTCTTCTCCCCAGTTCCGAATATCGATTTTAATGAAGGGGGGTATGTATTTATATATCTTAGTAGTCGGTTATCTAAGCCCATGGGTTAACCTCGAAAAAAGGAAACATTCCATTTTTCTAAGGTCAGGGAATCTGTGATAAGATTTGATCTTATTATGTCTGAGCTTAGACTTCGGCTTGGAACGAAGTAGTTTATACCCCCGCTTCGGACACTAAAATTCGACTATTCTTTACCGAGGTATCCCTCGGTCATCTCAGCCAAGGGTTCTAATCCTATTAAAGGGACTTATAACCTAATTCGTAATTAGGAAAAGATCGGTAGGGACCGAATCTCAATTATTTCCAAACTATTGATAAAGAGTGCTAAAAAAAACTTACGCAGCATAAATGATAAACAAATAAGAAAATCAAATAGCTCGTATCTTTAAGTTGAAAAAGAACATGTGGGTGTCACCCAAGCAAGTGTACTATTCGACCTATAAGATCTATTTAACAACAAAACAAAATTAAGAGTTGCAAACAGACAAAAAAACGTATTTACATATTCCAAATCCTTATGCAGATCTAGCATCCCAACACATTTTTCGTGAGAAAAAATTTCTAGACTTAACAATGGAGAAGTCAACAAACTTGAAAAAATTTCTCAAACTTGAAATTTTTTCTCATACTTAATACATATGACATTCCTAAAAAAGGTGGTGTTCTTCCAAAAAATATCTTAAGCCTATGTTTGGCAGCATTTATGTCACCGTTGAATGCATCAGTTCAAAATCAGTCAAAACGATTGTATTTCCGTCAACCAACCTAGGAGAAACTTCATCGATCCACATATGGCCACCATCGATAGCATGTATCCTGTCACCCTAGTATAGACCGAATGATAACACAAAACCACTAATATAAGATATGTCAAACCGACATAGTAGATAAATGAGACAATCAACGATCTAACCAGGATACTCAAAGTGGCTAAAAGAAAAAAAATTATCTTAAAGGAAGACTCTGAGTCAAATAGAGTCTTTGAAAATGTAATTAAATAAGTGTATGTTGTCTGAGAAAACTGTGTGTCAATTTATCTTAGTTTTGTTTGTTGTTTTGCTTTTGTATGTAGTTCCTCAAGAAACAATGGTAGTAAAGGTCTTTCCCGATTTAGGGTTTTCCCGATTTAGGGTTAAGGATAACAAGACATTCATCAACAATTTTATCTAAGATCCACCTTCTACTCTCTCCACACTCTCTACTCAATTTCTATCAGATAAATCAAACCGAAGGTCCAAACCATTGGGCTACGCTTCTTTTAGTGTTTATTAACGGATATTTAATTTTTATACCTATATTTACATAATTTATATTCAAACTAGGCCCCGATTAATCCCCGCGTAATCTCCGATTTTCTCGTTAGGCGCTAGGCCCGACCCGACCGTCCGACTAGCGACTAGCGACTTTTCGAACCTTGTATATATTTTATACACTTTATCTGATTTTTTTTCAACCAAACATTAATTAGAGCATAACGTCCATGTTGGTATCCCAATCAGGCTGGGAAGAGTTTACTAAAGAACAATCTGAAAAATATATTGGTCCGAACCAAATAGGTGGCCTTAAGATTAGAAATATGGGGTATGAAAGCAATAGAAAACGAAGAAAACTGAACGCGGAGCATACCAAACTCATCAAGTAAGTTGGAGAAAGCGGGTCATTCCTTAGGAGATTGTACCATGACGACTAACCTTGCACAATATGTTTCAATTACCTGATAATATATCCCTATAGATAGGATATTCTTCATGGTCCATAATAAACCCTGCCATTTGAAATCTTGCTTTTAACATCACAATTTGCTCTGAACCCCAAGAACACACATTTCCACGATCCATCAATTTGACATTTTAAACAAGGCAAAGTTCTTCATCCTCTCTTTCTTTAACCTCCTCCTAGAATATCTTTTCACTCAAAGCAATATTTAGGGTATCAAGAGGCTCTATTTGAATTCCTTCAATTACCATCTTATTCCTAACTTTTCATATACACATCTAAGAAATTACTGTTAGGACAATTTTTGAATTTTTATGATAATTTAATCTCCAACATAAGAAATCTAAATCAGAAAATACTGAGGATGAAGGGAATTCTCCTTGAATCAACAAAAACTTAGACTCCTTCCACACACGCATAAAATACGAACACTCAAAAAAATGTGTGGTTAATAATTTCGTATATTCACCTCATCTTTTGAAAATATTCTCACAATTCAATCCCGTTATGAGAGTTTAGAAGTAACTGCTAAAGCTCGAGAAGATGATAATTTAGAGCTTGGTTAGTTCACCCGCTACCACCCGCAAACGAAGCTTTCGCGAGAGGTAGCGGTTGCTAGCGTTTGAAAAGAGTCACCGTAACTGTTGCGAGCTGCTACATACTCCATACCGTTGAAATTCAAAAGCTGCTTGTCGCAAGCGTTTGCGGTAGCGGGCGATTGAAAAAAAAAGTCATGTAACCTAACATATATAATACAGTTATCAGACTTGTAACCCTAATCACATTTGCCTCTCCATTGAAATCATGACTTCTACACAAGTTGAAGAAAATCAAGAATCAAGCGTAAGTAATAGTTTTGCTTTTCTTATCGTTTTCTTATCGTTGATTGTTTGGCTTAAAAGTCTAATATTTTTTTTATTGAAATCATTGTTTATTGATCTGAGTTTCGATTAACTTGTCATGAACTAATCATTTGTTACACATGATGTATGGCTAGCTAATCGTTGGTTGCTTTACAAGGTTTTCCAAATGTTTTCTTTTAATTCTTTTTTATTTTATCACTTAAGTATCCTCCTTTATTATGAGTTTTGAATTAAATTTATGTAAAGTGGGTATGTCTTTGTAATAGGATTTTATTGATGTTTGAATAGAAAATCAGTTGGTCAAACGAGATGACTCATTTGTTGTTAGATTTGATAACGTTTGAGAAACAAAATGAAAATTCTAGGGAAAAAAGTTTGAGTGAGTTGGGAAATAACAACGTTGTCGCGAAACTTAAAAAGCAATTTACGATAGCCATAAATTGAAACAAGATTAAGAACAAGCTTGATACTTTAAAGAAGCAATATGACATCTATAGTAAAATCACGTTTGGATCAATTGGTCTGGTTTTAATCCTAGGACAGGATGTCTTGATGCATTTGAGCATTGGTGGAAAGACAAAATTAAGGTATCAACAACCACCACTTTATTGTTATACATATTTAAATGAATTTTTGTATTTTGTTATTAAAACTTATCCCCAAGCTTTGAAACTTTAGTCGAATATTATTTAATATTTTATTTATATTTTTAATGATTATTATTAGTTGTATTGAATTGATGATTTATATTTTATCATAATAGTATGATTTTGGTGTTATTTTGTTATAATTTATCTCTACTTTAATATTTTTTTAAACACATATTCCAACAGTAATCACTGGTAAACCAGTAAAAAATGTTCTACAAATATATCCGTTTCCATCCGCTATATCAATCGTACAAAATGTTCATCAACACTAAAAATCGCAACCGCAGCCCTTCGCAAATTCCCGCAACCACAGCCACTGCGGATGAACCATTGGAGCCTAATTTATTGGCGGCCGAAAATGCTCTCTTCGTTAGTAGGGTCCAATATTAATTAGGTGATCAGGGCCCAATATATATCGATTCGGCCCGGTTAACTGCGATATTCGGCTGGCTAATCTCCTATGACGAAAAAGTCGAAACACATAAATTCGGCCCGGTTAACTGAGACGTCTTGCTGCCTAATATAGTTCCTATGACCAAAAAAACGATACACATAAGGAAAGAGAATCAATTACGTTATCAAAACAAGCACTTCGTTATCCAACTTCGGCACCCAACGCAATTGTTTGTACTTTTTAATCTCAACAACTTCTGACAAAAAAATCGGGTTAAGCTATGGCGAAGAAGATTGGAGTGACGATGGAAGTTGGGAACGATGGTGTCGCAGTGATCACCATCTCCAATCCTCCTGTTAACTCTTTGGCCAGTCCAAGTAAGTTTAATAAATACCTCCACATCTCAATGATTAGATCATCACAATTTTCTCCGGAATTGTTTTCATTTGAGCTCATTTGATCTTGGTGTGGATTTCTCAGTTATTTCTGGGTTGAAGGAGAAGTTTCGAGACGCAAATCAGAGGAATGATGTTAAGGCGATCGTGCTGATTGGTAAAAAACAAAAACAAATTGAGTTAGCCTTTTTCAGATTTCCTGTTTTTAGGGTTCTGAAGGGTTTTCATTCGATCTTCTAGCGTTGATCTCTGTACGAAATGTTGGATTATCGGTTTTACTGTCTTCTTTGAGGCTTTGATTATGTCGTCTTCTATTTAAAAATTTTAATGGTCTTTTATTTAAGCTAGAGATGTGAATTGTAAACCACTTTCAATCCATTTCTTATCGTAGTTTGTTGATTAATTGATCATTTCAGGGAATGGTGGAAGATTTTCGGGTGGTTTCGACATCAATGTCTTCCAGCAAGTTCATAAGACTGGTAAATTTTCTTTTGTTTTAAGTTATTGTGAGGCATATTGGGTCCTAGTTTTCTAAAACCTCGTTTTCTTGGCAGGGGATTTATCACTTATGCCTGAAGTTTCCGTTGATCTTGTGTGCAATCTCATGGAAGGTCTGTAGCTTTTATTTTAAGCTTAATTTTTAGTTTCAAATTGGTTGATATATTTCTCAATAAGATAGCCCGCAACTATTTGCACGATGTGATGTATTAGAAAGAGTTACCTCCTCTAATATGATGTTGAAATTGTTTTCTGGTTGCTAAAGACTCTAGGAAGCCGGTTGTTGCTGCAGTTGAAGGATTAGCTCTTGGTGGTGGTTTAGAATTGGCAATGGTGAGAATTTTTAATTTACTTACCGTCGGGATTTATAAAGTATCTTTTGGTATTCGTTTGTTGTTGTGTTGATTTTCTGTTAATCAAAATTCTTTAGGCGTGTCATGCCCGAGTTGCTGCTCCAAAAGCTCAACTAGGCTTACCAGAACTGACACTTGGAGTTATTCCAGGGTTTGGAGGTATGGATTTGTTTTCTCAGCTTTATCTTCTTTTACATAATCGAGACAATTAGTTGGCGAGTTATTATTTGTCAAATGATACCTTTTCGTTAGTGCTTGGTAATGATTCAAGCTAATTTTGTCTATGAAGGTACCCAGCGTCTTCCAAGACTAGTAGGCCTTACTAAAGCAACTGAGATGATACTGGTAGGGATGGCGTTTTCCACAGCTACTAACAGTTTCATTACCAAGTTAGCGAAAATCTTATTTGCTTCGCTGAAAATTTTGTTCAACTACATTCTGGAATTTTTTGTAGCTTTCCAAGTCAATATCGTCCGAAGAGGGGCAGAAACTGGGTCTTATTGATGCTTCGGTACCGTCTGGTGATTTGTTGAGCACCTCTAGAAAGTGGGCTCAAGACATTGCTGCTGGACGTAAACCCTTTTTACGCTCACTGCACAGGACCGATAAAATTGGTTCTTTATCTGAAGCTCGTGCTGTATTAAAGAATTCAAGAAAACTAGCCAAGAAGATAGCCCCAAATATGCCTCAGCACCATGCTTGCATTGAGGTGATTGAAGAAGGAATCGTCCATGGAGGATACAGTGGAGTTCTCAAGGTAAAAGTTTTCTTTAGAATGTATCCATTTGTTACGTTGATGACTTGGGTGGCTAGTTTCCTAGTTGGCTACGTACCTAAACCCTTTCATCCACTATGCAGGAAGCAGAAGTTTTCAAGCAATTAGTAATGTCAGACACCGCAAAAGCTCTTGTTCATGTTTTCTTCGCACAGCGTGCAACATCGAAGGTGAGATTAGCCAAACCTTTAAATCTCCTAAATAGTTGCCTTGGAGTTGGAATTCACATGCAGTAATTTACTGATATTTAATTGCACAGTCTCGTTTGCTCCTAATACTTCTAGTTTCTATAATCCTGAGCATCTTTAAAAACACTTTTCAGGTGCCTAATGTAACTGACGTTGGATTGAAACCAAGACCAATGAAAAAAATTGCTGTTATTGGTGGAGGTCTGATGGGTTCTGGCATCGCTACTGCTTTACTTCTAAGCAATATAAGAGTTGTGCTCAAAGAAATCAACCCAGAATACCTTCAGAAGGGAATAAAATCAGTTGAAGGTTATTTTCTTATCCAGAAGATATCGAGTTGCTATTTTGTACCTTAGAAAGTTGTATTGACACTTAGAATCTATAGCATATGAAGAAATTATAGATAATATGGTTTATAACTATACCTGTTGCAGTAGAAGCAATAAAGTAAAGAAGAAAGCTTGTCGTCTGATGATGATGTGGAGAACAGAACTTATGCAGTTTTATTTCTTGTTACAGCAAATATAAAAGGCTTGGTGTCTAGGGGAAAGCTGACACAAGATAAAGCAGGCAAGGCCCTCTCTTTGCTGAAGGGAGTACTCGATTACACAGAATTCAAAGACGTTGACATGGTCATAGAGGTCTGCCTTCAAATTCAGTCATCTGCCCTTCTCTTTGTTTTCAAGAATATCCATTTCCAGTACCTTCTAACCAACAGAGTATATATATCGTCTGACTCTAAGTCGTTGCTCCTGTTATCATTTTTCAGGCAGTGATTGAAAACATCCAGTTGAAACAAAACATATTCAAAGAAATCGAAAAGGTCTGTCCACCCCATTGCATTCTAGCAAGCAATACATCTACTATCGACCTCGACGTAATTGGGGAAAAGACTAACTCAAAAGATCGCATTGTTGGCGCACATTTCTTCAGGTCCTTCTGCGTTTTCAATGTCATATACTTTAATATATAGAATACTCAATGTTATCTTTTTCTCTGATGCGTAATTTGAATAATCCTCATTCAACAGCCCGGCCCATCTGATGACCCTTCTCGAGATTGTTCGTTCAGAGAGTACTTCTGCTCAGGTGATCCTGGATCTTATGACGCTTGGAAAGGTCATAAAGAAAGTTCCTGTGGTGGTTGGAAACTGCATAGGCTTTGCAGTGAATAGGACATTCTTTCCGTATACACAAGCTGCACATATGCTGGCTAATCTAGGTGTTGACCTGTTCAGAATTGACAGCGTTATTACCTCTTTCGGCTTGCCTTTGGGACCTTTCCAGTAAAAACTCTCCCTCCTTGTTTTGCTACCTGCACTGTGTGTGTTTGTGTTTGTGTTGCTGTATTACTGAAGAAAGCTTTTTTTTTCTTTTGGGATGACTTACTTCTTAGGCTTGGTGATTTGGCTGGACACGGGATTGGAATAGCAGTTGGGAAAATATATCAGAATGTCTATGGTGACCGCATGTTCAAATCTCCAATAACCGAGCTTCTGCTTAAGAGCGGGCGAAATGGTATGTCTTTGCCCTTGCCTTTTTGTACATTCCTTCATCTGCTCGATTTTAACATTTCCGGATTCAGGAAAAATAAACGGGAGAGGATTCTATATCTATGAAAAGGGAAGCAAACCAAAACCTGATCCATCAGTGCTTTCAATCGTTGAGGAATCAAGGAAGCTGACCAATATAATGCCTGGTGGGAAGGTAAATACAAATAAAAAAACAGAACAGGTCTTACAAATCGTAGAACTACTATTTCGTATTTATTTAGTCGCGTCCTTCTTTTGCAGCCTATAACAGTAACTGACAAAGAGATTGTAGAGATGATCTTGTTCCCTGTGGTCAATGAGGCGTGCCGTGTCCTGGACGAAGGAGTTGTGATCCGAGCATCGGACCTGGACATTGCCTCTGTACTTGGAATGAGTTTTCCTTCTTACCGGTGAGGATTTCTAAGTCATAATCCCCATCTTTGTTTTGTCTGTCACTAAAAAGATGGTGATGATCATTTCTTATGGTAAGCAACTTTTATTTTGTTTGTACCTGTTGCAGGGGAGGAATTGTTTTCTGGGCAGACACGGTTGGACCAAAGTACATATATGAAAGGCTCAAGAGATTTTCGGAGACTTATGGTGGCGGCTTTTTCAAACCGTCGAGGTATCTGGAGGAAAGGGCAATGAAAGGAATGCTTTTGGTAAAGTCACTCAACTTTCTTCTACCAAGTTTCCCATATTGAAAAATCGATTAGCGAAATGAAAAGATAATATTAGGTTAATGATTACATGGATTTGTTGTGAGGCTAGAACAAAGATTTAGACGCCATGGATGCAAAAAAGGTGTTGTGAAAACAGTATTTTGGTGATGGAGTATATAGTTATAGGCGAGATTACTAATGAAACAACTGTTTTTCAAGCTTAAGAATGCAGTTTTTGTTTTTGACTTTCTGCATTGTATTTGATGATGCAAATCTCCTGTTTTTGGCTGCAGAGTGAACCGAGTTCGTCGAGGTCTCGATTGTGAATGCACAAAAGGGAGCTTAAAAGTAGTCAGCAAAAGATGCGTTTGAAACAAGTTTATGCAGAAGGAAAGGCTGAAGGTGTAAGTCACTGAATGAGAATAAAATCTGTCTCTCTAGTTGTTTTTTGCTATTATGTTTTTAAAAACTTTTTTTGTTTTTTGTCAACGCTTAATATATTAATTATAATAAAGATTCAGGGTATGTAAAAGTAAAACCAATTCAGGGTAAAGAGAGTTGCAGAAGAACGCTAAGCTATTCACGTGTTTTTTATTCTAACTCGAATAGAACCAAACTTGTCGAGAAGTGTGGCGAAGACAGGCCACTCTGAGTAACTCCAAACAAAAACGCGATCTAAGCAATACTCCATGACACATTTCATTGCCCAAATTGTATATAGGGTGAATTGGTGTAATATTTGTTTAGTAAATCAAAATTCAGGAATGACATTCCATCAAAAAGAACATAAAAGCGTTTCAAAAAAGAAATATTTTATGCGTACGCAGAGCTGTGCTGACAAAGCAAATCATGTTGAGAATTAAAGGTGAAATTTTTAGTCCTCATCAATATTGTCCAGGTGGATATGAAAATACTCGGGCCAATTCTTATGTAGATCAACGTGGTCACCAATGGCTCGATTTTATCAGATCCGGTCCTTGCTACTCGGAGTATCTTCAAATCTAGCTCGGACCATGCGCGATCCATAGTCTTCTTTTTCCCTCAAATGTCCATACTCAATAGGCCATGAAGTGGAATGCCCTATAAGCTCCCCTTTTGAGCTCCTTTAGTACCTAATTTAACACAAATGGTACTAAATGCAAATACACATGTATCCCTATGACTCTAAACGCAAATTACGACTAAACTAAGTGAGAAATGCATAATTATGGGAGATAGTAATTTAAGGCCTTAAAATCAAGGGCATAAATAAAGTCTTAAAACACACACACACACACACAAATCGGTGCATCACATATGGAAATGAATTTGGGAAATTTAATATGATATATTTTATTTAATTTTTTTTTTGGTGATTTATATTTTCTGTTAATTATATATCTTCTTAAAAAATTATTTTATTTATTCTTAAGATATGGCTATGTTCTAATCGATTGCAACTACGACACAAAAAAGTTTTGAGTTGAAGATAGCGTTGGAGACATGTTGCAGACGTAGAAGATGGAAGTTGAAAACGTATTGTAGTTGTTGTTTTTTCTAACGACGGAAAATAAGTCACATTGTGGTCTTGTCGATCACATTAGTAATAGTCTCCACATCTTTGGGTCTCAAGTAACTTTAATTTCCTATGTATCTTACTGTTGTCAGAAGTGGTTGCAGTGACCATGCGCTGAACATGGCCATGGATCCGAATTCAGTTACGTGGGATATCAAAAAAATTCATATGTGAAATTGGATACCATGAAAATTAGGATATCCGAATGCATTTTATGTATACAAATCGAAATCTACAGTCATTACCTCGGTTTTAATTCGACCGCAAACTTTGCTATCATCTTAGCTGTATCACAGTAGATATATATACTATATATCAAAAGTAATTTTAAATTGAAGATATAGAGTAATAAACGAAGAGAAGAGAGAGTATAGTATATGAGGAGGGCATAGCATTAAAAGAGGTGAAATAAGTGAAGAAGGCCCAACGAACAACTATTTTACTGGCTTTAGCTGTCATTCTTATTAATACTGCAGTTGCATAATGGCTTCGGATAGAATAATATTGCTTCTGATCAAAATCTCGTGACCATTTATATCCCACTTGTTAGGGTGTGTATTTCAGTACCCGTCATGAATAACTTAGATATCTCAACTCTTTCAACAACATTTTGACCAAAATATATCTGATTTGTTTTTCCCATCTTCTTCCCTTATCAGACAATTAACTAATATATTGCTTCTTCTATCGGATTTTTTGTGTCAAATTCCATTTGAGGCTTTTATATTCGTATCAATATTACGTAATCCTTCATCTTGTTACAAAAAAAAAAAACTACATAATCCTTTCTCGATGAATATTAGCTACGGATTTAAGTTATTTTTCAAGATCTCCATATTACTCGTTTTTGTGTTCCAACCTGTCAATTCAATGCATTTACATGTTCTGTTTAACTTTGGCCTTTGGGCGCAGCCACATGCTCTGCATGCTCGCATTTACTGCACTATATATATTATGTATACTATACATAAACCTTTTATTTATTGAACCAACCTTCCAGACAAAAAAAAAAAAAACCCTTTGATTTATACACTCTACAGTCTATATCCGTTCTATTTATGCAGGTCGTTTCAGATTTTCAGATATTTGTTTTCTTTCATTTAATTTGGTACTTCCAAGTTTTATGCATATTTAAGTTTTTTTAGACATTATATGTATAAACGTTTTTTTTTATTGGCTGAATTTATTTTTAAATATTAAATACTATCTTCTAATAAAATATCATTTTTAAAATAAATTTGCATTCTTAATTAAATCGTCTTATATATTAAAATAGAAAAATCTATGAAAAAATCTTTAACCCCATTAACCGAAAAATAATTTTTGCTAAAAGAAATTTTTTTATTTATTATTTTTTAAAAAAACCAAAAGATACTAAAGATTCTTGAAAGTCCAAAAACTTCAAAAATAATTTTTAAAATATGAGCTCAACATCAAATACATGAATAATATTTATCACAATATATATCAAATAAAATAACTATTCGTCTTGTCTTTCAATCCTATGTAAAATTTTGAAAGAAATATTATTTTTGATATAATATACATAAATGATTATGTAATCTTAAAAAAAATTCTATATAAAATAATAGTAAAATTTTTTTATGTGAAATACAATGATATATATATCTATCCTACTATATATTTGCGTATAATTTTTTTTCCGTTGAAAGTAAAAAACAATCTTCTAAAATATAATATTAATATATGTCACATATGAGTGATGTATTCATAAATTTTTTTTTTTTAAAGATAAATTAATATCTTCTATGTTGAATAATTATCTTTTATTTCTTGATTGAAAAAATATCGTTTTATGTTTTCGTGACAAAAAACAAAAATTAGTTTGATGTTTAATGAATGACTTTTACATCAAAGGTATGACATGTATATACGTGTATATTATACATAAAATTACAACAAAAATATACATTACATAATACGTTTGTGTTGAAAGATATAGTTTGATGTATGACATTCTAGTTGTTTCGTGTATAACATATATTTCTATTATCATAGTTTACTAAAGTAATGATGAGGTTATCTAGGAGCCATGAGTTATCTTTGAATTCAAGAATGATGAAAACATTGTGTCACCAACCAATCAAGATATTCAAGTTCTTCTTATATCAAATGAAACAATGCAAGAATAAGGAGAAAGAGCCTCAGAAACAATTCCAATATTTTTTTGTAGTAGCTGGAACATGAAGGATAAAACACAGTTCTAAATAATGTAATTAACTTCATTTAAGAACTCACAGTTAAAGGATGTCTTCAACCAAATGACCACATCTATTTAGAATTTCCACGAGGCGAACCATTCATCAAATTGATGCTCTCTGAATCATCTTTTCAGAAAAACAAAAAGCACCTCAAGACCGCTTATAATCTCCTATAATAGATCAAATAGTGACTACATGTCCAGTGAACCCTATCATATCAAATAACAACAAATGAACCTTACTCATACCCACACATGTTAACCGCCTAAGCACGACTTCTACGAGTCTATAAAAAGCATTTGGATCGGTTGGAATATCTCTATATCACGAAATATGAAGATTGGAGACTGAGAGATCAACTTTCCATTTTTAAACTATGTTTTTTTGTTTAAGGCCTAATAGCTAATTTTTTATTTGATTGTTGTGTTTCTCCTTTTTTATTTTGTATGTTTAACTTGTATTTCTCTTAGTTTTTATTTTTGAGAACATGGTTATATAATGCATTGAGTTATGATTTTCTTTTTGTTACCTTTTGATTAATAAAATGTTTGTTTGGTTTCAATCAAGTCTTATTTTCTCTTTATTTCGTGAATTAGTCTGAACTCTTAAGTTTCTTAAAAGCATCATCAAATTTCCATACCTATTGTCAAAGCTTGAAAAGTTCGTATCATTTTTGGTATCAGATACGCTCACAATTCAAACGAGGTTATTTCTTTTTTAGTTTGCATTTTAATTAGTATTTAATTGGTTGCTTGTTTTTGCTTCTATTTGCTTTTTCATATTTTTTCTTCTTAAAAAACTTGTAAGAACTCATAAAAATTGTTTTGCATCTCGTTTAAGTGTTTAAATTCTTTGAATCATTTTTTATTAATAAAAAAACTAATCATAACAAAGTGTTTGGCCAAAAGTCGGATCCCGTGAACCAATTTGTAAGGAGCATTCCTCAACAGTTTTAGGTAGGATGTGAGTGTGAGATAGCGGTGTGAGTGAACTCTTGGGTTTAGAGGATGCACTTCGGAGTGATCCTTAGATCTCTAGGGTGAGCTAGAATGTGATGGAGAAAAGAGTTCGTCCTGATGGGCAGCAAACCTCATACAACAGCAAAGAGAAACAAACATGAAGTCTCTGCGAAAGACACAATGGATTTTTATTTCTCGAAGATTCTCCAACACTTAAGTTAGTTATTTGACCACGGGACTGATGTCTGAAAATGGAAAGAAAATCTAGAAAATATAGGGGGTTTAGATTAACTCCGGTCTGAAAGAACAAAGTGGTCCCAGATTAATCTGGTGTTTGCGAGTGATCTTTAAGGGAAAAGAACAAAGGAAAGCACGTAAGCAGAGAGAGGTCCAAGATGACTGAAAATCTATCACAAAGAAGGAGCAATCTTCTAGAGTGATAAAGTTTGAAATGATGGCCTTTGGACCTTAATCTCCTCGAAATCCCGGTTCTTTACCACAAGGACGAGGGAATTAGAAAACAAGAACCGGTCAAGCAACACCTAAATGAGGGAGCTTTAACCACTCAAATGTAGCCCGGACTCGGAGGGAAGTCGAATGCTCTCGAGAAAAACTCTACGAGAGCCGGTGATATCACTATGGTGAGGACTTGACTGATTATCGAGTGAAATTTGAATATGACTGAAGAGTAAAGCTGTGAGCAAACAAAGCATAAAAATTAATAGTGCAATCTTATCCTAAACTATGAATAAACGATTCACAAACTCTTTCTCCTCGCGAGTGAGGGCTATATTTATAGAGGATACCTTACTCGGGTTAGTAGACCATGCGTTTTAGGTTATCCGGGCCTTGCCGGTCTGGTCCTGGTCTGGGTTTCTTTGGTTTAGATTTGGATATGATCAAATTGTTTTTATGTGCTTTTTACCTACCACCCTTGTCGTTTTAGCCAGCTGAAATGTCACCTCCGGAGGCACCTATAGTCCATAACATACGGGTATGGGAAGCGTTTCGTACTGTTTTTCATCTGAATGCAGAGTCTTTAAGAGTGTTTTTTACGGCTATTGAGGCGCACGTGTTGCCCAAGCACGTTGACCGACCACTAGTCTGTTGACACGTCCCCTTTTTACTTGACGTTTTCAACAAGCTTCATCTTAAATAGGGTTAGGTTTGCTTAACCTGGCCATAGGCAAAACAATATTCCTTACTTAGCTGCAAAGGGATTCCCTTACGCTTTGAAAGTGAACTACCTGCCAGGGTCCCTTCGTGGATCCCGATTACACCTTACCTTTCTTTGACCCCCAAGGTCTTAGTTTTATAACTTACCTTTTGGACCTCAAAGTCAGGGTCTTTGTTGCCCTGTTTCAGTTTTAGGTTCAGGCCCAAGGATGATTGTCTTGGTGTATGAGGAAGTTTTAAGTGTATTTAAGGTGTGGGGGTTTTCTGTGCAAAATTTCTCAACCTATTCTTATGGTGCTAACCCATCAGAGAACTATTGAGATTGTGGTCAACGAAAATCAGGAAAAACTCAAGCATATTAGGAGATACAACCGAATATCCAAGTTTCCATAAAAAACAACTCGATATTTTTATCCAAATTGGGAAACAATTTTAAACCTCTGAACCATACACCATTGTTCTTCATATCCTTTTAAAGTATGATATTCAAAGGGTTTTAAAAATTTTAAACGATATTCATATTGCAAAAGACACGAGCCATTTTGATTTTTATTCACAAATGTCATTTTCACCGATCTATACCACCCTTACAGCCGAGCCAACCACCTATTTAGTGTCTCTTCTATCCAACTCGGTTTTCTCCTGGTTTTTTAAATTTTTTGAACTTATTTAACCATTTTAAAGCCTATGATCAAATTTCAAAGGATTTGTTGTTATAAAACTTTTTATATTCTCGCTTATACTTTAATATCTATAAAACAACTTTGATACTTTGTTTATTTTTCTTCTAAGGTACAATGAATTGTCAAGAAGACGACGAAACTGAAGCTGCAGATGGCCTTGCTGATGAACCGGATCCGGTTCCATTCATCTCTAAGCCGCAAGAGCCTTCTTATGATGAAAGAGAATACTATGAACCACATAATTTCTTTTTGGGTCTTGATCAATATCTAAAAACTTATCTAAGATAAGAGAGAGGCGTGAAACATTGGCTTTGGTTCTACAAAATCTGATTAAAAACTACCTTCATGATGTTAGATAGAATGTTCAAAATATTTGTACTCTATAAGCTTTTTATGGTGAAATAAGAGAACATCTTTTTCTACATTGCTTTCTCGCTTAACAAATCCGATCCATCATTTTCTTTTACCTTGGTAATCCTAGTTTTTTGTTAGAAAACTGGTCTTCATTAATCACATAGTTAATTACCAAGTCACTAATGACGTTTTCGATCCTTAAAAAAAAAATCACAGCTAAGCAATCATTTTTTTTTTTGAAAAAAAATTAAATTAATACAAAAACTTTGTTTTACATGGTGCACTGTTTTTGTTTATCCTTTATAAAAAAAAGAAAAACTAAGCTAAAAAAAATAATGAAGATCTTCAAATACATAAGACCTTATCTAGAGTTAAGCCAAATTTTCATAAAAGAAACGTATCTTCCATGTCCTTCCTCCCAAATCGTCGATTTCTGAATGTATTTCTCAATTGTCTTTGCTAACTGCTGAGGTGGTAAACTCGGCTTTTTTTGCCTTTTTTCATTTTTTTTTTCGTAACAAAAATTTTATTTGCTTGTAAGTTGCTAAACTGATTTTTTTTGTATAAAATTTTTGTTAAATAAATTTAAAACTTGCGATAAAAACAACAAACTAACTTATTATCTAGAGCCAAACCAAACTCGAAGAAAGTCCTCCATCTTTGAGCTTGGATATGCGAAAATAGATAACTTGTTGTGAACCATCCGATCAATCGCCTTGACGAGTGTATCCGAAAAAAACGGAATTTCTCCATATCATTGTTTATTCTTTTCTATCCAAATAGTATAGAGAGAACACTGAAGAGCATACCGAACAATAAACATGGTGGTACATGAGAGAGAATTCCCATTCACCAACCTTTGTAATGCCGCCCAAGAACATGAAAATTGTCCACGGAGAAGACTTTTTGCAAGCTGCGTTCAAACATGGAAGGAATAGGAGCAATCAAAGAAAAGATGATTACGTGACTCCATCAGGCTTTGACAAAGAACACATTTTGTGCTTATGCAATCACCCCATCGACTCATACGATCTCCTTAGGCGGTTAAGAGAAGCGATCCACGTGAGAACTTGGTATTTATTCCTTTCTTTCCACTTCTCTTTCTCCGAATTAAATGTACTATAATCTGGAATGTATATCTCACTAAGTACCTGATGGGTGTGTCGAGCGAATCATCTACTATAAGCGGCAGCACACCAACCCAAGACGCCTTGAATTCACAATCGAACGCTATGGACAACTCTAGTTGTTTTCACCTGCTTTGGCATAACCATCAAAGACACTATTGTTTTCAAGTTGATACCGAAAAGGATGTAAAGGATTACTTTCCAAATGATTTTCCTATATTGTATCTTGGCTATATCTTAGCTATATTAGATAATAGAAAAAGAATAGTTCTTCCATATTTTCTCGGGTCTATGAAACAGTTCTTGTAAATAAACAAAATTCTAAAATTGTGAAAAAACATATTTTATCTTCAAAAGATAAAATAGCTTGAGGATGAATATGAAAAGAAATTGCGATCTGCACATAATTTTAGCAAATTACTTCACACTTTCAAGAATTTATCAATACACTAATTTTTACAATTTTATGACAAGTTATCATTAACCTATACCATTTTATTTCATTTTCCAAACTCTAATTTAATTCACGTAAAACTAAATGTTCATTGTTAATCTTGGATCCACACCGCCGATCACTTTTGTTAACGTTTAGGATATAAATTTCCTAGCCAGGAAACATTGAAAAAGGAAGAAAAAAAAAGGAGAGAGAAAGAAGTAATTAATGGAATTGATTTTACTGTAGACACAACAAGAGAAGTAGAATGTAACAGTAGTCGTGGAGAGATATGCATCAAACATATAAGCAAGAGATGAGATGGTCCAACAGTCATTAACAACTTACCTCCATCTGTCACTTTATAACCCTAATTTGCACCCCTTCATTCTCCTATTTAAACCTCCCATTGTCTTATACACTCTTCACTACTCTCTCTCTCACTTTAACAAACAAGCACACATAATATAGAGTTAAGTTACAAAAAAGAGAGTAACAGGAGATGGCAATTAGGTGGTTCTCCGTGTTCCTCGTTGCTCTCACGGTGGCTCAAGCCGTCACTGCAACAAGACCAGCTCCAGCCAAGAATGTTGGAGCTGGTCTTGACGACCAAAAGACGTTTGTTGGGTTTGCTGGCGTCGGTGGAGCTGCCGGAGTTGGTGGAGTTGGTGGCGTTGGAGCTGGTCTTGGTGGTGTCGCGGGTGGAGTCGGTGGTGTTGCCGGATTTTTACCTGTAGGTGGCGGAATTGGCGGTCTAGGCGGTGGTTCGGGTCTTGGTGGTATTGGTGGTGGTTCAGGTCTCGGTGGTGTAGGCGGTCTAGGCGGTGGTTCGGGTCTTGGTGGAATTGGTGGTGGTTCAGGTCTTGGTGGTGGTGTCGGTGGACTCGGCGGTGTTGGTGGTTTGGGAGGAGTTGGCGGTGTTGGAGGTTTGGGAGGAGTTGGCGGTGGAAGCGATTGCGGTGGCGTACTTCCTCACCCTTGATCATTACACGTTTTCTATACTATCTATAGACCTAAGATCGATCGATGGGTTCATAATTTGTATAAGTTTTTGTGATGTTCTGTAAGTTCCTTTTCTCGATGTTTATGTTTTTTATAATTATAGTATTTGTCAAGTTTTCGATAATTATGTGAAGTCTTTGTTTGTTTTCCTCAGATGTTTCTTTGCGTTTATGCTGTTTGTTATTAATTACTTGTGACAAACCTTGTGCTATCACTAAATAGTATTCTTTTCTTCTTCCGTGTGGCAAATTCGCGTTGCTTGCTTGTGCACCAAGATATCAATATATATAATCGCAATTTGCATGCACCAATGTTGCAAAAACTTATTCTCGCTTGTAAAGGTTGACCAACTAAATTATATCTCGTTTCACGGTGACATTTACATGGTAAAGCAAATCTAATCTTTGTATTTCTTTAGCAAATAAAAAAAAAGGAATTTTAGTATTGTAGATTAATGACCAAAGATCATTATGTAGGGGATCTTTTAGTGTCATATTTTTTCTTTCAAAGTCTTAATATTTGTATATTTAAAGCGAACAGCCGATAACATATATTGTTATTTTCTTGTAAATTTAGTTTTTCTGAACCAAATCTAACGGAAACTTATTTAAACAGCTTACGAATATTTATAAATATTTGTATCAAGAATTTGAAACAATATTGTTTAAATATCAACAGATTATTGGAGACTCTTGAATTCGAATTCGTCGGTTGAGTATTTATTATGTGATGAACGCATATATTGTATCGGATTTGTTGTTCTATACAGTAAGAATTCAAACTATTTTATTTATGGCATCACGGTTAATTATTACATAATATATAATATATATAGATATATATTTAGTAGTGAATACGTACTCATTATATGTACTCATTATATATGTTTATGATATATACATATGAAATCGTGTTCGTATTGTATATGAACTAATGTAATGTACACTACTATTATATAAATAACCATTCGCAATAAGTGATACAAATTTAGTTACAACCACCAGGCACCAGTAGGTAAATGTGCAGTTCCAAAAGAGAAGCATATTTGGAAGCTAAAGTTATAGCTCTAAAAGAACCAAATACATACCGCCTCAATTATACCATTTGTTTATAAAACAAGAGACTTGTAACCAAAATACGGTGGATCCACTCGGTGAATCATCAAACTCTATTATGCACCAACAATTTTTATTATTTGGATTTTTGAGAAAAGAATACGAACAAATTAGAAACCATACATTCACCCTTTCATCATGTCAGTTACTTTGAGCCAAATAGTTTAACTAACCATATCTTGCTATTCAAACTTTCATATTTTTATACCTTTGATCTTGGCTGAGATCTAAATCTATTAATTTCAATTACAATTTCAATATTATTGGTGGAAACTATATATAATTTCCTTGTTTTTTAAACACTAATTTTTTTTTTTTAATTAGAAAACTATGATATAATTTCTTTATTTCTTTTTTATTTTTTAAACTGTGATTTTTTTTAATTATTTTTTATTTTATTTTAACTAGTGATGTGGAACAATATTACTGAAAACTCTATACAATTTCTTTATTTACTAAACTCTAATTTCCTTTTTAAATTAGTTTTCAATTTTATTTTAAAAAGCTGATGTAAAACAATATTACTAGATGTTTTAACTTTTATTAGTAATAGATTTCTCATGGTATCAGAGTAGACGATCTTTTGAGGATCTAAAACTTTCGCGTTAGAAGTTTTGTGATCTTAATAATGATCATCGGTGTTGAAGACGAAAGAGACAATTCCAAAAATGATGAAAATGACAATGAGTGGAATTGTTTTCATATTTAATTTGTTTTTTTAAAAAATAAAAAATTGAAACTCTATTTTGGTTTTGGCTTTTACGTTCTTTTTATCTACATCTTCTCTCTTTTTCACAATGAAGCACACGCTAGTGTTCTAATTTCTTCAAGATCGATTTTAAATTTTTTAAAAATCAAGTATTTCATTTTTATAGGATCAAGTATTTCGTTATTTTAACATCTTCTTCTTAAAGCTCTTCCGTTTTCATATATATATAGTTTTGATTTTCTTTTTATGTCCTATATGTTCAATTATTTTTCTTCTTCTCCAAGAAATAATGGTTTAAAGATGTTGGAGTCCCATCGATCTTTCTATATTTTCTAGGTCTCCTCATCAGATCACCATTAAAGTCATCATCATCAATCATCATCATCAACGTTCATCATCAATCATCATCATCAACGTTCATTATCAAACATCATCCTCATCAACATCAAGATCATCATCATCACCATCATCATCATCATTATCATCACCATCATCACCATCATCATCATCATCATCAACATCAAATCAAAATAATAATCATCATCATCATCATCATCATTAACATCAACATCATCAACGGTTTAATAACGCTTTATTGACCCGACGGCCGGGTATAACGCCGCATCCTTGACCCGTCGGCCGGGTATAACGCCTCTTGACCCGTCGGCCGCGTATAACGCCGCTTGACCCGTCGGCCGCGTGCCGAATCTTTGATTCGTCGGTCGGGTATAACACAGCATCCTTAATCCGTCGACCGGGTATAACACCGCATCTTGACCCGTCGGCCGGGTATAACGCCGCATCCTTGACCCGTCGGTCGGGTATAACGCCGCATCCTTGATCCGTCGGTCGGGTATAACGCCGCATCCTTGACCCGTCGGTCGGATATAACGCCGCATCCTTGACCGTTGGCCGGATATAATGCCACATCCTTGATCCGTCGGTCGGGTATAACACCGTTATCTTTTGAAGAATTATCCAATCTCACACGTGTTACCACGTATGAGTTTGACGGGGGTATTGGGAGATCAGTGAAATCGACCCAAACCAAATCAAGAACCGAGATCAACGGTGGAGATGAAGATGAAGATTATAAAAGATTATGATGATATGAAAATATTTTAGATTAGGAAATTAATATTTATCTCTAATATATTATTTCTATATTAATTTAGAAAGTTTAAGTTATTTTTTCCATATTAAATTAAGAAGTTTAAGTTTATCTTTTCCTATACAAATCAATATTTATGTTAATATGAACAAATTCAATAATATTATTATCACTCTATAAGATTTCAGATTTCTCACCGCATGTATATTTCATAATAGAAATGTTTCATATGGAAAGAGTTTTGACGAATAAGGTCAAAGAAGAGGGGAAAAACGAAACGTACCAAGGTAATTAAGAGGATTGATTTTCCAAAAACCTTAACATACTCTGATACATACCAAGCTAATTAAGAATCTTAGAATTGACAAAAGGTTTCTTTTTTATTCACGTTTAAGGCCTTTTGCCTTATATACAACATATTTAACCTAATCATACACAATGCTTAGTGACCAAAATATACAACTCAAATGGGGATCAAATATCGGCTCAATAATTATTTTATCCACAACTCGCACATTACCGAATAATTATGTGTGGATGGGAATACAATGGCATTGACAAAACAAAATCATAATATTAGAATGATTTTTCTTAAGAAAATCATCGATCCGTACTCGGTAGAGATATCGTGTTATATTGAATGCATCAACCATCCTATATCCACATCCACAGAGAAAACCAGGACAATAGATCTTTTTAGTTATTATATGATCGCTTTAAACAACTAAAAAGCCTAGAAGTAATAGTTTTAATTCTCTAAATTCTTTTACCGAATCAATTATATGGTTTAGAATCTCAACAACATTGTTTGAACGGTTTGACCGGATCATAGCACTTCAACAGCCTCGGCGGAAGCGTTAGTTACCACGCCATCAACAATCAGTCATTTTCTGGATGGAAAGAAACTTAAATTTGATAACAGAGGGTTTGGTTATAGCATTTACATTGGCATTTACTTTCTACACCGGTCATTTTCACTGTATGTAGTCTCTCGGCCTTTAAAAGGACCCAACATATCTCCCAGATATCATCGACAAGGCAACAAACATAAGTACTCAAATCTTATCTACTTTCCCCCTTTTATCAAAATTACCGTTCTTTACCACTAGGGTTACTTATGGCCAAGTGGGTTATCACTCTTTTCCTGGGCCTTGCCCTAGCTTCAGCTTTTGTTTGTGGTGCAAGAAACGTGCCTGGAGGACTCTCTGACCAGAAGACAACGGTTTATGGTGGCGGGTATTCCGGCATCGGAGACAATGGCTTACCCTTCGGTGGTGTCGGTGGAGGTGTGACTGGTCCCGGTGGAAATCTTGGTTTCGGTGGACTTGGTGGTGCTGGTGGTGGTTTAGGCAACGGCTTGGGCGGTGGTTTGGGCGGTGGTCCAGGCGGTGGCTTAGGAGGAGGATTAGGCGGTGGTCCAGGCGGTGGCTTAGGAGGAGGATTAGGCGGTGGACTTGGTACCGGGGTCGGTGGAGGAAGCACCGGAGCACTTCCTTCCCCTTGAGTTGCTTACTTTGCTTCTAAAGTGCCGTACGTCCTCGGGCTAGGTCTTGCTTAAGATGTTAAAATAATTATAATCATATCGTTTTAGGGTTTTGGACTTTGGGATTATCATTAGCTGTTTGACGTGCGTCTTTATGTTTTGTTTCGTGTCTTAACGAACTTTGTCGTGTCGTGGGTTTGTTCATTTTGAAATGCTACTTTGAATATTCGAGTGTTTCACTTTGACTATTCGAGTGTTTCACTAGTCAACATCTGTGATTTTTATTATAAGCTCTATTAATAGAATATGTTCTCTCTCTCTCTCTAAATATATATATACCTAAACGTACATCGAGTTTAATTAAACAAGTTATACTAATAAAGAAATGGATGAAAACTAAAAAAATTTTTTTAATGAACTGCTTTTCTATTAACAAGAAATTTAATAGATGTAACACTCATTATGTATATAAAAGTGTAGAGTGTTAACTCCCTTACATAAGTATCTAGAACGAATATTTTTTTTAACTTTAAAACTAAACATTGAAAAGACATTAAAAAGAGCTGGTACGGTTAGGTAATAGGTGGTAAGACATTAAAGTAGAGGTAAGCGAGTTGCAAGTTACAAGGGGGAGCAAAAAATCAAACAAGTCAAACTTTAGCTCTATTTACTACGGAACTGACATTGGACTTCAATTATTGTTTGTGACTTGTGACGTTGGTTTTCTGCATTTACTTCTCTTTTCTTTTTTCATTTTGGATAATAAATGCGTTGGTTAAGATACACGCAATAGTTCAGGCGAAAATTCGATAATAGAAAAAGATCTACTTTATACATCCAATTGAGGTTTTTTTTTTTTTATCACACAAGGTTTCGTATATTGATAGAGATTGAAACATCTCTCTTCTACATTATTTGAGAAGTACTTTAAATTGGGAAAAAAACTCATGTCTTAGTTGAATGCTCCATTTGTACATTTATAACTATGATTCAAATTTTCAAAACATGTTTATTATACTTTATGTCCTTCCCTCCGAAACAATGTTAATTTATATATTTTGACTTCGATAAAACGTATTTATGGATTTCACGGTTGCTAAGTAAAAAGACTAACAAATGATGTTTTTATCATTTCTTCATGATGTTAATTATGAAGAAGACAGTTAGTTGGCAATGGCATGTTGGAACTTTATTTTGTGATAAAGCATTTGGACTTTATAAAATCAAGTATAAATGTGAGTGAGAATTACATTGGGCTATGGGTTTATTGAGTTAATGAGGAAATTTTGGTTTGATTGGTTTGGTTCAATTGATTGCTGGTTTAATTGAATTGGTGTGTTAATGTGGTTTGGTTTGGTTTATTTTGATTTTGGAAAGAAGAATCTCTTCTTCGTCTCCTTCAATCACCATTAACGCAGCCAATAAACATCCTCAAATCACGTAGCCATTTTGATTCTCCTTAATCAATTTGTATGGCCGTTTTGATTATGAAATCAATGCTGACTTTGATTGATTCAAACTCTCCTCTCCTCTATAAAAACAACTCTTGTTTCTCATTGTTTGATAAGCTTTTTACAACAATCATACATACATAGTAAGAAATATCGTTCCTCTCCTCTTCTCTATTCTTAGTTTAGTTCGAGAGTATTAGTAGAGTTTTTCGATCGTTGGTATTGGTTTTCGAGTGATAGCGAAATCAATACGTTGTTGGTTTTATCTTGGGATTCGAGTATCACACAGTCAGTCTTACTACGAGTGATATTTTGGGTTAAGAATAGAGATCAAATATCGATTCCGACTTTGTATTCTTGTTATTTGCAATTCATTCACTGTTTTCGCAGTTCGCGTTTTATATGCTTCTACAGTCTTAACGCTATTATTCGAGTTCAAAACGCTTCTGGAAAACGATGATCAATCGCGGAAGAGCTAAAGAGCAAATCGCGAACCAGAAAATCTTAAAACCGTTTGGCTTATAATCCATGTAAACGTTTTAAAACAAAAAAAACGAATCATAGATCCAACAATTGTGTAAATATCAACGTTTTTCCGATTGTAAACCGAGAAAAAAGAAGCGATTTATACAATGACGCCGAAACGAGTAAGCTTTCAAGCAACAAACAAACGTAATCCACAAATCCCACGGATTTGAATTCGGGTTAAGACTTACTCAAAAGGGACAGCAAAAACTCCTGTCGATCTTCAACTTCGCTTGAAGAAAAATAGAGGTGACGCAGTTTCACAACTGAAGTATGCAAGGGTGATCGGGAGCTTGATGTACTTAATAAATTGTACTAGACCCGATTTATCGCACGCAGTAAATGTACTGAGTCGTTACACCAGTAATCCATGGCATAATCATTGGAAAGGTATAACTAGAGTATTGAACTACTTACGTCATACCAAGGATTATGGTCTACACTACGGTAAAGAGCCGGCTATTTTGGGGCATCCAAATTCATCCCAATTTAACTATTTTTTGTATATTTAGAATACTTATTTGTGACACAATTCTTAGATAGTTAGCACATTGATACTTTGTTGGCGATTATATAGTGATATAGCATCTATATTATAGTACTTCATAACCTGAGTCAAAAGATCATATGTTGTTTGATAACTCATATACACAGTGTGTGTGGTCAACGTCTCTTACTTGTATTGGTCACCAACCCTTTGGTTAGTTCAGAATCATTATGATCATAAATTACATGAACCTACTATCCTCCTCTAGCATGTAGTCCGTTACAAGACTTGGAGAAAGCACAACAATCGATTACATCACAAAGTTAGTCTTTCACTTGAAACTCTTCTCCTTAGCTAGTGTGTTCTACTATAAGAAAACAACAAAATAGCGACTACAAGATCTCGTCGCTAAAACATGTAGTCGCTAAAAACTTCGTCGCTAAAATAATCAGCCGCAAAAAAGTAGCTAATTTGCGACTATTTTGCGACTAATATAAATTTGTCGTGATGGAGTTGCTATGTAGTCGCTAATTTTCGCGACTGCTTTGCGGCTGGTTTGCCACCAAATTGCGACTGTTATATGTTGTCGTTAAACAGTCGTAATATTTGGCGACTTAATTGAGACTGTTTTGCGACTATTTTAATGACTATTGAAGTATTGAATCATAGATTTTTGTTTATTTTTCTATTTAAGTGCTACTGCATCTTTGCTACTCAATTATATGGAATTGTGACCGATTAGCTACTAAAATGTATGTGTTTTTACCAATTTGATTTTTTCTAATTTGCTATTGAATTGGATGGTTGATTGCAAATGTTTATTTGATTATAAGAAAAAAAATTGTATATAACCAACACAAACATAATAAAACTCCATAAATAACTTCCAAGCTCACAAAACAACAACAAAAGACATACATACATAAGTTTATACTCCATGATCCAAGGAGTTACACAAGCATAACATAAGTAGTAACTCCATCATCAAAGGAGTTATCAAAAAGGAGCAAAGTTTTCAAGTTCACTGAGAGAAGGGAAGATAAGGGACATCAGTAGATGTCTCCTCCGATTTAGCAGTGAGGGATGCGCAAAATTCCGAGTTGTTGATGCTCAAGAAACTTTTGACGACTCCTAAGTCTTTGATCTCTGCTTGTAGAGCTGATGTAACTCGCAAATGTTATGCTTCGCGCTCTGCTTGTAGACGTGCTTGTTCTTCGAATTTGAGCTTGGCTTCTTCAAGCTGTTGTTGGACGGATTTGAAAGATGATGAGCTTCCCGGATACTTTCGTTTCTTGTTTATGTAACTCCCTAAACTTCCGAGTCCACAGATTTGTCCTCTGTCATTTCTGACAGTAGACTGCATAGAAAAAACATAACTATTAGTTCTTAACAGATTAAAAAATCGATAAAATCAGGAAAAAAAAAGAAGCAAAATTAAAGTTAAGAAGCACTTCACCTGATGAAAGAGTTCATCATCTTCCTCTAGAGATAGCCTTGATCGACGTGAAGTACCATCTACAGACTCATCATTCTCGAGTTTAGCCAACTTAGCTGCTTTATTCTTCTTATACGTTTCAAAAACATCATGTGTTCTCTTATCGACAAAACTCTCATCTTTCTTTTTATGAGTCTTCAAGAAAACTTTAAAAATTGTAGGCGGTCTTCCCAATTTAACTTCCTAAAATGATAAACAAAGAGAAGGTGAATGATATAGGAAATATATAAAACAAATTGAACTTATAAACTGAAAGTGTATGTGTTTCAAAGAGATTACCAACTCTTGTTCGACATGATATAATGATTTATAACCAGAGGCGTGCTTGTGAGGACCTTGACCATTATGGTCAGACAATCGATCTACTCAAGTGGCCGCACTCTTCTCTCTCGCTTCTTATGTTTTACAATGGGCGCACATTACGCTCCACTTGGGTTTCTTTCGTCGACTCCCTGCCTTGGAGACCATGTCCTTCATACGCAGTTGACAGACCTTCTCGAATTTTGCTTGAACAAGACCGGTATGTAAGAGATGTCAGGTGTGTTGTTACTACAAAACAAGAGGGCAGATTCATGTTAGTCATCAAAAAACTAAACACACTTATACATATAAAAATTAAAAGTGAAAGTATATTGAGAGGCGATTAAATTTTACCGCGAATCCGAGAAATTTTTTTTCTCTTTTTGGAATAGGCACACAACTCTAGCTGTAATATGGCTCATTGAACTTGTTTGTAAAAATCCTTATAATTTTTCCAGACAATCCGAACTTGGGCTCACCAAACCTGGAAACAAATACACATAAAGATTATCAATCAAAGGCAAACAATTGGTGAGAAGAAGACGATATATAATTCATAAGAAGATTATAGACGAAAAACAAAGATTAAAAATCAGATTATCTAAAATAAATTTCATATCTCATGACATCTAAAAAATTCATAAGAGTAAGATGATAGAAATTATTTATAACAAGGTAAATAAAGATCAATCATTTCTATACGTAGTCTAAGAGTCAAACCAATAGAGAAAAAAATGTTAGCTAAGAACTTAGTTTCCATACTTAGCTAAAGACTAAATCAAGAGGAAAAAACAAGAAGCACTTGTATATCTCCTTTATTAATAAAAACACAATCTCAACACACAGTTATGAAACCCTAATCCACTGAATGCTAATCCTATGTTTAAGTCAAATCATATGCACATAAATAAAGCATAAAACCCTAATCATGTGTATAAACCATATCCACAGAAAGAAAGCCTAAACCCTAATCATGTGTATGAACTATATCAACAGAAATAAATCATAAACCCTACTTACCATATTGTTCCAAGTTCGAAATTGGGAGATATGAAAATGGTGTACTCTTCACGGCCTGGCTTGGTAAGCAGCTCATGTAAAGCTTAGAGCACGTTTGGTGGGAGTGTTGGTTTAACTGGAGGGTATGTACCATCGTATTCAGCTTCATCGTCTTCTTCCTCGTCATTTTCCTCGTAGTGATCGTTTTGTGCTTGAGATCTGTTATGACTAGAGTGGTGAAGTTCTAATGAAGAGGCTCCAAGTTGAAACGACAGAGAGCTTCGAGAATGAAGCGCAGAGCCTCCACGTTGAAGAAACAGAGAGCTTAGAGGTTAACACGACGAATAGCCTTGAGGTTGAGTCGACGCAGTGGGTTGCTGTTGAGGCGATGTTATTCTTCTTGAGGTTAGAGATGCTCCAAACTAGGTCCTCGTGTTGGAGAAAAGAGATTGCGGAGGTGAATAGTTTCTCACACTAACATCCGACAGAGCATTGAAGATTGGGACCGGACTTCGTTGAGATATGGTGGTGTGTTGAGCGTTAGGCGGTGTAACTCCCTACTGAGGGGGAAGACTGAACGCCGGTGTCGATTTTCACTTCGAAGTATGAGAAACACCTGTGACCAGTTTGTATAGTTTGATTCGCCATCTGTGAATCAACTTTAGTTGGTACTCTTGCTCGATTAGAGGGGTTAGTGACACCATTTCCTCTACCTCTCTCTCTTCCGCGGCCAGTCATTGAATTCAGAGAAGAGTCAAAGTGGTTTGGGTTTCGAATTGGTTTCAAAGATTTGTAAATCGAAAATCGAGAGAGTGCTTGAGAAATTGAGGTGGGAAAGACAAATTTAGTTGTAGACCCATAAGAGATTTAGGGTTTCAGTTGTAGATTTGTAGAGAGAATGAGAGATTAGAGAGAGAATAGGGCTTGTTCGCCGAAAAGGGGAAATGTGTTGTGAGATATTCCCTTCCAAACTTAGGCGAGAATTGAAATTTTTTTTGGGTTTGGGTGGGCTTAGAAAATTGGGTCCAAATGTTTATGTTTAGGCGCGTAAAATTTCCCGAATACATTTAGGCGAATGTTTTTGGGTTTTTGGCCCAATTTAATCGCAAACCAGTTGTAATTTTGGCTGGGTAAATTTATAATTTGACCCAAAGTCGCAATTATGTCGCTAAGCAGGTCACAATTGAGTTTTAATTTTTTCAAATTGAACACAAATTAGTGTTATATTTAGTTGCTAATTAATTTATAAAACATTTTCGTCATACAATACCCTTATTTAAAATACAAAACCATTCATTAACATAACTAAAATATTGTAATCATATTATTTAATATGGTTCTTCATCAAATTCACCGTCATCATTTGTAAACGATGAGTTACACTGAAATTCATCTTTTACTTTCACATCTCCGACATTGTACTCGAGAATGATTGAGTTTTCTCCTTCTATAAAAATCTCGACTACAAGATCTTCAATTGTAGTCATTATTATAGAATCATCATTTTCTTGTTACAAAAGAGTCAAAATTTTGTGTAAACATATTCTTCTGAAATATTTTCCCTTGGGAATGTCTGACATTCATCCACAATTTCTTCGGTTTCTTCTTGTATGGGTACATGATATAACAAACTACATCCGCTTGAGAGACTGTGCGAAATCAATATAAAGAACTTATACACATACATATATATGGTCTCGAGAAACTAATATATATATATATATATATATATATTATACGCACCCAAAATAAATGGTTCGTATTTATTGCACTCCTTTGATGAAAGAATGTCTACAATGTCAGCATTGCTCCTCCGAGTGCCTCTATCGATAGTAGGGTTGAACCACGTACACTTGAAGAATGAGATTCTCAAATTAACCATCCCCTCATACTCGAGTTGTATTATATCAGTTAAGATCCCGTGGAAATCAACTGTATCAGATGCATCACTGTAATTCTCTCCTTTAACACATACACCGTAGTTACATGTTTTCCGTACCTAACTGTGGTTTCGCGTATGAAAAAAAAATCCTCTTGTAAAATAGATAGGCCATGCTTTTGCATTGTTTTTCGGTCCATCCACTATCTCTTTAACCTAAATAGGAAAATGATGTGTGGCGTTCCAGTAAGTAACGTGCATATAGGTAGACAATATCAGAAATATAGAATTATATATACATTGTTAAAAATATTGTTCATACATACCTATTATTTCACCCATAAATGATATTCGTCGGCTCTTTTCGCGACAAGATCTTTCTCAGTGAGATCTGGATATTTTGCATAAATATCTTGTTCGGACATTCTGTTTCACCAATACATATATATGACACCAAAAAGTGAATTATTATAAAACTTAAGTTAAGACACGCCACGATATACCCCTCAAGTTGCTGAAAGTATTCAAAATTTCGTAAAACATATGAATGTGCTCATCGATAGTCTTTTCCTGAAAGCCAGATTTCATGCTTTTCCCCACTTGTACATTATCACAAAATGCATCATTCACCATATCTACATATCTATCTTCTCCTACATTACCCACTTCTTCACTCCCACTTACCCACGGCGTATCATCATAACTCATTCCAAACCTATACCGAGTTCTTCTACATGTCTATACCAAACATAGTAATCTCGCACAAATCCGTTCATATACTAATGGTTCCAAACTCTTTCCCCCGGTAAAAATCTATCATTCTTGCAAACACTACAAGAACAATGAAACTTACCGCCATTGCTTTCCGTAAGCTCTTGGCTATTTGCAAATGGCTTGAATTGATTATCCACCCCATCTCTAAACTTTGCTAAGATATTTCCCGTCTCTTCATCGAATCTCCTATATATCCACTCCCGACCATTACTATAATTGTAATTTTCCCACATTTTCGGACTTCATAAAACTTTTGCCTCAATTTTTTATGTTTCTATGAGTGAGTTGAAGGATTGTGGAGTGTGGGAAACAATTATGTGATGTTTATGTGATGTTTGTATATATAGACATTTTTGCGACTGGTTTGGTACTAATTTGCTACTGATTTTCGAATGCAACTTGTAGTCGCTACAAAACAGGTACACCAAATCCAAAAAGTGAGAAACACGTGTCTTTGTACCGGTGTTTTAGAGACCCACCGAATTCAATTACAAAATGAGTCGTAAATTTAGTGACCCACTGAGTTTGGTTACAAATTGGACACTATTTCAACGAATGTTTGGTTACTATTTTTATCAATAGCTGAATTGTGATTGATTGGCAATGAATCAGTCGCAATCCGCAATCGTTATTTCCCTGTTTTTTTTAGTGTTCGAATTCTACTTCATAACCGTTTACCACCCACCATGCATTACAGTAGTTTCAAGTTCCGTAACATGCGAAGAATTCGGTACAAAACTGAAAAGCGGTGGAAGATGAGCTAAAGTGAGGAGAGACCATAACGTCTCAAAACATTCCAGCCATGTATCTTGTAGTTCTACAAATCCACTATATATCAAACATTTTCTCCCCCTCGTGGGACTGGGAGGCGAATAATATTAATCTTAAAGGCTTCTTTGACGTAGCAAAATTAGGCCCAATATTATATTTGGCCCAATTGCTGATGTTTAATATTAAAATAATGTTAAACTGAATGAAAACATTTCTTCTTCCCAAAGCCAACAAAATTTAGTACAAAGTTCTTTCGGAAGACGGACGCAGAAATCAAGAAAAGATCATGGGTCAAGGACCATCCGGCGGGTTGAACCGGCAGGGAGATCGGAAACCTGATGGTGGAGACAAGAAAGAGAAGAAGTTCGAGCCGGCGGCACCACCCGCTCGTGTCGGTAGGAAACAGCGGAAGCAAAAAGGGCCTGAGGCGGCGGCGCGACTCCCGACGGTGACTCCGTCTACTAAATGTAAGCTCCGGCTTTTGAAATTGGAGCGGATCAAGGATTATTTGTTGATGGAGGAGGAGTTTGTGGCGAACCAGGAGCGACTGAAACCTCAGGAGGAGAAGGCCGAGGAAGATAGATCTAAGGTCGATGATCTCCGTGGGACACCGATGAGTGTTGGAAATCTGGAAGAGTTGATTGATGAGAACCACGCAATTGTTTCATCTTCAGTTGGGCCTGAGTACTATGTTGGGATACTGTCATTCGTTGATAAAGACCAGCTTGAACCCGGATGCTCAATTTTGATGCACAATAAGGTATGTCAATTATGGGATTTTACACTTGGTTAAGGTCGCCTTAGGGTTCCTCTTCTTGTTCTTTCGTACTAACTTCGTGCAATGGGCAATGTAATTCTCTGCTCCTTGATTGGGAAGTATGTTAGGAACTTGTGAAGATGTTCTCGATTCAGAAATAGGAATTAGTTCCCTAAGTGTAAGAATAGATGAGAATTTCGACTGATACTGAGTTGCTATGTTGTGCCTCTCACTGGTTTTCGGATAAGAATAGATGAAAAAGACTGACTTGATGAACTAAGCTGCATCTCAATTCTTCTGAAACTAGTCCCTATTCTTAAATGTTCCTCTTTGTATTCTGCTAGGTTCTCTCTGTCGTTGGGATTCTCCAAGATGAAGTGGATCCAATGGTGTCTGTCATGAAAGTTGAGAAGGCACCTTTAGAGTCCTATGCTGACATTGGAGGTTTAGAAGCTCAGATTCAGGAGATTAAGGAAGCAGTTGAGCTTCCCTTAACTCATCCCGAGCTGTATGAAGATATCGGTATCAAGCCGCCTAAGGGTGTGATTTTGTATGGTGAACCAGGCACTGGAAAGACGTTGCTTGCTAAGGTTTGCCTTGTTACCTATAATCTAATGACTATGATATCTGTTCCAAGTATAGCTTAGTTCCTGTTTAAAAGCCTCATTAACATTCGATGACAAGTTCAGTTGAATCTAAAGTTGCTTACCAAGTGTATCTTCTCTGATTGTGACAGAGTTTTTCCTGGTTTTAAAAGGCACTGAAACATAGTCACGATTTTTTCGCACGGTTGAGAATGGCATGGATTTATTTAATGCCTTATTTTCTCGTTTGTGTCCATCAGAAGTTTGAGATTGTTGCATATTGGTGATTTATCTTATGTTTCATGCATTTTCTAACTTGAGTGAGCTCTTGTATCTTGGTTTTCTTTTAGGCGGTTGCGAATTCTACATCAGCTACTTTTTTGAGAGTTGTTGGTAGTGAGCTGATTCAGAAGTATCTTGGAGATGGTCCCAAGCTTGTGAGGGAGCTTTTCAGAGTTGCGGATGATCTTTCCCCATCAATTGTCTTCATAGACGAGATCGATGCTGTTGGTACCAAACGGTAGGTCAAAACTAATACAGAAACCCGTTAAATAGTGAGTGGGATCTGATTTACTCCTACTGTTTGAAACAACAGGTATGATGCGCACTCAGGAGGTGAACGTGAGATCCAAAGAACTATGTTGGAACTTCTGAACCAGCTTGATGGATTTGATTCAAGAGGAGATGTTAAGGTAATCCTAGCGACAAACAGAATCGAGAGTCTTGACCCGGCACTTCTTCGACCTGGACGTATAGACAGGAAGATTGAGTTCCCACTTCCAGATATCAAAACAAGAAGACGCATTTTCCAGGTAATTTAAAATATGCTGAGAAGAAAACAAATCAATGGCTTGTTCAAAATTTTATTGTTCACTGAGTTTTTGTGGAATTATTAGATACACACATCAAAGATGACTCTTTCGGAAGATGTAAACCTAGAAGAGTTTGTGATGACTAAAGACGAGTTCTCCGGAGCTGATATAAAAGCTATATGTACTGAGGCTGGTCTGCTTGCTCTCAGGGAGCGTCGTATGAAGGTAACAGACTCTCTCAACCATTTTGGTTCAAAGGCAATTACTAGTTACTGAGTCTGATGTTTTGGTGTTTTGATCGGGTCTGTTTCAGGTGACGCATCCGGATTTCAAGAAAGCGAAAGAGAAGGTTATGTTCAAGAAGAAAGAAGGTGTCCCTGAAGGCCTTTACATGTAAAATCATATCATCATCATCATCCTCCGTACTTTTCGTATACATTTGTTTCTGCTTAGGTTTTTTTTCTTTCTGATAATATCAATTGTGTTGTTGCCTTTTTCGTTTAATGTAACAATTCCTCATTTCCATTTAGTATGCCTACTTCGATTCAACCTTAAGGTTATGGTTAAAAATCGTCCTTCACAACTGAAACCAAAGATGGGAAAAAAAAACCAACTATCTTCATTGTTACCAAACCTATATTAGATTGTGAAAATCAAACACAATTAAATACCGATTAATCCTAGAATTTCAATATTTTTGTCATTAGGACATATTGGCGGTAATGTTATGAAAATAATGCCATTATCCGCAAAATATTATACTATTTACTTTATTCCTAAGTATGTTTTATTACATTACCATTTATCTTTATCTCTTTTAAGAGATGAAATAAACATCTATCCACATTGTAATATATTCTTAAGAGGTGCCTCAGTCATTTTCACCTCTTTTTTATTACAAACAGGCGTATGTAACCGAAATAAAGTATCAATAAGTGACAAGGTGCAAAAAAATTATTCATTGAAATTTTTGTTAATTTTTTTTTTGTTCATTTCAAAAATTTATCAGTAAATGCATTCAAAAATACTTGATGTTTTAATAAATGTTTTATATAGTTTTATTTATTTTTATATGATTTTAAATTTAAATTTAATAGTATTGATAATAAATGTGATGAAAACTATAAAAATCCTAGGAATAAGTCTTGACTGACAAACTGTAAACTATATTTATTCTCAGACCATCTCCAATCCCACTCTATTTTTTACTTTAAACTCCATTTTTGAAGTTAATCTTCTCCAACTCTACTCCATTTTCAACTCCAAAATAGAGTAAAAATGGGATTACTCCAAATATAGAGCAATCAGATTCATCATTCTACTTTTTTACTCATGACTCCATTTCTTACTTCAAAATGGAGTAGGGTTTTTTTACTCATGACTCCATTTCTTACTTCAAAATGGAGTAGGGTTGGAGTAGAACTCAACTCCATTTTAAAGTAAAAAATGAAGTAATACATTGGAGATGCCTTCAAAGAGGACTTAGAATTTGGCTCAGTTTTTATAAACTCATCTGCATAGTTGATGATTAATAATATATATATATATATATTTTTTATGTTTTTTTGCTTATATTTTTCTTTTTGTCTCCTTATTGTTTTCTTAATTTTCGTTTTTCTCATTTCGAAAATAACAGTTTTTTAAAAATATACAAATTTAACAGTTTTTTTAAAACATCTACACATTTGATAACTAATACCCTATTAATGTCGACTTAAAACATTGTTGTTTTCATATGACTATCTTATAAAAAAAAAAAATAAAGCTCAACAACCAATTTTATCCGCCAAATTTTATACTACTTTTTAACTTTTCCATATATTTAATGATTGAAAAGTTGAAGAATTGAATTCGATTGAAAATTTAACTTTGATTTATACACCAAGAGAGACTTTTCTCTCCAAATGAGTGTGTTCAATATCTCCATAAAATTCGATGTAAGAGAAACCAATCTTTGGTGTTGTGTTGGTAGAGCTCATCATAGGAGAGAAGATAATTAGTACTATTTTTCTTGCTATTAGAGAGAATAGAGTGGTTGAGGTGATTTAAGTCAAGATGAAAGACAATCACAATCTCGAACAAGTTACAACAACGGGAAGATTGCCTAGGAGGTGTGTGAGAACCAAAGGCACGAAAATACCAACAATAAGACAAGTCTCTGTATTGGAGCGCATTCGTTCATCGCAATTTGTAGTTCCAGAGCTACTAGTCGAAAGTGATGAAAAGGATGAAGTGTTGCAGTTTGACATAGTGTCAAGTAACAAACTACTCATTTACGTCTCAATTTCAATCCGTTACATCGAGTTTTGCTATATACGTTGAACCATTCTTATTACCACTAAATAAATAAATGAATAAGTAGTGTCCTTGTATTTTGTTCAGATGAATCATGGTATTTGTATTTACTATTTACTAAATGTGTAACAAAGAGAAGGTAAAAGGAGTAGAAGCTTTGACGAAAGATCATAAATAAATCAAGGATCTCGATTTCAAAGCAAGATTGTTAACATTATATTAGTTAAAAAAATTATTTATTGAAAATTTTGTTAATTTTTTGTCTTCTCATTTCAAAATTTTTTTCAGTAAATGCATTTAAAAATTTATGAGTAAATTTTTGAAATGAGAAAAAAATTAACAATACCTATCTACCGATTAATCCTGAAATTTCAAAGTATCGTTGAAATTCGTAAATGTCCCAATCCAATTCGAATATGCCCAAAATAATTATAAATATTAAAATAATATCAGTTAATTATTGTGAATTTTTGTCATTAGGACATATTGGCCGTAATGTTATGAAAATGATGCGATTATCCACAAAATACTATACTATTTACTTCAATCCTAAGTATGCTTTATTACATTACCACTTATCTTTATCTCTCTAAGAGATGAAATAATCATTGATTCACATGGTATTATATTCTTAAGAGGTGCATTAGTCATCTTCACCTCTTTTCTATTATAAACAGGCGTATGTAACAGATATAGAGTATCAATAAGTGAAAAGAAGGTGGAAAAATATTATTCACTGAAATCACTTTGATATTTTTGTTCTCCAAATTGTTTTACATCTTTCTGTAGATTTTATCCACTATTTGTATATTTTAAATATTATATGTACTACAAGTGCATGTCTCAACAGAAATTTGCTATATTTTGTAAACTAAAGTCGAAACAAGAACCTTTTTTGACTCTGTACAAAGCATTATGATTAGTGGTATACTGGTATGTAGTTCCAATCGGGGCTACAAGTTTGGGCCCCTAATATATGTCGGCCCAATAAATTTAATAGACGGTTTGAGACGGTAAACTAGAAAGATTTCTTTATTTGTGTGATTCGCGACGGAGAACGGAAAATCTATCTTCCTCGTGGCGTGAGTCTCTGTTAATTTCCTGCCCAGGTTCGTGAATTCCGATCTTAATGCTAGGTCTTCTGAATTATCGTTCTGAGTTCTTTTGGCTTCTTTCAATTTTGACATGCAGTTCGATCGTTTTGACTAGCGAATTCTAGGTTTATCGCTTCGAGAGGTGTTCTTAAAATTTCAAAATTTTCTCGTTTGGATTCGGTTTTCTCTGGTGGATTCTTTTCTCATTGAGATCGACCTGGTCCAAAGCATGAAATTTACAGAGTTATATCCCCAAACACTCGTTTTTCACAGACCAAAGTTTTATTCCTATTGAAATTAAGAAATGGCAGTTTTGAGAAAGGATATAAAACCTTCAACGATAGGTCTTTGTGTCTGGATCATTTCACATGGCACATTTCTCAATCAATTGTTTTTAATATGTAATGCTTAATAGAGATAATTGCAGCACTGGAAAAGTCGGTTTCTAGAATAATTGTTTGCTGAAGTAACTGTGTTGTTTACAGATGAACTTTGGGTTGCCGAGTATCTCGTGGTTTAACAGCAAAAGCTCGAAAAAGGATGTAGCCATGGTAGAAACCGTAACATCATCACCCTCAGATTCTATCCTGGAACAGCCAGATCAAGGAAAAGGCTTATTTGATATAAAAATATGGACCTGGTCCCTTGGTTCTGTTATTGCTTGGGCTGCACCTTCCGGTGATGATAGAAAGCAGAAACCCACTACTATAAACAAAGGTTTAAAAAGGCATGCCGCGGCTCGAAGGGCCTCAAGATCGAGTGGTGCGACTACTGTCTATCGGTTTAGACCTTATGTGTCGAAGGTTCCGTGGCATACAGGACCGAGGGCGTTTCTCTCACAGCTTTTCCCGAGATACGGACATTATTGTGGACCTAACTGGTCAAGTGGGAAAGATGGGGGTTCACCGATATGGGATCAGAGACCTATTGATTGGTTAGACCATTGCTGTTATTGCCATGATATTGGTTATGATACTCATGACCAGGCTGAGTTGCTTAAAGCTGACATGGCGTTTCTTGAGTGTTTGGAATCTAACAAGCGCGTTGTTACATTGGGTGATGCTCAAGTTGCTCACTTTTACAAGACAATGTGCATTACAGGTAATTACAATGTCTTTAATGCTCTAGTCATGATGGTCTCTGTTTGATGATATAATCTTGAATGCTCTCAGGGCTCAAGAATATACTGATACCCTACAGAAACTACCTTGTGAAGTTGCAATACGGGCAAAATCTAGTCGACTTTGGGTGGATTTTCAGCAGCCTTAGCAAGAGAAGCTGGAGTTTCCAGAAGAATTGAGAGATAACAAAAGCTAATCGGAGATATTCTGTATTCCCTGGTAAGCTGTTCCGGTGTTTTGACGCTTGTTTTGTAAATAGAAGCTTATATAAAAGAGAAGGAAAATGAGGAGTAGGTTCTGTGGAAACACTAGTAGGGTGGTGTATGTCTTTTGAATCAGTTGTATATGTTTAATAATATTATTTTGTTTGAACTCTATCAAAAGATCTATATAACTTCATAGGTATGAATTATGAAGTCTTTTTTGACAAGCACACATATACAAGCCTATTTGATTGATTAGTGACAGAGATAAGAGGAAGAGGCCTTATTACAACTTAGTAGAGGCTGGTTTTAAAGAAAGATCAAACATCACTCCTAATACACAAAACACACAGAATTACCTCAAAACAAAATGGCTATTACATTTCTTATAAACTTCTGTTTTCCAAATTATACATTATCATACAAAGGGGTATATATTAGTTCCGGCTTCTGCACTTCTCCATCACCCTTGAGCTGCACAAACAAGATTTGTTTTAAGTGACTCTTTCGGATTGATTTGCGTAAAAAAAAGGTTTTCTTAGAGAATAAATACAAACCTAGGCCGATAGCCTCAGAGCTCTTCATGATTTTCAGTTTCTTGCAGGAACCTATAAACATTCTGCAGAGAAAAAGACAGTAAGAGCTCTAGATTTTCAGATGAAGCTTGAACGTTATGTCTTTAGAGATAAGAGATAACAACAAAGCTGTTTCTTATAGAGTTTTCTTGGACTTAGAAAATGAAAGACTTACTCCCAAGGAACATCACCGACAAGCATCCAGTCACTGTCTTTATCTTCATAAGTAACAACATACTCAGAACCAATAGTGAAGCAAGTGAACATGTTCTCAAGAGCACAAGAGAGCTGGAGGTAGCTCTTGTAAGTGGTGAGATCAATTTTCCTCAAGTAAGGAGCGCCTTCCATACTCACTTTGACATACACTGGTCCAGACTCTGTCTCTGAGTCTCCTCCTGGTTTTTGAGATTGTGAAGAAGCCATTGTGTTCTTCCTGAATGATCTAATTGGTGGCCAACCCACCACTTGTGTCCTGCACAATATCAAGAATCTCTTAATTTTCATTTCAAAAGTTTGATATCTCCGAAACGGTTGGAAAATATGAAAACTTACTTCGAAGATCGAGCTGCCACTGCCGCAGAGTTCTTCTTCTCCTTAACCGACACGGCCGGTTTAAGGAAAGGCGTCGACTTTCCATCTTTTACGGCGGGACCCGAGCCCGACTCACCAGTAGCAGTTGTGGATCCAGAAGAGAAGACCCATTTGTTCGACCCGTTAATGGCGTCGGAGTACACCCTTTTGGCACAGCAGCTCTTAAGAGACGAGAATCTTGCCTCGACTCGCTCCGGCGATAAGGAACCGGGTAAACCGAGTCTCAACTCGGTGGCCTTGAAAGTCAGACCGTCTTTGTCCTTGTTGTCCCTGGTTTTGGTTTTGTGTTTGTCAGACATTGTTGTTGCTTCCATGGTTGGAAATTCTGACAAGCTTATGTAATCATGCTCTGCTGCTGCAGATTCAGACATTTCTCAAATAATAATCTGGATACACTTTTGAAGCACTTAGTGACAAGAAAAAAAAAACACAGGGGAGCCAAACAGAACTTAAGTTGATAATGATATTAATTGTGAGGTCTTTTGAGGAGATGTTCAAAGAAATGATAAAAAGGTGTGAGAGCTTTATTTTTTTACTTTCCCTTTAGTTTTTTTTTGTGTCTTTTTTTACTTTCAATTTTAGCTGCAATCGTAATTTCCAAATTTGAACAAAATATACGTAACTTTATAATCCGTAATTAGAAGTAAGGTCTTTCCTCTTTTGGGGATTTAAACAAAAGATCATCACCATTAAATTATCTTAAATGTGCAAAACATAATATCTTAAATGTACAATGTTGGCTTTAAGAAAATTCCTTTTGATAACGAGTATTCAATTGAAATGCAGTATAATATATTTTTAATAAGCTTTAGGGTCAAAATACACCAAATATCTATGCAACAACAATACGAGTAAGTTGCAGTATTACACCATGTATAGCTACTTGGTTAAAGTCTCTAAGGTGGGTTCATATTTGGATCTTATCTAAAGCTTTTTGGATTTGTGTGTTTAGTGTAAGTTCGTGTGTCTTAATCATAAGGTGCCTTTATTTTCCTTTTTCTCTGCCTCTCTTTATTTATTTATTTTTGACATTTTTGTCGTTTTTAGAACATCCAAACTTTAATTTCACCTTAAGTCACCATCTAACTGTGAATTCAAACATTGTTGTTTCCGATTTATATTTGGTTTGGTTTATGCCTAGAGACTTGGTTATATTGACATGTATTAACGAACAGAGTCTTGGTTCATTTTACTTTAATGAATGATTTTCATAAACATTGGAATGGTATGAGACCATTTGCTCTTCCTCATTTATTTTTCTCAACTCAGGCAGAGGAAATTATCTGATTCTCACTTGTTTACAAGCAGATAAAAAATTATCTTTATTGGCTGAAACAAACAAAACCCAGATTCCATTTCTTTTGCTTAATTAAGGCCGAGGAAAATTTAGGCCCATGATAAAAAACCCAATTGGCCATAAAGCTTTTTGTCTCACCGTTTCGTTATTCCTTTTCTGCGGAAGCTGAGTCTCAGCTGTAACCACGAGACTTTTGTCTTCACTGTTCAATATAATGTTTCCTCCACTTCCTTGAAATAATATTATTGAGATAAATCATGCATTTGTTTTACATGCAACTAACGTTAGAAACACGTCCTCTGTTTCTCCTTTGCTTGTAACTTTTGGTATGAGCAGCTCCACCTTAAGCTAGGATTACGTGAAACTCCATACACAAAACAAAACGAACTTCAAAAACAAACCACCTGATGAACCTGAGCCAAGAGTCCAAGCTGAAACAAAAATAAATTCTTATCAAGAGAAATTAGTCCTTCTCGAACTTGTAAGATTTACATTTATTCAACAGATTCTTCATGACGATCAAGAACAACCAGACCATCTTTGGTAACCGAGAATCTCACCTGCAAGAAAGAGCACAAGAATAACACAACAATCTTTATCTTCATTGAAGCAGAACTCTTTAACTAAAGTTACTGCAGATCCAAAAAGATATACTGAACTTCTTGATAAGACATATAAATTATTTCATTTGATATATGTTCTTTTATTTTGTTTTTGGGTTTACTTTAGTGCTACCGATATGAAACAAAAGAGAAGAGTAAAGTTTCTTTGATTTTGGTTTGATGCAAATTTAACCCGTTTGGAAATTTTGTCCGGTATAAATATATCCCTAATTAAAGGGATCAATCATAAATATATATTTAGTATTTCTAATAAAATATTATGTCTTTACCACGTCATGAAACATTTGGAGAAGACCTGGACATTTTTGGGAAACTTGAAGGTAGAATAGACATTTTGGAGTTGCGTTGACCGACGTACCCTCGGTCAATCACGGGGGTTTCCATGCGAAAGAAGAAAACATTTTACCGGGATTTTTCTCAAGACCTAAAGTCTTTCTATTTTCTTTAGGAATTCATGTACAACCTTTGAGGTTATAAATACCACTGTTAGAGCATAAATTATGGCATCACAAGACATCACATCTCAAGCATCACACGATACTCTTGCCTCGAGAAGCCGTTTTTGTTCAAGGGTTTTCTCTGGTTTTTCTTTGGTTTTAGTTTTGTTCTCAAGGAGAGAAAACCACGACCTGAACTCTCTACAACTCTACATTATTTTAATTTAATGCATACTTTCAGCTTAATCATGTCTTTTACTTTATTTGCTATGTGTGAGTAGTTCTCTTGTTAGATCTAGGGTTTTCAAAAATTGTGTTAGATCTATAATAATGATTTCAACATGATATAATCAGTAGGGTTCTCTACTAGAGTTTTTCTTCATAGTTGCTCTGATTTGATCACTGAGAATATTGAGGCTAGATTATGTTAATTCAAAGATTCGTTTGTTTGTTAAACTAACTTTTAGCAGGTGATTTCCCTTAGATCTAAAGTAGTTTATTCTAAGGAAGTTATGAACTAATCAGACTTATATTTCACTGCATGAACTAGCTTCGATAGGTTTGCAAAGAGATTTGTGATCTAATTGTTATGTCAAAGGTAGATTTCTCTAAGAGATTAGTTTTCTACACAAGTGTACTATGAGTTCTAAAATCTGATAGATTGTTGACTGATCTATGCTTCATGCGATTATACTTTAGGTTTAACGCCTTTAGTCTTATTTGGATCTACATGTTTAATTTAGCTTGTACTTAATAACAGTTTACTAGTTACACATTATTTTCTTTGAAATAATTCCTTGTTTTGATTCGAGAATCGACTTATCCTTTGTATGATCGATAACCTTAATACTATAATTACACATATATGTGTTTGCAGTAGTTCAAGATGAAAATAATTCACACATCATATACGCACAAAAACAATTATATCTAGAGATTGGTCATCCCTAGACATTTTTCTTCCTTGGTCTAAAATGTGCATATTTCTTTATGTTAACCTAAATTGACTCAAATCACATATTAAACATACCAAAATAGATTCAAATTCAGCCTCCATGATCACCATTTTTCATTTTTTATTTTAAACTCCGATTTCAACTAAAAGTGACATGAAATGCAAAAAAATGCTATACAATGCAAATATTATTGAGAAGCTCATTCATATCCCATGCCCAACCAAACAAGATTCAAATCATGGATGATTTTTACCGGACTTCTCGGGACTGCTCCAGTCCCATTCTCGTGTGTTCGAAAAACTTTCTCCCTCGTGGAGATGTCAACTTCATCATTATTCTACAATTTGGGGAGACCCATACTGTCAACTTTCTCATTGATGGAGAAACATAAAAAAACTCGGCTTCGAAAGCTCATAAAGCTTAAGAAATTCGATTACACACCTCTAATGGCTAAAGAAATTTTGCTTTCGACCTCAAACCGTCTTCATTTGAATCCCTTTAGAAAGAAGCTTCCAGTTATGTTTTTTGAATGTGATCATTGAACATATCTTAAAAATGCTTGTATTTGTTTTTTATGTCTGAGCTTCGAGCGTTTGCTCTGTAACCGTAATTTAGCATCAATATAAGCAGTTTGCCCAAAAAGAAATGAAAAATATTATTATCAGCACAAAGTTGAATAAAAGAGGAGTTGTATTGCTTTATAGGCGAGGAAAGCAATTAGAGTTCAATGAGTAGAGAAAAAACTGCAAAAGAACAAATTTTTATTATTTAGTTGACCTTATATTTTTATATAAGAAGACAAACGATCAAATAGAAAATACAAAGGCATCTTTAGTTACGTATTCTTTATTTCATACGTTAATTGTGAGAGTGATTGATCATCTTTATTGATCTAGCCACTGAGATATCATCATTTACCTATACTATTCCTCTTTAAATTATATATATATCGCCACTAAGATATGATTTTTTCTTGCTAACATTCTTCTTCTATAGGTTTAAATGTTAACCGTTTAATTTTATTGAATGGCAAATTTTTTTTCTAAATCTTGCAAAACAACTTGAAAATTAAATGGTAACCACAAAATTCTATTAAATTGTGATATTTTTTCTATATGTAAATTAAATTATCTAATATAAAACTAATTAAAATAAAAATTCAATAAAACTAGTTAACCGACAAAAAGTTAAATAAGATAATTTGAATAAATTTCTCTCATTTAATATTTATGATTTATGCAACGATACGTAGATAAAAGTTTAGACGAATCTTTTAGCGCCATGTGGAATATAATTAGTTGAACCATTTTAGGGTCATATGTAACTTAGTTTGGGAGAATCTAATTACGTAAGGACTCGTGTATCCCTATAGGTTAGGTCACAAAGGCCCTTGTGTCCAACTAACTACGCTATCCGGCTGGGAGTACTAGGGACATAGTGGCCAATAAAGTATTGAACCCATGCCTGAGTCAGAAATGTTGTGGGTGTAGAGTATTGTGGTTGTCCCTCCAACGCCCTCTTGGACGAGGTTTACTCGCATTTACCTCGGCCTGGAGAAGTGATTAGTGTGAGGCGATTCGACCTGAGAAATGCAACCGGGAAAACAACATAGCCCGGATGGAGTATCACATTGAGTATTGCAACCTGGGCATGCATGTATGACATGTCCATTTATATACTTAATCTATGATGGAACACATTTTAGATATAGTCGTAATCAACATAAACGGCTCGTCCAACAATATTTATAAGTCCTAAACCTAACCTAATATATTCTTAAAAGTAGTTAGAGGTATGTAGAGGATGTTGAACCATAGAGAATGGGAGTTATCAGTTGATGGCTGATTAGGTATAGCTATATATAATGTTAAAGGTAATAAATGAGATTTTATGAGTTTTAGATTCCTAAGACTACTAAACAAAGAAAAATAAAATGATTTGAGTAAATCCGATGATTATACGAAAGTAAAAAATGATAAAGGTTTATATGTTCTCAAAGTTTTGCGCATGGGTTGGTTATCTTAAGGTTTTGATCTAGTGGTTCAGAATCTACTACTCGACTTATCTCATAAAAGTGGTGGTTCATAGCTCGCGTCACTTAGCCTAGCTATCTATTTAAGCCATTGGAAGCAACTAAGTGTCTTTACAATCCACCAAACACCCTACCATACTTTCACTAACTCGAATGATCATGTCATTAGTGATAGAATTCTTTTAGAGGTGGCGTAAACTTATTATGTGATGTAAACACACATGGCTAAAGTCATGTATAGGTGTTGGATTGGTCTATCTAACACCTAATTGACCTAATTGACATAATATGTCGTCTCTACCCATTAGTTTAACAATGTTGACAAAAACACAAAAAGATAAATTATGATCCTTATGGTGACACAACTATGGTTTTGGATTCCTCCACTACAAGAAAATGTCACATATATAGCATCAGTAAAACGCTATGACAAGATTTAATGGCGTTTTGGCGAACGCTGTTTCTACTTGTGTTATCTTTTCTCTGGTACTTTACATGGCATTTTTCTGAATGCTATGTTAAATAATTCTTTCTATGGCTTTTTGTTTTTTTTTTTTCATTTTGCAATTGTATAACTTATAATAGCACTAACTAATTGCTATTATTTATTGTTCATTTAAATTTTGGGTCAACGATTTGGATAATTTTTTTGGGATTATTTTTGGGTTCCTATTTGTTCTATTCTTAATTTGATCATATTGCCAAAGTTAAACAAAATTAAATTGAAAAAACATGAAAAAAACAAAAGCCAAACTCATGTTCTAGTATCCAATGCATGAAAATTTACAGCTACATATTGCCAAAGTTAAACAAAAGCAAACAAAAGCTACCTTATCAACACACCAAAGCTTTCACACTCCTTTTCGAGTTCTCTTATAATCACATACGCAAATACAAAGAAATCAAAATGAAAAAGACTAAGAAGCAAGAGTAAATTGTAGTCAACATAAAGAATAAGTAGAAGAAAGTACCATGCCTTAGTCTCGACGTTGAGCCTTGCCTCAGAAGGACTCTTCTTGTTCTTGTTTTGGCCGTTTTATTGGAGTGGAGTTGCAAAGTTGGTTTCTGAGTTCTTCGTTTATGAGCCTTTGTTCTTCCTTTTGCAACTTTTGGACTACCTCAATGCCGGTTCGATGTCTTCTTCGACTACCTCAATGCCTGTTAAGTATCCCATGGAGCGTCTGAAATCTACTCGTGTGAGCTCCTCCACATCACTTCTTAGTCCACCATCACTTCATAGTTCACCATCTTCTTCTTGTCGTTGCTGTTGGTGGAGCTGTGGTTTGATTCATTTTGTTGCGAGTCCGCAAATTAGAGTTCTCTTTGCGTGTTTATCATCTGCTTGTTGTGGGTTTTGGTGAAGTTGTGGTATGATTCCAAATGCTGGGAGTCCGCAAATGAGATATCTCTGTGCTTGCATTGTACTAATTTTTCTTACATTGCCAAAGTGAACAAAACAAACTGAATCAGAACCTGTTGCAACACTCAATTCATGATACAAAATAACTTCAAGACTCAAAACAAACCAATGCACATAAAGATGAAAGAAGAGAACTCTTTAGTTGAGTCTAATTTGAAACTATTTCAGATCCATCTAACTACATAGAGCATATTTATTTCAATTAAAGAGCTCTCTTCCTATGATAGCTACTTATCATGTACATAAATATGTTTTGAGAAAAGAAGAAATGGAACAAACCTTACGATAAACTCCAACTTGAGATTCCAAATGACCTCTCCAACTTAACAAGTCCTGTAGCAATAAAGAAATTAGATAGATGCAAGCTTGCTTAGAAAGAACTAAACAGCTCGACAAAGCTGGAAACATAACAAAATCTACGGCTACATGTACTAAGTCAATCAGATATTCATTTGATACTTCTCATCATATAGGCTTTTCTGAATCTATCACATATATAAATCATTCAAGAAGAGAGCATCACATAATCTCACAATAAACTTTAACTTGAGAATCGCCTTTACTTCTCTGATTTCGCGAGTTCTGTATCAATAAAGGAAAAAAAAGCAACAACCAAGGTCAGTATCCATTTTTAAACTAAGCAGTCCAACAAAAATCTAAAGAGAGCTAAGACTTGAAGTAACCTAAAACAACCAAAAGCAATAATCTAAACCTATAGTTGTTTTAAGTATCTAACAAATATATAAATTGAAGTATCAAATAGATAAGTGCAATTGAAAAACCCATCGAACACAGAACAATACGTCAAACCCAATAAAAAAATATAGAGATGTTTCTTGGCCAATCCATCGAACAATCAAAGTATCTAGGTTTTTCGAAGGAGAGAGCAAGAGAAAGACCTAAAACAGAGCTGCAAAAGAAGGAAATCGAGAATCGAAGAAGGGAGATATACTTTGACGAGTCGGAAGAGGAGAGATTTGGAAATGGAGAATCGAAGAAGGTAATCGCCGAGAATCAAAGAAGGGAGCCGCCGTAGATCTTCCTCGCCAAGAGTCGAAGAAGGGAGCCATCGAAGATCTTCCTTGGATTTTCTAAATCATCACTAGGAACTGGGTTACTGAGCACCGGAAATGATCTCTCCTCGATTTCTAGTCGATTCGAGATCGAGGGTGAATGGATCTCTCATCGATGTGAGATTGAGGGTGAATGGATTTGAGATCAAGGTGAAGAGAGAAGATAGGAAATGAGGATTATGGTTTTTTTTGTGCAACTGATAAATATGAAAAAGAGGGCAAAAAATTTTGTGAGCCTGGTCGTTTTTTCGCTAAGTGTTTTAACCGGGAAATGAATTTTTTTTTTTCAGCCTAAACTTACCATAGCGTTTTAAAATTCAAAATGCTAACTAAGATACCGTGTTAGAATCCGAAAAAAAAAAGATAGCATTTCCATTTTGGAAACGCTATTTTTGAGTTGGTCTTATCTCAACGATAGCAGTCAGGATAAAAACGCTATCCTTTAATGATATCTTTGCTACATTTTCTTGTAACGAGCCTATATTCGAGTTAGCCAATGGTGTTTAGGTTGTAACCCATTTTAATATGCTACTTACTACCTAAGAATGTCACGTCAAAAAAAAAAAAAGGCATTAAGATCTAGTCCTAGCATCATCAAATTCTTTTGTACCTATGGTGTTTGGGCTATCAAGTAGTCAGCATACATTGAGTAAACATAGAGGAGATTTTTGCATGTCACATTGAGATCATGACCACCTCAACATCAAGGTCTTAAGTTAATTAATGCGTGAATTATTTCACCTAAAATAAACTCCAAGTGCGCAACGTACAATTGTAATACCTAGGTTATCGATCCCCAAATGTTAAGTCCATGTTTTCAATTCTAAATTAGGAATTATTCTTAAAGCCAAATCCAATAACCAAATAACTAAAACAAGAGTAATCTAGAGTAACTTGTAAAGAAAATAATATTAAAAATGCTAGATCATAGGTAATTGCAGAAAGTATAGATCAACATCAATTAACAATCAACCAATTCTAAAACTCAGAAGACGAATATATAGAAAACCCTAATTCTTGGAGAATTCTACCTACTCGTTAACCACTAAACTAGAAACGTCTTTTAAATCTATTGAAGCTAATTCTCATGTAATGAATACAGATCTGATTATTCATGATTTTTCTGGAACAAATATCCTTAGGACTAAGAGGGTATCACCTATTAAAAAATAGTTCTGGTTTGTTAATCAATGGTGTAGTTAAATTAACACAACTTAGTAATAAATATTATAAGTGATCAAGTTAGAATAAACATTAAGAACAGATAAAGTAAAGAAGCATATTGATCATATCATGTTGAATGTATCATGGATCTATAACAACCATTGAAACCTAGATATAACTAGAGAACTACTCATATATAGCAAGTAAAACCAAAATCATATCAAAATCAAGTTATTGCAGTAAAGTAAAATAGAAAATGTCGTGGCTTTCTCTCATTGTGAAAAAGATTTATCTAGAAGAAAAATCAAAGAAATCTTAGAACAAGGTGGTCTCTTGAGAAAAAAAAAGTTTTTTGTAGGTACTTGAATATATTAAAAGGTGGTTCTCTCTAACTCTAATCCTAGCAGGGGTTTATATCAATGTTCTAAAAATTGTTAGGCACTAGTCAGACATGGAACTAATGCCTAACGCCTAGGCAGATTAAGCGGAGATTAATCAAGAACTATGCATAAGAAAAATTAAGAAGAAATTATATAGTTTTAGTAATATATACTATATATATTATTATAATTATAATAAATACTAAAAGTTAAATAGCATATTGGGTGGATTGTCTCATCCCCTTCCCCAAACTCAGGTTCAAGTCGGTTTTGCTTCAAAGAGGCATCATTTGCATCTAAATGAGAGGGAAAAAATTGTAATTTATCCATGATTCATCTTGTTCACAATAAACCTTAATGGCTGCCGAGTCTCTACGTTTTTTACACTGGTTTTTTCATATTTTAAAAAAGTTTTCTTCATCATTTTCTTACGTTTATAACTCTATAGAACACTAATCAGTCATTAAACAAATGATTCGTCATAAAATTTGACGTTTTAACTAAAAACAATTTTAGGCGATTTTCTTGCCGACTACATTGAAGTCGCGTCGGTTCACCATAGTTAGCGATTTCTCGCCGCCTACCCGACCGCCGATGACGATTTTTAGAACATAAATCAGTTCAAGGGATCGTGCATGAGTTGTAGATGATAAATAAAAGACTTTATGCCTTGAGAAAAGCCCGCCAAAACAATTTCCTTTTTCCTAACCAACCTTACATGTCGGTCGATTTCGACTTTAAAAGTCGCTTAGTTCTTTCTTTTCTTCAAATTGTCTAAGTATTCTCTAAATGCTCTTTAACATGTAAATCTCTTGTTATCCTGTTAAAAGTGTAGAAAATTCTCTAAAACCGTATAAGATATATATATATATATATATATATATATATGAAAACTCGTAATAATATTGATACATCATTGATGAAGTTCAATACCAAGCATTAAGAGTAGTTACTCAAGTAAAAAATCCTAATTGGCATCCCTCAGTACCATTATTAGATCTTAATCGCATCCTAAATCTACCAACTTTGGACAATCAAGGTCATTAGTCACTCATGATTATTGACTAATCGTGATTAACTAATTATCCTAATCCTAATCGCTACTTAGAAAAAAAAAACATAATTAAATAAATAAAGAAAGCAAACAAGATAAAAACAAAAATTAATAGGAAAAAAATCAAATAGAGATTACATGGAGAGTCTTGTTTGTGTAAAATGAGAGAGAGAGGGGGGGATGTCCTTTATATAGGAAACCTCAGGTAAAAATAGAAAATCTAAAATATGGTGAACTTGGTCACCAAGTAATTATGACCGGATAAGATGTATTGATCAATATCCCTGAATGACACAAGTGGGATGTGGGTCGATAGGAAAAATGGATTGATGTGGTGTATCGACCACACATCGATTGATACACCCTTCCTTCTTTTCTTTCCTTCGTTCTCTTCTTTTTTTCTTCGAGTCCCGAGCTAGCTCCGCGTTGTCGTATTCTGCGCCTTAGCTCCAAAACATACCTAAAACAACCAAAGGAGACCAGAATGCACATGCACATCCAACGTGGACTAGTTCAAACGTAAAAGCTAGTATTCACACCTAAAATATTAGAAGCACGATCTAAACCCCTAAAACTAGTAGGAAAAGGGCCTAAGAGAGCTAAAATCAATACTCATCAACCTACAAAAAAATCATGCCAGTCGTTATCTGTTCAAACAGGATGTCCACGTGTCAGGTACTCACAGGATGAAAGACTCGCTCGGAAACCACGCGTGCCTCGATAACACCAAAAGCATACCAAAGAACTGATGTGATCCTTATGGTGTTTAAGGACCTATCGGAAAACAAGATAAGGACGAACTTAATAAGAGGAACTATGGTTCTTGTCTTACTAAGTTCTGGGATGGAATGAAGGTGGGTTGAGGATCACCACAAAAGAGTGTGAAAGCTCTCTTGATAATATCAAGAATCAAGTCTATGTGATTCCACACAATAGACTATGATCCACACTTGTATTCTAGAATGATTCCACAAACTAAAATAAACAAGCAAAACAAAGCATAAAAGCTTCAAAGAGATTAACTCAAGTTTTTATTCATAAAAGGGTTGTCCTTTCTACAATGAAATGAAAGGAGCTTTTATAGGCTCTACCTAAGACATTTAAGACAAAATAAATCAACATAAGTGCAAATAAATCAAACTAAATGAGAAATCAATCAAAGACTTGATTGATTTGGTCTTTAATGCTTGATTTTTGCCAAATGAGGAAATGTGAGAGATTCCTTGTATATGACCCCACCTGTCCCAAACACGTTTTGTCTTATCCTTTCCACCTCAAACAGCTCCCTAAACAAACTATACCTCTGAGACCACTTTATCTTCCAAACTGGAGTTGAACCAACCCCTTTCCCTTCGTTTTCCCAATATTCTTTCCATTTTCCGACATCACTCCTTTTGTCTAAATAACCGACTTGAGTGTGAGAGAATCTTCCGGAAACACAACCTCATTGTGTGTTTCCCGGAGACATTACAAATTGATGCGTGAATTATTTCACCTAAAAACTAACTGCAAGTGCACATTGTACAATTGTAGTATTAAAGGTTATCGATCCCACATATTATGTCGAGTTTTAATTCTAAATGAGAATTATGGATGAATTCAAGTAACTTAGCAAATATCGTGTCTTGTAAAATTATATATTAGGGACGCTAGATCATAGGGAAATGCTCGATAGATTAGCACCAATCAATAATCAATGGACTCTAGAACACAGAAGACACAGTTATATCATCCATAATACCTCAGTGACTATACCTATATGTTAACAACAAGACCAGAAGGGTTGCTTTTCAATATAAGAAGCTAACACATGCAATAAACATAGATATAACCAAATGATTTATTTGGAAAAAGATGAAATCACCTATTAGAAACCATGTTATGGTTGTGTTATTAGCATATGTATAAGATAATCAAACCTCCTATCAATATCCTAAGTGATCCAGTCAGAATATTGTGTGAAATACCTTTAAAATAAAGAGTCCTAGTGATCATATCATATTGAATCCCTTAGAGATCTATAAAACCATTGAGATCCCTAAATCTAACAATTAAACTACTAACACATAGCAAGTAAAACCATAATCAAATCAATATCAATAACTTGCATAAAAGTAAAATGTATAATTAAGAAATAAGAACATGTCGTGTATGTCTCTCTCCTTATGAAAGTTCTAGAAAGTAAACTCAAGATACCTTAAGAACAAAGGTGGCTTCTTAAGGCAAGGGTTTTTGGTAGCTTGAGTATCTTAGGAGTTTTGCTTCTTAAGAACTTGAAGGCTTGACCTAATTCCACTACTTAAGAGATTTTTTACAGCTCCAAGGGTCGTGCATGAGTTGGCATAAAAATTCCAAGACTTCGTGTTTAAGAAAAAGCCCACAAAACAATTTCCTTTCTTCTGACCAACCTAATCGAGTTAATTGACTTCACAATATTTCATTGTTGTTTGTCAAGGTTTATACGCATAGTGGTATTGCATGAAACTTTCCTAGCCGAACCTTTTCCAAGGTTCTCAAAGGTTCAAGCACATAATGGTATCGTAGGAAATTTTCTTAACCGTACTGATCCAGAGCTTCTAATGATGAATATTTGGTGTTCTCATAAATTTCCTCGACCTCATCACTAGGGTTTTACAATTAAACACATATGCAATTTATTTTTTCTTATAAATCATCTAAAAAGAGAGCTGAAAACCATAATCACATAGACAAATATTATATCAAGCAAAACATCAAGACTAACTACAAAAATAAAGTGGTACAAACTTAACTGAATAATGTTTCAAAATTGATGAATATCAAGTGAAACGTTAGTCCAATCTGGAAATGCATATCAAGCTCTCTGGTTTTTCATTCATTTATTCTATGTCAGTTCTGTTGAATCACTTAATCATGGTTAAAGCAAAGCGAGGTCATTAGTCAATAGTTTAAACATCAAAAATCTCAAGATATTCCGTAATCCAAATTCAAGTAAAAATCCAATAGAAAAAGGAAAACATCAGTAGCATTCCCTCCCCCAGACTTAAATTCACTATCCTAGTGAAATAAAATCGAAAAGGAGAAAAAATACAAATAGAAAAATCCAGAATAAAAATCCAACTAAAATAAAAAAGAAAAGAAAAAGATCGAACCATCACTACTGCCGTGGATTGCGGGAACATGACCTCATAAAACCAGGATCAAATGCACTAGAAGATCATGTACCTCCATAGAAATCAGACGGCGTGTATCTCATCATCATAGGGTCATCCGAAAAAACTCGAAAGGTTAACCAGGACATTCAAAATAGTCATCATCTCATCGCATATGGATAAGTTTGATAGTAGCAAAAACCAATGTTTCCCATGCCCAAATTCCTCAATATGCTTTTCTAGACCCAATCTTCGCATCGTCTTCAGGTCCAAAAGTTGAATAGGCTGAATAGAAACTTCCAATTAACTGTTGTAGAAGACCGCATCATAATTGTCCCAATGCTTGTTGCTTCTTCTCTTGCATTCACACTCGTTAATCACATCAGTTGCTTCTATATCTTTAAATGGGTGGTGCAATGAGTCCATCTCATCCTTATCCCACATCTCAGTATCAATCTCGTACTCAAATTCACTTATGTTATTCAACATTCGCAAAAGCAGTGTTCTAAAATACATATAGGAATATTGATTCAGTAAATTAGGAGGATAAGTGGCATTATGGGATCATGACAGCCTTGGCCACATATCATGAATCCAATGACCTGTCCACACTGAGATAGACTTATCATAGCCCACTATTTTGATGAGACCCTTCTCCAAAACATGTTTAGCCGACATAGTGCTGGTCCACCCATAAGAAGGTGAGTAGACCCGATTATCAGCCATAGGACTAGAGGAGTAATAATATCTCCCCTTCATATCTCTTGCCAAAAAAGAATATAAAATTTGAATTAACCTATGAAACTGTAGCAGAAAACTAGGGTTAACTGGCTACAAGTGGGTGAAAAGAGTACAAACTTTTTTTTACGTTATTACTAAACAAACACGAGCTCGAAATGGTATTACGAGCTTGGAAAATAATGAGGGTGATTTGGTAGAGGAGGATAAGAGTTGTAGAATATTATGTGTGGTTACTTCATAGAGTTGTTCTTGTCCTCAGAGCCTTTGACCCGGTCCTTGAGCCTGTTCAGACCCGGGTCACAGAGGATATGAACAACATGCTAGTTGTCCTGGTCTTGGAGGAAGAGGTTTGTTGTGCCTTATTACTCATACATCCGAATCACATTGCCCTAATGGCATGACTACGCTGTTCTGTCAACAATCTTGGGATATCATTAAGCAAGACTTAGTGGAAGTGATTTTTAGTTTTTTGGAACATAGGGTTTTTGATGATCGGTTGAATCAAACCAACATATCTCTAATTCCAAAAGCCGCGAGGCCCCGAAAAATAGCTGAGTTTAGGCCAATCAGTTTTATGTTAAATCGGGTATAAAATTATTTTTAAAGTTCTTTGCTAGAGATGAAGTGTGTTCTCACTATCCTTATTTCAGAGACTTAATCAGCCTTTGTGGCCAGGAGGATAACTTCGGACAAAATCCTCATTGCACAGGAGATGTTACATGGCTTTCGTACCAATAAAAATGCAAGGGTAGTTTTTTTGGCAATTAAAACATATATAAGTAAGGCATAGGATAGGGTGGAATGAGATTTTGTTGAAAAGCTATTTCATAGAATGGGTTTCATCCAAAATGGACTGAATGGATTATGAAATGTATTAACTCGGCCTCTTATAAGATCTCTCTTAATGGTCACCCTCATGGTCTAATTCTCCGGGAAAGTGGGTTTAGGCAAGGTGATCCGCTCTCTCCGTATTTTTTATCTTCTGTACGAAGAATTCTATCGCTAATATTAGAAATGCCAAAATGGAGCAGCGTCTTACTGGTATTAAGGTGGTTCGGTCGTGTCCCTATGTATCCCATCTCGTATTTTCGGATGGTAGTTTGTTATTTTGTAAGGCATATCTTAATTATTGTGTGACTATTCAGTAAATTTTGAACAGTTATGAAAGGGTCTCAAAGCAGCGGATTAGTTTTAAAAAATCTTTTATTAATTTTGGGCACCTAATCCAAAGGACCAGAGACATGACCTCATTAATTCTTTGGGTATTCTTACTGAAGGTGGAATAAGATTTTATAAGAGTCTTTTGGAAAGTTTTGGGAGAGGGGGCAAGAGCAAAATTTTTTGCCTTTTTCCGAGACCGCTTAAAGGATAGAACAATTGTATGGTCTTCAAAACTTCTTTCGAAAGGGGGAAAAGAAATGTTAATCAAATCGGTGACTTCAGTGTTACCTAACCACATTATGTCAAAGATGTTAACTGTCGTGCTTATGAGTTCTATTGCTAGATTTTGGTGAAGTTTTGGGAACATAGATGGGGAATACATTAGTTCAAATGAAAAAAAATCTTTGTGCTATGAAAGAGGATTGTGGAATAGGTTTCAAGACCATCGATGAGTTCAACTCAGTTTTTTTGACTAAATTAATAGTGTTAAGTATTAAGAAACATATATTACAATTATTTATTTCAAATTTTTAGTGCAAAATATTAACCGGTTGAACTTGATAATAGTTTCACAATCATCTACGATTAGCCCATAACATATATGCAATTTGGTTATATTATGAACTGTTGTAATATATGTTTCATTAGTTATTACTTCAAACTCTTCTATCTTATTGATAATTTGTCTCAAAATTATGGTAATTAACAGTGTTTACAAATTTTTTTTCGCATGTTAAGTTATTATTGAAAACAAAATTATTAATATAGAATAAGTAAAGATTTGTTTTGTTAGCACTTTTTAAAAGTTTAATTTTTGTTCTATCAATTAGAAAACATATGTATTTTTATAATAATATATATTTCACACCAATGAAAAATATATGTTTAATCATTTTTTTTTTCAAATAGAGTATCCAAACGTTGTTAATTAATATCTGCTGGTTTCAAATTTTTAATTGTTCTAAATCATCTCCAAACGCAATTTTATCTATCTTCTTCAAACACAATTTTCTTTACCTTTTCCAAACACAATTTTTTCTACCGTCTCCAAATATATTTACTAGCATTTAGAAAAACTTTGTTCCCAAATATATTTACTAGCATTTAGAAAAACTTTGTTCCCAAATACAAGTTTGAATGTCACCCATCAAGCCAATACGATCATTTTTAAAAGTGACTATATAAGCACTACTTGTTTAAATGAAATCGATGAATTTTTATTATTTTTTGGAATTATTGAATGTAAAGAAAAAGTTGACAAATAATGTATAAAAGAATCATAAAAAATTTGAAGAAATAAATCCATTATTCTCTGCTCATTTCTAAAGTCAGTCAACTAATTGGTCGAATTGATCGATTCGAGCACGGCGGAAACTTTCTCGCTCATTTCATCTCACGTTTTTCGTATATTACACCTTTTTATCTCAAATTTCGACCATAATTTAACCAAATTCCAGTATAAAAACGAAATTATTTTAACTAAAAACCATTCTAAATATAACAAAGTTCAAATTTCGAAACATCCAAAAGTTCTAAAAATTAACGAAAATTAAACCGAATTTCGAACTAAAAACCCCCTTAAAAATAGTTTAATACCATGCAGATAGAAAAAACGAAGTATAGAGGGTGATAGAGTTTTAAAATACGACTTTGGAAAACCTTGAATTGCGAAATTTGGTTGTGAATTTTGAGAGAAAATCGAGTTTTTTCCATTTTTTATGACCCTTTCTAGATTAGGACTTAAAAGCATGAAATAAAATAGACTAATACAGACTAACAAGTGGGTTATCTACCACTAAGCGTTTTTTTACAGTCATTAGCTTGACTATGTTAGATCATGATCATCTGCTTCTTTTGTCAGAGTTCAACACAGAGTGTTGTTATCTTTCCAGTTTTTCCATGATAGCATCATCATCTTCATCCTCAGTAAGGTCTATGACCTTGTTACCATCCTCTTCATCTTCCTCATCAAGTTAAAGGGTTGCAAAAAATACATGTTTCCTAGAGGTGTTCCTTTTGTGTCTTTGGATTGGTTTGAAAGTTCATTTGTATAGGACATGCTCAAATCAGGTGGTCTATTCCAATTAATCTTAATCCTCTCTACTTCATCAACTTCCTTAGCTCTGAATTTGATATTCTCAATTTTGCAATCTATCTCGGCATGGGAAGTATGTAAGAAAGGTCTTCCAAGGATGAACAAGTCTTCAGGGTTTCCGTCAAACCTCATCACATAGAAGTCTACTACGAAAAAATTGACCATAAGTGCACAGCGGTCCGTTCTCCAGCATCTCTTCAGTTACCTTGTATGTATCATCATCAAACCTCAGAAGCACTTGCTTGTTCAGCAACTTATCAAATTTCAGCATTTAAGCTACGGAATGTGGCATCAAACTTACTCCAGCTACAGTATCACATAGAATCTTCTCACACCAAGTATAACTAATCATGCAACTTATCTCAGATCTACCGAAATCTCCAAGCTTCTTTGGTATCGACTTGTTGATCTCGGCATCACATATCTTCGAAACTCGGTTGCAAAAATCTTCAGCTTTCATCTTCAATTTCAGTAGGTAGGGTACAAGTTCTTGTAACTCCAACTCCATTCCAAATTGCTCAGTGAGTGGCCATATCTCCTTACGTTCTTTGATAAACTCCTCAACATCAAATTTAAATTGACGTTCAAGTATCTTGACTGACTTTGAATATAAAGGAATTATGTTTTCAATGTGTCCAGGTCGTATCCAGGCAGAGGTGGATTGTATTTCTCTTTCACATGAAAATATGGATGGCATCGAAATCGCTCTTCTTTGTGCTTCAGGAGAGTCAGGTCGACCGCCTATTGAAAAGGTCGAACGACTCGGACATTATCAATTTATCTTCTCTTCGGGTTTCTCGAACACCTTCATCCTTGGCTTTGGTATTGTTACCACTGCTACACTCTTCTTCTTTGTATTCTCAGGATATTCGTAGGTAAATTTTGTTTCTTCTTTCTCCTTGATCTTGAAAATAATGTTTGGGCTTCCAAAATTCCTTAAGGTAATGGTATCATCATTGCAATCGATTAGGGCTCCAGCGGTCTTGAGAAAAAATCTTCCAAGTATAACCTGCTCTATACCATCTGCCTCATCAGCATAACACTTCTCCAATACATAGAAATCAATGTCGACAAACCTATCTCCAATTAAGCATGGTAGATTCTTCAACTTTCCCAATGGAATGACACTTGTGTTATCTGCAAGCCTCATCTCCTTATTGGTTGGCCTTAGTTCATAAGATTTCAATCTCTCCAGAGCAGCTAGTGGCATGGTATTGCCACATGCTCCCAAATCGCATAAGCACTTCTAAATCTTTTATCTCCAATTATAATGTTTAGCTCAAATTGTCCAGGATCTTTCTTCTTATCCGACAAATCGCATAAATCACAGGAAATGCACCACTAGCTTCTTTTGGGGAAATCTTCTATCTCATCACCCTATTGAGTAGATCACCTAGCTCATTTTCTATTGGGGAAATCTTCTATCTCATCACCCTATTGAGTAGATCACCTAGCTCATTTTCTAGCCTACAGGCTCTTACAAAGGGCATTCCTCTCATCATCACCTTGGTATAAATCTCCACTTCTTTCTTCAACTCCTAGTCATCTTCTTTTGTCTCCGTTTTAAGCCCAAGATTATCAATCTCATATTATGCAAAAGAAATCCAGGGGTACATCGATTGATTGATACACCATGTTCGATAGTCGTTATTCTTTGGCGGAGTTTGCATCAAAGGGCAGCCAATCTCATCATCAGGGGCAAAGGGTTGGTCGACCTTTTCGAGAGTCCACCGACCGCTGACATGTTGACCGACCATTGATGGAAGTCGGCCGACTATGTCAGACGAACTTTCTTCACTTGTCTCTTCCATTAAAAGAGTGAAATATATTTTAGCGATGCGAAAATATAAATAATTTTTCTGTAATTAGTCCTGAGAATTATGAATGAATTCAAGTAAGTTAGCAAAAATCTTCTCTTGTAAAACTTATATATTAGGGACGCTATATCATAGGGAAATTCTCGGGAAATATAGATCATCACCAATCAATAATCAATGGACTCTAGAACATCGAAGACACAATTATATAATCCATGATATCTCAGTGACTATACCTATATGTTAACAACAAGACCATAAAGGTTGCTTTTCAAACTAAGAAGCTAACACATGCAAGAAACATAGATATGATTGTTCATGACTTTCCAAACCAAATGGTTTATTTGGAAAAAGATGAAATCACCTATTAAAAACCGTGTTATGGTTGTGTTATCAGAGGATGTATAAGATAACCAAACCTATTATCAATATCCTAAGTGATCAAGTCAAAATATTGTATGGAGTACCATTAAAATAGAGAGTCCTACTGCTAATATCATATTGAATGCCTTAAAGATCTATACAATCATTGAGATCCTTCGATCTAACAAGTAAACTACTCACAAATAGCAAGTAAAGCCATAATCAAATCAATACCAATAACTTGCATAAAAGTAAAGAGTAGAATTAAGAAAATAAAAACATGTCGTGTCTGTCTCTCTCCTTATGAAAATCCTAGAAATTAAACTCAAGAAACCTTAAGAACAAAGGTGACTTCTTCAGGCAAGGGTTTTTGGTGGCTTGAGTATCTTAGGAATTTTTTTTCTTGAGAACCTTTAGGCTTGACCTAATTCCACTGCCTAAAAGAGTTTTTATAGCTCTAGGGGTCGTGAATGAGTCGGCATAAAAATTCCAAGACTTCGGGTTTCAGAAAAATCCCGCAAAACGAATTTCCTTTCTTCTGACCGATCTAATCGAGTCGGTCGACTTTGTCCACTGATGAATTATTCTTCATTTTTGTTTCAAATCGTCTAAGTTTTCTCCAAGTGCTCCATCATGTGAAATATCATATTTATCCTGCTTAAAGTGTGAAAAAGACTCCAACACCGTACAAAATATATCTATGAAAACCGGTAAAAATATCGATACTTCACAAACCTTTGTTGTTGTAGGAGGTTTGCTACCGTGCAAGACGAATCCCGCACTACAGCATGTTCCTCAGAGATTCTAGGACCACCCCGAGGTGTGTCTTGAAAGACCCGGAGTCCACACACTCCACAATATAACCCACAACCTAGCGCCCTCATAGACCGGAATACCTAGAGTTCACCTACTGGTGAGCGGAGTAACTGATTGGACATCGACCCGCTCATGCTCGTGTACCTGAGAAACCTAGACCCACTAAAAGACCTAGAAACTCTTGAAACATGTAGGATGTGGTAGACAACGTTATTTACTCGAAACAAAGATTACTCAAAATACTTTAACAATTTGTTCCCATGCTCAAATTCATTGTATATATGACTGATATATATATATATATATAATATACATATCAATAATAAATAATGAAATATATATTTGTAATAGATATATATATGTATATACATAGTTACATATATGTTTTCATTAATATATATATATATATATATATATTAAGAATGGAAGAATTTAATATTAAACAATTTGTTAGAAGAAAATTAAATTTTTCTTGAATTATTTTCAAATTTTTATATCTTTTTTATGTTGAAGATAATTTATTTTTTATTTTTAAAAAATTATCTTCAGGTGGTATGAATTAAGAGCATGTACATCATTAAACTTCAGTGGAGAGGGTGGTATGAATTAAGAGCATGTACATCATTAAACTTCAGTGGAGAGGTTCTTAAAACTTTTTGTTTTATTATCTTTTTTCTGAAAGTTTGTAAAAAAAAGAAAAAAGTAACCAACCACGATTCTTTATGTGGTGAACCAAGTTCTTATATAAGAGCCAAACGTGAACAGTGGTGAACCAGATTCTTAACAATAATATTATTTTAATTTTATATTTCTAGAAAATCGGTTCAAGAATCCCTTATAAACCTCTAATGTATATGTTTTAATGGATTTTCCTAAGAAGTGTATAAATAAATTAAGAAATGATATATTACAGGGATGGAAGAGAAAGAGAAAAAAGAGAAATTTGGTGCTTGGCGTTTGTTTATAAGCATTTAATGAAAAAAGGAAGAAAAAGGAACAGACATTAAATAACGAAGAGAATAAATATGGGAAGAAACGACACATCCTCTCCAACAAAGATTTTGGAACGTGATAGAATGAAAACACAACCCAATTGGATATGAAGGACCAATTTGGATGCGGACCAAATAAAATGGTTCAAATTAGTTTGTTTATTTTTATTCTCTTTAGAAGTTAATTTATTTTATATTCCCTTTCAAGATAATATATATTTTGGACATTTTTTCAACAATCACACATTAAATAAATTAAAGTCTTTAAAAAAATTTAGAAGAGAAGAGTTATTAAGGAAATATACATAAGATTAACTTCTTGAAAAACTGGACTAATCTATATAAATAAAATAATTGTGTGTGACCAAAAGAATAAAAATAATTAGAAAGTTGAGAAATAAGAAAATAAATGTGAGAGTCAAGAGATTAGAAAGGTTGATTAAGAACCATAAATTTTCTAACTTAATAAGAGAAAACAAGTCGCTTCTCAAAACAATACATCATTGTTAAAACATGGATTAACATATTTACCATAACTCGGTCCAATCCGCAAAGCAGTAAGAAAATGGTGATCAGATAAAGTCCAACCTAGACCCGACTCGTTTATCAACAAGGTCGGCAACATTAAGGATGGCGCTGAGAAAAATGAAATTTCCGAAGATAAAAGGAAATACTTGAAGATAAAGGTGAATCTCGAAATGATCAATTCAAATTCATCATTATCGAAAAAATTAATATATTTCTTATGTTAATTTTTCTGAAAAATAATCACAGAAAGAAGAAAATAAAACGCTTCCAAAACCAACTCAAGATCCTTATAAAGGAAAAACATTATCAAGAGAAAATTATTGGACCTCCCCCCACCATCAAACACACTATCTAGAAAGTAAATTCCTTTATAAGTTTTTTTTTTTGTTCATTCACATTAGAAGCCAGAGACCTGTTTCGAGTTTCCAAACCATTATATTCGGTCTTCGATCTAAGAAATACGACGTTATTTTGCCCCTAAATTTGATCCAACTCTCTAAAAAATTTGAGGTTGAAATCTCGACATCAACAACGATTGATATAAATCTGATCAGTCTATCTCAAAAACATATCAACCAATCATTAGATAAGGATAATCTTAGTATCTCATAATAATGATAGAACTTGAACTTCCTTCTCAAAAGTTCGCTCAGACATTATGGGTGTGCCCCTTAAAACACAATTTGGTTCTTACATATATTTATACAATCTATCATTGAAGGATTGATAGAACTTGAACTTCTTTCTAGGTCAAAAATTCACTTAGGCATTATGGGTCTGCCCTTGGAACATAATTTGGTTTTTACATTTACATATAAACTGTTAAATCATTATGAAGAATTCATATAACAAGTTTTGTCCCAAAAATTTTGGATTTTTCACAACAGGTGTTGCTTAAAAGCAATTAAAATTTTTATTGGATTTCTCATGGCCTCTAATAGTGAGTACACTAATGTGGTATGTCTTTTCACTTCTTAGATAATACACATAACTAGATTCCAAACAAACACATAAACTTTATTATTTATAAAGTCTCCAACTTTTTCAAGTGAAAGGAATACACCGAGTAATATTTAAGCATCTATCCCACAAGGAATGTAAGATTATTAGTGATATGTTATTTAGCTTAGCCTTGGATGAAATAAAAACGGGGTTTAGAGTGGTTTGAAGTCTCAAAACCTAAGTGAAATTCGACATGAAAATAAAAATAAACAAAAATGCAAGGTGAAAATGAAGCTAACAAAGTTTTTAAGAAAAGCAATCCACCATAACCAATAAGAAAATACAAAAAAAAATATAAATATGAAAAATAAGAATAAGTAAACAAAAACTCAATACAAAATTTCAAAATGAAATTCAACTCAAATGACTGCAAATGTGATGGAAACTATGATCCAACGCATAGTTTAATGGATTAGGGAGTCGCAAGCTCGATAATGATTCTTCGTAGCCACATTAAATCCTAAAACTAGATATACTTTGGGTAAGTGTAGTTAGCCAACACATTAGGTCTTAAACCTACATATACTTTGGGTTCTAAGTGTAATTAGCCAACATAATGATCATAGTTACTTACTAATCACACTTAAGATCACTCATGGAATCAAATGGAAATCAGTCATAAATTTTAATCCCTAACGTAATTTATCACTTGAAGCATCTAATTTTTTAGGCTAGTGTGATAAACTAATTTATATCATCTCTTATTAATTTTGTAACACTTTCTGATCTTGATTTCTTATATCTAGTTTTGAGTTAACTACTGTCAATCCTAGAATTATGATAGATTATGAAATATTTAGTTTTAGCATCAATACCCATACTAAAATAAACCCTAATGTAACCAAGCTTTGACTTATATATGATTACTATTCACACATGACCCTATGGAGAATCATGGTGAGAATGGTTTGAAAAATAAAAAGGAATGAAAAGAAACAAAATAAAACAAAAGGAAATAATGATAATGCATTAACCTCTTAGAAAGATTCACAAAAATATCAGGGCATCGTTGATGTGTTGGTGTTTTCAAGCTTTAAATTTTATAAAAACCTCAATCTTAACCCAAGTATAAGATATACTCGTTGTAGGAATTGAGGGATCGAACCCAAAGGAGCGCAGAAATTATCAAGTTGTATTTAAAACCAAGTTGAAAGCCTAAATGTAAAAATGGAGTTTTGTAGATGTTGGTTTGAGTCTTTATCTAACTAAGATAGGAATCTAATATACTAGGAAGGATTAATTAAGGTTGATTGGGGTTTAGGGAGCTGACTAATCAAGGTTGTTAATTCAGGTTAGGTACTTGTTACTGCGGTTTTACTAGCTACCCGATCATCCGATCAAAGATAACCGTACCACTAAGCATTTACTCTATCAACGGGCCCATTGAATCAAGATAAATATCTAGTGGTCTTAGATACTACAAGTTCATTTTCATTTCCTAATGTGGAAGTTTGATTCTAATCTCATTAATTGATCCAGCAATTTCTTAGGAATTCAACTAATTCTCTAGATCACTCTCCTAACATGTTAAGCCAATTGAAAGGATACAACCGTGAATCTAGGCTATAAGTGTGCAAAGGTTTCCATAGTTCAAACCCTAAATACTATTTCATAGATCTATTAGGGTTAGAGAAAACCTCTCAACTAATCACTTAGACTCATCTACTAACCACTAGGATTAGAGAGAGTAGAGGTTAAGAAAAGTGATAGGAGGTGTCACCAATCTCCATCTCCTCTCTTCCCCTAAGGACCCATGATTAGGAGATCTAAGCCTAATTCGTTTCCTAAGAACCAACTAATTAACCCTAATTAGGAGACCTATAATTACCTTTTCTCTCTTAATTAATCTTCTTAATTAACTTTAATTAATCATAAAAAATTTTACAAAAATAAAATAAAAAGAAAAAATAAAAATAAAAATATTTACATAGCTACCTCCTTTGGGTAGCAAAAGAAAACCTAGAATGAGGTAAAAATGGTATGAGAAAAGTTGTGTCTCCCATGATGGGACAAGACCTATTTATAGGGAGACTTGGCGGCTAGGGGCATTTTGGTCTTTTGTTTTTGCTTCGGGCTTCTGGCTATCGATCGATATGGGTCTCGATATTCTTCATCCCATATTGATCGATATGGGTCTCGATATTTTTCATCCCATATCGATCGATATGCCTTCTATACAAGTGAGACTTGGCCAATCGATAGTAGCTTCATTGCCTTTGCTTCTTAACTTGCTTCCTCTCTTTTAGAGCTCTTGTCTTCTCTTATTGAACTGAAATTACCTGAAATACACAAAACACGCAAATGCGGACTACTCGGACTTCTAAAACGGAAATCTATCCTAAATGCATGAGAAATGAAATAAGGATGGGATAAGTTGGATAAAATCTTGTAGAAATCAGGTGTTAAAACACTAAATTTCCCATCTCATCAATCGTCTTTTTTTTTTTATCTTATCAAAGGTTTTTTTCTCCAAAACAAACTTAACGAAAAAATTAGGTTTTTAATACAACATCTCAGTTTATATATAATGCAACTAATGGGAGAGTATAACGGACTTATTTATCTTCTGTGTTGGGCATTCATATCGACTGATGAGACCGCTCGATACGTCTGAATGCATCAACCAATACGGTCCACCGATGTTGAGTCTTTGTGTTAATCTTTGTATCGAAGTTACGAATAATACATTTCCTTCTGATTCTTCTGCATTGATTGATATTGAACTCGATGCTATGCTCCTTTTTGGTTTCCCTTCAAAGTACACACCAAACTCTTCAAAAAGCTTCATCTCCTCGTCATAGCTTCCAAAGCATACCTAGAATGCCAAAAGATACCAAAATGTGTATGCAAATGCAAATGAACCTCCTAAACTCTAAATGTGACGAAAGTCTGGTTGAAGAATCAATAATATGTGCAAAATAGCATATTAGGACTTAATACATGGGTGAAAAGAGGGTCTTAGAGTGCTTAATTCGAAGATATAAATAAGAATGACTCTAAGAACAAATCAAATCTCAATTTTTTAGCATTTGAATTTTCTTTCCATATCCGCATCCATTCAAATTACCAAACCTCATTTACATTCACTCAAAGTTAAAATGGATCCTGCTTAAGAGTATGAAAAGATTTATTATTTTGCTTGAGTAAGAAATTCAATTGTACAAAAGAAAGTTTCAAGTTTAACTTTGGGCATCCTTAATGAAAACATGACAATTCTTCATAAAAATGCTAAGGGTAAAAGACAATCGACGAATACAATTCATGAATCTAAACTACCTTTTTCTAACATTTCTCCTAGCATTAATTTTGTAGGCTATGTTACCTTTGCTTTGTTTTTTCATCATCTAGGAAGTTGGCACTTCTCCTTCTTCATCCAATTGCAGAAAAAGGTATATATAGCACAACAATGCAAAACCGAAGTTGACAAAATTTTCACATCATTACCTAATTTCTTGGTTACTGAGTTTTATATATTCAAACTTGAAAACTTTCTCTATGCCATAACAGTCACAACTACGATAAAAACATCACCCACTCTAAGAGTATTATCGGAAAACTATGGTAACAAAAACTTATCGATATTCTCTTTTTTTCTAGATTTATTTTGGTTACCAAAATGATAGCATGCAACTTCTCTTATATCTATTTAATGTACTAGCTTTATTCTTCTGTAACACTTGTATCAACTTTTTTTTTTTCGGCCAATCAAAATTTTATTATAAGAAACTCGGTTACTAAAGCTCTTTTGGTTAGGGAATCCACAATCATATTTTCTTTCCTGGATACGTAAACTCTATAGATTTGCTTGGATGAGGCTTTCAAATTATTTTCTGAATGGGGGATAGTAAGTCTGATCGAATTTATATTCGAGTCACTCATTTGTTTCGTGTCAGAGTTAATCCTTTTAGTACTCTTAAAGCTTCTACCAAAAGTGGGGAACAAACGTGATAGAGGTTTTTAGATCCTCGGTCTCCTGATCTATTCTTTCACAAACCCCAACCAAGCCCTGCCTATCTTGTTGCTACATTCTAGGCTGCATCAGTGTGATAAATGCTTACTCCTTGTCCCAGCGGTTCCGCTGCTTTCGTCAAAACTTTGCTATGCTCTTTACTTTTCCTCCTTGTGCCATGCTCCATTTATCGTCGAAAATCATGGTTCCCTCGTCCGAGATTTTCCTATCAAAAAGCCTTTTTTCCTTGATATCTAAATTTTTTAGCAAGTCCAAGAAAATAAAGCTTCACTCATAACTCCAATTGGTGGTAGACAGATAAGTTCCCTTGCTCTTTTGAGTGTATCTTTTATTGAAAAATCATCAGTTCCAACATTCAATCTCGTGGTGAATGGTGCTTTATCCCAAACATCTTTCGCAAAGTTTCAATGAAAAACCACGTACATCGCTGATTCCTTTTCGTCGACTTCTTCCATACTCATCGTTTGTGTCACATGACATGCTAATAGCTTCTCTCTCACTACCAGCACGTCTCGATAAAACTTCCACGGAAACAGGTGAATTTTTGGTGGCACCCTCCTTTTTCGAAATGGCTGACTCCCATTTAAAGTTATCTCATCTTCTTCTCAATTTTTATCTCTGTTTCTTTCCTCCATAATCGCGTTAGTAACCAGATTTAATTGTGTACAAGCCATTATTTATAGCAAGCCACATGGTTATGTCTTTGGCTCCTGTTGTACTTGGTTTGATTTTCAATATCTATTCCTGACGTTCAGGTAGAATTTTTCGAATCTCCTGAAAGTCCTAGTCAGCAGTCTCTTCAATAACATATTATCCTTTTTAAAATTTTGTGTCTCTTTTGTTGGTGGCTCAATAGACCTCTCTAATTTTTCTATTGAAATCCACGGGTTCTTCCACAACCCGGTAACCTTACCATACCAAATCATGAAGTCCAAGTTTTGAATTAGCACATCGCGTCTTGCCTTTATACTTCGCCAGCCATGTGAAGCACTCTTTGAGCACTTCAGCTGCAGAAAATTTGTTGATTGGTAGTATTTTCTCATTAGCACACGAGCCATCAATCCTCTTGGGGTTTGACATAATTTTCCAAATTATTTTTGCTAGTAACACATGATTGAATGCTTGAATATCTCTAAAACCTAAACCTCCATCCTACTTTCAGTTTGTCATAGTTTTCCAAGATACTCAGCACATGTCCTTCTTTTCCGGATCCACATCCCACCAAGACCAATTCATCGCTGATTGTATGTGTTTATAGAGACTTACCAGTAACCTAAAACATGACATCACATAGGACATTATTGTTGTTAATACTGGTTTCAACATTACCATCTTCTCTTCCCAAGACAATTCTTTGGTTGACCAATTCAATACTTTATGTTTGATTCGATCAAAAATGGTGCTAAATAAATCTTTCTTCCTTCTACCAGATAGCTATGGATCCCAAATTCTTCCCCCTTCACCGTCTCTTTAAATTCGCAACGCTTCTTTGAATTTGTTTTTCATATCCAAAGTTGTCTTCACAGAGAAATAGATTGATGGTTTACTCTAATTTATCTTATGTCACAACACCTCCTCATACATGCTTAGTATCATCATCAATTCATCACAATTTTTACGGTTTGTTTTTGTAAAAGTTATTTTACTATCTACAAATATTAGATGATTCACCCTGATGCCTTTTGTGCCAGACTAATACTCGGTAGTCTGCCTTCTCGTTTCCCTTTCACACATAACCCCGATAAAAATTGACTACATAAAATGAAAAGATATTGAGATGAAGGGTCTTCTTTTCGTATTCCGTGTTGAGGAATGATCTCTTCTTTGGCTTCTCTGTTGATTAAGACTGAATGTGACTGATTTTTTATACATAACATAAGCCAATGAACAAAGGTCTCGTAAAACCAAAAGCAATTGAGCATTTTCTCGATGAATTTCCACTATAATCGATCGTATGCCTTACATATATCAGTTTTACTGCCATGTAGCTATGCTTCTTTGCCTTGGATCTCTTCATTTAAGGTAAAATTTCATGCGCTACAAGAAAATGATGCCCAACGGCTCTTCCCATAACAGATTTTGATTGATTTTCCACAATTAGAAAGCTGAGAAAATGCTGAATTCGTCTTGTTAGAATATTCGATATGACCATGCGAGAAACATTACAGAGAGCAAGAGACATGTAAACAACTAAGTTAAGAATTTTTATTTTGGGGATGAGTGGAATATGGGTATGATTGATCGCTTGTGGCAGCTCTCATGATGTAAAAAACATCTGAATATCTCACCACATATTTTTCAATCATATCCAGTGTGATTGGAAGAAGGCTGTTGAGAACCCATAAGGCACGAGCATTTTCTGAACATGAATCGAGCAAAAGGCCGCCTTGATTTCTGCTTTATTAGGAATCCGAGTTAAACTACAGTTATGTTCTCTCGTTACTATCTATTGGATTGCATCTTCTACTGAATCGAGATTGGTACGTAACATTACATGTTGTGTCTTGGAAATAATTCAGAAACACTTCTCCAATTTTGATCTCTTTTTATATTGAGTCTTCATTGGTTTCCTTTATCATCGTAAACTTTTTCACCACGCGTCCCCTTAAGTAGCCGAATGAAAGGAACTAGTGTTTCTTTTCGCTAGGTCCAGCTAATTTTGGTGACTTCGTTGTCTCCAACAATCCTCCTCCTCCTCCTTGTGTGCATGTTTCAACTCAGTTTGTAGTCTCATTACTTTGTAAACCTGTTCATTTGGATCAGACAAGGTCTTCTACAGTTTTTCTCTTTTCTCCTCGATCAATTTAAGCATGTTAATATGCTTTCTTTTTTACCACTTTGTAATAACACATCTACATTCCGTGACTTTATGCCTTATAGTCCTCTGTTGCCCCTTCTTCCATACTCTCTCCACCAATTTCTTCACTTCTAGATTCTTTGACATGTCTCAATCGTATATGAACAAATTCTCTTTCCTTCTTATCTTTGGCGAGAATGTAATGATCAAAGGTCTATGTCAAATCCTTCGAACTTTAAATATTTGATGGTCCCCGATGGAAAATTTTCATGCCACACCTTATTCCTAATTGCTCTGTCCAGGTGATAATAGACCTTGTGCAAGTGACGCTTTGCCAAAATTGCATTAATTTTTAATGTATTTTTCTCCCAAAGGAAAAAAGATTATCAAATGGAAAAGTAAAAGATTTTGAAATGATAAAATCTAGGGAGGGTGTATTGAACTATATATTTTAATAGATTTTGATTTTTCTTATAATTCCCTGTTAATTAAGGATTTTAAATTTTTTTCACAAATCTGGTATTATTGAACATGAGATTTACGTAACATCAATCAAAATCATTTACAATTCTTTTTTATTCAAACAACAATTTGTTAAAATCATATCAAATTCATTGTTAATGGGTATAAATGGTATGTAGTTTTTTTTACGTTTTAAAAATGAGATTCCACCAAATACATACCATTCAAAGTAAAATACACGAGATGATGAAATGTGAAAATTAACAAGTGATTTTAGAAATTTTGCCTGCACATTTTAGTTTTATAACTCGAAAAAGCAAACTTCATTCATCTACTAAATAGCTTTATATTATTCAAATTTTGTACAATTTCGTGCAGTTTAAATTTATCTCATTCTAGTGATTTTACTATTTTATGATTCAACTATTCTGCTATTTTGCGATTCAGCTGACATCTCATTCAAACCAAATGACTGTAAAAGATTTTAGATAATTTTTTAAAAAAAAATTTGTTAAGAATATAAATATCTAAATTTTATTGTTTTAGGTGGGATTGCAAGGGATTCTAATTCAAAATCATAATAATCATTTACTAAATAGCTTTATATTATTCAATTTTTTTACAATTCCGTACAATTTAAATTTATCCCAATTCCAATGATTTTGATATTTCATGATTTAGATTCTACTATTTTGTGGTTTAGCTGACATACCATTTAACCGCAATGACTATAACGTACTTTCAGATTTTTAAGATGTGATAGTTTTGATTTATATAAATTTCAGTTGACGGATTGTTTTTTTCAGAAAACCTTTCTTTATACGCATCATCAATTTATCTAGTTGTAAACTACAAATAAAATATATCAAAAGGCGTATATGTTTTTCGTTTTATACACATAATTGAGTATGTTTTTATGACTCGTATATGTGTGTTTTTTCTAGTAGATATATACGGATATCTTGGAAATTGAAATCGCAGGGCGACAGAATATTAGGGATCTCCAAACCCTAGGACATTGACTCCTTTAAGAAAATTTACCTTGTTGGCCAAATATAAAAAAAATAAAAAAAATTCGGACGTACATTATTAATCTAACCGCAAGCGCCATGTGACACAATGCCATCGTCATCTTCTGCGTCAGTGACTTTTAAATTTTAATACATTATTTGTTAACTTTTTCTTTACATTCAAATAATTCCAAAAAAAAAAGAAAAATTCCTCGATTTGATTTAAACAAGTAGTGCTTATATAGTCACATTTAAAAATGATCGTATTGGCTTGATGGGTGACATTCAAACTGGTATTTGGGAACAAAGTGTGTATTGCATTTTGAGATGATTTAGAGTATTTAAACTTTGAAACCAACGGTTACTAATTAATAACATTTGGGTATTTCATTTGCGAATAAGACTGTTAAAATTTTAATGCACTCTAAGCATTCCAGATGGGTTTGGAATCTAGCAGCTTTACATACTCATTTGAATCAGAAAATATCGAACTCGTTCAGGCTACCTGCCTACCTTGTGTGAATGAAGAAGATTCGATTGTCTGGAACTACACAACATCGGGTCAATATACAGTTAAGTCAGGATATGCAATAGAAGATACAAAAAATATAGTTGGAATTCTTAACCTTCCTCAAGGAGATCCTGAGCTAAAGAAAAGGATATGAAAACTTAAAATTACTCCGAAAATAAAGCATTTTCTTTGGAGAATATTGTCCCAATCATTGGCCACAACAACTCGATTGATAACAAGAGGAGTTAACATCGATGCAACATGCCAAAGATGTTGTAATGGAGAAGAAACAATCTCTCATTTGCTATTCGAGTGTCCAGTTTCAATGATGACTTGCAGACATGCTAATTTGCCATATTCTCTTCCTTCCTTTGCACATAAAAATGCTGAAGAGATGATTAGATATTTTCTAGACCTTTATGCAGATTCTCGTTTATCGACTATCCGCCGATTCTTACCATTTTGGATTCTATGGCGAATTTGGAAATCGCGAAATCAATTAATATTCGATCATAAACGAGTAGTTTCTAAGAGAGATGTTCAGTATGTCATTGCTGATACGAGAGAGTGGATTCAAGCTTTCTCCATTGATACTATCTCAAATATAAGTGAGGTTTCTCAACCTAAAATAATAAATCAATGGAAAAACCAGATCCTGGGACACTCAAATGTAATCATGATGCGGCCTATGATCCATATTCAAGACTCACATCAGCTGGTTGGATAATAAGAGATGATGCAGGTAATGCAATTATATGGGATCATGCCAAGTTAGGTGTATCTTCCTCTATTATTGAAGCAGAAGGGAAAGCGCTTTTAATGGCTATGCAACATGTATGGTCTTTGGGTTTTACCACATTGTCATTTGAAGGAGACAACCAGTTACTAGTTAAACTCTTAGAAGATTCGTATCAAGATAGAACAATGATTAATCTTGTGAAAGATATATTTTTTTGGAAGTTTAAGTTCCTTTGTTGCACTTTTCATCATGTAAACCGTTGTTGTAATCATGTTGCTCATAGTTTATCTCAGTTAAGGTATGATAATGCCTTCTTTGTTGGTGGTGGCTCTGTCCCTCCTCCTGAAATTTGGAACGAATTGTATGATGAAACTTTATAAAATTAATGAAAGTGTCTTTTAGTTAAAAGAAAAAAAGACTGTTAAACTTTTTTTTTTATTTGCGTTAAAAATATGTTATTATAAAAATACACTTGCTTTTTAATTGGTAGAACAAAAATTAAACTCTTTTTTAGATGCTAACAAAAAAAAGAAGTCTTTATTTATTCTATATTAATAATTTTATTTTCAATATATTTATTCTATATTAATAATTTTATTTTCAATAAAAACTTAACACGCGAAAAAATATTTGTAAAAACTGTTAATTAGCATAATTTTGAGATAAATTATCAATAAAAAAAGAAACGTTTGAAGTAATAACTAATGAAACATATATAACAATAGTTTATAACATAACAAAATTTCATATATGCGATGTGCTAATCTTAAATGACTGTAGAACTATTATCACGTTTCAACGGATTAGTATTCTGCACTAAAAATTTGAAATAAATAATTGTAATATATGTTTCTTAATACTTAACACTATTAATTTAGCCAAAAGAGCCGAGTTGAAATCATCAATGGCCTTGAAACCTATTCTCCAATCCTCTTTCGTAGCACAAAGAGTTTTTCATTTAAACCAATGTATTCCCCATCTATTTCCCCAAAACTCCACCAAAATCTAGCAATAGAACTCATAAGCATGGCAGTTAACGTCTTTCGTAGACGATAGCATGACATAACGTGGTTAGGTAACACCGAAACCACCGATTTGATTAACACTTATTTTCCACCTTTCGAGAGAAGCTTTGAAGACCAGACAATCATCGTATCCTTTAGGCGGTCTTGGAAAAAGGCAAAAAATCTTACTCTTGCCCCCCTCCCAAAACTTTTCGCAAGACTCATATAAAATCTCATTCCACCTTCAGTAAGAATACCCAAAGAATTCATGAGACCATGTCTCTGGTCATTTCGAAGGATTTGTTAAAACTAATCCGCTGCTTTGAGACCCTTTCATAACTATTCAAAATTTCCAGAATAGTCGCACATTGATTAAGATATGCCTTACAAAAGAAGAAACTATCATCCGCAAATAGGAGGTGGGATATAGAGGGACACGATCAAGCTACTTTAATACCAATAAGACGGTGCTACATTTCGGCATTTCTAATATTAGCGATAAGAACCTCCATGCGTAAGATAAAAAATACGGAGAGAGCGGATCGCCTTGCCTAAACCCACTTTCCAGGAGAATTAGTCCATGAGGGTGACCATTAAGAAAGATCATATAGGAAACCGAATTAATACATTTCACAATCCACCCAGTTTATTTTGGATGACAACCTATTCTATGAAATAGCTTTTCAAAAAAATTTCATTCCACCCTATCATATGCCATACTTATATATGTTTTAATTGCAAAAAAATTACCCTTGGATTATTTATTGGTACGAAAGCTATGAAACATCTCCTATGCAATGAGGATATTGTTCTAAATTAACCTCCCGGCTACAAAGGCTGATCGATTCTCTGAAATAAAGTTATGGAGAACACACTTCATCTCTAGCAAAGAACTTTATACATAATTTTATAACCGACATTACATAAACTGATTTGCCTAAACTCAGCCATTTTTCGGGGCCTCGCAGTTTTTGGAATTAGAGATATGTTAGTTTGATTCAACCGATCATCAAAAATTCTATGTTCCAAAAAAACTATCAATCACTTCCACTAAGTCTTGCTTAATGATATCCCAAGATTATTGGAAGAACAACGCAGTCATGCCATCAGGCCCATGTAATTCAGATGCATAAGTAATAAGGCACACCAAACCTCTTCCTCCAAGACCGTGACAACTAGCATGTTGTCCATATCCTCTGTGACCCGGATCTGAACAGACCCAAAGACCGAGTCAAAATCTGGAGGCTGAGATGACATGGACAACTCCATGAAGTAACCGCACATAACATTCTACAACTCTTATCTTCCTCTACCAAATCACCCTCATTATTTTCCAAGCCCGTAATACGATTTCGAGCTCGTATTTATTTAGTAATAGCGTAAAAAAACTTCAAACTCTTATCACCCACTTGGAGCCAATTAACCCTACTCTTATGCTACCAGTTTCAAAGGTTAATTAAATTTTCATATTATTTTTTGGAAAAAGATATGAAGGGGAGATATTATCGCTCCTCTAGTCCTATGGCTGATAACCGAGTCTACTCACCTTCTTATGGGTGGATCAGCACTATGTCGGCTAAACATGTTTTGGAGAAGGGTCTCATCAAAATAGTGGGCTATGATAATTCTATCTCAGTTTGGACGGGTCATTGGACTCATGATATGTGGCCAAGGCATTCCGACCTCAGAATGCCACTTATCCTCCTAATCTCAAGGTTAACCACATGATTTATCCTCTCACGAGAACTTGGAATTTACTGAATGAATATTCCTATCGTCAGGATATTGTCCTTATCTAGGGAATTCCAATAACTAGAACCCTATCCCATGTAGGATTGGATGGGCATTGAATAAATTTGGTGTTTATATGGTCTGTTATGGCTATTGGGTGGCACACTCTGTAGTCACGGCTCAATCAAAACTACCTCTTAGTGGTCCTACAGTTACGGCGCTGAAGGCGCAATCTTGGAAAGTTGATGGTTCCTCTAAATTGAAACGTTTCTTATGGTAAGTTACCTTAGTGAATCTCTCGGTTTATCATCGGTTGCACAACCATGTTGTTAATTGTGATAGGGCGTGTCCTCGGTGTAGAGTGGATAGTGAAACAATTAATCATACTTTATTTGAATGCCCCCTGCCCTGCAAGTATGGGCTCTATCTCCCATTCCAAACAAAAATCTTTCCTTCCCGTCCCCCTCGGTGTTCTCAAATATAAACTACTTATTTAAAAGGATTCGCTTCATGGTTATCCTATCAACCCTCGGATTTAATGGTTTATATGGAAGGCTCGAAATGATACGGATTACAAAGGTGTTGATCAGACATCCTCATATATTCTTAAACATGCTATTCGAGACGCTCATGCATGGGCTGATGCTCAGAGTTCTTCTGCGGTGTGGGATCATGTGGTCCAACCTTCTCTGGATAGTAGCTTGTCATTATCTAGAAACGTCTGCCATGTCGATGGATTATGGAAGAAATATTGCCACTTTTCAAGTATAGGATGGTGGCTTAATAGCTCGTCCCCCTCATCTACTTTGATGGGTGCCAAAGGTCAATGATAGAGCTTACCCCGTTCCATTAAGAGATGGATGCCCTTTTATGTGCGATGGAGTGAATGATTTTCCAACAAGAAGTCGTGTGATCTTCCAAAAAAAATGCTCAGAGTTACTGAACATGATTACGACGATGGAAGATTGGCCTGCAGTTGCGCCATACTTGCTGATTTTACCACCACCTTAAGACAATTTTAAGCTTTTACCATCACTCTTATTTCTCAAAGAATTTATTGTAAAGGGGATTTCTTGGCGTGTATTGCTACTGCTCAGGATAGAAAGTTCTCTTATGTAAGTAGTATTCCTCCAATTTGGATTTCTAAACCATTTTTTTAAGTGGCATTATTTTGATGATCTAAAAAACAATCACTATTAATTTAATTTTTTCATTATATTATTAAATCATTTTATCTGATTACTTTATGAAAAACTACAAACCAATGAACCCAAATATTTAACCATCTCTTATTATCGAACCGCCTTCTCAAATCATTGAATCTAACTGCCTTGCTTACAACCTGATAAGAGGATAGTGTATGCCTTGTCGTAATTAGCATTATCCTACATCAAATCATTTATATTTATCCCTCATTCAACCAATTTTCATCTTAAAACTAAGTAGACATAGGGTAAGTGAAGATATCGATTCACAAGGAAGTTTAAAGTGGTATCACGATTGATTCAAGTTTTAAATGATTTAATGATCTTTTACTTTTTTTTAAAAAGATAGCTAGTTGAAAGAGCAATGCAAGTAAACTAAGCTTGATGTAAATGACAATATTGAAGATGTGAATGAGTTTTGAAACTTATATGATTGGGTGATTAAGGGATTCAACATTAAATTCCAACTATGTATTTGAGTTAACACTAAACTAAGCCGATTTCTTAGTCACCTATTCCTTTTTTAGTCCTAATCAATGAGGATACTTAAACAAAGTCAAGCATTCCTCAACTAGGTCTAATAAATAAGCATTTTAGTTATCTCCTAATCTCTTTAGTGACAAAATATCAAAAAAATAACTTGGGATATTTGAGAACCAACCATAGAAAATACAACAAGAATTTTATCGATCACTTTACGGCCGATAAAATGTTTTGATACTTGAACTAGGTTTATCACTCCTAGTTCAATCTATTAAACCTATGAAAAAGGTATTTCATTTGTTTCCTCAATCAATTACCTAATCATCTAACAATCTAACCAAAGCCTTAAATCATTCACAAGCCAACTACTCACACATGATCATCATGAACCTCAATTCAAATACAATAATTAAAGACATAAAAGTAAATGTATTTGGAGAAGGCAGAACAAATTGCATTTGGCTGTCCTCTTGTGCTCTAACCTTCTCTACTTCCTCCTAAGTACTCCTACTTTGTCATCATAGCTAACATAGCTCCCTTGCTCCCGTTTGGTACCTAAAAGGCTCCAAAACACGTAACATATGCATGTAAATGTAATACTAACTCTAAATGCAAATAAGAGATTAAGAAACTAAATTCTATGATATACAACTTAAAAGTGGTCATTAGAGCCTCAAAAATATAAAAAATAAAGATCTAATAACCATGAAAAACCACATCTATCACAACCGCCTAAAATTATGTAACCTCCTTATTTAAACGTTGTACCCAATCAAACCCATTATATTAATGAATATCCTCTCTATAAATTAGCTCAGCCCACAAACTAATTGTCTTTGTTAACCGGTTCGTTGGTCTTAAGCATTAGAGCTAGGGTTCTCGCCCTTCACTTTGTTTTTTATTTCTTCTCTTATGGACAATTTGTTCATTCGTTTTCTTTGAAGGCAATCTAGATCTTGACATGCCAAACTTATTTCCTTTCCTTTGGGAGTTTAACTACTATGTGGTTTGCGTATTCATTTAGCTTGGTTTTTGATATGGCCAATCAAACACTCATGGATTAGTTCTAGCAAGAATTATCATTCTCCTAGTACTCGATTCTTTGCTATACAAAGATAGCACGATTCCTAAACCAGAAAACCAATATAAATCTTTCCTTTTAGAACTATAGTATCCAAATTTGGGGGCCGCATATGGGTAGAAGACTACTCTAACTCTTTGAAAGTAGTAAAGATGAAATATAATACTTCGGTTGAAGATTTCATCCAACAAATCATTGGAAGATGGAGAAAAATGAACCAGAATAAAGCAGTAACGGTTGAGAATATCAACTAAGTGCCAGAAAAATGTATTAAGGTAATATTAGAACAATGTTGGTTTTATTGTCCTAATAAAAATTTAAACCCTAATCTAAAATACAAGTGCATTTTTTATTGCTTGTGGTATTTAAAATGTGAGATCCACTAAAGATCCGTAAGTTTCATAAGACCAAAAAATCTAGAACAAAGACGGAAAGTAGAGATAAAAAGTAAAGCGGGAGAGTAAAATTAATAAAAAGTAAAGCGGGAGAGTAAAATTAGTAAAAGTGAAGACTGAAAAAGTAGAGATTTGAACATAATACCAACAATAAAACTAAATGATCGCAGTAAATATAAATGAGTGCAGAAAAGTAAATCTAAGACTAAGCAATAATTTAAAAGCATTGTTTCTTATGTTCCATCTACCAGAAGCATGGTTAATTAGTAGATATGATGCTCCTTAGATATTGAACATGGATCATTGTCTTCAATCTCACTAATTAATCTATGAGTCATCGATTCTTAAACCGATTGACCCTTGAGTCTATACCCTTTCTAGACGCTTCAGTCAAGTGCACCCCAATTTTATTATATTAACAAAGGTCGTTATGTCGGCCTATAAACCAAGGGTTTCTGATGCATGGTCCATCCACGGTTTTGATAAAGATATTTGAGGACTTTCGAAAAATTACGGTCTATATAGACTCCTAGATGAAGAATCTCAGCATCTCCCCGTAGGTCTACTATCATATCCCCAATTATACATGAGATTCCTTAGAATCATAATCACCAAAAAAGAATCTACACAAACATTATAATGATATATAAGAAAGCAAAAAAGTAAAATAAAATAACTATATTAAAGAGCATAACTACTACTACATAATTATAAAGATTTATAACTAAAAGGAACTACTAAAACATAATAAAAACTAAATAATTATAAATTAACTATTTTATTAAGGAAGACCAAATTTAAGTGATGAGAATAATAAAAGGTAGATGGATGGAGGTTAAATGGTTTCAACTAGGGGAAGAATATAAACAATAATTCGCCGGTGGCTTAGCATTTTGAGCCGAGAACAATCGAATTGGATATTGCATTGATTTACCTGGAACAAAAGTGCCAACTCGATCGAGTAGGGCTGTTTCCTAGGGTTTTTGGGCCCGTTTCTGGCCCATTCGGCAAGGCGGATCTGGCACCCTTCACGGAAATATGAATATCTTAATAACCTTAGACACGAATAACCTAAAAAAAATCAGACGTCGAAGCTAACATTCATTTCCATCTTCTTGATTTGGTTTGGTCTTTAAATGAGATCTTGAGACGTCATAAAAATGTAATATTTTTAGTGTAATATTGTTGTCTCTGTGATTTTTTTTATTTTCTTGTAACTGATGATCAATCATTAGGTCCATATTAAAGCATAAGTGTTAAATGTTTTTGTAATATATTCTCTATATTACTTGTTTGCTCCTTAAAGTTCCTTAAATCATATGTTTCTAATTATACCTTTGCAGAAGACTAAATAGGCAAACAAACAAAATATACATTGTAATGGTATTTTAGGTGCTAGAAAGACTTAAATTCTTATCTTACATAGCTAAGAAAAGTTGTAAAATACGATGTTATCACCGAGCAGGAAATCTTGGCTCAAGCCGGTACAAATCTCGAATCAATTGTGATATGTACATCGCGTCTCTATAAAATAATTCTATCTATAAGAATCATCTTTTAGAGTTTAATTCCGTTTGGGGTGGTTCTAATAATAAAATCTAAAAAAATGATTATAGTTTCTATAATCAGTGCTACGGCCAGATTAAGCTTAGGAACAAACAAAAACTCATTCTATGTTGGTGAAATGAGTAGTGTCGTTCAAACGACACAACTTGACAAGCGAGACAACCAACATGTTGTAGTTCCATTCTCTTTATCTTCCTGTTTTTCAAAGAAATTTCCCTTATCAACAACATGAGTAAAGGATATGCACTCCCATGCATCAGGGGAAGGGGCAAAGGGGGAAAATCAGTTCGAAATTTAGGAAAATTTGAATTGTCCCATAGGCAACCAGGGTGGAGAAACTCACTCCATGAAACCCCATCCGAAGTTTATCCAGAGAAACATTAATCAAACTCAAGTTGATCTTCATGTGATGGGATCAAGAGTCCTCTATGCAGTTAGTGTTGCTCCAAAATTTACCAGAGAGATTGAAAATACTAAGATTTGAGTCGTCTTAAAAATTTAAGACTTCTGATATATATATATATAACAAATCCTAAATCTCACTTGAAAATTTTTTGGATCGGCATAAAGAGATATCATTTCAGCAAGCAGGAGAATAGTGTGGGTTGATGTAAGCTTTTCGAAAAGCACCCAGGTGTCTTCGCCATTGATTGGTTATCCAAATTGGAAGAACAGTCCATTGGCAATTTTACGAAGTTATCAACCGTTTTCCTTAAGCAATACTCAAGGTTTATGGAAAAGGTGACTCCATGGGCAGCTCTTTGATCGCTAACTCAAGGTTTCAAAGATCCACTTCAATCTTATCTAACCAGTTCAAGAAATATTGTTGAAATATGCGAACAATCAAACCGTATTGGTTGCACTATTGTAGGTATTGTACTAAATGATTATAACCATCAACCGGATATAATAGTTTAAGATGTTATGCACCAATTATTCAAAGATGGAAAACATCGGTCGGTGCTGAATAAGAAGATGAGTGAACAAATTGCTTGTGGTGAATGTATAGCTACGTGATTTATATCTTTAAAAGTGAGAAACATGTGTATGTACTCTAAAACAAGAAGATTGTGTGATCACCATTTTGATGATTTATAATAGATTATGTGAAGCTTTATTACGAAAATGAAGATCAACAATTTTGAAAACTAGTGAAGTAAACAGTGTGCAGAAAATTGGTAATTCTTTTTTTCCGAATAGCGTAGATTATGGCTAGTCATACAAAAAAAAAAAAGTAATTTTTTCACCGATTTTTTTTATTGCTTTTGAAATCCATGATGTTATCATATCTTTGAGTTTTAATTGAAACCGAGTAAGAATTTTTACAGTTTTGAGAGAGGACAGTAAAAAGGGTTTTTGGATTCCAAATATGTAGCACCATACGGAAAACATTTTAGACCAATTTTATCATATACTTAGTGACTCGTTCTTACATAACTTATTTATTTATAGGGTTTGTAAAATGTGATAAATTTTGTAGAATGTATTTCATTATTCAAAATCATCTGTAGTGAAATTAAGTATTTTTACATCAAGAAAACAACAAATATTTCATTGAAAATAGGAAGATGATTTTTCTTGTGTTAAACTTGTATTTATATTTTTTAATGGAAAGTGGGTTGTTTCTATTGTATATATTGATGAGTGAAATTTAACAAAATGAACTTGTTATTTCTTAGTTTATAAGCCAAAAATCTATAATTTACATGCATATTAGTATCATTATAGTTTAGTTTTACTATTTAAACATTTAGAGTCTCATATTTACAATGCATTTTGATGCATTTTAAGTCTTTTTTAGGTATTTTGGAATTCAAAAGAGACGACAGTTCAAAAAAGAAAAGAGATCAACAGAGAAAATGGGAAAAAGAGATATCAGAGAGGCATGAAGGCTGTATCTAGATCTATTTTGATGTGATTTATATACGGTTTGAGTCGCATTAAGTTGATATAGTTGAAGATTCACCTTTTGAGATCACTTTAACCTCACATATAGGATTGTATGAAGCTATTCCCTATGAAGTTCTTGTGCATATAGCTTTATTTCTGGATATTGATGTTAACCGGGATTGTTCTTTATTTCTTTGCATGTTTGATTGCCTCCAAATCTCTCAGATCAAACTACTGGGATCGACCAAGGTAGATTTCCTTCCCCCTTTGTCAATCATTTTACAGTTTTTGCGGATTTTGACCATTTTCGATCCGATTTGAACATGGTCGACCCAGTTCTCCTACCCCGCCTCCACACACATATATTTATATATATGCTATTTTAAACTTTTTGATTCCTGCTATTCATTCTTTAATGTGATTTTAAGATCTAAACAATGTTATTCATTTTGGAGATTTACATCAACACGTAAAGGTTTTTTAACTTCTTTTGTTTTGTTTTCATGATATTTAGTTGGATAAGAGTAATATTTATATTATGGTTGTTTTAAATTGAGTTATGGATTCCTAGGATATATTATCATGAAATTTATCAATTGATTTGATTTAAAATAGAAAGTGATCAACTTAATTTATATCATAGGATTTCTCACACCTATCAAAATTTTGATGAAATCTTTAAAAAATTTAAATGGTTGAATCATGATTCGCCTAAGATATTAGATGTTTAAAGTGATTTATAAAGTGTTTATGCGACTTTTTGAAAAAATGTTAATATGAAAATGTCTTAAAAAGAAAAAATAACAAATAAAATAATAATAATAATAATAATAATAATAATGAAACATCAAATATTAAAAAGAAAATGTTTAAATGTACATAAAACGAGAATAACTTAACTGAAGGTAAATATTTGAAGTCAAAAAAAGATTTAGAATATCTTTTTCTATCCTCATTTTCATTATCTCCCTCAAACAAAATTACCTCTTCTAGTTTGTCAAGTGAAGGAACCTTAAGTTCAAGTATCTAACTAAAGATTAATTTTATCTTATTAATCATATTGATCATTTATTAATGGATCAAATTGATCATTTAATCTTATCTCATGTTTCTTAATTATTTACTTATTATATTTCTTTTAAAAATGCAAGTTTCTACCGCATTTCCACTTAAAAATAAGCGTTCTTATCGCATTTCTAAATTGAGATTTATAGAAAATATGTTTCCAACTAATTTTCTCACATTCCAATGCATTTTCATTTACGAATTGAAAAATGGGTTTAGGACATATTGTTTTCATGCAACTTACCCTGAAATATATAAGATTAAGAAATTATTAATTAGAACTCTAGTATTTGGCCAAAAATATAAACAAAACCAATTCAGATTTAATATAATCTCGATCGTTAGATGAAAAAGAAAGCATTCTTACTAATTTGAAAAAAGTAAGTTCAAGAATGATTAAAGATTGATAAAAGGATAATTAAATTTTACATTCGATTAAAAAGGCAGATGCATAGATGATAGATGCAATACACTTTTGATATGCCCCAAACATTATATATACATACATATATTCGGAAATATTATACACCGTATACAAAAATTCGAATAATCCTTTTCCCTTGATTTAAAAATAATTTTGGCTTGTTTTTTCTCAACCCTTGTATTGATTTAAATAATAAAAGTAGCTACCACCTTTTCTCTGCCCCACTTTAAGATAAAGCTAAAGCATGGAAAAAAGCATGGGAAAAAAGTAAATATATGATAGAAAATAAAATAAATCAAAAGGAAAGAAAATTAAAGGAACCAAAATAAAAAGATAAGAAAAAGACAAAATTAAAATAGATCCAAAAAAAAATTAACATCACATGTTTAACAAATGAGATGAAAAATATAAGTTAGTTTTGAGTTTTTCTTTCTCTTTCTGGATTTCTTTCTCTTGTACAAGAAAACTAAAACTACTTAAGCGAAAGGCGTCAAACACTTGTCAAAGTTTCTCCAAAGGCTTAGATTAGTGACGAGAAAGAGATCTAGAGAGAGAAGGTGATGAATAGAGGTGTGTTGGAGAGTTCCCCGGTTCAACAGTTGATGACGGCCGGAAACCCTAATTGGTGGAACGTAAGCGGCGGGATGAGACCACCACCACCGTTGATGAGCCATCAGCAGGGGCCACTGCCGCCACAAATGACTCCTAACAACAATTATCTCCGACCGAGGATGATGCCGAATCTCTTGCCTCACTTCTTGCCATCTCCCACCACTTCGTCTTCCTCTTCTTCTTCACCGTCTTTGCCTAATAACCCTAATCTTTCTTCTTGGCTTGAAAGCAATGATCTCCCTCCTGAGTCTTGGAGCCTTAGCCAACTTCTTTTGTAACTCTTTCTCTCTCTCTCTCTCTCTATATATATATATACTACATATATGTTATATAATTCTCTAAGTACATCATCTTGAGAACGTACTTGACCTCTCCTAGTTTACTTAATGGACTTTTTTCTTGTCATGTGCTGTAACGTGATTTCGATTTGCTCTTTCTTATTGAGATATATATATATGTCCATGAAACACAAGCTTGTTTTTTTTTTTTTTTTTTTTTTTTATATGTACATGAGTGTTTTTAGTATTTTGGGCCATCAAGTTCACAATCTAATATGGAATATTTTCTTGTTCTTGGTGCGGTAAGGGGTGGGTTGATGATGGGAGATGAAGAGAGATCAGAGATGATGAACCACCATAATCATCAGAATGAACAACAACAACAAGAAGAAGATGGTTTTCAAGGGAAGATGAGATTGGAGAATTGGGAAGAACAAGTGTTAAGTCACCAACAAGCTTCCATGGCGGTTGTTGACATGAAACAAGAGAATAACCTTACCAACAACAATGGCTATCTCATTTCTTCTCCCAACTCACCTCCTAATAGGTCTTGTGTTACCACCACAACCACCACAAGCCTCAATAGCAACGACGATAACAGCAACAACAACAGTAATAACTTGTTGGACTTTTCCAGCAATCACAATGCTCTTAACTTGTCCGATGGGAGACACACTGCCCCGGATCGATCCTCTGAGGTATTACTTCTTCCACATCTCTAGTATTTCTTTTTTATGCAATACACTTCTTTTTGTATGAAAAAAAAAATCGGTATATAAGATTTAGTTTACAATAAATTTAGTAAAAACATCATCTACTATAAGAAAAGTGAGATCTAAACCACTCTCTTAAAGTTAACCGGACAAAATGTATATTCTAAGATTTGGATCTAACTCAACATAATTAGAATCGATTTTGTTATGATAAGTTTTGATTGGTGACTAACTTTTTTTTTTTTAATCTATATATTTGTGATGAAGTGTAACAGCTTAGAGATTGGTGGGTCTACTAATAAGAAGCCAAGGCTTCAACCTTCTCCTTCTTCACAATCAACCCTCAAGGTAACTAATTGATTATATCAACGAACCTTTAATTAACTTATATAACGTTTCCTATATAAAACTCTCTCCCTGACATCATATCAACAAAACAAAAACACAAACACAAACACAAAGGAGAACGGAGGAGAAACAAACAAAACAGAATGGGCACAGAATAAGCTGTGGTTTTTTTGTGTTTGTAACTCTTTTGTTCTTTCATGTTTTGTCTTCTTCTTCCTTCTTCGTTATTCCTTTTCTCTCTTTCTTTCATAAATATGAAAAGTTATATATATTATCAACAAAATTCTTACATATATTAAGCTTTAAAATATGGAAATTTTAAGAGAGTTCCGATGCGATTGTACAATTACTAATTATATATACAAGTGAAAATAGAATGATCACTTGTACTTACTGAGTAAGCACGTGTTCTATATGCGAGGTAAATTGGTAAAAAAATATAATCACATTCACACTCTACACATGCATATATATAAAGCATGCTATTAATTAATTAATGGTGGTAATTAAAGGTGAGAAAGGAGAAGCTAGGAGGCCGGATCGCAGCGCTTCATCAGCTAGTATCTCCATTTGGAAAGGTAAAGATTGATTTAATTAACAAATCACATTAACTAATGTCGTCTAATATTCCCTTACTGAATCAACTTAATAACATTAAATTTGGAATTTTTTCTATTTAGTTTTTTTTTTTGGCTTTTTTTTGTTTATGTTACTCTAAATCATTCTTCTTCCTCTTTTACCCATCTTTTGCAGACTGACACAGCCTCTGTCCTGTCGGAAGCTATTGGATACATTAGATTCCTTCAGAGTCAAATTGAGGTGCGACTCGTCTTTTCCAAATATTCTCATTTTCCATTCAACAGTTTTAAATTAATTTAAAAAGAATAAAATATTGAAAACCATTTCGTAATAATTCATTTTGCTAATAGGGTCTTCAACTGTAGTTTTCTTGTTTAGTGGTAATCGATGTAATATTCTTTGATTGACGAAAGCTATTTAATCGACTTTAACGGTGATGAAAAGAGACATATTTTTTTTAAAGAAAAGATAGTATAAAGTTTTGTTCTCTCTATGTTAAGTAACATTTGATTGATGTGATTATTTATAAAGTATTTATGCGTTTCTTTTTTCGAAATCGTTGCAGGCTTTGAGTCATCCATACTTTGGTACGACTGCCTCGGGAAATATGAGACACCAACAACATGTAATACACTTGATATATACAAATGTATACAATAGTATACTTTATACTCATCTTCTAATTTCTCCCTTAATTATTGTTTTTATGAATAGTTGCAAGGAGATAGGAGTTGTATATTTCCCGAGGACCCTGGTCAGGTACGCCCAATTTTTATATGTTCCTATGCTTTATGATTAATTGTAGTTTATGCATTTGCAAAAAGAAATGATAATTTATACACTTTACTTTATATTGGATCGATTGAACCCAAATCCAAAAAATGTGAACAGCTTTTGTTACCAGAATTCATCAATTTTCTTCCTTTTCTACTGTTTTCTTTAAAGATAAAGTTGAATTAATATTAAAAGATGTAAAAGTCGCCAGCTTTTTTTTAACCCCCCTACATTATTGTAACCAAGAAAGCTCGTTAAGACTAACAAAGCCACTAGATTTACTTAAATCTCAACCTTTTCTCCTTATTTTATCTCTTCATTAAAGTGTATTTCAAATTCCTTTAGCGGGTCTTTTATTACGTTCTTCTCCCTAACGAAATTACATATCATTTTTAAACCAAAAAAAAAAAAAAAACATATCATTTTTATATGCAGTAAATTTCATGTTTGTTCACACATTAAAGTTCATATTAAATAGTCTTATATTTGTATTATTAGTAAAAATAATACCGGCTGTCATTTTATGTATGTTTAGTATACTGTATTATCAAGTATATATAATTTTAAATTTGTATCAAAGATTTTAAAACGATATTTTATAATACTATGAAAGAAAAGGGGTATAGCGATATTAGTTACCATGTAATATATATATATATATATATATATGTATACATAGGCGGTAAAATATGCTTCACTTTGTAATTAATCAATGGTATTACATGTATACATAAATCTGAAATGATTTTTTTTTTCTTATGATACGGTTATAGCTGGTGAATGAGTGCTTGAAAAGAAGAGGGGCTTCGACTTCGTCCACGGACGATCAAAATCCAAATGAAGCTAAGAAGGATCTGAAAAGTCGAGGGTTATGTCTCGTTCCAATCTCCTGCACACTCCAAGTCGGCAGCGACAACGGCGCCGACTATTGGGCTCCGGCGCTCGGCTCCGCCGGTTTTCATTGATCCTACAAATTACGCCACGTGGAGTTCAAACGTTAGAGATCAAAATGATATAACATCACGAGCAGTCAGTCTACTGAGAAAACAACAAATTGAGTTTCCAAGGCTGATTGCTCATGATGATATACAAAACTACTTCCTTTTAAACTTTGCTAGGAAATTTCCGTTTGGCGTTTGACCAATATGCATTTAGCGTTTCCACATTTGATGCGTGATCAGATGATATTACCAAGTGATCAAAAATTATGTTATTGTTTAATGTAGGAAACTGTTTGTTTCTGTTTTTATCAGTTATTATATGTAATTTGTGGTTACGTACTTATCTTATTACTCCCACTTGGTTTGTATTTTTACTATGCTATTTTAATACTAGATTACAATAGATTGGAAAAAAATAATTATTAATATAATAGGGTGGAGAAGAAGAATAAATTGGGTTGGCTTAACATGATCATGTTTTATTTGGATTAGAATCTTGGGCAATTCTTCAAAATGTCATAAAAAATTAGATATGGATAAAAATGATAAGTTCCAAAAGTATTATTTTCTTTGGACGATTTTTGTTTTCAGTAACTTATGATAGAAATCTTTGATATTTGAGAAGTAAAATATCATATTCAGTACAGTCGTTCTAAATTTAACTTATAAAATCTTAGTTTTTACGAAGAAATTTTGTGATTTAGGATGAAAATAGTTGATATTTTGGAAGCAAAATGTCATTTAAAGTAAGATTGTCATAAATTTGATTTTTAAAACATGATGAAGGAAATTTTTGATTTAGGATGAAATGTTGATACTAAGTACGATCGTATAAAGTTGACTTCTAAATTCTTAGTTTTTAAGAAGAAAATTGGTGATTGATGAAAATAGTTGATATTTAATAAGCAAAATGTCATTTTAAGTACGACCATCCTAATAAACCTGATTCTTAATTTTTATGAAGAAATTTGTTTATTTAGGATGTAAGTTTTTGATATTTTAGGAAGCAAAATGTCAAATAAAGTACATCTGTTCTTAAAAACCTGATTCTTGCTTTTTAGGAAGCAAAATGTCATATTATGTACAATTGTCCTGAAAAACTTAATTCTTGTTTTTTGGGAAGCAAAATATCATATTATGTACAATTGTCCCGAAAACTTGATTTTTATTTTTGTCATTTCTGTCCACAAACAAAAGTTTGTGTCATTTCTGAAAAAAAGAAAATTCTTGTGTCAAAGTTGTCTTTATCTCTAGAATTTCAAAGGTTAACTATTTGTTTTGTTTAGTAATAGAAGATAGAATTAAATGGCAGAGAACTTGAGTTCAAACATAGTGTTGGTTATTATTTTTCTTTTTTCAATTTATATTAAATCTTTAATTGAGAAATTTTTACTTAATTGATATTCTTTTTAGAGTTTTTCTACTAAAAACCCATATTAATTAATATGACCTTTTTCAAACACCACCAAACATTCATTATTGAAAACATACATTAATGAAAATAATACATAGAAATATTACTAATTTTATGTTTCATAGGTTTCCAACTCAAAATAAATGGAGAATGAGTGGATTAACTGATGAATTTTAGTTGTTTTAGATCTCCATTTTTTTATAGTTTTGAGGCTCTAATGATCACTTTAGATTCTTTATTGTTGCATTTAGTCTTATTTCTTCTCATTTTCATCGAGAGTTTTAGGATTTGCATTTTCATTGCATTTTGGTGTACCTTAGGTGTTAAATGAGAAGTACATGAGCTAAGGGATCTTAATGGATAACACATGGAGATTTAGTTCATATTTTTGGATTCAAACTAAGCTTGGAATGAAGAGCATGAAGAGAAGAACCCATAGCAAAAAACGGATCACAAATTGAAGTCCAAACGAGGGAGATCATTTTATTCCGGCGGCAAAAGAGTCGGTGCTTGTTGATTGTGGGATTAGCACCCCTGATCAATAGTTTGGTAATAATTGAGATTTGGTCCCTACCGACCTTTCTCTAGTTACGGATTAGGTCATAACTTCCTTCAATAGGATTAGAACCCTCGGCCCAGATGACCGAGGGATACCTCGGTAAAGAATGGTTGAATTTTAGTGTCCGAAGCGGGGGTATAAATTACTCGTCCAAGGCCGAAGTCTAAGCTCGGACAGAATAAGATCAAATCTTATCGCAGATTCCCTGATTCCGGCAAAATGGAATATTTCAATTTTTTCGAGATTAGCCCATGGGATTAGACAACTGACTACAGAGATATATAAATACATACCCCCCTTCAGTAAAATCGATACTCAAAATCTGGGAGAAGAATTACTTGCAAACTTAGGCTTAATACTTCTCTTTGATAAAGTTAACTCGGCATTCCGAGTTAACACCCTTGTGATCAATATTAATAATAATACATCTTTTTCCGATGAATCTTTTGTCTTTCTTATTTATTTAATTTACTCCCAAAAAAGAACCCCTCTAATTATAAATAATTAGAAGTTGAACCCAATATCAAAATTTGGCGCGCCTGGTAGGGGGAGTTGGTTCTATAGTTATGAGGTTTTGTAAATTTTGGTTATATAGTCATGAGGTTCAATAATTCCTATTTTTTTTGTAAATTTTGGTTCTATAGTCATGAGATTTATACAACTCAACTATATTTAACCGAATTACATAAAAAATCGGTATCTTGATCACATACTCGATAACAGGGTTCGTCTCTCTACACATTCTTTACAAAATGCAGTTGGAAATTTCAAAGCTTGATAAAGTAAAGCCGAGAAATTGTAAGGCAAAGTTGGGTCATACCCGGTTATGTTTATAATAAACATAAAATACCTACACCCAAAAATCTAAAGATACGATAAAGTAGGATCTTGGGATTAGAGGTTAACAGTCGAGGATTTTCTCACTGAACAAAAACAAATTTCGGCTTCGCCCATGAACTTCTAGTGATCTGTTGAAGGAACTTTCTAAGAAGTCCAACATACAAAGAATCTTTTTTTTAATAAAGAATCTTTTTTTTTAAGTTTAAATATGAACTTTTAAAAGAAAGATATATAATAAATCAAAAATAAAGACATAAGCAGTTTCGGAAAAATTCTGAGGTTTCATCATTAAGATAAGTCTTAAACATTTACAAAAACAACAATCTTCAAACATCAAAAAGAAAAGCATCAGGTTCGAATTCGGCGAACTCACACTCCTTCAGTTCTTGCTCAGTTACCCTTGCGTCCTCTTCCACTTGCCTCAAGAAGTCGCTAGGGATATTCACACCCTGAGAAGAAAGATAACTGAATACCCCGAAGACAGCCTGAGATTGACCAAGGTTCATAGTCTTCGTTAGTCCATCTTCCCCGGATTCGAACGATTTTTCAGATGGCGTTTAGTTTGCTTTGAACTTTCTCGGCTATTTCTCTTTTTGTCGATTTCACCTTTTGAGCTAAAGAAGACCCATCAATTCGAGCTTCCTTATTCATTGCTTCAACTTGGTGAGCAAGAGAAGTTTGATCAACCTCCAATACCTCATTTTTCTTCTGAAGTTTGTCGAAAAATTTCCGAGTGTCTTTCAATAGACATTCATATTCGACAACGATAAGCGGGCATCCTAAAAAAAAGAAGGGGGGGGGAGATTCATATAAGAATAAGAATAAAGTTCTGAAAGAAAACAAAAATAAGGTTAGACTAGCAAACCCAAACATAGCTTCTGGCAATGGCAGTTATGTGTTCTTTCACGACAAAGTCATCCTTTGGTTTCACAGATTCACAGCCGGCCATCTTCCATAATAACTCAACACTTTTTTCTTCATCTTTTGAAAGGAGCTGCGAATAGTTGAATTCAAATTTAAACGGAGCATCTTCAGCCTCCAATTGACTTTTTTGCTTTTTCTAAAGAGGACTTCCAACATTTGGAGGGACTGCTCGTTTCTTTGAAAATTTAGAAGATTTAACTAAGAGATTGAGACGTAACAACAGTTTTTCCACGTTTTTTTCTCAAAAGCTGCGATATTTAGATATGAGGTGCTAGGAAAAGAATGGTCAGTTTCGCTCCTCGACAGTTTTTGAGGCCTCGACTTCTTGGGAAGTGCTCGGACAAGTGTCTTATTAGAATAGTCCGAGGGCAATCTTTCCAAGGGACATTCAACCTCCGAGACTTCGTAACCTAAAAGAAAAAGTCAATGATGATTGAAATAATGACAAACGCATATTAGAAGTAAAGAAATAGAGGAATAGGATACATGAGCACTGCCAAGCTAAGTCAATGAAGTTTGCGGGAATCTTCACAAATTTTAACGGGCTAAGTGCATAAGATCCGATCCATTTCTCCTCTTAATATTGGGGGAAGTTCTTTGAAAAGGATCAGTTTTGCGATTGTCGAAGCATCAATCAATAATGTCTTAATAACCTCGGCGTTGGGATCGAAAATAAAGGCTTTATTGATCCGGACGAAAAAGAAGTTAGTGCGCCAACCTTTGGCATTATAAGTAAAACCAATACCCAATTTACTGGCATTCTTCACCATGGTATACCAAGTTTTGCAATCTCGGTTATCCACAAGTTTGGCGAGCTCTGTAAATTTCCAGCACGGGACGACGATGTTGGCTCTTCCAGCCTGAATTAGAACGTCAACCATGTGTATGATGGCGCCAGGCCCCAACTGAGTAAAAGCGATTCCCAAGGGTCTACAAAATTCAACCACCAGAAAGGGAATTGGAAACCAAAGACAAGCTTCGGTGAAGAAATGAAGGTATAAACACATGAATCCTTCTGTAGGGTTCCATGGTATGTCACCGTTCTTTGGAACCAGAATATCGAGATCCTCTTGGTTTGAAGCAGAAGATCGGAGAGTCTCAATATCACTTTCTTTAAAAGACGAATCGCCAAAATCTTCCAAAAATTCTTCATCACCCGTCACCGCTTGGTCAGAAACGGTTTCCGAACTATCACTCCTATTTGGGAAATTAGCCGGGATCGATAAGTTTGGAAATCAGACTTTTCTTTTTTGCAGAAGAAATGTCTTCGATATTAACCGGAGAGTTATTAGATTGATGATCTTCAGAGTTTTTCTGTTGAGATCCGCTGGATCCCGATGAAGATAGGTCAGTTTCGGAGTCAGAACCGAGAGAGTTTTGCTTCTCAATCGACATCTTGAAGAAAGTAACAAAAAGATTGTGGAAGGAGGATTTGAGATTTTGATGAAATTTTCGCTAAAGGGAGTAGAAAGATTAAGACCTGAGGATACAATATTTCTAGGTTTAGTGGCTGTTTAAAATGATTTGCGACTTATTGAGGGTTCGTGGAAACTGAACCGCATATTCATTAAGATGAGACACGTCATCATTTTCAAATCAGAATTGGGGGAACCTAATTTCGATTATTGATCAGTTTTTTTCCTCTTCTCGCCAAAAAAGCATCCGAGGTTTTTCAACCAACCAAAGATATGTGTAAAAATTACACGTCATAGGGAAGGTTAAAGGGTTTGAAATAACCAAGAATCCACCACACGCATCAGAGGAGACCTTTCATTTTCCATATTTTTCCAGCCAATATTAATCGACGAAACAAGAGAAAGAAGGAATGTTCGAGATTTTCAAAGATCAAGATAGTCTACAACCAAGTTTAATTTATCAACAAGCTACACTACTTTGAAATTCGCCGACTGTACCCTAGGTTTATCCTCGGACGAACTGGGGGGGACTTATTGTTGATGGTGGGATTAGCACCCCTGATCAATAGCTTGGAAATAATTGAGATTCGGTCCCTATCGATCTTTCCCTAGTTACGGATTAGGTCATAAGTCCCTTCAATATGATTAGAACCCTCGGCCCAGATGACCGACGGATACCTCGGTAAAGAATTTTCAGATTTTAGTGTCCGAAGCGGGGGTATAAATTACTTCGTCCAAGGCCGAAGTCTAAGCTCGGACAGACTAAGATCAAATCTTATCGCAGATTCCCTGATTCCGGCAAAATGGAATATTTCAATTTTTTCGAGATTAGCCCATGGGATTAGACAACTGACTACAGAGATATATAAATACATACCCCCCTTCAGTAAAATCGATACTCAAAATCTGGGAGAAGAATTACTTGCAAACTTAGGCTTAATACTTCTCTTTGATAATGTTAACTCGGCATTCCGAGTTAACTCCCTTGTAATTAATATCAATAATAATACATCTTTTTTCGATGAATCTTTTGTCTTTCTTATTTAATTAATTACTCCCAAAAAACAAAATCCTCTAGTTATAAATAATTAGAAGTTGAACCCAATATTAACAGTGCTGGCGAGACAAAGCCATATGCCGGCGGCACGGGACGCATTCAGGGTCCAAAAGGTTTTTCTGACTATTTTTCCCTCAACCTTTGTTTTCCCATATATAAACTCCTCTTGTAATTATGTAAAATAAGAAGTTTGGATTCAATGTGGTCTTTATATTTGCATAATATCATCTTTAGTTAGTAGTTTATTGCATTTATCATTATACTTTATTGTCTTTACTTCTTTTATCCTCTATTTCACCATGGATTCGTCACCCATATCCATTAGTGAGTAGATTTAATAAGGATCATGGTTTGGATCTTTGGTTAAGAGTGAAATTGATTGATGATAGGAGTTTTTAGGGCCTATATTTTTAGGGTTCTATCACTTAATAGGATCTTATTGCTAGAAAAGAATGAACTAATCCTCTTCTTGATCTTAAGACTTTATGCACTCTAGGTGTTTTTGTAAATATATCTACCACTACTAAGTGAAAAAATGATATTTCGCTCGAGAAATCCTCGTTAAGTCCTTTGTACACAGTTAGGGAATGTTTTTAATGACTAGTATTAATCTTATTAGCTCGAAAATTCTTAGCTAGGTCCTTAATCCTAGATAAGCTAACACCATTATCTTGGGTTAGTTATGCCTCCTTGTTCCCTAATAACTAGAATGTACTTGCATAAATCACACATAGGAAAAAAATCTATTGATCCTGATTGCTTCTAATCATTATTCACTCTTGCCTTGATCCACATATCTAGTTACTTGCATCATCATGTTTATAGTTAATTGCATCATCATAATTATTATATTTATTGTCTACTTTCATTTGCTTTGATTAGGACTTAGTTCATCTGTCATAAGCATCCTTTCTTCTTAGCTTAACATCATTGTCAATAGTTCTAATTCTATAAATCCTCTAGTTCCTTGCGGGTTGACATCTTTGCTATTATCTTCTCTCTTTTGAATTAGAAATGGCATAGTATTGGAGATATAAAAATGTGTTGATAGATTTTGATGGTTGATACGATTAGGCTTAAAAGTTTTCGTCATTGGCCCATGTTTCTTATATAATAATTTTGGTCTCTTTAAACTTCTTATGTGGATCCTAACATGTCCCATCCAGATAACGGTTCTTCCATTTATTTCGAGCCAAATCTTACTCTAAAACTGGTAACATCAATCAATAAAATGATACAAATTTTTTTTCGTACTTTCGTACTTGTTACGAAAAACGGAGTTAAATAATCAATGAAAAATTTGTATTAAAATATAATTTAGTCCTAATTAATAAAAAAATATATATATATATAATAATTTTATTTAAAATAGTATATGTATAATAAATGATATTAGATATTTATCTATTGAAATTACTAATAGATTAATAACATATTTAATTATTTGAACACCAATCTAGAAAAATATGTTGTATTTGTATTGGTTACCGTGTTAAATAATTGATGAAAAATCATATTATAGTAAATAAATATTTAATATAAAGAGTGATTTGCAAGAATAATATTTTGGGAGAACTTAATTGCAAAAATAAACTTATTTGCAGAAATGAACACAGTGTACTGATTTTTACCCACTGAACTGTCCATAGTAACCCTTAAAAGTGGTCTATACCAACCTTTTCTCTCTCTACTTTTTTGGGACCACACCACACCAACATTATGTCATAGTAGTTGGCTACAAAGTGAAAAAGTAGTTGAGTAACTACTTAGCGTAGTAGTTGGTGAAACTGGGCATAACACTCCAAATGTATTACCTAGAGTGTTGATGTAGTTGACTAACTTCTTAGAGTAGTAGTTGACTACATAGTGATTCGCATGACTATTATTTGGGGATAGTAGTTTACTTCAAAGTGCAAAACCACGGTGAAAGAACTAACCGAGTGTTAATGTAGTTGAGTAACTACTTAGCGTAGTAGTTGGTGAAACTGGATAACACTCCAGATATATTGCTCGGGCGTGTTGATGTAATTGACTAACTACTTAGGGTAGTAGTTGACTACATAGTTGAAGTGGTTTCTTATCCTCGAAAGATGCTTGGTGTGAAGACGAATGGCAAATAAGTATATCTGGGGAGGCGGGCAAATAGTCATCTAGTTTATGTCCACTATTCCCATTAGTAGTCGCTTTCTTGTGTGGTTGCGGAGTCCCCAATGCACACTTTGAAAAAGCTTTTTATGGATGTCATGACATGAAAAAGTCAAATTCTCGTTGAGATAAGTGTTAAACGTGACCGCCCTACAATTTTTTTCGACTAAACAACCACTTTTTACGAAGTACTCAACTACTAGACTTAATAGATAACGAACTACGTCTATATAGTAGTTACCTATCTCGACTGATCAGAGAGAGTCAAACCAGAAATTTCTATATAGTACATCATAAATTTATATCCTTCAAAAAATACATAAAAGAATATGTTATGTGATTCCAAAAATAAGAGAGAGAAAGAAACAATTAATGTGGTCCCAAAAAAAGAGAGAGTATGATGTGGTTCCAAAAGGAGAGAGTGTGATGGGTATAATAGACAATGATAATATTTCTTTTTGATACTTTTACAAATAAGTTTATTTTTGAAATTAAGTTCTCTGAGAGTATTATCCATGCAAATAATTCTAATATAAATCCATAAGGATAATCTTTACTTAATTCATAAACATTTATAGTATACTTTTTGAAAATAAATGAAATGAGTTTCTTTACATCTAATGTGTTTGTCTGTTATTAAAAGATTAACTAATATACAAATGATCACATTTCCTATATAATGAACCATATTTGGGTGAAACAATATTCTAAATAAAATAATTAGAAAAATCGATCACTTTTCTTTATTATTTTTTTCCCTATAAGTTTTTAAATAATATTTTGTCTTACAAAAATAAGAACAAAAGAACGATCATATTTATAGTAATGATATTGATAATTGAAAATTTTATGGTTCAATCAAAGGATCTTAATAAGGATAAAAAACACAAAGATCTTTGTTACAAAAGTTGTATGACTTTGTGTTATGCCGATCAAGAACAAGAAAAAGAATTATGCTCCCCCAATTGTAAAAAAGCTTGTGATTTCGACCAAATTGATTATTTTTACAAAATCGGTTGTGTTATTCAACATTGTATATCTGTTGAAGACTACAATAAATTTTTCCATAACAATTGTCAATTTTAAACTTATATCTAATTTACACTAATCTACTTGCACAATCTTTTACGTTTATGTATCATATATAATATTATGAGTAGTTTTTATTTGGTTTTAGATTTTATGATTCTTTGTTGTATGTTATGAACATATACAAAGATATATGTGGAGACCGGTGTCTATATGAATTCAAGTTCAGACACATGCTTTAAAAAACTAAAAATATTAACTGGTTGTTTTTTGCAATTTGGAATAGTTGATGATTTAATAAAAGATAATATGAATCATTAGTTTTATTTTACTATTCATTTCAATTAATATACTCATCGACAAAAACTCGGAGACTTTGAAAAAATCAAATTTTGTTTATTTAACCTACAAAATAGAGTGATGTCAAAAAAAACAAAATAGAAATTTTATTATGTAGATCTATTAATTGTGGGTACCAAAAGAGAGATAAATGAAAGAAAATGTGAAGAAAATGGAAAAAAAAATGCAGCCACCACCATTTTTAGGGTTTAGTTCGTACACATGAGGAAGAAGAAGAGTCTGAAATGTCTCTTTTGCCATTCATTAATGTTTTAATGAAAAAACAGTGTAAACTGCACCACCCATGCTTGAACCCGGGATCAAAAGGGTTAATATATACGTGATGACCACTCTGCCAACACGAGATTCTTGTTGTATCTTCAATATTACATATATATGCAAAACTATACAAAAAAAAAAACCTTTAAAATTATGTCCCGATTAATCCCTGTGTAATCCTCGATATGTTCGTTAAGCGCTAGACCCAACTCGACCGCTCGATTAGCGCCTAGCGTTTCTTCAAACCTTGTTTATCACTATATTCAATTTCATCTAAAAATCGCAGCTAGGTTGAATCACCTTATGAGAACTTGTTAAAAAACTATAACACGTTATGTGGTTGTATCCCTCTGCAAAGTTTTTAAAACATGTCAAACCACATGTAACTTGCAAGATTTAACTCCACCTCAGAAGTTTTAATGTTTTTAACCCTATCAGAACTTTCAATTCTAGTTTTTTTTACAAGCTTTTTATTTTTAACGTTTTCCGTCTAATATTTGTCTAAATCGGTTTTAACCAAAGTCTACATTAATAGCCACTATACATTAATTGAGAACATAGAGAGAGAAATTAGCTTATGTGTCGATCAAAAAAGTTAAAATTTTCTTGCTTTCTTTATGATTTCTTTTAGGATAAATAAGGTTTTGAGAAAAGAAATAGTAAGAAAGCGAGAAAAATTCAGAAACATAACGAGGATTGACAACATTTGGAATATTGATATAGGGTTCTTAATTTTTATACAAAGATTTAAAATTTTCGGTGTCAATTAAGGTTCAATTTAATACCTAAACCAAAATTTTAAACGAATTTAATGCATAGCCGATAAATATTCTTATTTAGATACCTTAGAATTCTCGCATTTGTCATTTAGTTTATTTCGGTTCAAAAGTGATGCTCAGTCCCAGTCTAAACTTCACCAACCTTTAACCTTATTTTCATATCTTTCTATACCGGTATTTCAACATATTTAATGGTTATCCCGCACTTGGATAATGACTTGAGGAGACACACATTCACACTGCTACCAAAGAAGACGACCCACATCTTTGCGATAACTTGGCGATGGCACGCCAGAGCAACGTGATCTCCGAAGCGACACACTGGAGAAAATTCATTTCTGTACTGTTCATTTTCAAGAGTGTGGCCCAGTTTTCTCGTCTTTTATTCCATTTATTCGTCAAAAAATTACATAATAATTAGTTTTCTCGACAAGACAACAAAGACAGTTCTATTTTTTGAAAATCATTGGAAGATAAGATAACTTAAAAAAAAAAATCATTAAACCCTTATCTTATACAACTAATATCTATACTATTAAATCAGAAATGAGAATGCACTAGATTAAAAGTTGAGGTGGTTGATTATAAAACAGTCCTTAATGAACCGGTTGGTTTAGTATTATGGTTGTTTGGGTTATATTTAAATCGGTGGATAGTTTGGTTTGTTTTATAAACCCGGTTAGTTTATTCGATTATGTATTTTTGTCGGTTTAAATTTTTTGTTAAGTCTGCTAACCATTGAAATCCTAATTACTTAATCTATTATAAATATCAAAATCAGGCGATGAAGAATTATTTATATTTAGCAAAACCCTAGCAGCTTTGAACAAAAAAAAACTACGTATAAATGTAAAATAACTTTGGGAATAGAGCGTTGAGATTATTGTCTAGGTATTGGATTTATAGTGTTTTGGTTAATACGAGATGTATCAGATATGAATTTCTTGAATTTGATGTTTTTAACGAATGACTTGGGACTTGGAAAATCTTTGAAAGAAGATTTTAACGCATGGCATGCAAGAACTCAACTGTTTTCATGGAAAATTCTAGCGAGTTCAATATGAAACCCTAATATGGAAAAATTCCGAAGTTGGTGGCCAATTTTCGAGAGAGAATCATGTAATTCGATATGTAGTCAAGGTTTTCATCAAAGGCCGTCATCGACGTGCTGAATTATCGATCAAAAACATGTTTTGCACTACCTTTGATGATGTAAGGTTTGTTCTCAATTCAATATGTGATTCCACTTCTATTTTTTATATATCACAGTATTATGTGATTCGATCAAGCAAACTTAATTCGGTGGTGACGAGCAGCTTGCTCAGGCTGTTAAGGATAGTTTAAGGAGAAAAGAAGAAGTAAAAAGGTTGAAGAGGAAAAAAAGAAAAATGAATAGATAGCTCAAGATCTTCAAAGCCACGTTTGTGAGATGGAAACTGAGAAAAGAATAAGGCTACATGATGAATATGTTCTGGAAGACAAAGATAAGCAGCTCGCTTAGAAGAGTTTAATGGAGAAACGAAAGCGAAAAAAAATTAAATATGAACACGTCAATAAGGATGAAAAAAGTAGCGCTGGATCTTCAAAACCTCTTTAGTAACATGGTAGAGTTTTTTCCTCGATGTAAAGTAAATAACAACACTTACTATATCGCTCTGTTGAATTAAGGTGAGCAGCTTGATAAGGTTATTTGGGATAGTTTAAAGGAGAAAGGCAAAGGAAGGCAAGGCAACGAAGAGCTGAAAAATATGAAAAACTCCAAAATGTGATTCCTTCTCCAAGGTAAGCTTATTCGTCCATTAATTTGATCTTGACTTCTAGATAAGCTTTATGTACTAAATTCTTTGGTGGTTACAACTCTGAGATCGAACACATAAAACATGTGGATATTTTGGGTGTTATTTATCATCTTGAGTGTCTCGAGTGTAATGCTTATCACAAATCAATCTCTATAGACGATGTTTAAATTTTAAAACCATGCAAAAATAAAAATTTGCTCATTTGTAACTCTTTTTTGACATTATGTTACATGTGAGATTTTTCTCTCTACATACTTAATGCTTTTAGAAGGAAATATTTTGAGCTTAATAAATTATCTAAGGTTGGAACTCTCTGTATAAAATTATACTAAGTGTTTGAGGCCGCGAAGGGGCGGTTGAAGGTTGTTGGAAGAGCCAGCGTTGGAATCGACAATGTTGATGGTTAATGCATCGACAGCTAATACAGTGGCCACCACGGTATCGATTTGCTTTCTTCTATTGCACATAATGTCGCTCATTCCGACGCTTCCGTTACAGCCGGTACGTTCCAAAGAATATTTCGATTATTTAAAATAAAGAGCAAATGAAGTGATATAAAAACACCAATGAAAAAGTCACGAATTTAATTAGATCTTGATTTAAGCAACTATTATTTGATTAATCTAAAGCTTTTTTCATTTGATTAGTAATTAATTGAAAATATTTATTACCATGTGGTTCATTGACTATGATAGAATGTATATTGCATGTATGGTTATAAAAAAATTGGTCTACAGATCTTGAACACCATGGTTCTTTTGAATAATTACAATTTAGTGGCGTTAGTGTTTTTTCATAATTATTTTTCCATTGAAATCAGAATCATGCCTCTACAACATATGGGTAACAATTGGTCACTATAAAATAGAAAAGTCTTATTAATGTTCCGAAATAAACTCCAAATGCGTTCAAGTAAGTAGAACAAAATAAAATCATATTTTTAGAATCTCTACATGAAGGATTTAGTTCGCATTAAGGTTTTGTTAAAACTGCGCTTAGGAAAATCGAATAAAATTAAACCAAATAAAGCTTAGAAGAATTGTACCACTGTTTAGGTTACAAGGTTTTGGTTAGTTTTTAACCATTGGATAATGTTGAATATACGACTATTACAGTTTATGTGATTTAACAAGGTCTAAAGCAACATTTTGGATTAATAAAGTTGGGATTAATGTTTACATTTTAAGATTAAAAGAGGTTAAATTTACGGCCATTATTACTTATGTGATTAAACGATAGTTTAATACGATCGTTTGGCTATAATATGGAAGATTTTGGACCCTTAGTTGGTGATGATGAGGTAGTTGGTGATGGTGAGGCAGTTGGTGGTGGAGTTGCTTCACCAGAGCTATAATTGGTTTGGTAACTTAAATGGTGGTGAAATAACCGGAATGGGATGTAGTGGTAGTGATGCAATAGGTGTGATAATCACTTTAAAAAGAGATTCTACTTATGTTAAAATTGTGATCAGTGACGGAGTTGGATCTTAAGTGATACATGAAGTGGCTTATAGATTCAGAAAGATAAGATTTTGCAATATCACTGCACCGAGCGCATGCAATGTCCTTAGATATACCTTAAGGTTTAGGTTTTACCATTAACCCGTACCATTATAACCATTCTCAACATACACGAGGTTTTTACAGCATGTGAACGTAGTTGTGTTCAGTTTGTGGAATAAGTTTGGAATTTTTGGTTTCTGGTTTTCGATATGGTTGCTTGCATTAATATTTTCGTGTTATACATGTTTCCTTTTAGCTTACATGTTTTACGATTTTCGATTTATTAGTGGATTTTAAATCATTTACCGCGCTGAACGCGGAGAAATATCTGTTGGGAATGTCCTGAAAGCATACTTGTATTTACTCTAATGTAAAGTTGTCGAGATAAGACAATCATATAATACTGGGTGATTATAATGCTTTGCTAGAAGTAGTGGAACTCATTACTAGTATTATACGATCCTACAGAGTCACACACCTAAGCAAACTGGATAAAAGCATATTGGGATTGATCATTATTGTAATGATCAAATTACTGCGTTTCTGGACAGTGTGTCGACCGACACAAAGGTTGTGTCGATCGACACACAGCCTGAACCAGAATTGTGATTTTGGTTTTCGGTTTAATTAATCATTGGTTTTGAACCAATGGTTAATTAGGTTTTCTTAAGTCCCTATATATATGATATGCACGACTTTTGAGAGCTCTAACCTAATTCCACAGCCACCAGAAACACAGGAATCCCGAGAGCTTACATCAGAGATTTGATCTCTCCTGGCACTAGCATCCGTCTTTCCAGTTTGTGTGCATGTGGATACCAGTAGAGGCGCAGCATCTGAGGCACTATTCAATCTCGTGTTCCTGATCTCTTCCACTGCTCAATCAATCAGGTATACTCGAAATCCGTAGAGTAGATTCAATTCTAAATATGAACACATAATTTAAAACCCATACAAATTCCTTCAATATCCTAGTGACATAACAAAGTAGTGGTGGAGCCAGAATAAAATTTTATCTGGAGCGGAAAAATACACTAAAAATGATGTTTATAAACTAGCGAAAAGTTATGAAATATATTCTATATTGACTCTAAATTTTGTTTTTTTATCACAGATTCATTGGTTAAAATATTTTTTTCTCGATATAACAAACGAGTCAATCACTTAAAATTTGATCACTGTTAAATTCCGATATATAGTTTTCACTGATATATGGTTTTCACAATCTTCATAAGGGAATCTAACCTAAAGTTCTAATCGAAATTGTTGGTTTAGTTTTTTTTTTTTTTTTTCTCGTCAAAGAGGGGGCGAGTATAACAAAATCAAACAAACAAACAAAAAAACTCTGATAAAGACACAAATAGTTTTTTAAAGTTCTTTTATATTTTTCCAAAATTAATATTAAAGTCTAATTGACACTTAAAGGCCAAAAAACATACATATTTAAATTGGAGACAAATTAAAATTAAAGTCCAAGTTTTAGTAATTATTTTGTGGGGTTAAAAAATTATTCTAAAAATTTCACTTAAAGAAAAAAAATATTTTAATAATAATTAGGTCAACTGACCCCACAAATTTACTCCTCTCTTCGTCCCTCTAACAAACCATTTAAAGATACGATAACTTAAACAACAAATCATTAAAACTCTAAATATTATAGCATCTGATCAATGAGCTAGTTCTTCAATATTTATTTTTTTTCTGAAATCTCTGTTTTCGCAAGAATACTTCCAAGCACATCCATCCTTGATAGTTTATTTCGTTCAACTATGTCTTTCTCTTTAGTACCCACATGTTCTCGAGCTTTGATCGAGAATTGGCCTCCCTTTCTTCATTCATTGTTTTTGTTGCAACCTTCTTCCGACCAAATTAATCGAACCGAACCTACCGTATGGCTAGTTTGGCTACCTTCAAGAAATAGATTGTTTCAATTTTTATATAGTTTGACTATCAAACCAAACCAAACCAACCGATGTGATAGATGCTTTTATATGCACAGAACCAATATGAGACACAAGTTACAAACTTACATCAAATGTTCGGAGAAGGTAACTTTTGGAGTCACTTATGAGGTACATTTTGAGTTTAGTCGTAATCAACCTAAATGACTTGTCAAACAATATTTACAAGTCCTAAACCTAGACACATCTAATCTCAAATATTAGATGGAAGTAAGTAGAGGGTGTCGAACAAGAAATAGTTGATGGTTGGTTTGGTCTATCTATATATGATGTATAGGACAAAACATAGGTTTTTACTAGTTTTGGTTTTCTAATGACTACATGCATAATGTAAACAAACAAAGAAAGGAACGCGACTTAAGTTAATCTGAATACTAAACGAAAGTCTAAAATGATAAATTTTCTTATGGTTTCGAAGCTTTGTGTATGGTTTAATTGTCTTAAGTTTTGGATCTAGTGGTTTGGAGTCTCCTACTCGGCTAACCCCATATCGCGGTGGGCGATAGCAAACATCACCGATATTTTAAAAATCTATTTAAGCCACTGAAAGTAAATTAAGTTTCTTTATAAACCACCAAACACCCTACAATGCTTTCACTAAATTAAATGGTCATGTCATTTGTGATAAAGTGCTCCTAGGGTGTGGTTTCTTTTATTGCATGGAAACGGAAACAGATACGCGGGAGCGAAACGTTTGGAAACGCGGAAATGTTTTGGAAACTTCATATATATATATATATATATATATATATATATATATATTTCGACTATATACATATATATATATATATAAAGAATTAAGAATATATAATAGAACACCAAGCATAGCAAAAAAAATCAAAGTTCAACATAGTATATGAGAAATTCTCCAACAGGATTTGATGTGCCCATACTAATCGCGTTTCCATCGAATTTTAATTGCGTTTCCGTTTTCGAAACATTTTCGAAATGGAAAAATATCCTAGAGTACAACCACAATACTTACTAGTCGAGTGGGCTGACTTAAATAAAACCGAATCAATTAATCGAATGCCCAAAGTCAATAGAAGAAAAAGACGTCACAAAAAAAAAAGAAAAAAAAGAAAATCCAAACCAGAAGATTTTGGCGAAACATTAAAGCTAAACTGAAATTAGGGTTTTGAAGAGAAAGAAAGCCTAAAAATACATTTCATTCAACTTAAATTTAGCGTTTACATAAACTGAGAATATAAAGACATATGTGAACAATAGATTCCTGACAATTGTCACGCGCATAAGGCTTGATGAAGCTCAGGATCTGAAAAGATTTGATAACGGTTGGAAAGATGCAATTTGCAGCTCGTCGTTGTCTTCTTGTTGTGACAGCTCTGTGGTCGTACTACTCTGCTTTCCGTGTCTTCATTCGTTAACACTGTCACCGTTGGCTTGAAGACAGAGATGAGGCTTGTGGGTTTTGTGTTTTGGGCTTGAGTCAAAACTTGTTTGGGTTGTTTATGAGAGAGCAAAGACTCTTGTCTGCTCAGAAGATTAGAAGATGTTCTGACAAAACACTCCTCCGAATAGACAAAATATTACGGTATGTACCACACTGCCTTGGATAACTACTAAAGTCCATCGATCGCCACATAAAGATGCTCTCACTGCTCCTCCGGCGATCCATTTATCATTCCGTCGTCTCTTCCTTCTGCCGCCGCTCCATGGCCTCCGCCTTCGATCCAATCACCCCGTCCAACACCCGAATCGGGTGGATCGGGACAGGCGTTATGGGCCGATCCATGTGTGGACACCTAATCAGAGCCGGATACTCAGTGACCGTCTTCAATCGCACCATCTCTAAAGCACAGACTCTCCTAGACATGGGCGCGAAGGTAGCCGACTCTCCAAGCTCAGTCGCGGCGCAATCCGACGTGGTTTTCTCCATCGTCGGCTACCCTTCCGATGTCCGGCAGGTCCTCCTCGATCCGAACACCGGCGCTCTGTCCGGTCTCCGTCAAGGCGGCGTGCTTGTCGATATGACTACCTCGGAACCTTCCTTGGCGGAGGAGATAGCTGAAGCTGCTTCCGCCATGAACTGCTTCTCGATTGACGCTCCTGTTTCCGGCGGAGATCTCGGTGCAAAGAACGGGAAGCTAGCGATATTCGCCGGAGGAGAAGAGACGGCGGTTAAAAGGGTAGATCCGTTGTTTTCGTTGATGGGGAAGGTGAATTTCATGGGTGGAAGCGGAAAAGGGCAATACGCGAAATTGGCGAATCAAATCACAATCGCTTCGACGATGTTAGGGCTAGTTGAAGGAATAATGTACGCTCATAAAGCTGGATTAGATGTTAAGAAGTTTCTAGAAGCAATATCGAGTGGAGCAGCAGGTTCGAAATCTATAGATCTTTACGGAGATAGGATTCTGAAGAGAGATTTAGATCCAGGTTTCTACGTGAACCATTTCGTGAAGGATTTAGGGATTTGTTTGAAGGAATGTGAGAGAATGGGACTGGCTTTACCTGGACTAGCTCTTGCTCAACAGCTTTACTTGTCTCTCAAGGCACATGGTGAAGGTCATCTCGGTACTCAAGCTCTCATCTTATCCCTTGAGCGCCTCAACAACCTTTCTCTTCAACCAATTCTCCCTTCTTGATTTTAAAGGTTTCTGCTTTCTTTAACTCATAATATTTGTAATAACCAAGCTTGAATAAGGAATCTTTATATATTCGCAAAAGTCCGAGTTAGTTTATTGACTCTATAGTTCTTACAATATATATGGTAATAAAACCCCAGAATCTGAAGAACAGAAACAAATATTTCTCCCAAAGAAACTTATTTGCTACAAAAAGAGAGTCTTGGGATGCCTGAGACCTTGGCTTAGGCTTTAAGTGTTAAATTACTGAAAATTGGGGGGAAGATCTCAAGAGTCTTCAGGTTGAAGGTACTGAGAGTGGGAAGCTGCAAGAAGCGCAGCTCCAATGCCTGAGCCATCATTAGAGTGAATGATCTCGATACTTCCTGAAGCTTCATCTCCAAGTAACTCTTTTAGAGAGCTCTCCATACACTCACTAAACTGAGTGTAATGCTCAAAAAGTCCACCATCCATTGCTATAACTGATTTCTGCATCTCATCCTTCTCTTTCCTTGTATCTCTTCCTAGTTTCTTCAGAATACCATAGATTCCAGCTGCAGATAGCCGAGCACCTCGGATAGCTATTATGTTGCAGAGACTTAACACTACTTTTCTCATTTTCAGACTAGTTGAAGGAACCTCCAATATATCTTTCATCTTGCTCCCAACAATCTTCAAATCTGGAGAAGTGTCGTTGTGCATAGCCGACATGTGTGGTGTCCTAATGATGAATGGTATTCTCAGCTTAGATGGAACAGTATCCCCAAAGAAAGCAGCTTCTTCAGCCATTTTTAGAAGAACCCTACGCATGATCTCTCCCAAGTACATACCGGATATAATTTTCTCAAGAATCTGAAAGATTATAAAAAAAGAATATCATTTTTAGATGAACCCTATCACAATTTCGAACAGTACTCATTCATACCTGTTCACCAGGATTCAGAGACTCGAAATCTAAGGAGTGATCAAACTCGGATAATGGAAGATGTGATGACCTGAAGTTTCCCCATTCCATGTTTATAACCATTTCTTCTGAATTTGGAAGCAAACCTTGCCATTTGGGAATCGCGTGTACACGTTCGATATAGGCTGCGTTTGTCCCGGTCCCTAAAATAACAGCGACGGATACATCTGGGTTATAGTACCTACCACCAGCTAGTGTTCCAACCGTATCATTAACCTACAAAAGAAGAAAAAGCAAAATCAACAATGAAAAACGCAATTCACTTGGAGAGAGGTTGAGCAGATATATAAACTCACAAGTGCTGCAATTCGCATGTCAAGCCCAACTCTTTCCAAGGCTTTCTTAAGTTCCTCAACAACATCTTGTCCAACCTAAGCAACCAAGATAAGATCATCAAGAAAAATAAAGGAAACTAAGCATTAAAAGAAAGGGTATCGAGCGCGTAACTGCTTCTTCGATGGAGAATCCTTTGGTCCATTTGATGAGTGTACCACCGGACAAAGATGTCTGATTAACCGGAAACGAGAAAGTGAAACCTAATTCCCTTTGTCTACCTGCTGGTGGGTGAAAGTCTTCGCCTTCTGTTGCGACAAACTTTGCAAGTGCTTCAGCGATGAAATTGAATAACTCCTGAATCCATCATTTATTATTGTCAAAACCAAAGACAATGTAAAAGATTGAGCTTTTTGAGAAACAGAAACTGACATCTGAACCACCAGTCATCCAATGAGGAGGAATCGAAACTTCTTCAAATTCTTGTTTAACAACACGGTCTTGTTTCCCGCCAAGAAGCACACGCATCACACGGAAGTTTGTTCCGCCTAGATCCAGTGCATAAAAGAGACCCTTTTCATCCCTGTTATAAGGTTAGGTTTAGATTCTCTTGAATTACAACATCAAATGAGAAGGACTAAAATGAATGAAAGAAAATTCGAAAAGAAAGCTAAAATGAAGCTTGATATAAGCGACAAGAGTTTATGATTCAATGGGAACTGATCTGGATTCCATGGATACGTAAATGAATATCGATAAGAAAAGTCAATGAAATGATACGAAATGAGCAAAAGACATGCAACTGAATCTCAAAGACAGAGGAAACTCATTTAGTAGCATTATCGATATTCCTCAGTTTTAAAACGATTGGAGAACAGAGAAACGTACCCAGAAGGAAGATTGTCAACGTAGCTGATGAGCATCTTGAGTTTACTGCCACCGTCCGATGCTAGACCGGCGTGCATCTCAACGGTCATAGCTTCTGCCACCTGCCTCAGCGTCGCGATCGGAGTCGCACAATCCTCCGCGAATGCCCTCAGGATCGACAACACGCGTCTCCACTTCCCAGAGCTCTGCATCCGCCGACGAACCACCAGAACCGCCACCGCACATACAGCCGCCGTGCATACAACTGTCGCTCCAACCGCCACTTTACCCATTTCGCCGAATTGTCCCACAACCAATCTAACCAGATTTCGATCCCAGAAGCAAATCCCCGATTCAGTGAGAAGATAAGAACTCTGGATCGATCAAACACCGATCTATTCGAGCTTGTTGTTCGCCAAACAGTGTAGAAACCACGTAAGCGTTTCTCTTCTTCTCCGCAAACTATGGAAACCAAAAAAAAAAAATAAACGCTAATTTTGGAATTTTTTTTTTTTTTTTTTCTTCTGCTAAATTTGGGCTTATGGCCGAATTGACCTAGTTGATATTAATTTGGGCTCGTTGAAGCCTCAGATAGAATCCAAAACGAGTATAAGTGAGCTAAGATTTGAGATTAAAGTTACGCCTACTATGAAATTAGTGGTGATTTTTAAAAAAATATTGATATGGAATAATTAATTGATGTCTATCAAATAATATCCTTTTATAGTAAACTTATATAAGTTACTCTGTTTATATTCTTCCTATACTAATCCAACTCAATGATTTGAATAAGATACACTATAGAGCTCATAAAAGTGTAAGACTTTATAAAGAACGGACTAAGATTCAACATGATAAGAAGATCATACCGCGGGATATTCAGCTAAACACTCAAATACTCTTGTTTAATTCAAGAGTCATACTTTTTTCGGGTAAACTTAGATCACGTTAGTCCGCTCTTTTTACTGTCAAAGAAGTTAAGCAATATGGAGCTATAGTTTTGACTGGTAAGGATGGGGTAAGTTTTATTGTGAATGGACAGAGAGTAAAGCCTTATTATGAAGATACCCCCAACCAAGAAGATTGTTATGCATCTTCAGGAAGCTACCCCGAGCCCACTTTGATCACCTTCATAGTCAAGTTATTGACTTTTAAACAAGCGTTGAAATGGAAGGCAACCCACTAATACGTTTTTCTGTCTATTATTTTTTAGTTGTTTTTTATTTATAGGCGAGGAGATTCAGTAAAAATCGATCAATCGGGACCCTTACGTCAGTCTCCCGACTCCACTTTCTGGGGTAACCCGATTTTCTATTTTGTTTTCATCTTTGTTCTATAACATCCTAGGATAGTGCGGTTAGGAAAATTTCCTATGATATCATTTTGCACTTGAACCTTTGAGAACTTGGTCGACAGCGAGGCTATGAAAATTTCCTAAGATGCCATTATTCGCCTAAGCCTTGAGAGAAATTCAAAAAAGAAAAGTAATTAAATAACTAAGTCTGGGGGAGAGTAAAGAAAACATGTGTGTTCAAACGTTGTTATCTTAGTATTGAAAAGGAGAAGAACTTGTTTTTTGGGCAATGCTTTTTTGATGATGAATTGGCAGTGAATGAGGTTTGGATAAATTGAATTGTGAGATTGTGGTGAAAATTTGGAAAAATTGCTAAGCTCAAGGGAAGTACATGGTGGTATTGACTTGACTGGTTGTTCTAATGAGTTTCCAATGTTTTCAACACTTTTTCCAGCAACCTTAATTTATATTTGCTTGAGGACAAGCAAAAGTTTAAGTCTGGGGGAGTTTGATGTTTCATGAATTTTACTGGTTTTCTATCATGATATATGTGCTTTTATGGAGTATTTCTAGTATTTTTGGAGTTTTTTTATAGGTTATACAATAAATTGATGTTTTAGAACAAAAGAAGCCAAAAGGAAGAGATTTGGAGTAAGACTAGCAAGGAGAGATGCAGGGACATAATCTGAAGTTTAGAAGTTGACTGACCTTTGACCGACCTATAGGGAGAATCAGGAGACAATTACATATCAATTTGTAGGCACGAGAGTTAAATTTCTTTTCCAATTAGAATAAGTCTTATTGGACATATGAAGCCTAATATATGGACGTTTTACTGAAGACATGTCATTCTAACGAAATTTACAAGACTTGCCCGTTTAGCTTCAACCAGGTCCGGCTCAAGTTTTAAGGAGGTTCTACCCTAGGACCGACCTAAGAAGCTATAAAAGAAGCTCTCCATCTGCAGAAGAAGCGACGCTCATTTTTCATTCACAAGCAATCAATCACACACAAGCTTTTGTTTCCATTCATTGTTAGTAGTTACCTAGGTTTTTACTCTTTCCATTTAATACTAGGCTCTGAAGAAGTTAAAAGGTTGTCTTTTACTCATATTGAGAGCCACAATCCTCAGATCTTCTATGGTCTATTTTGATCTTGTATGTAACTCATCTATCTAATGATGATTTGTGATACCAGAATCATGTCTAAGTAGTCACCTCATTAGATCTAGTGTTTTCTTATGGTTTTCTATGAATTGCTAAGATAGTTTTAAATCAATCAAATTTTATCCCTAAAGGGTTCTTCCCTACAGTTGCCCTTAACTGATTTAGCGGAACCACACATCGTCTTTTATCAAATTCAGCCGAGACCTGATAGCAGAGATGCATCAGTGATTGCCTTATCTCTCTGTAGTGGACAAGGTACGTTCCGTGTCATAGCCATCACTTGTTTGGATACCTTGTGAATAGATATATCTCGATTCTACTTCTTGTTTATCTTCAGGGACAATCCAAAAGAACTTTTGAGATTTAGGTTTTTAAACAAAGGTGCTGCCATAATACACCCTTAGGGCATCATATCATTCAGTGTCTAGAGTTCTAGAATCAAAAGAATTCACGAGATGAACAGTAGAATTCACGAGATGAAGCATTTTGGAAAGACTTAGATGATTTGGAGCAAAAATGGAGAAATTATCGAGAAGAACTGAAGTCGACCGACTCGTAAAGGTCGGCCAGAAGAAAGGAAAATTTTTTATGGATTTTTCTCCAAACCCTAATTTTTCAAGGATTCATTTTCGACCCCATGCCCAACTACTGGGCTATAAATACACTCATAAACTATGATATTAAGTCAAGCCTTCAAGAAGCAATCACGCTTTGAAGATCTAAAAGCAAAAGTCACTCAAAACTGTCATCCTTGCCTCAAGAAGTTAATTTGTTCTTAAGGTCCTTTGAAGTTCTACCCAACGAGGATTATATATATATATATAGAGAGAGAGAGTCACGACTTGTTCTATTTCTAAAACTACATTCTCTACTTTTATGCAAACTATTGATATTTACATTGGTTATGGTTTTGCTACAATCAAAAGATAAAACCGGATTGAGTGCTTAAGTCATAATTCATAGTTGCCAGTAAAAATTCCTAAATCTAATATTTCTCATAATCGAATACAAACAACCATTTTCAAGTTCTCTAGTTACAAGGATTTTCACTACTTTAGATTTCTCTAATTAAAAGATGAACCCTATCTCCCTGTGGGATCGATAAGCTAAATACTACATCTGTACACTGTGCACTTGCAATTAATTTTAGGTGAATAACTTCACACATCAACCTCCACTTCTCAGTCGCGAGCTGATGATCTAGTGTCTGTTGGAGCACGACATTCGACTAGCGTTATGCTAGATTACTTTGACTTACCGGACCAACCACCATTTGATACGACTCCTAAGGCAAAATATGAATAAAAGATGGAGCATCATAGACGTAAGAACAAGATGGTGAAGTGGTTATGGTTTTTTCTCACTGGCTGCACTAGTTCACAGAGGCCACACAAGCCTACCAAGAGAGTCCCTAAGCCACAACCAGAGGAGAACAAGAGAGGCCGATGAGACGATGAGGACGCGAAGATGGAGTCGACCGACCGATGTGCATAGTGGTGAGACGATGGTTTTCTCTACTGACCCGGTTAACCTTTTGGGTGTTCCGGATGACCCGATGATGATGCGATTCAAGCCGCCTGATTTCTTTGGAGGTACATGCTCTTCTGCTTATGATCTCCGTTATTTGAGACCCCGATCCCGCAATCCACATCAGTAAAGACGGTTTTATCTTTTATCTTTTATCTTTTATCTTTTTCTTTTGGATTTTTATTTTTATTTTTATTTTTGAATTTTTTTGTGTACTTTTCTCCTTTTGATTTTGTTTCACTGGGGACAGTGAAATTTAAGTCTGGGGGAGGGAGTGTTACTAATGATTTTCCCTTTGGTTTTTCTTTTAATTTTTATGGATTTAGGTTTATGAAATAATTTGATGACTGGTGTATCGATATTTTACCAGTTTTCACATGTATATTTTATATGGTTTTGGAGCATTTTCTATGTGTTTAACTAGGATAAATAGGAGAATTCACGAGATGAAGCATTTTGGAAAGACTTAGATGATTTGGAGTAAAAATGGAGAAATTATCGAGAACAACTGAAGTCGACCGACTCGAACTTCAGTCGACCAACTCGTAAAGGTCGGCCAGAAGAAATGAAAATTTTTATGGGTTTTTCTCCAAACCCTAATGTTTCAAGGATTCATTTTCGACCCCATGCCCAACTAATGAGTTGTAAATACCCTCATAAACTCTGATATTAGGTCAAGCCTTCAAGAAGCAATCACGCTTTGAAGATCTAAAAGCAAAAGTCACCCAAAACTGTCATCCTTGCCTCAAGAAGTTAATTTGGTCGTAAGGTCCTTTGAAGTTCTACCTTATGAGGATTATACAGAGAGAGAGAGAGAGAGAGAGAGAGAGAGAGAGAGAGAGAGAGAGAGAGAGAGAGAGAGAGAGAGAGAGAGAGAGAGAGAGAGAGAGAGAGAGAGAGAGAGAGAGAGAGAGAGAGAGAGAGAGAGAGTCACGACTTGTTCTATTTCTAAAACTATACTCTCTACTTTTATGCAAGCTATTGATATTTACATTGATTATGGTTTTGCTTGTTATGTGTGAGTAGTTTACTTGTTGGATCTAGGGTTTCCAATGGATTTATAGATCTTTACATCATTTAATATGATATGATCAGTATTGACTCTATACTTTAATGGTATTTGATACAATATTCTGACTTGATCACTTTGGATATTGATCTCTAGGTTTTGCTACTGTATACACCATTTTGTAGTGACATCATAACATCATTATTTAGTAGGTGATCTCATCCTTGTACAAACCAATGTTTGGCTTGGAAGGTCATGAACAAGCATATCAATACTTATTGCATGTGTTAGTCACCTTAGATTGAAAACCAATGTTTTTGGTCTAGTGGTTAGCTCATAGGTGTAGTTTCACGAGAGATCGGTAGTTACATACTTGTGTCTTATGTGTTGAAGAGTCTAATGATTGTTAATTAGGTGCTTATCTATATTTCCTGCAAATATCCCTTGGTTCAGTGCCTTTAATCCATAAGTTACCAAGACAAGATACTAGTTAGTTACCTAGATGACATTAAGCTTTCCATTTAAGAATTGAAACTCGATTTAATCTATGTGGGATCAATAACCTAAATATTACATATGTACACTATGCACTTGCAGTTACTCTTAGGTGAATAACTTCACACATCAATGATTTATCTTGCTTGAGCCTTTATGATTTTGAAACTATTGACTAATGACCTCATTTTACTTTAACCATGATTGAGTGATTCAACAGTATTAGCATGAAGTAACTGAATGAAAAACCAGAAAGCCTGATAGGCATTTTCGGAGTTCGACCCATGATTTTTGTTATTCAGCAAAGCCAAAGCATTATTTAGTTACGTCTGTACTACTCTTTCGTTATAGTTAGCTTTGATGTTTTGCTGGATATAAGTTTTGTTTAGTGATGAGATCGAGGAAAATTTCTGAGGACACCAAGTTTTCATCACTAGAAGCTTGGAATCAATACGGTTAGGAAAATTTCATGCGATACCATGATATACTTGAACCTTTGAGAACTTGGTTGACAGAGAGGCTATGAAAATTTCCTATAATACCACTATTTGCCTAAACCTTGGGAGAATTAAAACGATAAGTAATGAAATGAATAAGTTTGGAGGAGAGGTAAGAAACATGTACGCTTTAAGACATTCTTGTGTTTGGTAGACTTTGAGGTGAACCTATAATGATATGATAATAGCTAGGATGGTATCTGAGATATGGTTTTTCATTGTCGTCTGGCTAACTCTAACATGTTCTTGAAAAATTTCTTTGAGAAGTACAGTTCATAATGGTTTTATTGAGATAATGTTGAAGTCACAAGGAAAGAAATGGTTACTGAAAAATGATGGTCTAGTCATATTTTTTATTGGATTTTTAACCTCACTAGTTTAGCTCTTTGTTTGCTCGAGGATGAGTAAAAGCTAAGTCTGGGGGAGTTTGATGTATCGATATTTTTACTGGTTTTCACATACAATTTTTACATGGTTTTGGAGCAGTTTCCACGTTTTAATCAGGAAAAATATGATAATTCAGGAGATGGAGCATATGGGGAAGACTTGGATGATTTGGAGCGAAAATGGAGAATTTATCGAAGAAGACAGAAGCCGGCTGACTAGAGCATTAGTCGGTCGACTCGTTTAGCTCGGTCAGAAGAAAGGAAAATTTTTGTGGATTTTTCTCCAAACCCTAATGTCTTAAGGATTCATTGCCGACCCATGCACGTATATTGAGCTATATATACTCTCCTAAAATCAAGGATTAGGTCAAGTCTTCAAGCAGCAAAAAAGCCTTCAAGAAGAAACCAAGCCTTGAAGATCTCAAAGCAAAAAGTCACCAAAACTATTCTCTTTGCCTCAAGAAGCTACTTTGTTCCTAAGCTCCCTTGAAGTTCTACTCAATGAGGATTTTACAGAGAGAGACAGAGTCACAACTTGTTATATTTCTTAAACTCTACTCTAAAATTTTATGCAAGCTATTGATATTGATGTTGATTATGGTTTTGCTTGCTATGTGTGAGTAGTTTACTTGTTGAATCTAGGGTTTTCAATGGTTTTATCGATCTTTACAACATTTAATATAAAATGATCATTAATGACTCTCTACTTTAATGGTATTTCATACTATATTCTGACTTGTTCACTCAGGATATTGATCACTAGGTTTTTCTACTTTATACACCATTTTGTAGCAAGATCATAACATGGTTTTTATTAGGTGATCTTGTCCTTGTGCATACCAATGTTTGGCTTGGAAGATCATGAACAAGCAGATCAATGTTTATTGAATGTGTTAGTCACTTAGATTGAAAACCAATGTTTCTGGTCTAGTGGTAAATTCATAGGTGTAGTATCACAAGAGATTGGTAACTACAAACTTATGCTTTCTGTGTTCAAGAGTCCATTGATTGTTGATTATGTGCTGATCTATATTTCCTACAAATTTCCCTTGGTTCAATGCCTTTAATCCATAAGTTACAAGACAATAATCTAGTTAGTTACCTAGATTTACTTAAAGCTTTCTAGTTAAGAATTAAAACTCGACCTAATTTATGTGGGATCGATAACCTTTTATACTACAATTATACATTGTGTACTTGCAATTAGTTTAGATGAAATAATATGACTTTACGTTCCACTGCTCGATGTCGAGTTGAAGAATATGATGGTGTACTACTAATTGCTTTTGCTCGATGCCGAGTTGAAGAATATGATGGTGTACTACTAATTGCTTTTGCTCAGATTTTTGGTTTACGATTGAACGCTTGTAATTTGTAATTTTTTATTTTGTTCATTAGCTGATGTATTGCATGATTATTTATTAGTTTTAATTATCGTTAATGAGGAAGTTTTAATTCGCTTACAATTTTAGCATGGAGACTTCACGTCTCCTAGGTGAAGTCTCATTATATTTAGGTTAAATATGAAATCTCCACTTATTTTCATGGACACTGCAGAAGTCTTAATCCTTAATTTTTAAAGACGTTAAAATTTCAACAAAAAGCGATGGATTCGTGAATATATTTGATAACTCGTATGAAAGGATAAAAAATATTAGAATCTAAGACTTCAAGGCTGAACCTCAAAGTCTCTATTCACAAAACTTCTTGAGACTTCACTGTAAATGTCTAGACTGTAAATGTCTCTAGACATTTTTGGTGAAGTCACTAGAAGTTTGGTGCATAGAGACTTCACCCTTGAAGTCTAAGATTCAAATATTTTCAATTTTTTCTTTTTTAAATTCAAAATATTTCAATTTTTTTTATACGGTTGCAAAATTAACAACGATGTAAAACCAACTTTAATAATTTATGGTTATAAAAGGTAACACAATAAGAATAAAAACCCTAGTTGACTATCGATTCTCTCAAAGAGGTGATTCTTGTCGTCGAGCCGTAACCCGTATAATTTGCCGGAAATTATTCTCACCACCGTCAATGTCGAAGGTAAGCGCTATTCCTCCCTTCGAAATTAACGAAAACCCTACTATTTTAACCTTCTTAGTCGGTTCTCATATATTTTCTTTTCTGCTTCGCAGATCTAGGTTTAGTGTACGCTCTTCTTCCGCCGTTCTTGTGACCGACTGTAATCACTGTAAGTGATTCATCAACAATGCTTTATCTATTTTTATAGTGATTTGAGTTTTTATTAACATTGTATTTAGGGTTTGTTCTGAATCATCTCTAAGGTCTACAAGACTTCACCGTGAAGGCTCGTATATTCTATTCACTATAAAATTTCCTAATGAGTCAGAAAAAACCTTAGTGGCAAAAGAGTTTGCTGTTGTCTTCTACACTTTGGTTTCAGTTATTTAATGGGTTTTTTTTGTATGTTTTTGCTGTTGACAGAATATTGTGTACTAACTAAAGTAAAACTGAAAAAAGCTGAAGCAAATCCAGATTTCCCTTTATGGCAATTCACCAAAGGCGATAAGCTGGAACCTGATAGAAGCGTAGGCTACTTTAGCAAACCTAAAAAGCTGTTTAAAGCTCTCAAGAAAGTACTTGATGAAGTACTTGATGAGATTCATAACTCTAAGATGGGTGTCTTCATTGACTTCCACGAGCTCGGTGTCTCATGAGCATCTAGGCTGGTGTATTTCATTCTCGAATTCCAACTGGTGTTCCATAAGAAGCATGAGATATTGATCCGCATTGGTGCAATCCCAATCAGTTTTTCTCTTCACGACTTCGAACATATCACCGGGATCAAATGTGATTATATAGAACATATTATGTGTCATGAGGTTGAGGTAACTAGGAGGTGAAAGAATTCTGGGAGTGAGTCTGGAGGTTGTACCAAGCTCTGAAGAGTTGGTAAAAGAATGTGACCTCTCAGTGGTTGGGATCGGGATGATTGGTTGAGGTTTGGAAACTTAGCCATACTTGCAGCCTTTATTGATGCCAAGTCTCCCACTTCAGCCTTTGATGTTAACCTTGATAGGCTGGTGATGGATCTCGCTAAGTTTCTTGATTACCCTTCGGGAAGAGTGGCATTTCATAAGTTGATTTCTTCGGTGAAGGCTACAAATAGCACCCACACTTATCACATCAACGGGTTTGTCCAAGCTTTATCATCTTGGGTCTTCTTTGTACTACTCAAATTGGCAATAGAGTATAGTGAGCCTTTCCATGCTGAAAAAACACCACCTCTTATTGCTTATGGAGGAGCAAAAGACAGGAAGAACTTCCAGAACGACATGCTTAAACATGTACATTGCCGATGAGATCTCAAAATCATTTGAAAGGACTTCAAAGGTGAAGTCTCACTAAAGACTTCACGAGTGAAGTCTCTGATGGGATTTGGATGTAAGATCTCAGAATATTTGCTACGAGACTCCAAACCTATGTGGTCTCCTTTCAAAATATTTTTAGATTTCCATTTAAGATGATATGATCTCCCTATTATATGTAACAATTGTTTTTTCGTTTTTTTTTTTGGTAGAATGAAATCACCAGCTTCGTCTAAAAGAATTACAATTACTTGTTCCCACAGTGGGACGCTGATGGTGAGGATGAAAGAATTGTTAATATTGTGTAAGCAATGTGGAAAATTATCGAAGAAAGCTTGACGTTTTCGCCATAACCATTGGACAGCTGGTGGTATGTTGTCTTCAAACAACAAGCTGAAGGTGGTAAAGGAAGATCCAGGGCAGGACATTAATAGAGAGATGAAAATCGTTGAAGGACCCCTGAAGAAAGCTCGTCTTGCTGGCTTGGTCTATGACTTTTAGGAGTGCTTGACTGATCCACTTAAGGCCGCCGTTGATGCCCGTTTGAGGTTTTTTGAGGGGATGGTGAAGGAGCAGTTTATTGACTGTGTTTGAAGATTTCATTCCTCCCGCATAGGTGATAAATCATTGATTTTACCCGGATACATGTCTTTTATCGAGTTTTGATAGTTTCTTTAGATATTTATACAGGTCTAGCAAGTAAAATATGTTTTGGAACAAAAGGAGTTAAAGTGAAGAGATTTGGAGTAAAACTAGCAAAGGAGATGCAGAGACTGAAACGGAGGCCAAGAAGTCGAACGACGTTTGACCCACTTATCCACGAGCTCGAAGGCAAATTAGATAACAATTTGTTGGCATGGAAGTTAACTGTCATTTGTAATTGGAATCAAGTACATTGGATGCCTAAAACCCAAGATATGGTCTTTTTACTGAAGACATGTCATTCTGAGGGGTTTTACAAGACTGGCCCCTCTCATTCCAATGAAGCCCAACTCAAGTTTTAAGGAGGTTGTGACCTAATGACGAGCTCCACACCTATAAAAGAAGCTCTCAGCAGAAGAGGAAGGCACAACCCTTACATCCAATACAATCAATCAAAGAGTGTACTTGTTTCCAGTTTGTTCTTTTGCTTTGTTACTAGATCTCTAGGGTTTTACTTTCAAAGCTTTGTTCTTTGAGACTCTGGAGAAGTTAAGAGATCATTCTTTGCTCAATTGAGATTTTAAACTTCTGATCTTCGATTGTCTAAATCACTCTTGGATGCAATTCATTAACTCAATAATGATTTGTGTCACTGTTACTATGTTCGAGTACTTCTCTTGTTTGACCTAGGGTTTGCAAAGGGGTTTTCAGTGGATCATTAAAGCGGTTTTCTATATGTGGAATAAAGCCATGATATTCTTCATTATAGATTGTGTTAAACACTTAGAAGTGAAGTCATGAATCATAACTAGGTAATCAATGTCGATTTCTCTACCCTAGCACGATTGAAAGAAACCCAAAAAGTCTGTAGTGAACAATGTGCGTTCCGTGTTATAGCCAACGCTTGTTTGGACACCTTGTGAACATATCTAACTTGCTTATTTATCTCTAGCGACAAACCAAAGGAGACAATGAGATTTAGGTTTTTGAAAAAAGTCAATTCGCTAATACACCCTTAGGAATTTGAAAGTATAATGTGTTTAGAGTTCTAGAAGTCACCTAAATGGACCATGATCCATTGTTTCCCACTGAATTCCCCTGGATCTAATGTTTTAAACCTTTCATACAATCTACTGCGTTCACTAGATTGATTAGTTACTTGATTGAAACCGTTACACACACACTTGATTTGTTTGAAACAATCCTAGACTATAGTAATCCGATAATTAGCCCAGCTCTCTGTGGGATCGATAACCTAAATACTATATTTGTACACTGTGCACTTGCAATTAGATTAGGTGAAAACAAATTCACGCATCAATAGGGTTGAAGAGGTGGCGGCTGCTTTTACGGAGTTTAGCGGTGTGGAGCTGAATATGGTGCTACAAGAACATAATGTCAACCCGGTGGATCCTGAGAAGAAAGCTGGATCTTCTGCCAAGTCCACTACAGCTGCTCGGGTTGGTCTTCCTCCCCTTATCCCAAAGAATAACAATAAAACGAAAAAGAAGGGTAGTGTGGGAGAACAAGATGATAGTAACGTTGGTGACGGGGATACTGATGCTAAAGAAAATGCTAAGCAGGAGAGAAAAAGTAGGAAATTAGCTTGCTTGAATAGTGAAGATAAAACAAAATAGATCGAGTATCAATGTTCCCTTGATCTCTTTTTTTTAGACAAATTTTTATTTTTTATTTTTTATGATGTTGATTATGCAATGGTTTGGCTGTGGAATATTACAACTTCGACTTTTTTTCATACATGTTTTATGGGTTTAATTTTTCATTTGGTTTTTTCACACGATAATGGATGGTAGTTTTCATGAGGAAAATTAACCAAGTGTTGTTATGTTGGGTACTGAACATGCAGATGTTGATTTTATTGCCAAAAAGAGAGAAATACTAAACATTAAGGAGAAGGCAGGATCGCTTTTGGTTAGGTCAGTTGAATGACTAGTTTAAGAGGTCACAAGTTTACGGGGATCGTTATGTGTGAATTAATTCACCTAGATTTGACTGCAAGTGCACACTATACACTTGTAGTTTTTAGGTTATCGATCCCACAAAAAGTTAAGGCTAACTTGGATTAATGCAATGATTATATTATGAATGTGTGTTTAGTATTTAAGCAATCGATGTGATAGGTTGTATGCAAGACTTTTAAATATAAAGAAATTCAAAGGGCAAGAATGATAACGGTTTATTAGGTGACTTCTAGAACTCTAAACACTTGATAGTATGATGCCCTAAAAATGTATTCTGGCAATACCTTTGTTAAAAAATCTAAATCTCAAAAGTTCATTTAGATTGTCATGGAAGATAAACAAGCATTAAGATGCACAAGTTTGATCTATTCACAAGGTGTCCGAACAAGCATTGGCTATGACACTGAACACACCTTGCTCACCACAGATATTTCGAGTTTCTTCCAATTCGTTTATGAGAGAGGAATCAACCTAGATACCAAGACGTGGTTAATTACGTCACTTCTAAGTGTTAAGCTTGATTTGTAGTGAATAATCTCGTAGCTTATTCCACAGATAAAACCGTATTGATTATCCCTTGAAAATCCTAGAACTAACAATGAAACTACTCATACATGATGATGGCAACACAAATCATTATTGGATTAATGAATTGCATGCATGATACAAATAGATAATAGAAGATTAGAGGGTCGGAGATCTCAATATGAGTAGAACATCCTCTTAATCTTCTCGAGAGTGTCAAAGAAGAAAGCTTAGAAAGTAACCCTAGAGATCTACTAACAAAGCACAAGAACAAGTTGGAAACAAGTAAACTCTTTGATGTTGTGCATGGAGTATTCGGCGTGGCTTTATATTCTGCTGGAGACCTTCTTTTATAGCTTCTTATGTCGTTCCAAGGGTAGAATCTCCTTAAAAATTGGGTCGGGCTTCATTGGAGTGAGACGGGTGAGTCTTGTAAATCGCGTCATAATGACATGTATTCAGTAAAACATCCATATTTTGGGCTTTAGATATCCAATAAGGTTGATTTAAATTGGAGATAAAATTTAACTTCAGTGCCTACAAATTGATATGTAGAATCGTCTCCTGGTTCGTCGGTTAATTGGGTCAAAGGTTGTCTGACTTTTGAGCTCCAGATTCTGTCTATGCATCTCCTTTGCAAGTTTTGCTCCAAAACTCTTTATTTTAGTTCCTTTTGCTCAAAAACATTTTTTTTTCTTGTAAAACCTGTATAAATGCCTAAAGATACTAGGAAGACTCTATAAAAACACATATATCATGATAGAAAATCGGTAAAATCCATGATATATCAGCTCGACCTACTATAGAGACAACACTAAATTCCTAAACAGCTGCACGTGGGTATGACCATTTTGGTCCGATTGACAAGATGAAGAAAGCAGTGCTAATTGAGTTCTTGAAGACTTGCCCGTGAGTCGCATAATTTATTTTATTGATGTTCGGTTGTTGTTTCAATTTGAATGTGTGTGAGTTGTTTTTGCAAAGAGATCAAGAAGAGGCTTCCCAAAAAAAACTCCACCACATGGTGGTATCGCATAATGAGGACTTCCAAAAATTGATTTGGTGTTATGAAACTAAAGGTTTCTGTGTTATCTTACTGAATGAATAATAGTACATATATATAGGTGATTACATGATCAAGAGAAAATGAAAGTCTACATAAACAAGGAAAAGGAAAAACCCTAAAGGGTTTAGGCCCAACCGCCCATGTATGGGCCTAATGGGTCGCTTGGTCTTGATCAATGTATGGGCCAGTTATGGAGTCCATCATTTAATGATTTATAACACTCCCCCTTGGATGACATAACCGTGCGAGATGTTAAGAGATCATTATAATACGCTGGAGATGTTGCCTCATTAAAACCTTACCAGGAAAACCCAGTGGGACAAAACCATGGTGAAGGAAAAAGAGTACAACACGTATTACTGCCCCTGTTCTGAACATCACTGAAGATCCTTGAGTTTCCGCATCCCGATCTGATGCGTGAGCTTCCTTAATGTTGAGGTTGGTAAAGACTTTGTGAAGAGATCGGCTGAGTTGTCACTTGATCGAACTTGTAATACTTGAACTTCACCGTCCTTCTGCAATTCATGTGTGAAGAAGAACTTTGGCAATATGTGCTTTGTCCGGTCGTCTTTGATGTAGCCGTCTCTGAGCTGTGCGATGCATGCCGCGTTGTCCTCGTACATGATGGTCGGTTCCTTGTCTTCGACTATGCCACAATCTGATCTTATATGTTGAGTCATCGACCTCAACCATACACATTCGCGGCTTGCTTCATGGATCGCCAGAATTTCTGCGTGATTGGATGAAGTTGCTGCAATGGTTTGCTTCATAGAACGCCAAGAAATTGCTGTACCTCCATGAGTAAACACATAACCTGTCTGCGATCTAGCATTATGTGGATCTGATAAATAACCTGCATCAGCAAAACCAACTAAACCTTCTTTGGTTTGATTGGTATAAAATAAACCTAAGTCCTTTGTTCCTTGTAGGTAACGCAGGATGTGTTTGATACCGTTCCAGTGCCTTTGAGTCGGACATGAACTAAATCCAGATAGGAGATTCACAGCAAAACATATATCTGGTCTAGTGTGGGTAGCCAAATACATTAAAGCTTCTATGGCACTGAGGTATGGCACTTCTGGACCGAGAATTTCTTCATCGTCCTTCTTTGGACCGAATGGATCACTGTCCAATCTGAGGCTTCTCACAACCATTGGGCTGGTCAATGGGTGGGCCTGGTCCATATTAAATCTCTTGAGTACTTTCTCAATATATGCCAATCGATGCACAAGGATTCCATTATTCACGTACTCTAGTTGCAATCCCAAACAGAATTTTGTTTTACCTAGGTCTTTCATCTCAAACTCTTTCTTTAAATAGTCAACTGTTTGGGCGATTTCCCCAGAGGTCCCAAGTATGTTTAAATCATCCACATACACTGCTATGATTACAAATCCTTTGTTTGCAAACTTCTTTATGAAAATACATGGACTTATGGGGTCGTTCTTATAACCTTCTTTGACAAGGTATTCACTTAACTGGTTGTACCACATGCGACCACTTTGTTTAAGTCCATAAAGGGATTTGTTTAGCCTTATCCAGTGTTGTTCTCGGGAACCTTTCTTATCTTTGAGCTCAATACCCTCTGGTAATCTCATGTAAATTTCATTATTCAGTGGACCATATAAATATGCGGTCACTACATCCATTAGCCGCAAATCAAGTTTTTCTCTTATAGCCAGACTGATCAAAAATCTAAATGTCGTAGCATCCACCACAGGGGAGTATGTCTCCTCATAATCTATTCCTGGTCTTTGTGAGAATCCTTGTGCAACAAGCCGTGCCTTGTGTCTCACGATTTCACCATGTTCATTTCTCTTACGCACAAAGACCCATTTGTATCCCACTGGTTTTACATCGAATGGTGTCCTTATTATTGGACCAAACACATTCCTCTTTCTTAATGAATTCAACTCCACGTTTATGGCTTCTTTCCATTTTAGCCAATCAAATCTTTTGAGTGCAGTCTAATATAGACGTGGGTTCTTGATCCTCTTTCAAATCTTTTATCTCAAGTGCTACCTTGTAAGCAAATGCATCATTTATGTCAACATCTTTTCGGTTCCATTGTGTTCCATACATGATATAGTTTATAGAGATCTCATTATTATCAAGACCTTCAGGACCTTGAGATTTGGCGTCCCAAACCTCAGTAATTGGTACCTTAGGGTCAGCCGCGGCCATGTCTATAGTTTCCTGAACCTCGGTTTCAACTGTTGCACCTTTCTTTGATTTCCGAGGGTTCTTATCTTTGGAACCTACTGGTCTACCACGTTTCTTGCGTGCTGTAGACTCTGTAGCAACTTGATTGTGTTCCTTTTGAACATCAATTCGTACTGGTGCATTACAAGCTGGTATGTATGATTTTGTTACTTTCTTTGGGTCAGCAAAGGAATCTGGCAACTGATTAGCTAGCTTTTGTAAATGTATAATCTTTTGGACCTCTAATTCACATTCTAGAGTCCGAGGATCGTGCCATGTTAAGGATGTTTGATTCCATGAAATTTCTTTAACCAGCTTGTTAGTCTCTCCACCTAATGTCGGATATGCCGATTCATAAAAATGGCAATCCGCGTATCTGGCCTTAAATAGATCACCCGTGGTTGGCTCGAGATACTTAATAATGGTGGGAGAATCATATCCAACATATATTCTCATCCTCCTTTGAGGTCTCATCTTTGTTCTCTGTGGTGGTGCAATGGGTATATAAACGGCACACCCAAGTGTCTTTAGATGGGATATGTCTGGCTCATGACCTGTTAGTAATTGGGATGGAGAATATCTATGCTCACTAGATGTCCTGATGCGTATAAGCTCTGCTGCATGTAATACTGCATGTCCCCAAGCGGATACTGGAAGCTTCGACCTCATGAGTAATGGTCGAGCAATCAATTGGATTCGTTTAATGAAGTATTCAGCTAATCCGTTCTGTGTATGGACATGTGCCACGGGATGTTCCACACTTACCCCCATGGACATACAGTAATCATTAAACGCTTGGGAAGTAAATTCACCAGCATTGTCAAGACGTATAGTCTTAAGTGGAAAATCTGGAAAGTGGGCTCGCAGACGTATGATCTGGGCCAGTAATCTAGCAAACGCCATGTTTCTAGTGGATAATAAGCATACATGTGACCATCTGGTCGATGCATCAATAAGGACCATGAAATATCGAAATGTCCCACATGGTGGGTGTATTGGTCCACATATATCTCCTTGTATCCTTTCCAGAAAGTTCAAAGTCTCTTTAGTTACTTTGACTGGTGATGGCCTTACAATGAGTTTCCCTTGTGAACATGCTACACACGTGAGATTCTTAGGGATAACTCTTTCAATGTGTGCCCTGTGAATTTTGAATAAGCTTACGCATCATGCTAGAACCGGGGTGGCCAAGCTGGTCATGCCATTTAGTGAATTCGGTAAACATCTTGTTTACTGTGGCATTAGCTTCTATCATATTGACCTTGGCATAGTAAAGGCCAGCAGATAATGCGGGTACAGTTTCTAAGACCTTCTTATGGCCTTGGATGATCTCAGTAATATTTAGGAATTCTTTGTTCCCTTCACCCTTGGTTTCAATGTGAAAACCATTCAAACGAATATCTTTAAAACTCAATAAGCTCCTCTTAGAGCTGGGTGAATATAAAGCATCTGATATCTCAAGATGCGTGCCCTTAGGTAAAAGAATATGGGCTTGGCCGTAGCCTTCAATTAGACTGGATATACCCGCAATTGTGCTAATATTGGCGTTTCTCAATGTTAGATTCACAAAGAATCTTTTATCTTTCAAAATCGTGTGGCTTGATCCACTATCCACCACAAGTATGTTCTTGTCCTCTTTCATTACTTCATTAAACAAGGACTATGTCTTAGACATTACTTTTACTGAAAACTCGAAAGTAAATCGTAATTCATAAATCAAAGTCATTGAACATAGAAAGCAAATTAAAAGAAAGAAAACAAAAACAAAGCAAAATTAAAACACTAGATGTCGAAATCAATTAGCCTCTTTTAGGCAATCATAAGTCTCATACTCCATTAGGTCATCATTCTCATGGTCAAAGTCTCCTTCACCATCGTGATGAACCAAATGAGCTTCTGGATTCCTTTTCAAACTCTCTTGATAGAGATCAACAAGATGCTTAGGTGTCCTACACGTCTTTGCCCAATGGTTCCCCATACCGCATCTATGGCAAGAAGATTTGGCCGAGTGTTGCAGTTTGGATATGCCGCGGCCTCTACCCCGACTGCGACCGAAGTCGGATCGGTTTCCACGGCCATAACCACCGTAATGGTTTCCTCGGCCATTGCCACGACCGCTACCACGTCCGGACCATCTTCCACGGCCGGAGTGCTTATCTCTTTGGACATAGTTGGACTCTTTAGTCTCTTTAGGCTCTTTCTTGGCCTCTTCAGCTTTATTAGCTTCTGGTAATGGGGCTGAACCAGGAGGTCTCATTGCACTATTCATCATCAATAACTCATTGTTTTGCTTAGCAAGTAGCAAACAAGAGATTAGACTTGCATAAGTATCAAATCCCTTTTCACGATATTGTCGTTGTAACACAACGTTATTTGTGTGAAAAGTCGAGAATGTTTTCTCTAGCAAGTCATTATCAGTCACCTCTTCACCACATAGTTTCAAGACTGAAACGATTTTGAACAAGGCGAGTTATACTCATCCACGGATTTAAAATCCTGGATTCTGAGATTTTTCCATTCGAATCGGGCTTTGGGTAATAGCACCGTTCTTTGATGATCATATCTGGATTTCAACTCGGCCCAGAGATCCAAAGGATTCTCAATAGTTGGTACTGATTTTTGAGACTCTCAGCAAGGTGATGACGTATGATAAGAATCGCCCTATACTTTTCTCTTTCAGTGGTTTCATTACCATCAACAATACATTCACCAAGCCCTTTTGATTTAAGGATAATCTTAGTATCCAAGGCCCATTGTAAGTAATTATCACCAGAGACATTGAGTGCAGCATATTCAAGATTGTTGATTTTTGACATCTGAAATATTATGCGGTTTCAATCATGCATTCAGTTTTATCAATCTTATGCATGAAACAATCCTAAACAAAATTTGGTCTAGAATGAACAAGCAAAGATTCGGATCATATTAGGGTTAGGGTTTTAAGGTTTCCTATTTTGACTTAGATTAGGTTTTTCCTATTTCTTTTAGGATTAGGGTTTCACAATTTTAGGGTTTTAGTTTTTAGAGTTTTAATCATGCAACAAACAATCTAACAAACCTAAACCACAAATTAAATCCGGGTTTTGAATATCCAATTAGGGTTTAAAGTTTTAAAACATAACTTAGGGTTTTGAAAAACGTGATTTTTAGGGTTTTGGTTTTTAGGGATCAGCTGTTACCTTCACCGAATGGGGTTGAATGGATTGAACACGAGCTGATCTTTCTCCCGGGCTGGAACAGAACCGATCGCGAGTTTCACGCGAATTGTGAGATCGGGACGAGACGATCGCGGGCTGATCCGATCCGCGAGTTGGAACGATTTTCACGCGGACGATCGGATGTGCGAGTTTGGAGCGGAACGATCCGATCTTCACCGTTCTATCGAATTGCGCGAGTTAGGAACGATCCGGTCTTCTCCGATCGAATCGAATACACCGATCGGAACGAGCTAGTTGCTGCCGGTTTTGATCGGATCGGATTTTAGTGAGATTTTAGGGTTTTGGGGTTTCGAAGGTTTTAGCTTCAGGGTTTCAGAGAATCGTGGTGATAACGTGTTATGAAACTAAAGGTTTTTGTGTTATCTTATTGAATGAATAAGAGTACATATATATAGGTGATTACATGATCAAGAGAAAATGAAAGTCTACATAAACAAGGAAAAGGAAAAACCCTAAAGGGTTTAGGCCCAACCGCCCATGTATGGGCCTAATGGGCCGCTTGTTCTTGATCAATGTATGGGCCGGTTATGGAGTCCATCATTTAATGATTTATAACATTTGGGACATTGTGAGTTTTTGATTTGCAGTCTCAGCTTGAAGTCTTATCTAAGGTGACTGCGGCTTGAAGTTTCATTGGTGACTTCGGCTTGAAGTTTCATCTGAGACTTCAAGCTGAGACTTTTCGTTAGTTAACTTTAAAATGATCATAACTAGTTGTGGTGTTATTGTAGCAAATGGATGTTGGAGTAAATCTATTGAGGCAGCGCTACCATCAACATCCAGAGTAGTTTAGGGGTGATAGACTGATGTATGAATTATTTTTATCTAAAGTAACTGCAAGTTCACAATGTACATTTGTAGCATGAAAGATTATCGATCCCATAGAGAACCTAGGGATAACTCCGAATTCAATACTTTGGAATTTATCAAAGCAAGACATGATTAGTGTGACTAGTGCAACTGAAATAAAAGTAACGTGAATAGAACACATGAGTTTCATCAATGATTTAGGTGCGTTAGATCTAAGAAAAATCGCAGGAAGTATAGATCAACACCAATCAACAACCAATATATTCTAGAACAAAGAAGACATATAAATATAAAATCCTTTGATGGACTATACCTATGCGTTAATAACAAGACCATAAAGGCTCCTTTTCAATCTACGAGGGTAACACATGCAATAAACATATATATGATTGTGCATAACTTTATAAGCCAAAGGGTGCATTTGAATAAAGATGAAATCACCTACTAAAAACCATGTTATGGCTGTGTTATCAGATTTTAATGAAGAACTAATCTCTTATCCCCTTCAAGTGAAGGAATTTAATCAGGATTTTAATCATATTAAGAAATCCTATTGACAAATTCTATGCCTAGGATCATGTGTCAATTGAATCTAGTCATCAGATCTTGAGTATACCTGAATGTTATGCAGCGGAAGATTATCAGGGATTCGAGATCAAGGAGCGCCTCAAGTGCTGCGCCTCTACTGGTATCCAAACGCACACAAACTAGAAAGCTGGGATGCTAGTGCCGAAAGAGATCAAATCTCTGAAGGGAGCTTCGGGATTCTTGTGTTTTTGGTGGCTGGAAATTAGGTTAGGGCTCTCAAAAGTCGTGCATATCATATATATAGAGACTTAAGAAAACCTAATTAACCATTGGTTCAAAACCAATGATTAATTAAACCGAAAACCAAAATCAATATTCTGGTTCGGGCTGTGTGTCGATCGACACAACATTTGTGTCGGTCGACACACTCTCCAGAAACGCAATAACTTGATCATTACATTAATGATCAATCCCAACAAGCTCTATTCAGTTTGCTTAGGTGTGTGACCCTGTAGGATCATATAATACTAGTAATGAGTTCCAAACTCATAGATTACAAGAGGCTTCTAGCAAAGCATCATAATCACCTAGTATCATATGATTGTCTTATCTCGACAACTATACGCAAGAGTAAATACAAGTGTGATTTCAGGACATTCCCAACAATCTCCTACTTGTACTGGAATCAACTATTCCTATAATCCTTTGTCACTATATCTTGATCTAGCATAAGGCAAGAGCTCGTGTCATCCTTATTAAGCTAGACCATGTTTATCGAACTCTGATTTATACTGATAAAAACAAACGACTAACAATCACCTCGGTTGAGCGTGGCCATGCATTTCTCAGTATAAAATCTTCGATAGGCCCAGAGATATCTATCTCCTGTTATATAGGAGGGACAAATTCCATCTTCTTCCATCCATGTTCCTTAAACACTTCATGACATGCCCAGTAATGCCTTTATAATCACTTGTTACGGCTGACGTTTGACAAAACCAAAACAGGCCAATTCATATGTAAGAGAAACATGATGAACTCAGGTTTAGGACTACACTCTATAGTTGTAACGAGAAACTCTTATGACACTCATATAACATTCTTGTAGAGTTCTCATTAGCGGATCATATCCGATACTGTGTTCTCTAACAAATATCTATGTGACTGACTTTAATACCCCTATAATGACTCCATGAAATTTAGTCACCGGTCACCTCACATACTAGTCTCTCGCGGTTATTAATGTCCCACTTTAATAACCTTGACTAGGGACTCAAATAATTTATATTATCTATCACTTATAAAGTTGCATGATCAAGTCACGTACTTGATGACTTATAAGAATGTCATAAATTACTTTGGGACTATTATTTAATTATCCAATAATCAAATAATACATGAAACAAATTTCGTTAAAACATAACCAAATGTATGTTTAGATGAACATCATAACATAGACAGCTCCCACTAGAATTAAGATCACATCTTAAGAAAACTAATGACTAAAGCAGCAACATAACTCTTATGCTTAGGTCGTGGGATCTGCTACAGTGTCCTGCTTAGAACTCTTCCAACTAACTGCACTGTTGGTTAGACAAAAGACGTAACCAGAAATCATCTTTTTCCGTGTAACCACTCACCACAAGCTCATCACTTCCTCCGTACATCAAGAACTTAACCTTACTATTTCTCAAATACTCGGAGGTGTTCTTGACAGCTGTTCAGTGACTTTCACCGGGATCAGATTGGTATCGACTCATGTGTCGACCGACACAACCCTTTGTGTCGATCGACATAGCTTTTCGAACCTGTGTAAGACCTTATCAATATAAGGTATCTTGACACAGTCCAATTAGCTTATTTAATTTATCTCTATAGATTCTCAAGTATATCGTCTATATACAGTATGAGAAATGCAATTGCGCTCCCACTAGTCTTCTTGTAAACGCATGGTTCCTTTTCGTTTCACTTTGATCAAACTCTTTGATCACTTCATCGAAACGAAGATTCCAACTCCGAGATGTTTGCTTCAATCCATAAATGGATCGATGAAGCTAGCATACTTAGGATCAATGAAACCTTCAGGCTGTGTCATGTACACATCCTCTTCCAGAATCCCATTCAGGAAGGTGGTTTTTCACATCCATTTGCCAGATCTCATAGCCATAATGAGCGGCAGTTTTTAGGAGAATCCGAATAGATTTAAGCATAGGAACTGGGGATAGGTTTCATCATAGTCAACACCATGAATTAACTTGAAACCTTTAGCCACCAATCCAGCTTTGTAAATCTGTATGTTACCATCCACATCGATTTTTCATCTTGAAAACCCATTTACACACAATGGCTTTTACACCATTGGGTAAATCCACCAAAGTCCATACTTTGTTCTGTGACATGGGATCCCATTTCGGATTCAGTGGCCTTAAGCCATTTTTCGGAGTCAGGGCTCATCATTGCTTCTTCGAAATTCGCGGCTCGTCTCTATTAACGATCAACAGATCATGATAGTTAATCAAGAGAAATCCATATCTCTCGGGCTTGTGACGAATCCTTTCGGATCTGCGAACTTCAGGCACCACATGTATAGGCTCTACAACTCTTTGTAGATCCAATGGCTGCTCTTCCTGAACAGGCTGAGCAGCTTCCTGTGATACTCGAACCTCTTCGAGTTGTACTTCACTCCCACTGTTCTTCTTAGAAAGAAACTCTCTCTCAAGAAAGACACAGTTCCGAGCAACAAACACTTTGTTCTCGGTTTGGTTGTAAAAGTAGTAAGCCTTGGTTTCCTTAGGATAACTGACGAAGTAGCACTTATTAGATTTTGGGCCGAGCTTGTCAGGCGTCAAACGCTTGACACAAGCTTCAAAACTCCAAATCTTCAGGAAAAACAAACTTGGAACATTTCCAGTCCACATCTCATGTGATATCTTTGCAACTGATTTTGATGGAACCCTATTTAGCGTAAACGCATACGTTTTTTCTAGAGCATATCCCCAGAAAGATAATGTAAGATCTGTGTGACTCATCATTGATCAAACCATATCCAATAGGGTTCGATTCCTCCTCTCAGACACACCATTCCATTGAGGTGTTCTAGGAGGAGTGAGTTGTGAAACAATTCCACAATCTCTCAGATGATCACTGAATTCTTGGCTTAAGTATTCACCTCCACGATCTGATCGAAGAGCTTTAATACTCTTGCCAAGCTAATTTTGTACTTCATTCTGGAATTTCTTGAACTTTTCAAAGGATTCCGACTTGTGACTCTTTAGATACACATAGCCATATTTACTGAAGTCATCAATAAATGTAATGAAGTACTGAAAGCTTCCTCTAACACTAATGTTCATTGGGTCACACACATCAGTATGTATTAGGCCCAACAACTAACTGACCCTTTCATTCGTTTTGTTGAAAGGAGCCTTAGTCAATCTGTCCAACAAGCAGGATTCGCATTTCTCACATGATTCATAATCAAATGAGCCCAAAAAACTAACACGGTGGAGCTCTTGAATCCGTCGCTCATTTATGTGGCCCAAACGAGAATGCCAGAGAAAAGTGGGGTTCGAGTCATTGGACTTGAACCGTTTAGTGTTTATGTTATAGACATGCAAAGATTGGTTTAAAACATAAAACCCATTCTCTAATGGGGCGCTACCATAGAAGACATCATTACGATCAAAAGAGCAACATTTGTCTTTAATCGAAGAATGAAAAACATCCAAATCCAAACAAGAAATAGAAATGATGTTTCTGCTCACAGGAGGTATATAGTAGCAGTTCTTAAGTTCTAAAACCATGCCTGAAGGCGAAAAGAAAAGAAATGTTCCTACGGCTAATGCATCAACTCTTGCTCCATTCACAAGCGCAGGTCCACTTGCCCCTTCTCCATAGTTCTACTGTTTCTTACATCCTGCATACTCATACAAATATGAACACCACAACCAGTATCCAATACCCATGAGGTAGAACTTGGAGTAGTAACATTTACTTCTATAACATAAATACTTGAAGAAGAAGTCTCGTACATCTTCTTTATCTCTTCAGAATCTTCCAGGTATTTCATGCAATTTCTCTTCCAATGCACAGTCTCCTTACAGTAATGGCACTTATAAACATTAGAAGGGCCAGGCTTGGGTTTGGGCTCAGGCATGTCCGGATTCACAATCTGGACCGCCTTGCCTTTTGCCTTATCCTTATTTGGTTTCTCAAACCTCTTACCCCTTTGTACCAGATTTATGTTTGGGGTGCCCTTCTTGATGTTTATCTCAGCTGTCTTGAGCATATCATGCAGCTCAGTCAACGTCTTCGTCGAGAAAATTGGATCCATTTAACTTGTCCTTCTCAAGGACGGATCGCATGGAGAAAGTATTGTGAGAAGGAGTGGTCATAGCTGAATCAAAAGAAAGGAAAATGGGTTGTCATGATGTTCAAGAAATGAGAAATCTTAACCATTATGAAAACTCACATTATATTCAAAAAAATGTTTCCTCAATTTGAATATAACAATCCAAGATCCATACTTCACTAAAACTTGAGTGAGCTTTGGCTCATCGCCTAAATCTTAGCTTTCTAGGTAAACAACAACTTTTGCTAATTACATCCAATGTAACTCTTGGTCATGAATTAGACATCTTATGTCTAATCCACTCCTATGTCTCTAAGCCCAAAACCGTTTTGATGGCTTAGTCAAGTAAACCAATCTCTTAACTCACATGGTAACGATTACCATATGTCTTACTCATGTAATTGTGGACACCTTGCTTTGGCAAGCCCATCGCACAATGAAACGAGTCTAGACAGTTGACAAGATTGGAAAGACATCAAAAGATACTTGATATTAGTTTGAGGAACGGAACTAATACATATCAAATATGTATCCTAGAAGTTTTAATAAAACAATCAATCTAATTGAGTTTTAATTTATTCTAGAATGCGGGTTTTTGAAATCGAGATTGAGTACATAGAGCATGTGTCAATCGACACTATATTAGTGTCGGTCGACACAACTCTAAAACAATCTGCGAATGCCTTGTCGATCGACACAACTCATCGGTCGATACAGCTCATATGTGTCGATCAACACTACTTTAGTGTCGGTCGACACACTCAACCCGAACAGAGCCAATCGCGAAAACCGATCCAATCGAATTGAACCAATCAATTTTAGAGTTCTAGAAGTCACCTAAATGGACCGTGATCCATTTTTTCCCACTGAATTCCCCTAGATCTAATATTTTAAACCTTTCATACAACCTACTGCGTTCACTAGATTGATTAGTTACTTGATTGAAACCGTTACACACACACTTGATTTGCTTGAAACAATCCTAGACTATAGTAATCCGATAATTAGCCCAGCTCTCTGTGGGATCGATAGCCTAAATACTATATTTGTACACTGTACACTTACAGTTAGATTAGGTAAAAAGAAATTCACGCATCAATAGGGTTGAAGAAGTGGCGGCTGCTTTTACGGAGTTTAGCGGTGTGGAGCTGAATATGGTGCTACAAGAACATAATGTCAACCCGGTGGATCCTGAGAAGAAAGCTGGATCTTTCTACCAAGTCCACTACAGCTGCTCGGGTTGGTCTTCCTCCCCTTATCCCAAAGAATAACAATAAAACGAAAAAGAAGAGTAGTGTGGAAGAACAAGATGATAGTAATGTTGGTGATGAGGATGCTGATGCTAAAGAAAATGCTAAGCATGAGAGAAAAAGTAGGAGATTAGCTTGCTTGAATAGTGAAGATGAAACAAAATAGATCGAGTATCAATGTTCCCTTGATGTTCTCTTTCTTTTAGACACATGTTTTTTTTTTTATATATATGTTGATTATGCAATGGTTTGGCTGTGAAATATTACAACTTCGATTTTTTTTTCATATATGTTTTACAGGTTTAATGTTTAATATGGTTTTTTTCACACGATAATGGATGGTTGTTTTCATGAGGAAAATTAATCAAGTGTTGTTATGTTGGGTACTGAACATGCAGATGTTGATTTTATTGCCAAAAAGAGAGAAATACTAAACATTAAGGAAAAGGCAGGATCATCACTTTTGGTTAGGTCAGTTGAATGACTAGCTTAAGAGGTCACAAGTTTACGGGGATCCAGAAATTTTTTTACTGGATGCAAGATATATACTCTTTTTGTTTGATAAAAAAAAATTATTTTATCATTTTAAAAATATTAAAAATATTTAAATCTTAGTACATCTATTTTTTTAAAAAAAAATACAAAAATCTCTATTATGTATTTTATTAATACATTTATTAGTAAATAAAAAAAATTTAATATAAAGGTAAAATTGACCAAAATTTATAAATATATTATAATTGCTGAAATATTTAGAATGATGAAAATTGAATTTAAGAAAGAAAAGAAAAAAAATCCTTGAAATATCAAATAAATTTTCAAAAGAAAATGACATGAATAAATTTGATTCACATTTAAAATTGTTCATAGTTATCAAATATTCTAATTTTACAGTTTCATCGTGTAGAAAGATTTAAAGCGGTATAGTATAGTGACTTCTAGATAAAAAAAAAAAGGATCATTTTACATGATTTGATTTTCTCTTTGCATTAACTGTTATAATTACTGTCCACCAAATTGAATTAGAAAAGGAAACAACGCTTTTAACAAAAAAAGGAAACAAAGCATGAATTTTTTTACTTTTATGGCAACGAGAATTGCAAAGGGTGCAAACAAAATATATGACTGGGTCTATTCAGTAATTTTTCTCAAAATTAGTAAAACATTTCAAAATTTTATCGGGTGCATGTGCCCCTATTCTCTATATGGGTCGGCTCCTAGGTCTTAGGGTAAAACCTATTTAAAACTTGAGTTAGACTCGATTGGAACTAAATGGGTCAGTATCGTAAATCCCGTCAGAATGACTTGTGTTAAGTAAAACGCTTATATCTTGGGCTTCAAGAATTCAATGGGCTTGATTAAAAAGTGGAATTGAAAGCTAACTTGCATATATTCGTTTTGGTATGTGGTTGGTCTCCTTGATCATCAGTTAAGTGGTTCAATTGTCGTCCAACTTCTGGAACACAAATTATGTCTCTGCATCTCCTTTTGATAGTTTTGCTTCCATTCTCTTTACTTTAACTCAAATTGCTCCAAAATTTCTTTTTCTTGTAAAATCTATATAAATACCTAAAAGATACTAGAAAGACTCTATAAAATCGCATGTATCATGGTAAAAAACCGGTAAAGTCCACAATACCTCAGAGCTCTATTTTGTTGGTTCTATTTTTACCTCGTTGTGGCGGGGAAAGTACGAGTTTTTTTAGAATGACGGCGGATGCTGACGGAGGAGATAGGGTGGTACCACCAAATGCATTAGATCTCTACATATGTGTGCATCCAGAGTTCTGCCAAAGTAAGAAGATATTGGGTATCCAGGTGGATGACATCTGCTCCGCACTTAACTTACGAGACAAACATTGGCTAGCGATGTTGATTTATATTCCTAAGAGACACATCCTTATTTGGGATAGAATTGTTGGGGTCTTTGGTGATGGAGTTTTGTAAGCTGCAGTGACATGTTTGTGCGAGATGCTTGGGTATATGATTAACCTTCTTGCGCCTGAGGACAAAAAAGAGATGTACCCCAATGTTCTCTACATCTATTAGGTGGCTTCAAGAGAAGTAGTTCCCTAGAATGACAAAAGTGGTGATTGTGGAATGTATGCTCTGAAGTATATCGAGTGTCATTCACTTGACATTTCATTTCCTTATTCTCTTGTGTGATACCAACATGAAAAACATAAGAGAGAAGCTAGCGGTCAAGGTATATGACGAGCTCAGCATAAAGGGAATAGAGACACACGACTATAGTGGCTTAGACATGTATGACGAGAAGTGAGCCACTGCTGCTTTTAGATCCCCGCTATTTTTGTACTTTCGTATATAATGTTTCTATAACTCAAAATACTGCGGGTTTTTTTTTGTACCAACAAGTCAAGGTGTTGAAACTTGATATGGTAGGATGGTCTCTAATGGTTTATTTATTTTGGATGATTATGTAGTTGTCTCCAATTTTTGAAAAGGAAACACGAAATCTTAAATATAGAAATTCATAGACAAGTCATAATTAAAAAAGGAAACACCAAGTCTTAATTAGATATGCTGAGTGATACATAAAAAAATAGAAGGTCATAAGTAGATAAAGAGATAGTTGTTGTTGAAAGATCAGATTTCACAAGGAGACTTCAGAGAAATACCTCACATGTAGAATTCATAGAGAAACTTTACACCGAATTTATCAAATGATTGAGACTTCACAAGGAGACTTCAGAGGAAAACCTCACATGTAAACTTCATAGAGTGACTTCACACCAAATCTTATCAAATTATTTAGATCACAAGGAAACTTCAGAGGGAGACTTCACATGTAGACTTTATAGAGAGACTTCACATCGAATTTATCAAATAATTGAGACTTTACATCAAGACTTTAGAGGGAGACTTCACAATGGATTCCAACACTTCTAGTGACCTTCAGCCTTGAAACTCTTAAGTAAAAATAAAACGGAGGAAAAAAATCCATGAGTAAAGTAAAATAATCATAAGTAAGTATGTTGAGTTTACATAGTCAGGTCAAGTTTACCCGAGTTGCCTACATTTTGAAGAAATGTATTGCTTGTGAGACTTATGTGGTTTGTCCTTAGTCTTCTTTTCAATTCCAAGCCACGTTTTTCACCTAGACTTCTTGTGTCTTCCAGGTGGACGCTTGACTAGGGTAGGAAGGTCCTTGACAAATTCAGGATCTTTGATATAGCCATATTTAGGAAAAATGTTGCTCGCATATGTTACGTACAAATAATCTTTTGTGTATGTCGGGCATACTACTGTAGACACTACCATTTTAATCTCAAGATCGGCACCGATAGAATGGGAACAAGGTATTTTATCAAATTTAAACACACCACAATCACATGTTTGATGTCGAAAAGCAACAATAAAATCTCTATATTCGTCCATTATGTGGAATCACCAACCATATATCCGTTCAACCGTTATAAATTAAAAATAATAATGTCAAATAGCCAGAAAATATTCAACCCTTTTGCTGTGTTGCGTTGTGAAACTCATAGTATCCTCTCGTCTTTAATAAAACCACCTTCCTAGCTTCTCGCATATAAATTCCAAAAGGAACGGAATGAGAAATCCTCGAGCTGGCTTAAGTGCGGAATTGATAGATTCGGCGATGTTGTGTCTTAGTCCTAGGAAGTGAACTCGTTCCCATAGATGCACATCCGCGGCCTCCAAGTAAGCTGCAAGTTTGGCTCTGTCTCACATTAGGCGTCTATGAATCTGTTATAATCGTTAAGCCTATACGCATACGCCAAGCCTTTGACAAAGTACATGAGATACTTTCCCTTGAATTTCGTGACTATGTTATTATGACGGTGATTGATGCGTGAAGTTATTCACCCAAAATTAACTGCAAGTGCACAGTGTACGGTTATCGATCCCACCGAGAGCTATGGCTAGTTTGGATTCAGATGCAAAAGTAACCGAACTATGACAATTCTAATATGCTAATGACTTGTGATGTGTTGCAAACTTTAAAAGAAACATTGGATCTAAAGAAACTCAGTTGGGAAAAACTCAGGATCACGGTTATTGGTGACTTCTTGAACTCTAAACACTTTAAAATACTAAATCCTATTGGTGTACTAGAAAATAGCCTTTATTTAAATCCCTAAATCTCAAATCTCTTTGGATTGTCGCTGGAAGTAAATAAGCTAATGTGCGAACAAGTTAGATCTGTTCACAAGGTGTCTAAGCAAACTCTCGTTTGACTTAGAACGCACCTTGCTCACTACAGACTCTTCCGGCGTCTCTATCTCCGTCTCCGGCAGAAAGATCGACCTTGATAATCTAAAAGTGGTTAATTACGTCACCTCTAAATATGAAACACTGTTTGTAGTGAAGAATCACGTGGCTTATTCCACAAATCAAAACCGTTTAGAATGATCCCTTGTAAACCCTTTGAAAACCCTAGATCCAATGAATAAACTACTCAGACATGGTTTTGTTAAAACAAATCATCTTTTTATGAATGAAGTGCATATAAAACGAATTAGACAACAGAAGATCAGAGGTTCACGAAGCTCAAATGAGAAAGAACACTTCTCTAACCTTCTTCAGAGTCTAGAACAATAATAAAAACAGTATCTAAAAGCTAAATCAATGGAAACAAAAAGCAAAGATAAACTTGTATTGCTCTGAGTTCTTATGGGGTGCGTCATGCCTCTTCTAGTGCTTAAGAGGTGTTTATATAGGTCGTGAATGAGTCTTAGGGTCTAGGGTTCCGCGAAAAGCCCAATAAGAAAATCTTCTAAATTAAGTCGGCGTCACAGTCGGTCGACTGCATCTCTTCCAGTGGGTCGACTCGGGGCTCGCAGCAACATTTCTTCATTTTTGCTCCAAATCTTCTAAGTCTTCTCAATTCACGTGGAAACTTCCATAAAACCTTCTTTCTAGCTATTTTTGCTCCAAAGTGTCTTTTGCTAGTAAATCCTGCATAAATGCTCAAAACATGCTACAAAGACTCCATAAAACCTACTATATCATGGTAGAAAACCGGTAAAATCCATGATACATCAAACTCTCCAGACTTAAACCTTTGCTTGTCCTCAAGCAAATAATCAAGGCTGCTAGGTAAAGTTCTAACGACTTTGGGAACTCATTGGGAAATCACATAAATGAAAAGTTTATTAATACCAGAATCAATCAAGTCAAGACCAACATGTACATTCCCTATCAACTTAACAATCTTTCATGCATCCCCCACGATTCACAAATCAATCAATCCAAAGCATCATAGCTATTTCAGAACCATAGGAGTACTGCCCAAGGAACAAGTTCCTTCACTTTTCAATATCATAATAAGAAGTCATAAAATTACTTCACTCTCCCCCAGACTTATTCATTTCTTTATCTTTTAAAACTCTCAAGGTTTAAGCGAATAGTGGTATTATGGGAAATTTTTCTAACCTCGCTGTCAATCAAGTTCTCAAAGGTTCTAATGCATAGTGGTATCGCATGAAATTTTTGCAACCGCATAGATCCCGAGTTTCTAGTGACGAATAATTAGCGTCCTAAGGAATTTCTCTCTGTCTCATCACTAGGTTTTAGTTAAAAACGGATTCTTTTCATTTAAATAAAGGAGAGTGGAATGCTATAGATATCCAGACATTCTTATTATGACATTGAACAAGGACTGACCCATATAGTTATGAAAGTGCAATAGCTCAGACTTACATGGATTTCATGACTCAAGGATATGGGTATTTTCTGGTTGATTGAATTGTCTCAAGGTTTTCCAATAGTCATAGACTCTAACTGTGTTCCTACATCAATGTTCTCAAGTGTGAAACAGAATGTGATTAGTGTCCCAGATTAATCATTGTTCCCTTAACGGTTTGACTCGATAAAAACAACTAAAAACAACAAGGCGAAAAACCATGAGATAAACAACAAGAACTTCATTAGCATGGATAAACTCCCCCAGACTTAAATTACACCGTCTCGGTGTAACAAAAGAGAGAAGATATCCGAAGTGAAATTGTAAAAGGAGCGAACGCGGTACCATGGAATTGAAGTCGGCCGACCCTAAAGAGAGGTCGGGCGACTCAGGTAGCGTTTAGTCCAGTTTTGCTGAATCTCCTCGCCTGAAAACAAATCAGAAACACCTAAAAATGAAAATAAAACGTACCTAGTGGGTTGCCTCCCACTCAGCGCTTGTTTATAGTCAGTAGCTTGACTAAATTTGGCGACTAGGGCCGAGGTGGAGTGGAAGCATTGCTTCTAGCATCCACTTTGATGATAGATAGGGGTTGGTTATGCTCATGAGATGGGTGCAAGGGCAACTGAAAATACTTTCGTACTGCGACCTCCAGGCGTGTAAAGAATGGTCATCCGAGGATGAATTGCTCTTCAGTTAAATCGATCGAGCGGAGTACAATAAAATCTGTGACGACTGCCACCTTGTTAACGCGTACTGTGATATTTCGGATGAATCCCATTGCTACACAGAGTGTTCAGTTCTCTGACCTTAGCATTAAATCACATTTTTCCAGTTTCTCCCTAAGTTGTTGCAAGGGTGGCAGATACCATATTGACTTCTTTCCCCTGAATAACAGCTGAATTGGGGTACTTCTTGCTGTTTATGGTGCAATTCATCCTTATAACATCGTCTTCATTACTTCCCAAGTTCATCTTCTTGGCTTCTACTTCATCCTAAGTGTGAAATAGCTTGTTTCCTTGTGCGATTTGAGTTCTTTCTCCAGAGAACGATAGTCGGTCGACTGGGTGCGCGGTCGGTCGACTCGTGTGTTCGTTTGATGCTCGCCAACGGTAATCGGATGTTGTGTTGCCTTATTAGTAACCAATGACTGGGTGGTCTTCATCATGATGAGATCATTTGCATTTTGGAATGCAAGATTGCTCGCTCTGCCAAAAAGGGTTATTAATCTGGTCATCTGACTCTGCGTAGATGTCACAAGCTCCTCCACCACTCTCTCTAGTGTCTTGAATCTTTCTTCCTTCACGAATTGGAAGTAATATGGTGGTAATGAAATCTGGTTCAGTGGTGGTGGCCGGTTGTAACTGTATGTTGTAGAGGTGTCATGAGTGGTTGAATGCGGATGATGGTTAATGATTCTCCCTTCCGACTCTGTTCTGAATGCATGATTGGCTGTTGCGGTACTCGCTTCGTTTCGAAATTGTGCTGAAACACTCGAAACAGCTTTTTGGAGTGGTTCTATTTCCTTGAATTGGATTGAATTGCTCGTCATGAACTGGTTTTTTCCTTTTTGGGTGAGCCCTTTTGATTTCTCAACAACTTTCTTTGTTCCTTTGATCTTATTCACGTACTGCGGGTTGTTTTCCAGTGACTTCACGTCCTGCATCTTGGGATTGGTGATGCTCATACCCGGGGGTTCCTTTGCTTTTACCTTCTGCTCGATTATACAAATCTTCATTCTCTTAAGTGCTCCCTTCTTGTCAAGAGATGGTCTCCTTTTGAGCGGCTCCTCAATCTTCAATATTCTTGGATTGGATGCTCCTCCTTGTGGTTGGATGCTGATGTTGAGATGGAAAATCGGTGTGAAACAACTCCGAAAGAGATTAAGTGCTCCTTTGCCCGAGATGTCGAGTCGATCGTCCCTCAGTAAGAGACGGTCATCTCCGTGGCGGTCGGTGGACTTCATGACCAGGTCGGTCGACTGCAATGCTTTGGGTTGTTCCTTTGTCTTGATTCCTTGATTGTAGGTTCTCCTTGGTGGTCTGATTACTTGAAGCATTTTTAGTTCTCCCCTGGATCTTGATTCAGCTCCTCTTTCGATATCTACTTTCAAATGAGGATGACTTCGCGGCTTCCCATATTGATTTCCTCCTCCAAGATTTTCGTTCACCATTCTCCTTCTTCTTTCTTCAGCGATCTCTTGTTGATTGCTCATACTCATCCATTCATAATTCCCATCTTGTTCCCTCCTAAGTGGTTTCATCGCGTTGCCTTGCATGGGTCTTCGGGTTGGCTGCTCCTGAGCCTTCCTTTCGCCTTGGTAATGGGCATCTTCTTCTCTTCCATGATTTGAAAGTTCAATCACTAGTAACCTCCTCTTGATCTCTTGGTTTTCCCTGTCGTGCCTTGATGCTTTGATTTGACTAGTACCCGTATTATTCGCGCTTTCACTCCTTACATAATCTTGTATTAGCTGGGTTCCCTTCTTGAAATTCAGAGCGTCGAAATTTTCATTGCTCATTGTGTCCAGGATGACTTGATTCTCCCATAGCAAACCTTTATAGAAGATTGAAACTAACTCCTTTGGATTGAAACCATGATTTGGGCAATTGCGCAGGTGGTCCTCCTGTCTTCTCCATGCTTCATTGAAAGTCTCGTCTTCGGATTGCGTAAATGATGCAATGTTCATTCGTGGTTCAACCAAGAACTTATCAATAAACATTTCCCTCTGATTTTCCCACGTCCAGATGTTCTTGGATTCAAGTCTCTCATACCAAAGTAGAGCTTCTCCACACAAATAGTACTTGAAAAGGTTTAGACATAACTTGTTATAGGTACCTTCATCCTTGGCAGTTCGTGCCAATATGTCTTCTACTTCCTTCAAGTGTCTCAGAGGGCTGCTTCTTCCATTCTCATAAGGCTCGATCTCCAATAGACTTCGTATCACCTTGGTATTGATGTTGAGCTCACTTTCTTTTAGTGCGGCCTTGATGTGGTTTGGATCATACCCTCGTCTAGGGTAGAAATTTTTTTCAAAACTTCCATCATTGGTGGTAGCATAGACATCATCTTCTAGTCCAGGCATCTCCTGTTGACCTTCTCTTTCCGTCTTGAAAGTAATCGAATTAGGTTTCTGTCTCCAGGTCGGTCGACTTCGTGGAAGTCGGTCGACTCGGGTCTGGTCGACTGGGCTTGTGCGGATGGAACGAATTGTTTCTCCAGAATTTGAGTTGATCATGCAACCTTCAGTGCTTTTTGAGTCGAGGATCTGTCTAGATTCGGTTGTTGTTTCTTCTTTTCTCTTCTCTTCTTTTGAAAAATCGTTCGTCAAGTTGTTCGATGTTGACATGCTCATCACTCCTTGTGCTACCTTGGCTTTGTCCTCCATTTTCTTGTTTTCAGAACTTTCAGCAGTGTTGGTACGGCTTTCGTTGGCTGTCTCAGTGGCTTCCTCCTCTTTCTCCTTATGCTTTTCTTTCTTCTCCTCTTGAGGTGGATCGCGAGTCGGTCGACTTAGTGAAACAGTCGGTCGCCTCGGGTGTTCGTCCTCTTCAATTGATCGGCTTTGCATGTCTCTTTCCTGATTCATCATGAGTTGTTACCTGTATCAAATCAGAATAAAGGTTTCCAGACGTCTCAATCGAAAAATATCTTGATGCAATGTTATGCGAAATCTTAATGCAAATTTCCTAATGAAAACCAAACTAAACACCGAAGCTCCCCGGCAACGGCGCCAGAAAAACTTGACGCGTGAAGTTATTCAACCAAAATTAACTGCAAGTGCATAGTGTACAATTATAGTATTTAGGTTATCGATCCCACAGAGCTATGGCTAGTTTGGATTCAGATGCAAAAGTAACCGAACTATGACAATTCTAATATGCTAATGACTTGTGATGTGTTGCAAACTTTAAAAGAAACATTGGATCTAAAGAAACTCAGTTGGGAAAAACTCAGGATCACGGTTATTGGTGACTTCTTGAACTCTAAACACTTTAAAATACTAAATCCTATTGGTGTACTAGAAAATAGCCTTTATTTAAATCCCTAAATCTCAAATCTCTTTGGATTGTCGCTGGAAGTAAATAAGCTAATGTACGAACAAGTTAGATCTGTTCACAAGGTGTCTAAGCAAACTCTCGTTTGACTGAGAACGCACCTTGCTCACTACAGACTCTTCCGACGTCTCTATCTCCGTCTCCGGCAGAAAGATCGACCTTGATAATCTAAAAGTGGTTAATTACGTCACCTCTAAATATGAAACACTGTTTGTAGTGAAGAATCACGTGGCTTATTCCACAAATCAAAACCGTTTAGAATGACCCCTTGTAAACCCTTTGAAAACCCTAGATCCAATGAATAAACTACTCAGACATGGTTTTGTTAAAACAAATCATCTTTTTATGAATGAAGTGCATATAAAACGAATTAGACAACAGAAGATCAGAGGTTCACGAAGCTCAAATGAGAAAGAACACTTCTCTAACCTTCTTCAGAGTCTAGAACAATAATAAAAACAGTATCTAAAAGCTAAATCAATGGAAACAAAAAGCAAAGATAAACTTGTATTGCTCTGAGTTCTTATGGGGTGCGTCATGCCTCTTCTAGTGCTTAAGAGGTGTTTATATAGGTCGTGAATGAGTCTTAGGGTCTAGGGTTCCGCGAAAAGCCCAATAAGAAAATCTTCTAAATTAAGTCGGCATCACAGTCGGTCGACTGCATCTCTTCCAGTCGGTCGACTCGGGGCTCACAGCAACATTTCTTCATTTTGGCTCCAAATCTTCTAAGTCTTCTCAATTCACGTGGAAACTTCCATAAAACCTTCTTTCTAGCTCTTTTTGCTCCAAAGTGTCTTTTGCTAGTAAATCCTGCATAAATGCTCAAAACATGCTACAAAGACTCCATAAAACCTACTATATCATGGTAGAAAACCGGTAAAATCCATGATACATCAGTGATATAGTAACATACTCCTCTCGTTACCATGGAAAAACCGTTTCAATGGCCTTCTTAATCTAGGCGTGTATGTCAAAAACTACAGTCCAAGCAAATTATGCGGAGACACATTCACTTAACTTGGTGAAAAATCTTTGCTATGATTCATCATTCTCCGATTCTGCAATAGCAAAAGCCAATGAGAATATCTTGAAATTCTCGTCATGCCCCCACGCAACTATACTTCCCAGGTAGATGACACCCATCAACAACCATAACTCGTCTCCATAACACAAAACATATATTTGAACATGTTTTCCTCATCAAGCACAAAATCAGTGACGGTTCCGAGAATGGCTACCCCAATGCGATATAGGTACGAAAGCAGTTGCTCATATACATCTTCCAGTGTTCCCCTCACCATTTTTTATGAAAATATCAAAGCTCTATAAGAAACGGTATAATTCATCTTCAAACCAAACTTATTATGAAGTAAGGATCTAAGCATTGATGGCATTACTCCATCGATTGGTTTTCATTCATCATAAAACAGTTTAACAATATATATTGGAGCATGACGTTTTCGCAAAGCTACTCAGTCACTAACCGAGCAAGTATGGTGTTTATTGTATATGGTCACATTAAACGCCTTTGGTTTGTTTTTCACCATACCTCTAACCCTCCAATCCTTTCACGCAGCGTATAGCTACCAACAACGTTTTCGTTGACTTAAACACTCTGAACACAAATTGCACTGTTAACGCCGTTAAATGGACCTCGGATAAAAGCCCATCCTTGGTAGGAAACTCGCATATAAAGAGATACCGTGCGGCCATGCCATTTTTCGTCTTCGGCCTTCTCCAACAAAACTTCCTCCCGCACCAAGAAATGACTTATCATCATCATCATTTTCACTACCATCATCATCCTTAAATTTCCCATACAGACTATGATTATCAAGGAAATCGTCTTTAACTTGAGCTTCTTCCACAGCATCGTCATCATTTACTTCACCAACACCCTCATCACCATCATAAATATCCGTAACGTTCGCTTCGAATTCTTCATAATCATTCCCATGGTTTTCTTCAACCTTTACATCACCATTTTCCTCTATGCTTGTGTTCTCGTCAGTAACCTCATCATTATTCTCATTAACCAAGCGACTCGCAACAAAAGGCGTACACAATGTAATTTACTTAACTCCACGAAAGACTGCACTTGTCTATCATTTGTGACATGTATAGTTGGGGTGTGAGAATCTTTCTCCATCACCTGCAACATTGCTTGCGGTCAAAAAATAGGTTAACTTGATCATCAAATCAGATTTCATGCCCATATTATAGTCGTCTCGTGCCATCTTGATTAGTTCACGGTGTGTAAGCGTCACTTAAAAAGAAAAATTTTCCTCCTTTAGAATTATTCACCCCAAAGTGCTACTTCTAGTCTCTCAACATCCATTCTCCATAAAATACATGTACTTAAACAATTTTCTGCCAAAAAAAACACAAAGTATAAACACATTAGTATTCGAATTTACGATTGAGACTTCTAACATATGACCTAATTATAAATGCCAAAATTTCATAAAATCGATTAAAGATAGAATATAGCACATTGATTTGTGAAACTCATACATATATATAAAAATAACTTATAAACATGCAAAAAAAAACATCTCAAAAATACAAAATAAAAAAAATAAATATATTTTTAAAAAATTTACTCATTGAGACTTCCGAGCGAAATCTCTTACCAGACTTCAAAGATGAAGTCTCAATTCTTTAAACCAAATACATAATAAGATGAGAAAAAAAATTTAAAATTAATTATGCGACAAAAACAACTCAAACTAATACAACTTCAAAATACCTTGTAACACACATTTTGGATTATGAAAAGAAAAGTAAATAATTACAAATAAGCTCAATATTCATTTTTACTTGGATTATTGTATGAAATTTAAGCGTGAAGTATGTACAGAGACTTCATGTTGAAGTCTCACTAGCGTTCCAACTAAAACTGGGTGAAGTCTCACGTAGGGGTTTTGTTTTTCAATTAACATGTGTTTGATTTTTTCTGAAAACTTCACCAGTGAAATCTCATTAACTTTTGAGACAAGTCTCCTGAAGGTAGGGGTCTAATTTTGCAATTGATCCTTAATTGACTTTTTTTGGAGACTTCAGTCTCATTGGGTAGGAGACTTCAACTATCAACTATGAAGTATATGTACGTTTAGGGACATCATCACTCAAGTCTCCCCAAAAAGTAACGTATAGTTTTGCAATTGACCATGTTTAAATTTTTCTTGAGATAAGGGTCTAGTTTTGCATTTGACAAAAATATTTGATTTATTATTTGAAAAATATGAAGTCTCCCAACTTTCTGATGATTTGAGACTTCACCTATGAAATTTTGTAAATAGTCAATGTTGGTAAAATGAAAAATTAGACCATTTTTAACGGAGACTTCAGAATAAAGTCTTGATAAAAAGTCCTCGTTTTGCTCAAATGCAAAATTGGACCCTCATTTTGAAAGTCATAGACCCCTTTTCCCAGACTTCACCCATGAAGTCTCAACTCCGCTTTTTCTTTTGTTTATTTTTAAATGAGAGTTATGAGACTTCTTCGTGAAGATCGACGAAAAACAAGTAAAGATTACCCATATTCGGTTTGAGCTCGTTTTAGCTTCCTCGACGACCAAGATATGCTTACACCACCAATTCCAAAGAAATCTAGTCGTTATTATGCACAAATCTTGGTAAATACGTTAGATCTAAGCTCGAAAATTTTGAAAATGATATTTTTAATCTAATAGATGAAATTGAAGAAGAAATCAACGAAATCAGAGCTTTTAGCTCAACTATGGAGGATTAATTTCTCTAAATTCGGTTGTATGAAGCATTTACAGTTCAGTTTTGGTTGGTAATGGTGGTTGGAGAATATTAAAGACGATGACATTTTAGTAATTATGTGATGATTGAGAGGATTATTTGGTTTAAAATCGTAACCGGATATTTTACATATGAAGTCTACGTGTGGTATTATCGTGAGTAAAATAAACAACAAATGGTAGTTTAAGACATTTTAAAAGCGTAAGAAAGAGAGGTCTAGATTTGTCATTGACTTCAATCTAAGGTCTAGTTTAACAAAAAGTCTTTATCATTAACACATTTATGTTTAGTTGTTTCAAACATGTTTATTGCAATACACATTAACTAAATTATAACCCGCGTTAACACATGTATTTTATGTGATGTCAACAATTTCTTTAGTTTTTATTAAAAGCTTATAAAATATATGATTTGAGTTATATTGAGGGAATTGTATATTTGTGCTGCCAATTTGAAAAAAAATCATTGTATAGAAAATTCAATGATTTGATTTTTATGGCATTTAAAATATATTGTTATTATATGATAATTTTTTTTAATCATTTCTATAGTTACGTAATATTGTTACTATTATACACAATAGAAACTAAAATACGAATAATACTAAGACATTTATATAAAATATTTTTAAATTAAATGAAAAAGGTAAATATAATATGACTCTTTTTGATGTATAATAACATGAAAAAATAGTGTTAAAAAAATAACATAGAAAAAGAAAAATTGAATTTCAAAGATAGAAAATACAACAAAATGAATGCGATAATTTTTTAAAAATGTTTATCGTTCTTTGGAGATCTGATTGTTACATGGCAAATCCTATGATTCCAATTATGCTAATTAATTATTTAAAACAAATGTGATAGCAGGAGACAAAATTAAAAAACGAGTTGAAATTAATGGAAACAAAGTGTTAAACCCATAGAAATTCTTAGATAAATAAGAACTGAAAATCAAATGATCAGTTTAAAAAACCTAGAATAAATTATAAGAAGTAAAGAAGTTCAGATTTCTTTAAAATCAAAATTAAATGACCAGTTTCAAAAACCTAGAATAAATTATAAAAAATAAAGAGGTTTTTATCTCCTCAAATGCTCTTTCAAACAATTTGTATTAAAAACCTAGAAAAATCTATATACGTGGGTTCAAAACCAAATAAAACTCGGACTAAAACACTTTTAAGCAAAACTACAATTTTTGAAAACTTGGGAATTCTAAGTCCAAATGGGGTGTCCGACACCCTGTTTGATGTTGACTGAAAGCAGGAAAAAAAATGCCAATCATTCGTCTTGTTCAACTTGTCTTCTTTAGATCTTTACTTGGTTTGGTTCCCTAAGCTTCCAAATACTCCATGAGGTTAATTCATACCTAGACCAGCAAAGACTCTAAAGGGACACAAAAACAATAGAAAAGATTCATATAAAATACGAATATCATGGGTAAAACCAGTAAAAATCATGATATTACGTAATATAAAGTAAACAAAAAGGTTCAAGCGTAGGAGTGAAGTCAAGAAATTTTCAGTTAGGGGAGTTAAAGTATATTTTTGACCGTTAGAGCTAAATTCTAAGTCAGCTACCTTATATATAATTCATTCTTTCATGTTTAGTGGTGGTTTTGGGTTTTCTATATTGTATTCATTTTCTTCTTCATGTCGAGTATTAGAGGGAAACGACTGTGAGAGAAAATCTGTAAGCTTCTTTTTCTCGAGTGATAGCGGTCCTGTCATAAGTAGACTGTCATCCATATGTGGTGGTAGCGGCGATTGAATTACCCTTGATTGTAAGAACACTATTAATAGTTAACCATTTCTTGTCATATATTTTGTATTCACCAATTTTTTTTTTTTGATATATATCATGGTCAATAGAGGAATTGATACGAAATCGCAAACATTATACCATAACTGTAAACGGGAGCCTTTAAAAAATGGGTGTCCTAGATGAATGTTTCAATGTCTACAAATCCAAAATACAATAGTTTATGAATTTTAATATAGCTTAGGATTGAAACACCAAGAAAATGAACAAAGCACGAAGAATGCAATTTATCCAATAAGTTAGGATGATATAATCTGTTTGGTTTTTATCTAAAGAAAAGTAAGTAAGAAAAATGAAATAATATGCAAATAGAAGCAATACTTAATGAAAATACACAAGATTAAACAAGTAAATATAAGAGAAATATATGGATTAATGCATGGTATAAAAAACCCAAATACTATGAGATTGGACTTTGGTTCCTATTTTTGTTTTGTAAAGAGATAGTCTAGTGGTTTTGGATTCTCAGCTAAATTAATCCATATATAATGGTAACAAACATCCAAAGTTTGTTCTAATTAGCTATGATCTCTCAAGAACATAAGATACTTAATGGTCATTTAAATCACTTCTAAACACCCTATCAACTTTCTTGGGAAACTAATCCCTTATACTAAGAATAATTTACTCATTTGGCTTTGGTTAAAATATTAAATTTAACACTGGACAGATTTGAGGTGCCCTAAGCTCAAGATTAAGATAGTTATTCTCAATTGAGCTAGCCTTGAGAATGAACCAAATCGTAGCCTCCATCCATAATGATGGTTTACTCATACATGGAGATAAGACTGTATCTAAGATGAGAAAGAAGAAAAAATAAAATAAAAGAAGTATAAAAAAATGTACAAATGCAAGAAATAAAATAAACTACTTCAAACTAAAAGAAAAATAAGATATCCATGAGAGTTTCTCATAAGCACCTTAAGAGAACTCTCTCTAAAACAACATCCAAAAGTATATCTGCTTTAAAAGATATTAAAATTAATTAAACAATAAAGAGAAACTAGGGTTCGTTTAACCAGATCGATTTGGTTGTATCTCATAAAATATAAGAAAAAAAGTGAAAACTAAATGTAGTATCTAATGTGAATGTAAGACTGTACATATGTTATTTCCTCTTCTTTTATAGGTTTTTATTCTTGTTTCCACTATACATTAAACTAAAAAATTCGCCATCAATAACTTGATCCACCCATTACATGTTTTTGTTGACCCACCGTATTAGCCACTGTATTTGACTTGAGCTCTGCTCTGGTTATCTTTAACTTGGGAAGAATCTTTTGAACTCAGTGTGAACTGCTAAGTTCGAGATTCCTTCATATTTTAGCTGAATTTTCTTATATATTAGATTCAATATTAAATCAAGATATTTGGGTCTTAAAAATTCTATATATAATTAGGAATATTTAAACTTTCTTTTCTTATATAGCGAATATAAGTTTGTGACATTTGGATCAAAATCCGGTTTTAGATCAAATTGTAGTTGCGTTCTAACTATCCATTTTTAAGAATAATACTTCCAGATCTGCCTCTACTATATGACGGACTCTACGTGATCAACTTTATCAGTAAATTTTGACAAACATACTCCGATATCCTATCCTTGACTTTTGTTACAAAACCAACATATTTGATTTAGTACGTAGTGTTGTTTGAAATATGACCGTGTGGGAAGCTAGCGATTTCAGCATCATTAGATTCTCCATTATGCAGTTATTCTTATTGGACTTAAAAGTCAACTATCAGTTATAAATTCATATATATAAATATTATTTATAATAATTATATTACTTTTCATATATTAACCAAGAAAGCTGATAATTATTTTCAGATCACCAGTGTGGTGGTCCCAATTTAGTTGACAAATATTGTTTTAATTTAAGAACGCTTGATCGAGTAAGATCACTCAACAGATACTTTAGATATCAAACCAGTATTAGATATCATACTTTTGAATGCCCTTTTATCAAAAAAAAAAAAAAAAGTATTAAATTTATATTTAATTAAAAGTATGTATGTATGTATTATTATTATTATTATTATTATTTTCTTACACTTAAAGAAAACTTTATAAAAAAACTTTGATAATCTAAACCAAAGGAACATAATTTACATCAATGAAATCAGTATCGTAAACAAAAACAATATACGTCAAATAATCTATTTTACCATTAAGTTTTCAAGATATATGAATAAGAGAAAAATTTTGGAATTTTCTAAACTGCAAAAATATAATAGTGGTGCCGCAAAAATTTATTAGTCTTCCATCTTCCACTAAAAGCATGTATTATTACATGAAAATAATTATTATGACCATACAGATTTGCTTTTAACCGAAATCAAGGTGGGAAGAAGAAACAATCATAACGCATTTCTTTGAATATTATCACATGTTCGATATTTTACGACATCATTAAAGTAAAATCCTCTAAAATACTACACTTTTACATTTTTTTTCCAAAATTATACATATGTCCTTTCTTAATTATAAAATTTAATATAGAGGAGTTGTTTGAAGAAAAAAAGTTGAGATATCGGATTTCAAAATGATACCCGTTCTGTTTTCTAATATTTTCACACATATTAAAAGAATAAATTTTTATTTTATTCTTTATTAATACACTAAAAAAGTTTTTCTATCTAATTAATAAGCTAAAATATTAGAGATAAAATAGAGATTTGTTTTAAAAATCTGCATTGGAATTTAAAAATGTAAAACGACATTCTTTGTGAAACAAAAATAAAGACCCAGAATGACAATCTTTATAAAACAGAGGAAATATTTATTAGTAACAAAGTTGAAACCTTAGCTTATCTTCAAAAAAAAAAAAAAAACTGGTGAATCACTTTTGAATTATAGATCTTGACTATTATATATTTTTACTTGTTTCCAATACGTACCATCAATTATTGTTAAAGTTTTCTCAAGCCTATCAGCTAGATCTAAATTTTTATAAGCGTGAGAATACAAGTCAGTCCGGTGATATAAGCTGTGTGACAGCCGGCGAGATGACACACGATGTACTACACCGGAGATTGTATGTGAGATCAATGGAGAAGATTCTGGATGCGGATATCAAGGATGCGGATATCAAGGGTGACTTACTCTGAAGATTCTGGAGATCAAAGATTGACAGCAATCGAAGATTTGGAGCAGAATCAAGACTATCAATGCGGAAGGATTTCCATATATTACAAATAAGGAAAACTTGGAGATCAAGCATAAAGAATATCTAAGAGATTTTCGAGTGTGCAAGAAAAGGAAACATAGGAAAGCTGCTTAACCATAAAAGGAGACGAAGACCTGTGTATGAGGGTCATCACTTCACAAGTTGTAATAGAGAGAGAGAGATCTAAAGCTACGGGTTTGAAACATAACATAGGGCTTAGATCATTTGGGAAGATCTATAGCAAAGGGTTCAATATAGAACATAGGGTTTATATCATCTGGGGATTAGAGAGCGAGTTCTTTTGTAGAAGAGCGATTTGATATTTCTTGTAAGTGTATCATAAGAGTTTCTAATCAAATCATATTCTTTGTATAGAAACTACTGTGTGTCATATCGTGTCCTACTGTGTGATTGCAACACACTCTTTGTCATTCCGCATTTTCGAAGCGATACGTAAAAGTTTAGAATAAAAGTAAGAGACTCGAGTTTTCTTAAGAGACGCATGTTGGAGTATCATTCTGAACTCTAGATTTACATTTGTTTTTTTTTATTCTAACCCGTTCTCATGATTCAAAATCATACCCACCACTTTTCTTAGACTACCAATAAGCATGTGATTCTTAGTGTTTCACTTTCAATAGGGATTTAAACGTGTTACGATTCATAGTGTACGATGTGGAAGGGAAAGGCTAGAGTCGTATTTTGAGAAGTCTCTATGCATGACCGGTTCTAAATCATATGGCGCTTAAAGCATACCAAGAAAATGATGCCCCTCGATTGCAAAAAAAAAAATGTTTCCTATGCGAAGCCTAATTTTAAGACTATTTTATCGAGTTAACACATATGTTGTAGTGTAAATCATTTTATCGTTTCCTATATGTCAATAGTTAAAATAGCATGATAGTTATTTTCATTATAATCTTAGGGTTTTTGAACTATGTATTTATATATTAAAAGTTAACACATTGAACAATAAGTAACACTTGGTCTTGTGGTTAGGAATGCTTTATTTGTCTTCGAAGTCTCTTGTTTGATACTGGTATTGTGAAATTCATTTTTCTCATTTAATTTAAAATAAAGAGCAAAATATACTTCTTTCATCTTCTCCCTTGTGTCTCTCTGCAACCCTAATTTAGCGGTAAAAAGATCGGAACAGATCTCATTAAAGAAAAGAAATTAAAATATTTAATGGTGTGGTCATAAAGGAAAAAATAGAGTAAAACATGGGATTCAAACCCAGCTTGCAAAGAAGGAGTATAACATCTTAACTACTGCACCAAAGAAAATTAGGTGTTGATTGATGTCCCCTAAAACTTGTTATACTCTTTGGCGCCTAAATCTCTTGCTTTATGGGTTTTAGCCCAGTGTCGACCCTGTCTCTACAAATATTGGTATTGGGAAAGGTGATACTATAAGGAGAATAGTTCTAAACTATTTTCCTAGATTGTGTAAAAATGTTACTTTAAATTAATGAATAGCCACAAATGGAATAGATCTTTTAAATGTAGGGATGTGAGGATGATGAAGAAAATAAAAGAGGGTGATATGGAATAATATGGTGAATGCATGATTTCAACAATCAAAATATGATTAAAGAGGGTTTTTTTTTGAAAAACTGTCATTATCTACTCTCTCATCAATATTTTATATGGTTTTACACCCCGTTCGAGTTTCAACCAAATTGCATTCTTCTCACAAATTTACTATCAAATTGCACCATATTTTCAAATTCCGGGTTTGACTCTTGACCAAACCACGTAAACCATAACCAAAACCGATTTTGACCCAGATTGAAGATCCAAAACTCGATTACATACCCGATTTGATTGAAAAAATAAAAATAAAAACAAAAAAGTTGAGAAAAAATTTATTTTTTTAAAAAAATTCAATAATACTATTTCATCTGAAGCCCATCTTTGATATCAATAACCCGATCATTATCATTTCATCTGAAGCCCATCTTTGATATCAATAACCCGATCATTATTTTTTATACGCTTCTTCTTCCTATCCCTTCTTCACTCTTCTTCCTCGTCTCTTGCTTTTTTTTCTTATTATTAATTTTTTTTTAAAAAAGACGCGAGCAGCTTCGGAGAAAGAGGAAGCTTCGAAAAGTGACGACGAATCGGTTGTAGATCTCGGCTATTGATTCCGACCCCGGCCTTGTTTTCTTCCTTTTATTCTCCAAAATTCAACTTGTGAAACCAAATCAACTCTCCACTAATTTTTATTTTATGAGTTCTCTCTTCTCCAAAGGGAATCATAGCGACGGGTCTTCATCGGAGAGAATAGATCGCTCTGAGACGATCGCTTGCTAAGCTCGAAGAGGTTTTTTACACGATTAAGATCTGAGAAATTGATGACGGCGCGATTCCGAGATTTGTTTCGAACGGCGGCAGCATCTGTGTGTTTTGGATTGAGAGGTGAGAGATTCGGACTGCTCACATGGAGAGAGCCCTACCGAGTCGAACTCGTCTAATGAATTTTGACGAACTATTGCAGATATCAACTTGATTCCTAAGCAGGTGCTTCTCGACCATGACCGGTCTCTTAGAAGTAAGTTCGTAACCACTCTCGATTTGCTTAATTCAAGAGAAGTCATAACGTATCCTTTTACTTCTCCGAAATCTCCGCAAATGATGAACCGTGATACCTTCCTGCTGCTTCAATATTTAGGAACTGTAGGTTTTTTTAACCTTTTTTTTTTTTTTTTTCTATTGTAGTGAGATTTTCAGAATCCTATGAATAGTAAAATCCATCCATTGCGTAGAAAGCCTCATACTGTTCTTTCTGTCTTTTCCTAACTTGACTTGCAAACATAACTGAGCTGTATCGGGAACACGGTGTGGTCCGTAACGTTGCTTCGCTATCTCTACGTCTTTTTCGAGAGATGAAGGATTTTTCCTTTAGGTTTCCGAATTGACGATGTCTTTATTTTTTTTATCATAGTGATCTTGACAAAAGAAAACCGAAAGAGATCTGAATCGAGGCGCGTCTTTCAAATCAGGACACAACTTGGAAGACGGAGGATGTCGAGAAGCGGAGTCAACGGGTGGCTGCTATCTTTAACCGGTTCTTCAGCACTTATTGACGAACATAACCGGGTGTCGAAGCTTTCAAGGTATAAGAGAACTGATAGGTACAATTCTTTCTCTTTTCCACAGATTATCCTATCTCCTCTTTTGTTTGAACTTGATCCATCGGTTGCAGAGGACTAACACATTGATGACGAGGCTGATGATTGGTAGAGGTAGCAGTGTGACGGTTCCTCGTTTTCTAAGCTACAGATCCATCGTCTTTTATCTTTTAATTTCGTGGGGAACTTCTTTCAAAGAAAAACATGAAGTGCTGAAGCTTCTCTTTGCAAACTGACTTGTAGGCGAACGAGCTCAGAAGAATCTTCTAGTCGGAAAGGACTATAGGAGCGTCTGGCGCGTTGAAACGGAACTTATTAGAATCTCTAAAGTTCGGAGCCCACTGACTCCAGGCTCATCAAAGTCTCAATGGCGAATATTAAAGGTCGGTTTTCTTATTCTAGTCTGAACCACACAACCTTGTTGTTCCTCTAAATGTTTACTTCTTCTTGTGGTGTTTCTCTCGACTTCAGCTTTAAGCTTTCTGTTTTGGTCGCAGAAAAATAAAAGGGAGCTACAACGTTGCTTGGAGATTCGAGAGGACTGGTTTCGAGATCCTGAGAGAGCCAGTTTGGAGAGCAGATACAACACCGAGATTGGAGACGATTGCTTGGCCAAAAAAACGGAGGTCATGAAGCCCTAGCCCTTCTTCTCGTTCTTTGTTCATGTTTCTTTTGCCCCAAGCAGGTGTAACCTTACAAAAAAACGCATAGCAAAGAGAAGAACGAATTACTCATGTATAAACAAATTAATTCGTTCATACAATCATGTCGAGAATGTGTATGCTCCTTAACTTTTATCCCAATAAAGAACAAGTCAACTTGTATAATTAATTAGAAAAATAGATGATTTAGCTTTTTGATGCGTTGATTCTTCTTATGAATTCGGAGGGTAATTCGGAGGGTCCATGGAAAAAATTCCATGGAGACGATAAAAAAACCCTAGGTTTTGTAAAAACCTAAATTTTTCTCTTCGTTGCCGAACGCTCTTTCGAGATCAACGAATCTCGAAGTCTCTCTACTTGGCGCGTCAAATGTTGATGCATGGGTTCGATTTTTGATTATTTCTAATTAAAAGGACCTATTTGCAAATACATCTTATTTAATCGGGGGATTAAATAGCTAGGTTCGTCTTGATGTGCAACCGCTCGGCAATAACGGAAAGATCGGCTCCTAAAAGGGTCCCCGAGGGGGTCTTCTTGTTGTAGCTGAACCCGAAGGCTGCCTATGTACCTCCGAAGAGGATCAAACCACATGTAGTTCCAAAGACAGAGGGAAATCCGAGCCTGAGCTCGGGAGTTTTGTGAATAATTCAGGCTCTTATGCTTAGTTGTAGTTAATTCTGGCTCTTAGGCCGAATTGTGAGTTCTCTCTATTTTTGGACTTCGAATCAACAAAGCTTCAGTTTATAAACCTGACGCCACAATCTTCCGAAATTGGAAGACCATAATTGGTCAAACTAGGTCTTTTCTTTCTTTCTTGACTCGAATTCTAACCCTATCTTGCTATTTTTTCAGTTAAACCAAGCTGCTTCCGAGCTCTCCCGCTAAACTTCTCTGAAGAATTCGAAAAACTCAAAAAGGAAGGAGAACTTCGGTGGGGCGACATTCTCCATGTTCATTTCTACAGAGCCCGTTTCTGGGCCAGTATGTTTTCTCCGAACTTCTCAAGTTATTCTCCCAAATCATTACTGACTTCGCAAATAATCTTTTCAGGAAGAGAAGACTGGGAAAAGATTGACCCTATTCCTAAAATGAAAAGATCAAACCTCGGAGGAGTTTCTGGCAGTAATCAAGATCTTCTTCTGAGAAAGAGACAAAACTCCGAGGCCGCCAAAAAGCAGAATGTTGAAGCAGCTGATGCTTATCTTGCTGGTAAAGGAAAAACACGCATTCAAATTTGAATTTGATGGTGAATACATGCTTTTTAAAGATAAGAAGAAATGCACCGAAACTTGCTGTGAATCAGACACTCTAGAAGCCCTATCATGTTCACTCTTTAGAGTAAGCAACAAACCCAAACATTTTCCTCTCCTAAACAGCTTCCATATTTAATTTTTTTATTTTCCCATACATCAGTCGGTAGGCTTCATCGGTAAATTGTTTCTTCGGTATGAGAAGAGGCTCACGGATTCTGACTTGAAGATTGGTTCCCTTCTCTCCGAGAATGAAGGCTTAAAGGGGAAATCTCTCGATGTTGAGAAAGCTCTTTTCGAAGAAAACTCTCGGCTAATCACCGAACTGGCAGAGGCTAAGCGTCAAATACTTGACATCTCAGAATAACGGGACATTAATAAAGCTATCTCGGACTCCAAGTGTACCGAAAGCTACAAAAAGGGACAACTGGATGAACAACGAGCGGTTTTTGACGCATGTCAGAAAAAGTTAGATAATATGCGAGGATCTCTTGGCAAATATTCTGAAGCTTTCAATAGGGCTAACGAATATGGACAAACTGCAGCCGTTGCTCTAAATCTTCGTCTTCTTCTTGACAAAGGACTCCCTATCTCGGAGGAGGATGTTGTTGAAGCCGAGAAAGAACGTCACCGACTGGCCGAGCTTGCAAATGCTATTTTGGTCCCGGAGTTCCAAAATGAAGATTTTAATATTTAGATTAATAATATTTGTATTAAGGCCTTCAACTTGATTCCAGTCTTTCTTGTACTTGTATATCTCGAATGTAAATAAAATTTTGTTTCTCGTATGTTTGGAATAGAATTCTCTTCTTTTTCTCGAATGTTTGGATTGTTTACTCGAAACCTCAAAATTTAATATTTTGAAATCCGGAAATAGCAAAACTAAATAAGGCGCGTTTTTCCTATTCGTTTGCTTAAAGTTTTCCAATAATTCATACTTTATCAGACTAATTGTCCAACTTTTGCATTCGGTAAAGAATGTGTAAAAATTTGTAATTTCGTACCTTTTAATCTCTCGGCCTTACTTTATCGGGCTCCGAGATTCATTCAGGCAAGTTTTTTTTGGTCGAGAACGTGATCAAGATTCCGTCGTTTGATTTGTGTGAATCTTGGTTAAATATAGTTGAGTTGTATACACTTCTTGACTATAAAACCGAGATTTATTTTGATGTTGTAGCTGAACCTCGTGAAAGGCTGCATACGTACCCTCGGATGGGATCAAGCCACACGTAGTTCCAAAGTTTGATTATTTGTTGACTATCTCGGATAGTCCGAGATATCAACTTTTTTTTTTTTTTTTTTTGGTTTGCGTCCGGGGAAGACTAGGCTATTCCCTTCCAACCTTTCTTGGTGCTTCTGTCTAAGTATTTGTCTCTTTCGAAAAGTTCTGTCAAAATTTCGGCAGATGTCAGCTTTTTCTTGTTAGTGGAGACTACCATGAGAGTTTGATCCGAAGCTTTTCCTTGACTCCGAGTGTCTCGTTGATGTTTATTTTCCATTACGAAACACCTCCGAGCCATCTTATGGTCACCTCGGACCATAAAGTATCCTTTTGGAGTTGGGAATTTCAGACATTGGTGATAAATAGATGGGACAGCTTCCATAGAATATAACCACGGAGTACCGACGATCGCATTGTAAATGGGGGCTATCTCTACTACATCGAACTTTACTATCTTTGTTATTCCTCCGGCTAACACTGGGAGTTTTATTGTTCCGACAGTTAAAACTGTATCTCCCCCGAACGCCGTCAAACGTTTCACCCGAGCCTTAATCTTTTGATCCTTGACCTCCATCTTCTGAAGTGTGTCTAGAGATATGACATTTACCAAGCTTCCCGTGTCGACAAGAATCCTTTAGACGTCGCAATCACCAATCTGAAGTTCGATTACGAGAGGATCGTTCTGAGGAGCATCGATCCCTTTCAAATCCTCGGTCCTAAATGTCAACTCCTTTTGCAAAGTAGTACTTCGTGGAATCTGATCCGCAGATAGTCTGAAGATGCTTCGTTGTATCGACCGAACAGAGTCTTCGCAGTTTGCGAGTCTCCCCATTATCATGTTAATCCTTTTCCTCTGAGTTGGAGGTGGTGAGGGCAGGACTTCTCCTTCTTTCGTATCTTCCCGAGAAAGTTGGTTTTCCTCGCCTTCCCGTGTTTTACGCTTCTATTTTTCTCGGTCTTGCTCAAATCGGATGGCCATTAAATGGTTCTTCAGATTTCGGCAATCCTCAGTTTTATGACCTGGCCTCTTATGATACTCGCACCAGGGGATGGTCGGATCATCATGATCTCAGGTATAGGTATCCTTTTGTGGGTTTTTCATAGAAAAAGATATCTATGATTTCGATTTGTTTTTCCGAGGTTGGTCTCTTTCTACTCCTCGTCCTTCTCCTTTCTCCTTTGATTTTATATCCTTGTTTATTTTGGCGGATCCATGCACTTTCGCAAGTTCGACACAATTCTCTTCAATTCTTATGTGGGTATTTGCTCGGTGAAACGAGTCGTTCATGGACTGGGGACGATGAGCAGACAGCATGTCCCAAAATTTCGATTGATACCACGTTGCCGCACTAAGTGCTCCGATCGCTAAATCATCATCTATCCTTATTTGCGAGTAAATCGCCTTGAATCTTTTAATAAAATCTCGGAGTGGTTCATTTGGTCCTTGCTTTACTGCGTACAGGTCTGATGCGGTAGCTTGTTGCTCCAGGTGCAGCATGTATTGTTTAAAGAAAGCTTCTCGAAGCTCGTCAAAACAACTGATTGAATCGGGGGGTAGACTAGTAAACCAAGCTTGTGCATCCCCTCTTAAGCTCTCTAGGAAAAGTTGGCATCTTCCTTCATCATCCTCTCCTCGTTGGAACTCGGCTTGTCCAACTTTAACTAAAAATGCCCTCATGTATACCGTCGGATCTCTGGTTCTGTAGTATGTTGGGAGTCTCAGTTTTTCATTGAGTGGTACACGCGCTCGTGTGATGTTGTAGGTGAACGGACTCCTTTCTGTTTCTACTAGTAATTGATCAAATTTTGGAGCGATGCTCGTAGCCTTATGAACCAAAGATCGGATTTCTTGTAGCTCCCTTTTTAGAATCGCGATCGATTGATCGGTACTCGGAGCCTGAGCTCCATCATCTCCACTTCTTGAGCTTCGGTGTATGGTTGTTATCCTGGGTTCTCTTGATCCAATCTGATCGTCTTCAAACGTTACCCGTTGAGAAGTGGCTCTTGCGAGGTCGTTCTGAGAGATTGATTGTGATTCTGAGCTCTCAAAGCTTGGAGTTCTTCCAATAGGATTGCGAGTTGATCAATCAGACTTCGGTTAACCCGTTGTTGGTGGCCCATTTGTTCTGTCATCCAGTCCTCACGTTGTTGTTGCGTTCTTTCTATCGCTCTTTCGTTGCTTGTTTCAGGGGTCGTTACTTGTTTCGGGGGTCGTTACTTCTACTACGTTGGGGATTTGATTCGCTATCAGGTGCTCCTCTCTGTTATTCGAAGATGGCGTTGTCGAAGGTTGCTCGCCTGATCAAGAGTCTGGCCGAGGTGTCGTTGACGTACTTGGTTGTTTCTGGGAGTTTCGGGCTTCTGCTGTCGAAGTTCCAATAGTTTGACTAATAGGTGTTACGAATCCCTGTTCACCAGGTTGACTGGCGTTGTCTGAGAATAGCTTAATTTGTCAATGATGGAGTCGAGATTCTCGAATAGGACTCTCGCTGATTCCCTAGCCTGATGGGTGTTGTTCTGAACCATTGCTTCCTCTTCATCGCTTACTTTGGCGGCCTCGCCGTTTCGACGCTCCTCCGCAGATGGTTCTTGTGTGTTCATCCTCTCGATTTCCGAGCTCTCTGTCTTTCAATCCTCAGAATAGATCCCCCCTTCCTGGCGCGCCAAATGTTGATGTTGGGTTTAACTTCTAATTATTTGTAATTAGAGGGGTTCGTTTTTGGGAATGAATTTAGACCAAAGACAAAAGAGAAACCTCGGAAAAGAGAACTTTATTAATTATATCGGTTACAAGGGTTTTAACTCGGAATGTCGAGTTAACTTTATCATAGAGAAGTATTAAACCTAGGTTATCTAGTAATTATTCTTCCCGATTCTGAATGAATTCAATTAGTGAAGAGGGGGGGTATTTATATATCCTTAGTAGTCGGTCATATAAGCCCATGAGCTAACCTCGAAAAAATGGAATATTTCCATTTTTCCCAGATAAGGGAATCTGTGATAAGATTTGATCTTATTATGTCTGAGCTTTAGACTTCGACTTGAGACGAAGTTGTTTACACCCCCGCTTCGGACACTAAAGTCCGATCATTCTTCATCGAGGTATCCCTCGGTCATCTGGGCCGAGGGTTCTAATGATGTTGAAGGGACTTATGACCTGATAAATTATCAGGGAAAGGTCGGCCGGGGCCGAACCTCAATTATCGCCAAACTATTGATAAGAGATAGTAACCCCATCATCAACACGCTTATTCCCTAGAAAGAACAGTCGTTAGAGATGAAGAACTATCAGCCTATCGCATACTGTTTTGTGCTATATAAAGTCATTTCGAAACTTCTACCAAATCGGTTGAAGCTTGTTTTTTCAAAATTTATCACTTGATATATTGTGATTTTTATGGTTTTAGAGTCTTTGTTTTAGTGTGTTTTAAAGGTCTTTTATAGGTATTAATAAGGCTAGAATGGTGCTTGGAACATTTGGAGCAGCTTGGATCAAAAAGAATTTGGAGCAAATCAAGTGGAAATTGAAGAAAACTTCAGGAAGTGCATTGATCTACACAGCCAAGTACATCGATCGATGCATCGCGATTTCCCCTATATGAGATTTTCCTTATTTTGTGATTTGGGTTTTGTTGTTTCCATATTTTTAGCCCAAAGTTTAGCTACAAATTTTTACTTATAAAAGGAGTTTTAGGTTTATTTTTTCATTAAGTTTTACTTTTGATTTTGGAGAGAAGACATTAGACTCTTGTTCTTGTGAGTTTTGCAACCTGAGACAAAACCCGGATTTTGTGGAGAATATTTTTTTATCCCTTTCTCTTTTGTTTTGATTTCTTTATTCAATTCTCTTATTCAAACAAGTATGTGTTCTTTTAAACCATGAGCGAGTGATTCACCAGTTAGGTTTAGGGATTCTAAGGGATTTATGAATCTAAATTAGGGTTTTCATCACTAGGAGTCTAATTAAGAGTTCTTCAATTAATCTGGTTATAGTTACTTAGATCTAACCTGATCACCTAGGTTTAAGTCATAGATCTAACTTGATCACCTAGGATAACCCTGTATACTACACTTGCCTTAACTGTGCACTTGCAGTTTTATTAGGGAAAACTTTCTCTACATCAAGTTTTTGGCGCCGTTGCCGGGGATTCTGATTAGAGCCAATTAACAATCTAGGATTAAAGTTTAGTCTAGGTTTTTATTTTTAGTTTATTACTTACGTTTTTCTCTTTTCCTCTTTGTCACTTTCAGGTCTATGCCTAAAAGCAGAACTAGAAGCAACACAGGAGAAGAAGAGTTAGTTGGCCTTTCTAATCAAGATTTAGCAAGGCTCAAACGCGAGAACAGAAAGTTAGCTAGAACTTCGGATCAAGAAACGATGCCACCAGCGATTTTGGCAAGGAATGCAGCAGGGGAACTGGTTGATGCAGAAGGAAACAAGTACAATGATCAGTTTCAGAGACTAGATGCTGCAGAACAACAATGCTGGAAATCCTGTTAAGACCTTGGCTGATTACAACATACCAGATCAGTTCTATGCCAATAGGTCAGCAATCAAACCTCCATCCTTTGAGTGGAATGATTTTGAGTTGAAGCTGCAATACTACACACACATGGGTCAGAATCCTTTTCAAGGTTTACCTACTGAGTATTCCATGGATCATTTGGAGAAGTTTGAAGGGATTGTTAGCGGAATCAAGGCAAATGGAGTGAGTAAAGACTATCTCTACTGCCAGCTATTTCCGTACTCTCTGGCAGGAGATGCTCTAAGCTGGCTAAACAGCTTGCCAACCGGTTATTTAACTACTTGGGACGCCACAAGGAAAGCCTTTCTCTTGTTTTTCTATGATGATGCTAAGTCAGAGGCGCTGCGAAGCAAGATCTCTCAGTTCAAGTAGGGCCCTAAAGAAGCTTTCAAGAGTGCATGGATCAGGTTTCTCAAGTACCAAAGGGATTGCCCACATCATGGATTTACCGAGTTGCAGCTATTGAGCACCTTTTTCAGGAGCATTGATTGGAGGTATCAGTCATCTCTTGATTCAGCTTCTAATGGAAACATTATGACTAAGAGTGCAAAAGCAGCTAAGAAGCTTATCCAGAATCTAACTCAGAATAGCAGCACTAAGAGTATTGATGCAGAAAGAGCTAATTCAGGAGCTGCAGTGAAGGAGGATATTAGTGAGCTGAAGGCAACTATGGTGAACATGATGAATATGATGAGACAGCAGCTAGGTGGACCAATTGACGAAGAAGTTAACTTTGTGGGAGTTAATCAGTTCAAGGGTCAAGGATATCAGAACAACATAAATTTTGCTGGGACCAACTATAGAGTAAATCCATTCGGCGGTATGAGTAATCAGCAATATCAGACTCAAAGTCAGCACACCGGTTTCAACAAGGCTCCTCAGAAAGACTCTACTCCACCACATGATCCTTACATGGATATGCTTAACACGATCTATCAGGAACAAGCTCAAATTACGGTGGACTTCAACAAGAAGATAGAGATGTCTTACAATAACCTCAAGGCTGAGTTTGATCAGTTGAAGACCCATGTGAAGAAGCTAGATGTCCAAATAGCTCAGGTTACAGAAGCTGTAGGAAGGTCTGGGAACAATCAACGCAGCTGTAATGCCATCACAGTGAGAGGAAGAGAAGATGACACACATTCAATGGATCATCAATGCAATGCTTTGAAGACTACGCGTGGAAGGGTTCGTGATTATAACATGAGGATAGATCCAGAAATAAAGGAGCTGGTGGGAGATAGTATCGTTTCAGATAAAACAGGAAACAACGCTTCTGAGAGTGCATCGATCGATGCACCTCAATGTGTCGATCGATGCATTGGTTTCAAGGAAAAATCGAGTGAAATTTCTGAGAGTGGATCGATCGATGCACCTAATCGTATCGATCGATAAAGTGACTACCAGTCTTCACCGATGAAAATTTTGACTAAGGAAAAAAGGGCATCACTTCTGAGAATGCATCGATCGATGCACCTCCTGGTGTCGATTGATGCAGTTCTGGGCAGGTCAAAAACGTGAATGTTGAAGATAGTGAGAAGTCAAAGCCAAAAGCCTACACTACTCCTTTGCCCTATCCTAAGAGTTCTAAGAAAGAAGTAGAAGAGGCTAGTGTTGATGGTGGGGTTCTACGATTTATCAATAGTTTGGCAATAATTGAGGTTCGATCCCTGCCGATCTTTCCCTGATAACTTCTCGGGTTATAAGTCCCGTCAACAGGAATATTAACCCTCGGCCCAGATGACCGAGGGATACCTCGGTGAAGAATGATCGAATTTGGTGTCCGAAGCGGGGGTATAAACAACATCGTCCTAGGCCGAAGTCTAAAGCTCGGACAGTATAAGATAAAATCTTATCACATATTCCCTAGTCTTGGAAAAATAGAAATATTCCATTTTTCCTAGGTTAACTCATGGGCTTACTAGACCGACTATTAAGGATATATAAATACATACCCCCCCCCCTCACTAATAATATTCATTCAGAATTGGGGAGAAGAAGAACTAGATCACCTAGGTTTTACTTTTCTTTGATAAAGTTAACTCGGCATTTCGAGATAACAAACATTGTAATCAAATTCATTAATAATACATCCTTTTTCCAAGGTTTCCTCTTTTTTTCTTACTTTATACTTTTCCAAAAACGAACCCCTCGACTTATAAATAATTAGAAGTTGAACCCAGTATCAACATTTGGCGCGCCAGGTAGGGGGGGTGTCTTTGAATTTTGGTAAGTAAAACAGAGATCTCGGAAAAAGAAACACCAATGATAACTACAACTCATGGAAGAACACGGATAACTCAATGGGATCAACCACCCATTGAGGTTTTAGATCAAAAATCCGAATTACCGACTCGGTGGACAAACCAAAGGCGTGGAGAAACTTCAAACGATATTCTAGAGGACGAGGAAGCGATTAATCAGGATTGCGAGCCAATAAACAGCCCTTCATCAAACTGTCTATCATCAGACGAAGCGGAACAAGGTACGGAAGAAAATCAAAACGAGACAACAACAACTCAAGAAAAGATTATCAGTAGAAGGTTAACAGATGACGAGCCGACTTCCATAACAAGTGACTCGATAGCAGAACAGCACCGTGAACTTCCGGATATGAAAGTTTTGCTCCATAATCCTCCGGCCAATATCCCACACCTAAATTAAGCATTCGAGAATACAGATAAGAACCCATCCGAGACAACCAAGTTCGGACCCGATTCGTTCGGAAAAGGGAAATTGGAGTTACCAACCTATAATAGAGTAGGAGACCCGAGGACCTTCCTTAAAACATTTATGATCACTATCAACAAAGCTCGGATTCAACCTTCTGAGAAGGAACGAAAGAAGTGCCAATACTTTGCGGAAAGCTTACGAGAAAACGCCCAAACTTGGATAACCAACTTACCACCTAATTCAATAAGATGTTTCGACGAACTACGGCAGAAATTTCTAAAGAAATATATCTTTGACCTCGAACGACCAGCAATGATCTCCGACCTTTACTCCATCAAACAAACTTCGACCAAGTCACTCCAGAGTATTATGAAGAGATTCAAGATAATATACTTCCAGTTAAATATCTCGGACAAACTAGCCATCGATGCTCTAATTAATTGAACGTGGTATGAGACAAGATTTTGGGAAGAACTTTCGGCTTACCGGCCTCACTCCATAGAAGATGTGTTTTACAGAGCAAGCGTATACATCAGGTCGGACGAAAGTAGAGCCCGGTTATCCGAGAACGATCAAATTACTTCGGAAGACGAAGAAATAAGAAAAAGGTTTAAAGAACCTTGCCGGCACTAAAATAAAACGTTAGAGTAGAAAGAAAGAGCTAAAGCGAAAATTGCATTTCTAACCGCCGAACTTCCAGATAAGTACCTAGAGCAGAAGAGAAAAGCTAGGACTAAAAGAGAAAGAATCCATCTGGCGTGGTGTTGTTACCATACCGCCTATGGAAATAGCACAGAAGAATGTCGTAACCTACCAGAGTATCTTTTGAAAAAATACTTCGAACGGGTTCCCGAACAGCCAAGCTTAAGAGAAACCCGAACCAAAAAATACCAATCGAAGTCGAAGGAGCGACTATTGAAAAAGAATCATCAAAGAAGGAAAGAATCTGATAAAATAGGATCCTCATACTGTCACAGAAGGGTAAACGTTATTTCCGAACTCCCTAGGGAAACACAAGAGCAAATCGAGCAGCAAACAAAGCCGAAGTTGACTCTACAAAAGGAGCTCGTCTTTACTCACGAAGACTTAGGAGGAGTTGAAGTCCCACATAACGACCATTTGGTGATAAAATTACAAGTTGGAAATTATGAAGTTCCCCGAATATTAGTGGATATCGGAAGCACGGCGAATGTCATAAGTATCAATATTTTCCAAGAATTATGGTCAAATTATAAAGTGTTCCGACTCTCGGGACAGTGCAACTCCCAGTGACGGTTGGAGGAACAATCAAGATCGTTAACTTTGACGTAATAGAAAAGCCAATTCTCTACAACATAATTCTCGGAACCCCTTGGCTATTTCTAATGAAAGGAGTGGTTTCAACGTATCACTAATGCCTTAAATTCCCAAATCCACTCGGAATTTTTTTCGGTAAGAGGATGTCAAGCCGAAGCAAGACATTGCCTCCGAGAAGTTCTAAAGGAGAAAAAAGCCGAACTTCCTTCGGAAATGAAATTCTAAATTTCAAAAGGCTCCGAATATAGAGCAAAAAAAAAAAATCGTTGATATCTCGGATTCTCCGAGATAATTAACGAAACCTCGGAACTACGTGTGACTTAATCCTATCCAAGGGTACGTAGGCAGCCTTTCACAAGGTTCAGCTACAAACATTTAATCTTAACTAGGATTCACTAAAAACAATAAAACATACGAAATCGATGCCTTGATCACGTACTCGATAACAAGGTTTATCCCTCCTAACATATTTTATACCGAATGTAGCTAAAGGTTTCGGAGCCTGATAAAGTAGGGCCGAGAAATTCTAAGGTAAAGTCAGGACATTTCCGCTTATGTTGGAAAACATAAAACTCATACCCAAAGAATCCAAGGATCTGATAAAGTAGGATCTAAGGATTAGAGGTCAAACCAGTCGAGGTTTAACTCACTTAACATTTTTCGGCTCTGCCCATGAACATCCGGTATTCTTTTGAAGGAATTCTTGAAAATGACCAACATAAAGAATACTCGAAGAATCTTTTCTTGAAAAGATAGATAATTTTGATCCAAAAATTCGATTTCGGAAACTACTATTTAACGGTTTTTGAAAAAAAAAATAAAAATAAATAGAAACAATACTACACATCAAAGCTAAAGGCATTATGCTCAAATTCAGGGAAAGTATAATCCTTGGCTTCTCGTTCAGCTACTTTGGCATCCTCCTCCACTTGCTTTAGAAGATCAGCTGGGATATTTACACCTTGTGAAGATAGAGCATTAAGTACTCCGAAGACTGCCTGGGCCTGACCGAGATTCATAGTCTTTTCAAATCCATCCTCCCGAGCTCGGATGATTTTCTCGATAGAATACAGCCTGTGCTGGATCTTCTCATCCATCGCCTTCTTGGTGGATTGTACCTTATGAGTTAAAGAAGTAGCAGCAGCACGAGCTTCCTTCTTCATAACCTCGACTTGGTGAATAAGAGAAGTCCGGTCAACCTCCAAAGCTTCATTCTTCTTTTCAAGAGTGTCGATATAATCATTTTTCTCCCTCAGCAAGCCTTGGTACTCACCCACGATGAGACAAGTGTTCCGAGATTCCTGAAAAACAAAATTTGTTAAGACCTCGGAATATTGTGAAAGATAACCAAAGATAGAGACAGATCATCAAACCCGAACAGAATTCCTTGCAAGAACGGATACATGCTCCTTCACGAGAAAATCACCATCCGGCCTTAAAGAATTACAGCCTGCCATCTTCCAGAAAAGTTCGACTATCTTCTCCTCATCATTTGAGAGATGTTGTGGTGAATTGAATTGGAACTTAAAGGGAGCATCCTCGGCCTCAAATTGAGATTTTTTGTCTTTTGGTTAAAGGAGTCCCAATAACCGAAGAATCAGACCTTTTCTTTGAAAACTTGGTTTTCAGAGAAGTGGTGGTTGCTTTTCTACTTTTCCTCTCCGAAGAAGTTGAAGCTCTGTGGATAGAGGAGTCAATTTCGCCTTTTTCGTCTTTCTGAGATTTCTGGAATCTCGGCCTTTTGGGGAGAGCTCGGATGAGCAATTTATTGGCATAATCCGAAGGCGATCTTTTCAATGGAAAGTCGGTTTCAGAAACTACATAACCTGTAAGAAAAACCGAACAATAAGAAGCAGCAAAACAAAAACTTTGAAGGAGGAAATTCGAGGTACCTAAACGTAAGCGAGCAAGATTGATTAGATCTGTGGGAATTTTCGGAAATACTAGTGGAGGAAGGTTATAAATCTGGTCCATTTCCTTTTTAAAGATCAGAGGGAGTTCTTTTAAAAGGATCGGTTTTACGATTGTCGAGGTATCAACTGACCACGCCCTAATCACCTCTGCACTAGGATCAAAGATAGAAGCCTTATTGATCCGAACGTAGAAGAAGTTAGTACGCCAGTTTTTGGAGTTAGAAGTGAATCATTTTCCTAGTTTATTGGCGTTTTTAACCATAGTATACCAGGTTATTCCATCTAGATTATCAACGAGTTTGGCAAGTTCGGAGAATTTCCAGCACGGCACGATAATATCGGCCCTGCTAGCTTGGATCAGAAAAGCTACCATATGTCTGATAGCACCTGGTTCTAGTTGAGTAAAAGCAATCTTCAATTGTTTACAGAATTCAAGCAGAAGGAAAGAAATTGGGAACCAAAGTCGAGCTTCGGTAAAAAAGTGAAAGTAGAGACACATGAATCCCTCAGGAGGAGTCCAAGGTTTTCCTCCAGACTTTGGAACTTGAATGTCGAGACCTTCTGGTTCAGAGAAAAATAAACGGAGAGTTTCGATGTCACTTTCTTTGAAGGTAGAGTCTCCGAATTCTTCAGAAAGTTCTTCTCCTGTAATTGCCTGGTCAGAGATTGTCTCAGAGCTGTTGCTTTTGGATGGGGAGTTTGCTTGGATAGGCGAAGTAGGATCTTTAGTTTCCTTCTCGATGGAAGAAATGCCTTCGATATCAATCAGAGAATCGATTGATTGAGTTTCGGGGTTTGTCTGCTAAATTCGCTGGATCCAGAAGAAGGAGTCGAGGTGGAATCAGTTTCGGAACTGGAGCTAAGAGAATTTTGTTTAGTGGCCGATATTTTGGGATAATTTCAGAGAAGAAGAAAATTTAAAAGAATTGCGAGAGTAATATGATATAAAGGAGGGATTTAGTCTCTTTAAATAGTTGTTTAGAGAGAGGTTGTTTAACATTCGCGGAAGATCAGTCGACGTCTTCAAGAGGTGTTAAAATTGTATTGGGAGAAATAAGGGTTCAATGAATGAACCATGATCACCTTTTTCCTGGCAAAAGTTGCTTCGGATGGTTCGAGAGTGTACGATCGACACGTCATCGTAAAATGGAAGGGTCCTGTAATGCCCGAGAATTTCGCGCCAGAAAAGAATGGACCTTTCGTTATCCGGTGTTTTCCCGCCAAATTGAAGAACGAAGAATATTCGAGAATTAAAACTAAGACTATTGAAGACGAAGATTGACTGATACCGAACTTCATTTATTGACAAGCTATTTAGAATGAAAATTCGCTAACGCTGCCCGAAGACATCCTCGGATGAACTGGGGGGGGGGGACTTACTATTGATGGTGGGGTTCTACCCCTTACCAATAGTTTGGCAATAATTGATGTTCGGTCCCTGCCGACCTTTGCCTGATAACTTCTCGGGTTCTGAGTCCCGTCAACAGGAATATTAACCATGGACCCAGATGACCGAGAGATACCTCGGTGAAGAATGATCGAATTTAGTGTCCGAAGCGGGGGTATAAACAACATCGTCCTAGGCCGAAGTCTAAATCTTATCACAGATTTCCTAGTCTTGGAAAAATGGAAATATTCCATTTTTCAGAGGTTAGCCTATGGGTTTACTAGACCGACTATTAAGGATATATAAATACATACCCCCCCCCCCTCACTAATAATAGTCATTCAGAATTGGGGAGAAAAAGAACTAGATCACCTAGGTTTTACTTTTCTTTGATAAAGTTAACTCGGCATTTCGAGATAACAAACATTGTAATCAAATTCATTAATAATACATCCTTTTTCCGAGGTTTCCTCTTGTTTTCTTACTTTATACTTTTCCAAAAACGAACCCCTCTATTTATAAATAATTATAAGTTGAACCCAGTATCAACAGCTGGGTGCAAAGAGATAATAAAGAAGCTTTCATTGAAAATTCCTTTCTTTGATGCTTGCATTATGGCTCCTACCTTGAAGAAGTACGTAATGAAGATGCTTGAAAATACTATAAGCCTTGATGATGGGGTGAAGATGATCTTACAAACATGTTCACAATTAATATCCAAGAAGATGACGAAGAAGATGAAGGATCCTAGTAGCTTTGTTTCTAATTGTAAGATAAGGAATCTCAGCTTTGAGAGATATCTTTGTGACTTGGGCTCTAGCGTGAATCTCATGCCATTATCAGTGGCGAAGAATCTAGGTACGACGGATTTCCTCTATACCTCTCTCACTCTTGTTCTTGCAAATAGGTCAACCCGCTCTTCTGAAGGACTTTTAGAGGATGTGCCTGTTAAGATTAGGAATTGCTAGATTCCTGCGAACTTCATCATTTTAGATTATGAGAGCCATGAGCCAAGTGATCCTATCATTCTAGGGAGACCGTTTTTGGCTACTGTTGGAGCTTTAATTGACTGCAGGGAGAGCACTATTGAGCTTAGACTGGATGCTTTCAACCAGATTTTTCTTATGGATAAGATGCTGGAGCGCCCAACTATGAATGGTCAGACTTTCTCAGTTGATGTTGTTCCCAAGGATGAATTTGCTGCTAAGGTATTTGAGCTAGGAAATGGTGCAGTAAGAGATAAAGTTGTAGTTGAGAAGGTTTGTGATCATGGAGAGGAAAATCAGATGAAGCAAGATCAACCTGAGTTGACTAAGAAATCTGCATAACTGGTAACTGCTATTCAGCAGAAAGCTCCAGATATCACACTCCGGCCACCTTCAGCCAAGCCAAGGTATGTGCATTCTAAGCCTTCCCCAAGTTTTGCAGGAAAACATTCTATCCCACCTAGACAAATCGCCCACCCTATCATTCCTGCATTCCTTGGCCATCCACATGCACCTACTACCTACTCACCACCATGGATGACACGCATTTCGACCGTGCCCTTCTCTAAGGGATTGAAACCACCTTGATCCGTTTCCTCCATTCACAGTCAAGCTAATGACTCAAAACAAGCGCTTAGTGGGAGGCAACCCACTTAGTATTTTATTTTCTTTTCTTTTCTTTTTGTGATTTTTATTTTTGGTTTTCTCCTCTTCTAGATTTTTTTTTCCACTGGGGACAGTGTGAAGTAAGTCTGGGGGAGGAAGTTATTACTAACTATCTTTTTAAGTGTTTTTTATTTTATTTGGTTTTTATTCGATTTTTCGAGTCAAACTTGTTTTATTGAGTCAAAACTAATGTTGTTGTTGACGCATTTGGGAATAATGATAGATTTAGGAGGAATGATGTGTTGTTTTGATCTTAATATACCATTTTCCATAAGTTTAGTGATTATCCAAGACTAATGGGAAACTCATAATGGATCAATAAGACATCAACTGCCCATGTCTCCAAGTCATGAAGTTCAAGTAAGCCGGATATAATCATATCTATCACTGTTATAGTCAATACCCACCTAATGCTTCTTTAAGTTTAGTCTGATACTGATTGGTCTCAGTTCTCCCTTAGATAGTGCTAAGTTTTATAAGAAAAAGTGCTTAACATGTACCATTATGAGCTGAGGACTCACAATCCGACGATGCGTTATTCATTTTGGAAGGGACAAGAGTAGGGTGAGGATGTGACAGTCCAAAAATACCTGCCAGCTCTATTAGATTTGAGTTTTGCAATTGAATAAGTCTGGGGGAGAGGGAATAAACCATAATGTTAAAGCTAGCTTATTGTTGTGTATTGGATAGAACTTTGTTCTTGTGGGGGCAATACTTGATGCTGTAGAGATTTGCAATGATGGTAACTTGGATGGATTGATTGATAGGGTGGTGCAAGTGTGTTGAGTTGCTAAGATCTGGGGAAGAACATGGTGGACTGGATTTGCTAAGCTTTAGTCTTATGTGGTTTTGGTAGTAAGAAATGATACAGTGTTCTAAGGATCACATGAATTCCCAAGTTTTCAAACCTCTTCTCTGGTTTAGTTCTCTGTTTTGCTTGAGGACAAGCAAATGCTAAGTCTAGGGGAGTTGATATATTGTGATTTTTATGGTTTTAGAGTCTTTGTTTAGTGTGTTTTAAAGGTCTTTTATAGGTATTAATAAGGCTAGAATGGTGCTTGGAGCATTTGGAGCAGCTTGGATCAAAAGGAGCAAAACTGAGGATTTTGGAGCAAATCAAGTGGAAATCGAAGGCAACTTCTGGAAGTGCATCGATCGACATAGCTAAGTGCATCGATCGATGCATCGCGATTTCCCCTATACGAGATTTTCCTTATTTTGTGATTTTGGTTTTGTTGTTTCCATATTTTTAGCCCAAAGTTTAGCCACAACTTTTTACTTATAAAAGAAGTTTTAGGTTTAGTTTTTCATTAAGTTTTAATTTTTCTTTTGGAGAGAAGACATTAGACTCTTGTTCTTGTGAGTTTTGCAACCTGAGACAAAACCCGGATTTTGTGGAGAAGATTTCTTATCCCTTTCTCTTTTGTTTTGATTTCTTTATGCAATTCTCTTATTCAATCATGTCTGTGTTCTTTTAAACCAAGAGCGAGTAATTCACCAGTTAGGTTTAGGGATTCTAAGAGATTTATGAATCTAAATTATGGTTTTCATAACTAGGAGTCTAATTAAGAGTTCTTCAGTTAATCTGATTATATTTACTTAGATCTAGCCTGATCACCTAGGTTTAAGTCATAGATTAGATAAAAAAAAAATGAAAGTGGACTTAGCTAATTGGAAAATAGATTAATTGAGCTAGTGAAACTAGTAGCAAAGGAATGTGGACTAGAGATCTAGTGAACTTAACAAACCTGAATATTGCATGCCTTAATTGTTAGATTACTCAAAGGAATTTGGTAGTTTAGCTAACTAGGCATAGCTAGAGCTTCGCAGCGGAAGCTGGTTCTCTATAGATTTGTGTTTGTGTTCTAGAAAAATTCTTAATTAGATAACTAGACAGATTCCCATTTAGATTCTGATTTCCGAAGAAATCCCGAAACCTAGCGTTTTTTCCCATAAGTTTTAAAACAACAACTTTCCTGTTTTGATTTACTTTTTGTCTTTTAATTTTGAATTTGAATTGCCTAGCTTAATAAGAAACTAGATTAAATTGTGTTCCAAAGAGTCTCTTGGGAAACGATAACCCTGTATACTACAGTCCTTAACTGTGCACTTGCAGTTTTATTAGGGAAAATTTTCTCTACATCATCACTCCAAACCAATCAGCGTTTGTTAAAGATATGCCCCTCACCGAGAATCTTCTACTTGCTTCTGAAGTGGTTAAGGATTATCATAAAGAATCTATAGATAGATATATCTAAAGCTTTTGACTCGGTTCAATGGAAGCTCTTAATTTCCCCGTCTTAATTCATTCACTGGATCATATTGTGTGTATCCACTGCTTCTTTTTCGGTGCAGGTTAATGGTGAACTTGCTGGGTATTTTGGAAGTAAAAGGGGACTCATAAAAGGATGTTCTCTCTCCTTATTTGTTCGTGATCTATATGAATGTTTTATCTAAAATGCTTGATAAGGCGGCGAGAGATAAAAGATTTTGTTTTCATCCTAACTGTGAAGATCTTAATCTTACTCATCTTTGTATTTCGGATGACTTAATGGTATTCTCCGATGGGACATTGGAATAGATGGAGGGTATGATTGGTGTCTTTGATGAGTTTGCTACAATTTCAGGTTTAAAGATTAGCTTGGAGAAGTCTACGGTTTACATTGCGGGAATTCTAGTGAGGCACGTTCAGCAATAGAAGCTCGTTTCCCCTTCAATCAGGCTCTGTCCCGGTAAGATATTTGGGCCTTTCACTTCTTACGAAAAAGATGACTAAAGCTGATTGTGTTCCCCTTTTGGCAAAAATACGGAAAAGGATCAACTCTTGGACTGAAAGAGCTCTTTCTTTCGCAGGACGACTGCAACTATTAACATCGGTTATTGCTAGTTTAACCAATTTCTGGATTTTTGCATACAAGTTACCAAATGGTTGTATTGATGAGATAGAAAGCATCTGTTCAGCTTTTATATGGTCAGGGCCTTTACTTAACACTATGAAAGCTAAGTTTTCATGGATTTATGTGTGTTTGCCTAAAGATGAAGGAGGTCTTGGGCTGAAGAATATAAGAGAGGCTAACGAAGTTTGTGTTATGAAACTACTTTGGAGAGTATTAAGTTCAAAAAGTTATCTTTGGGGAAGATGGATTTATCTTCGTTATTTGCAAGGGGAGTCTATATGTGCTGTTAAGGATCCAACGAGTTCTTTGCCAGGCTGGTGGGTATGGAAACAGATTTTGAAAATTTGAGACAGAGCAAAGGAGTTTGTTAAATTAGAAAATTCATAATGGCACATCAGCGAGTTTTTCGCCCGATCACAAGTCTTCTTTGGGAACGTTTGTTGAGGTGATGGGTATGAGAGCTTTCATTGACATGGGAATTAAGGCAAAATAAATGAAGGCTCAAGTTTTATTCTCACGCCGTCGGAGACAGCATCGACTTCCTATCTTCAATCTGATGGAGGATGAGCTCGGAAAGGTACGAGTCAATTATGACTTCTCTCGTGATGATGTAGTTCTTTGGCGACAACGGCCAAATGTGGTTATGCCTATCTTTGATACGAAGGTAACTTGGAATCAAATCAGGTCTATTCGACTCAAGGTGGGTTGGTCGGAAGCTGTCTGGTTCGCCATCACACTCCTAAATTTTGCATTTCATGTGTCGGTTACGATGCTTAATCACTTACCCACTGGCGATCATATGTTAACTTGGAGCGTAAGAAACTACACTTCTTGTGTGTTTTCTCTTCATCCAGTAGAATCATGTGACTATTTGTTTTCTGAGTGTCCCTTCTCTTTTCATATTTGGAAGGAGCTATGCGAATGTGTATTCCAAAGTGAATTTCCAATTGACTGGAGTGGTGTTGTTACTTGTCTCACGAGGCCCAATCAAAGTCATCTTCGGTCCTTCATGATGAAGTATCTCTTTCAAGTTGTCCTTTATCACGTTTGGATTGAGCATAATACCCGAAGACATGGAGACAGTCCATCCACATCGCACCAACTAGTCAAGAGGATTGACACGACAATAAAAAACAGATTTACTTCGATACAACTCCTAGGAGAAACACGATATGAAATTGGATTTCAAGCATGAATTGCTACCCGGCAAGCATGCTAAAATCCTTTTCATAATGGCTGTACATAGATTTCTCTATTACCTTGTTCACATCTTGGATGTAAAAATGTTTTTTGGTTTAAATAAAATTTAAAATTTATCCAAAAGAAATAAAACTTGTTGAAACCACCTTGGTTGTTATAGGCTTGACAGTATTGACCATTGTTGGCAATAAAATTAATTTCCTCCATTTAGAGTTGATAGACTTCCTCCTCTTACATCATGTTGGCACTCTTCTTACTAGCTTAAAATTGTTGGTCCATTATCAATGATTTATCCATCTTTTTAGCAATTTTCTCAATTTGTTATTTTAGAGCTTTCAACTCCGAGGTTTTGGTTTCTTTGGTGTACGGATCCGTAAACCCGTGCTCTGATTGACCGATGTTTTCGATGAGTTTTTCTCCTTGGCTTAAAGTTAGATCCACAAAACTTCTTTGGCTTGCTGTGGTGATTGCTAGCCTCCATTGAGGTTGGCATCCTTGGTGAAAAATAATCAAGAGATGGTCTTTCTTGAAACCATGATGACGACATTCATTAGTGTAACCCCTTGAGATATCATTTCGGAACTTGACCGTTCTTTGACAGTTGAAGAAATTTTATAGAAAAGTCTTTTTGAAATCTTTACATGTTTTTAGAGGCACTTGGAACATTCTTTTCCCAATGACCTGCCTTATCTGCTAGACAAAATGGAAATAAGGTGAGCTTCTAGGCATCCACGTCCGCTCCGATGGTTTTGATGGCCTGGCATATTCTCTCGAAGGTCTCCAAGTGTTCAAGTGGGTTCTCGTGTGTCATTCCATTCTATCGGAGTTGAAGCACCATGTTAAAAACTATTCCCTTGATGTCGTATTGATTTTCATCTTCTTGTTGGACCCATATCCGGTTTGAGACGACATTACTGATGGTTCGTCATAACTTCCGATGAGTTGTTCTGGTTCTTGATCTCCGACTCCGTTTGCATCTTCGAGTTGATTCTCCATTTTCATCGTTAGAAAGGTCTTCTTGTGGTTTCTATTTGACTTCCATATGGCTCTTTCAAGTTTATTGATGTCTATTGCTGGAAATAAGTCTCCTTCGCTACTATATATCTCTGCATACAACCAAAAATGTCAAAAAGAAAGCAAATTAACTATGGTTAGATCGGAAATAAGTGAATAGAAAAATATTTATTAAATTTTACAGAATATTGTGTATCGACCGATTTGGGGTCGATACACACATGTATCGACCGATATATGATCGATACAGACTAACTAATTATACAAAAATTTTACAGTATCTTTTATATCGATCGATACAGGATTGATACAATCGAGTTAACTTAGATGGATATGTGGTATGGACCGATATATGGTCGATACACAGGGTGTATAAACCAATAGGGCAGTCCATATTGCCTGAAGAAAACTTTAAAAAAAAATGAAAAACTGTATGAAATATATATATATATATGAAAATAGGTAAAAATATCAATACATCAATACCCTCAAAGCTCTAAACCTGCATAAGAAGTTTATTCATTGGATTCAGCTTTGTATATCTTGGGCCTAATTTGATGTACAAGTGACTGGGGTAGTTAGCATGATATTTAAGAAGTTTGCGAAGCTTGAGACAAAATTATTCTCTTTCCCCATATATCATTTTTATATGCGTAAATGTGTTGTATATTATGCTCGATAAATCAGGGACAAAAAAAAAAATTTGGGTTTCATCTAAAACGCTCAAACGTTTGAATTGATTCACTTATCTTTTGATGATGATCTTTTGGGTTTTTGGAATGGAACACTAAGACACCATGGAAGGTATAATAACGGTTTTGGATGATTCTTCAAGTACCTCGGGATTAAAAATCAGTTTGGAGAAATATATACCTTATCTTGCAAGAGTATAAGATTTGAATACACAGTCCACCTCACAATGTTTCCCATTTTCCATCGATACTCTCATAGTGCGGTATCATGGTTTACATTTACTTACAAAAAAAGTTCCTCTGAAACTTGTGGATAATATTAGAGGAATCATTTCTTGGACATCTCGTCATTTATCTTTCGCGGGGAGATTTCAGCTGCGCACGTCGTTTATAACAAGTCTAGTTAAATTATGGATTTTTGCATATGGTCTCCTTAATGGTTATATTGATGAAATCAAGAGAATTTCTTCAGATTTTATTTGGTCATGACCAGATCTAAACACAAGAAAAGTGAAAATAACTTGGAAAAAGGTGTATCCACATAAAGAAGGCAGATGAAGTTTATGTAAAGGAGCTACTTTGGAGATTAGTTTCGACTAAGTCTTCATTGTGCGTTAGGTGGATACATAGTAATCTCATGAATGTGGAAGCGAATATTAAAGATACGACGACACTCTATAGAGTTTCTAAAAGTGCATATATGAAGTGGTCAGTCCTCCTCCTTTCGATATTATAAGTGGTTATCTCTTGGTATCTTATTGATGTTGACAAGAACTAGATGTTATATAGATATGGGACTTCACAAAAATGCAATGGTTGAAGTAGCTATTCGTTTGCATAGATGAATAAGACATAGGACTCGGATATTAAACTCCATTGAAGTGGAGCTGGAAGAAACTCGTAGGAACTATGTTCTGAATGTAGATGATGTGGTCTTATGGATGTCCAAGGGAAACACATACAAGACTCATTTCAATACAAAACACATGCAATACCGTTTACAGCAAGCTCAACAACAAGTATTATGGTCTAAGAAATTTTGGTTTGCTCATAACTCACGTAAACATGCTTTCTTGGCATTGATTGCACACTTCACAATTGCTTCTCCACAGGAGATACAATGCAACTATGAAATCACAACATATCTATTTCCAGACCAACTTGACATGAGGGAGCATATATTTTATTTTCATGCCATTTCTCTAGACATGTATGGGCTAATTTAGCTGCGGGAATTATTGGGTGCAGGCTTAGCACCCCTCCCGACCCAAATCAAATAAAGATAAATGGGCTCAAATTCATCAAGGCCTTCCTTCTACGCCCCGGGCATTACCTCGCGAGTCATGCGCACGACCTCACCCGCGAGGAGATCAGCATTCAAGAGTTGACCGATGAGACCAAACTCGAAGTGACGTCCTGTCAAATCAAACCTTTTTACCTTGTCAGGCGTATGAGGCAGTATATCCTTGGACTAGACCGCACCACGGGATGATATTGAGGGATCTACAGTCCGCTATAAATACTGTAAATTTTTAGTAGGTACACACATTAAATTCTAGAGAGAGAACGAAGAGAATAGGAAGAATAGCTCGGTAACTTAGATCGAATTTAACATCTCGAGCGACCCGTCTAGAGGTGTTAGATTTTGCTCTTCGCTTACTACTTTTCTTGTAACCGACTTCTTAAATCTCTTGTAATCAACAAATCTAATTCATTCGAACATAAGTCTATTTTTCACCTCGTTTATACCTGGCAATTCGATCTGGTTCATTTACTGAGAATTCTGACCCTTAAACCTAATTCTTTAATAAATTCACGTCTCGCCGAATATCTTTCGCCTCCCATTATTCATTTCTCACCTCGCTACGAACCGAAACTTAATCCTAAACAACTTGTGTGCGATCCGGTTTGCACAGGAATATTACACCATGATTTCACTTCGAGTTAGTAGGGGTTCTCTACCCCCAATCAATGTCGTTTGAAAAAATTCATGTTTAGGTATTTTCTACAAACAACCTTATACGTACTATGGATATAACACAATGACCGTAGACAGTGTTGTTTTGACCTCAACTACACGTCTAATCCATCGCAGACCAAACAATTTAGAATAGATTTTTCTCCTTGGAAATATATGCGATATACGATATCAAACTAAACAAAGACTGGGCAACAAAGGCTTGTAATAAAGGATAACCCACTCCAATTCCCCTTACACATCCGTCCATACAGAGAAAAATACCTAAAAAATCAACAAGAATATCCATTCAATCTTAACAGCCAAATTAAACAGGTTCGAATTGAGATCACTACTTACATAGGAGAGTTTGAGGAAAGGCCAGCTAGTTTCTTCTAATCATCTAACCACCTACACATATTAATAACCCCCCCCCCCCATATTACTTGAATTTCTTTCAAGTAGTGTTTCATGTCAAAAAGGTTCTTACTTTTTCCCATTCGGAGACAAAAAATTTACACTGCATGACTTAGTCACTTATAGAAATTTGTCCCTACAGTGTCATGGATATTTGGATATTTAATGTTCAATGGCTATATAAAAACTTTTGTATTAAAAATGGTAAATATGTTAATATGTAGCCATATATATTTCTGATTTGTTGCTATATGTAGTCACGAAGACTGTAGTGGCTAAGTAGTGGCTAAGTTGTAGCTACTTATAGTAACATATTAATAGATATCCATGTATCCACTAAAAAATTAAAAAAAAAAACTTAACTATATCCACTGCAACCTAGATTCAAATCGGCTGTGGAGTTAGATCCGGCAGCAGATATAGCTATACATATATATACTTCCGTGAGACTTCACGCTTTTTATGCCTCATATGATTTGGACCCAGCCTTTTGGATTCTCGAATACTAGCGGGCTTGAAAAGGAGGTCTTTTGATCCGTTATTGGGTTCACTAGAGGAGGGGATTTGGCTCTCAGGGTCTTCGAGGCCACGAGGTTGCGAACGAGTCAAGATGGATGTTGTGGAATCAAGGGGATATCTGTGCACACCTCAGGGTGGACTGCGAGCTGTTTTGGAATTTGGAATGTTATGTGGAGCGGGGTTCTTCCCGTCGGGAGCAAACCTCATATAACAGCAAGGACTGCGTGAAATCTCTGAGAAACATGATGAGAATATGTTACCCGAATATTTTATGACGCTCAAATTAGTAATGAGACCACAAAATTGAGGTCCAAAAACCATAAGTATATAAGGAAAAACGAATCAAGATAGGGTTTTTTCGGTTCTGGTCAACAAGAACGTATGGTACTAGAGCTATATGCAGCTTGTGGAGCTGTTTGCCGTCGAAGAGAGTAAAGCAAGAGTATTCAGATTGGACGGGATCGAAAGTGACCGGAAAAGATCCTATCACGGATGATGAGCAATCCTCCTTAGCGATAACATTTGAAAGTTTTCATAAATGATCATATCTCCGATTCAAAAGCATAATTTAGTAATTGATGTGCTAAAGTTTTCACCCTAGAGAATTTGCTACAAACACACAATATATAATTTTAGTATTTATGGTAACAACCTCATAAAGACCTAACGTATTGCATTATCATTTCTTTGGTTTTAGAATAATTTAAGTCGAAATTGGTTTTTGCGAATACGAGTTGACTAAGTGATAAACTAAAATGAGTGACTAAAATTGTGGGAGACTTTTTCAATGGTTTAAAACGTTAACCTCAGAGAATTATAAGGGGTATAATTGAAAATCTATGGATTAGATTTGGGTTTTTATTAAGTGTGAATCTAGAAGTCATAACTAGGATATTCGATGATTCAACTCTCGTTATAAACACTGACTTTTTCTAACAACCTTAAAGACAAATCTGTTTAATCAGTTATTGAGTTTCAAGCATATAGATTCCTCATAGTAGATGGATTAGCTAAGAGACTCCAAACCCAAACATATAGATTCCTCATAGTAGATGGATTAGCTAAGAGACTCCAAGATCTAATTCTAATATATGTATTTATAACCATAAACTCTTATGCATTCAATTAAAAAAAATTTTGCATTAATGATTCAAATATCTAAGCTTGAGTTAATAACTCTCGCATAAAACATTAGACACCATGTAAAGATATAAAATTTAAATAAACACCCAAAAAATAAGTTACAAACCTGATGCAAACTCGAAATCACTCTGATTCTTTCGATCACAAGTTATCGAAGATAACATACTTGTTTTAAAAGTGGGCGTAGATTGAGATTTATGATGGAGGTCATTGATCAAATCTCACGATCAATGTGCGAACAAGAGAATTTTATTTTCACAAACAATCTTAATTCACCGAGAAAAAGAGTAAGTGTTTCTTACACAAAACTCAAATGAACAAGACAAAAATAATCAAAGGAAAACACTTTGATAAAAGAAATTTTTCTTATATATTTTTACTAAAAGATGGATGATTACAAACAAAAAATAAGCTGAGCTTATATAATAGCCCAAACTAACAGCTAGGAAGGCTAAATTAATACAGAAAATCTAAAGAAAAAAAAACTAACTATAATTGTTGAAAATTGATCGTTAAGTAAGTGCTAACGTAGCAGTTGTTGATGGTGGTGCTTTAGAGCTGATTTGGTCAATGAGTTTTAATGTTTTGTAAGTTTGTATCTAGATATTTTAGTGATATATCCATGCATTATTCTCCTTCTAGAAGCCTTAAATGTGGATTTAAAGCACAAATTTTTTGTATCTAGATATTTGAGTGATATATCCATGCATTATTCTCCTTCTAGAAGCCTTGAATGTGGATTTAAAGCACAAATTGAATCCATGCAAGGAAAGCTTCTTCTTAGGCACGTCCTCCAAATCTTTTGTTGTGGTAATGTATCATCAATTTTACCGGTTTTTTATATGATATATGTATTTTTTATAGATTCTTTCCAGTATGTTTTAGTCATTTATACATGCATTACAATTAAAAGACATTTTGGAACAAAAAAATATAAAGTAAAAAGATTTACAGCAAAACTAGCAAAGGAGACGCACAGACAGAACCGGAAGCCCAGAATTCAGACGACATTTGACCCATTTATCCGATGAACTATGAGAAGTTTTACATATCAATTTGTAGACACGGGAGTTAACTTTCATCTCCAATTTGAATTAACATTTTTCGACATCTTAAGTCCAAGATATGGATTTTTTTAATGAAGACATGTCATTCTGACGGGATTTACAAGACCGACCCGTTTAGCTGTAATGAAGCCCGACACAAGTTTTAAGGAGGTTCTATCCTAAAAACGACCTAAAAATCTATAAAAGAAATTCTTCATCTTCAGAAGAAGTCACACCCAAACATCAATCATAATCAATCAAATAGTTTACTTGTTTTTAATTTGTTCTTTTGCTAGTTAGTAGATCTCTAGGGTTTACTTTCTAAGTTTTGTTCTTTGAGACTCTAAAGAAGATTAAGAGGTTGTTCTTTACTCATACTGAGATCCACAACCCTCTAATTCATTGCATGCAATTCATTAATCCAATAATGATTTGTACTCATATCATCATGTCTGAGTAGTTTCGTTATTAGATGGATCAATAAATATGTTTGCATTTTTGGAATAAGCCACGAGATTCACAATTAATGAGTTTCACACTTAGAAGTGACGTAATTAACCAATTCTAGGTATCTAGGTTGATTCCTCCCTTAGAGACGAATTGGAAGAAACCCGAATAGTTTGTAGTGAGCAAGGTGAGTTATGTGTCATAGCCAATGCTTGTTCAGACACCCTGTGAACATATCTAACTTATGCAATCTAATGCTTGTTTTTCTTCAGCAACAATCATAAATCAATTTTGAGATTTAGGTTTTCTTAAAAAAGTCAATTCGCCAATACACCGTTAGAGTTTTGAAAGAATAATGTGTTTAGAGTTCTAGAAGTCACCTAAATGAACCATGATCCATTGTTTCCCACTGAATTCCACTAGATCTATTTTTTTTAAGCCTTGCATACAACCTATCATATCAATCACTTAGTTACTAGACACACTTCACACCATCATCATTGCATTAATCCAAGTTAACATTAGCTCTCTGTGAGATAGATAACCTAAGTACTACATTTTTACATTGTGCACTTGCAGTCAACTTTAGGTGAATTACTTCACACATCAAGTTTTTATTGCACCATTTTCGAGGATCTTCGGTGTTAGTTTGGATCTTTTTTAGATTAGGAAAATTTGCATAAAAAAGGTTTTTGTTTCTTTTTACCCTATTGATCACATGTGAAAGCTTTATGTCTTGTGGGAATAGGTTACAATCAAAGATAAACCAAGACAATGAGATGAATGATCGAATTGGAGAAGAAGACAAAGACACGAGTCGACCGACCCAACATCCGGGACAACCGACTCGCGACCCTACTCAAAAAGATGAATCGAGGAAGAGGAAACCACGAGTCGACCGACCCAACCTTTGGGACGACCGAATCACAATCAAACTTAAAAAGGAGAATCGAACAAAGGCGAAGGTGTTGTAGCAGTGGCTGAAGCTCACATTAAGGAGGATAAAAGGAAGGCTATTGAACACTTCAAGGAGACGATAGTGGACCAACAACCCAACACTCAAAAATGAGATATAGTTAACCAACACCATCGCAAGGGCAACCAATACAAAGCTTTATTGAAGAACAAGAAAGGGAGAAAAGGAAGGACACTGCTACCATAGCTGAATCTAGCCAGAAGTTCTGTTCAAAAGCATTGAAGGAAGGATGATCAAGCCAATATTGACCCGCTCGATATATACGAATACAACCAACCACTCCCGAGTTGACCGACCCTTTAATAGTCGACCGACTTGGCGAGCGAAGAATAGCTTGATGAGTTTAAGGAGAATAATGAGGGAAGACAGGGTGATTCGACCCCATATCGTAATTTCAATACTGATGGTGGAAGTCATGAAGGAGATATTCAGAAAGAAGAGAGAATGACTCAACTTGAAAACTGGCGCGTTGCAAGATTTGTTATATAAGAAACTCAATGAAAATTCAATGAGCTGTCCACTGAGACACCTCTAGGCACTTGAACACACACTGAAACATGTAACCGTCAGGGATGCCAAGTACAACCAACTTTGTCTCAAGAAGTTACCTAGTGAAGAGATCTCAAGAAGAATTAATGAGGCACGAAAAAAGAGATACAAGAGATCAAGGAGAGACTCCAGATACTCGAAGGTCTCAAAAAAGAGGAAGAGAGTGAACTATGCCTAAGGAAGAAGAAAGTCCAAGGACAACCAAGTTTAGGATCCTTACCCGAGCAAGCTAAGAAGATGGTGCGCACATTCATGGAAATTCAACTAGAAGGATTTGATCAATGGATGACCATGTATGATCACCTAGGAGAAGAGAGGGAAGAAAAAGGAAGAAGTCCAAGTGAAAGACACAACTCAACAAACATCTCAAAGGAGGATTCAAGGAAGCTCATATGATAGGAGCAAATCCCACTTGAAATGAGCTCCTCAAGAAAATGGTTATTCGAAACCCATTTACATCAGGATGATCAAGGTACTCAAACGCCCAAGATTTGGAAGTAATGAAGGAGTTGATATTTCTTTCAAGTTTGAAAACAAATACCCGAGCAGGAAACAGTCGACCAACCCGAAGGAAGAGAAGACCGACTTATCTGAGGACGGCCGACCGTTCAGAGCAGTCGACCGACTCGTCTTTCTATAAAAGGATGCACAAGGTGTTTCGCGAGGCTAATCCTGGAATCATATGACGCCAATGCAACTATCTATGTCCAACACCATAATCTACGTGAATCTTAAGCCATGGAAAAAGCTATACATCCCAGTGGTTTCAAATCTTTGGAAGACTCCATGTGTAATGAATAAACCTAAAGACAACACTGTGACGAAAGGAGTCACTAGAAGGAAGGCGATGTGCATGATCAACCAAAGGCCAAGAACATCTACTGAGAAACCTCCAGACAGGCAAAGAATGCCAGAATACGAGACTCCAGATGCGCTAACCAAGGAGCTATACTCAAGGTACACCAAATGATTAAATGATGTAAAAGAAGCATTTGATAATTCCAAAGAATAGTCAGTGCAAACCCACTCATTCAACAAGAGAGAAGGCAATCTGAGAAGACCCAATTGGTGCCATCCAGGAGACCACTAGCAAGCAACTTTACTGTAAATTCTACAAGTACACATTATGCTGGAGCATGATTTGGAAGAGGAGCAGGAAATCAATGCACAAATCAAGTTCCAATGTCAAATTTGGAATGGAGGGACAACAATAAAAAAGGGGAAGCAAAACATTACCCACGACCCCCTCATCAAGTAGGATTTATTCCTTTCAGGCCACCACAAGGTTACAACTCACAACTAGTCCCACCATAACGACTGTCACCATTATCACCTCTACACTTCATTCATCAATACAACCCGTTGGAGGATTTCAGAACCTTGAAGGAAATTGTGACAGATGAAGTTTCAAACAATTACAATATGTTGCGGAAATTTCTACACTATATGGAACAATTACGATGGAACAGATCTAACTTGTGTAATCTAGTACTTGTTTATCTTCAGCGACAATCCAAAATCACCTTTGAGATTTAGGTTTTTAAACAAAGTCAATTCACCAATACACCCCTAGAGTTTTGAAAGAATGTTGTGTTTAGAGTTCTTAAAGTCACCTCAATGAACCATGATCCATTAATGCTCACTGAATTTTCCTAGATGTAATTTTTTAAAGTCTTGCATAAAACCTATCATATCAATCACTTAGTTACTAGGCACACATTTACATCATCATCATTGCATTAATCCAAGTTAACCTTAGCTCTATGTGGGATCGATAACCTAAGTACTACATATGTACATTGTACACTTGCAGTCAATTTTAGGTGAATTACTTCACACATCATGTGGTACAGCTAGGAGCACGTTTTAAAGCCTATAAATGAATGAAACTGTCCTCGGGTCGCCAAGTATAGTCGTAGAAAGATCCAAATATAGAAAGTCCCTTATTTGCTCGGTTTACGGTCCCTCGGATTGAATGATGGTTCATGATCTTCTCTCCAAAACTCATGATTCATTGCTCCTTGTCTGATGATAACTTGATGTCCTCATCAAAATCCAAATTTGCATCTCACTTGAGATTCTACTCACTCGTAGCCATAAAAAGATATCATAGTGATGTAGAAATCAAGTGAAATGTTTTAAAATGTAAAATAATGCAAGAAATGTAAGAAACTAGAAGGAGAAAGTTTGAATCTTGATTCATTTCACTCAGAGTGATGATTTATTTTAAAAAAAAATATGAAACCTTTCGATAAAAACCTCTCAAACTCTCAAATAACACATGGAATATTTAACATTTGAAAAGAAAAATGGAGTTTAGAATCTCCACTTTTTCTCACCAAAAATTACACAATTAAAGACTACATGGTTAATGATAACAATAGGGTAAAGGCATATTTATAAAGCCAATAATTACCCATGGTTAATTTTGAAATTAATCACATCTTAACCCCAAAAATCACGGTTTTGATTGGTAACATCTAACATATGCGGTTAGAGGTATACTGTTTTTATTGTTACCAATCACTAAAAACGTTACCAAAAACTATGGTAAAAACGATTACTCTCAATTTTTTTGTCACCGTTTTTACTGACAGATTTCTCCCACAGTTTTGTAATATTCCCTAACCGTTCACCGCTTTCGCTAATAGCTAAAATATTCGTTCCTTTTTTGTTCACCAATCAGACTCCACGTTTTTTTACTGCAGCCTTTGCCATCCTTGATGGTTGGATCATTGAAGTGGACATCATCAACGTCTTGGTTGATGTTTGAGGAGCGGTGCTGACCAAATCGACTATAACTCAAGTTTTACGATTCCAAATAAGGCGAAGTTAAATCCACTAGAAAACTTTCAATTCCTTATAACTTTCATGAAAATCTCAAGATCAAATCTAAATGAAAACCATGTTACAATACCATATTCATATCCCTTAAAATGATTCATTCAAAGCCATTTTTCACATTTACTTCATCCTCATGATGCTTTGCTTCTAATTTTCTTCCCATGGATCATTTAGCTTCTTTGGTTTTATTTGACCTCTTTGATTACCTAAAAACTTTGGAAAAAAAAACAATGGATACAATTAAGAGATGCAAAGATGTTAAAATATTACTATGAACATCATACCTAACATTTAAATCTTGAAAACTATAGAAAATGAGATTATACCCTAAAACTAGCTAAACATCTAACTTAATATCCTATCAACGATATATATAAATTTACTTATAGTATAATGATACTTTTTTTTATATAAGAACACATAATTTTTAAAAACAACTAACTATTATAATAGTTTAATTTACATTAATTTGATTTCTTTTTAGTAATAATTTTACTATTAGCTTGGTTTGTTTGTTTGTATAGATCATTAATTTTTATGTTCCCATTTTTAGTTTTCTTTACAACATATGTATTTTAAATAAAAATTTTAACTTATTTTTAATTAAAAGATTCTTTAAAATACAAACCCATACACCTCTTTACAGGTATACTCTCAAGTAGCGGTGTAATTATTATCCGGATCCGAATAGTAAAATAATGGATCTGTCAAAAACGCATGCGGATCCGAATAGCAAATTTTTTATGTCTGGATATCCATATCCGTATTTGTATTCTTTAAATATGTTAATATATATTTTATTAATACTCTTAAATCATTTTGTAATGTTCTATTTTATTTGTAAAAAATTTTTTTTTAATCTTTATGAACTTTTTAATTTTAATACTGTTTATAATTTTTTAGTGAAATCTGGATATCCGCAAATATCTTAATGTTTGGAGGGATATCCAAAAGCCACGAATTCGAATCTAATTATCTTGAAATTTTCGGATATTCGATCATTCTCACCCGTCTAAGACTGGCTTTTGATAAAAATGAAGTTGAAAAAGATTAAAATGAATTGTGGATTAAATATAAAAAGTAAAAAGAAAGCTAAATTTCAAGTAATAGGACATGACTTATATTCAGTTTATATCTTCGCGAGCCACTACTTTCTCGAGCAGTCAAGTTATAAACACGTGTGCGTATAGCCTCACGTGTCATATAGTCAACGGTAAGTAGCCTAAATAAACAGCTCTTAAAATCTAATTAGACGCATGTGCGGTCCTTGGTTAAAGTTAATTAAATAATACTTAAGAATCAATGTTTGGAAAAAGCCTCATCAGTGACCGGAAGGAACAGACGCGCGTTGGCCACACGTTTGAGATGCCGAGCGTGTGGGTTCCATTTCTTCTTCTTTTTGTTTAATTTAGGGAATTTATCTCTCTTTCTCTAATGTTCCATTTATGGAATCATATGATGTGTACTTTTCATACCAAAATAGCTATATATGTTTTCCCTATTATATTTACATGTATGTCAGTGTGCGCATGTGTATAAGTATGATTTAACTTCAAATCAAATCTAGATCGGAACTTAAATATTATTCCTTTTCTTTTGGGTTATGATGGAAGATTCAAATCGGGTTCTCTTCCCAAATTCAAATATTCGGGACGTATTTACAGTGGTTGAGCCAAAAGTACTAGATAAATGGTATATAATTAAAAAAAAGCTTCAGGATTAAATCCAACTATAGTTTTTTTGTTTCTTAAATATAATCTAAAATAGTTTTGATATCGAAAATACATGCTTCCCACAAAAGTATAATCTGCGATTGGTTTAACACAAACCCGAGGAAAAAAATACTTTTGTTATGAAACAAGCCAAGTAAAACGCGTAAAAAAACACTTGTAAAAAAGAAAAAACTTGTGAATCATTATAAAGTGTAAAATGATATATCAATTTGCTGGCTTGCCATAGATTGGATTGTTGGAGGATGAGCTGTGTCTGGACATTAGGAATTAGCTGGCTACCTTCGTGTTAGCAATTCTTGATTTCTCTTGTCTTTTATTTTTACTTTTACGTAAGACCCATGCATCACGTGCTTTATGGCTCAGTATAACTTTTTTTTCTTTGCTTTTCATAGCTTCTTTTAACATGTCTCAAATGTTAGTAATAAATTAATAAGTAGATCGACATGTTAGTTCACAAAAACTAAGTAGATAGAAAAATAGACTGAATAGACACCAATAAATAGTGTGACGAAATGCGCTCCCATAAATATCAAGGTACAATATGTAACATAGTATCTACGACAAAATTTGTCAAAAAATTGTTTTAGCTTTGATTTGTTCTTATTCAACTAACCAACAAAATTCTAAACCAATATAGACTATCAAATCGACACACTGGCAACAAAAAAAATTTGGTTACTCAGATTGTGGACTAAATCCACTACATGAAAAGAGGGAGGGGAGCGTGAGGGAAAGATCGACATCTCTCAGTCAACTATAAATTTCCAATGAATAGTTCAATCAAGAAAACAACATCTCACTTAATCAAACAAATATGATATGAATTTATCCAACATGTTGATTTAATTCTTTATTTTTATAGGTTTATCCACCATGCAAATGCATTTATTGTAATAAATTAAGAGCCGAATCTAAAGCATTATGGTTACTAAGCGATTTAAGAATGAAGTTAAATTAGGATCTAAGAGAAGGGGTTTGTTGAAAGTTAGTTTTGGTTTTCAAGTGACTACTACTACCAATAGTAAACAAAGAAAGCAATTAGCATACAAGAGTAATTTATATGTTGGTTAAGATTCAATTGATTGGAGTATGTATATATTGAGGTGGAAAATCAATGGTTTGGGTTATTGAAGCATGGAAACAAAATTGGTTTGACCCTTCTTAAGATCTAGATCTAGTTGTTTGGATTTTATAGTGTGACTAACCCCAATGGTCATGGACGATGATCACATATCACTAAACAACCTAACAATCCATCTAAACCATTGAAAGTATACTGAGAGTGGCCTTAAGAACCATACAAACTCCTTACAATACTCCACTAAATTGAATGATCATGTCATTAGTGAAGTATTTCTTTTTAAGAGGCATGACACATTTTCACAAACACTTAGTGTGCATGAATTGCATAAGATTGGTTTGTTCCACCTAATCTTACTAAAATTCATCTTTATCCTAAAGATGATACCTACATATATAAAGCAACCCTAAACATAAGAAACAAATATTCCATAACTCATTCCTTCGCCTAAATCTCAGTGACCTATAGGCAAAGAGGTTTATTCACTAATGGCTATGAAGTGAGCCATAATGATAAAAATAAGAGAAAAAGAAGATAAAAAGTATAAAAGAAAGATTGAAATTGAGAATATGAAGAGTGAGTCAAGGTTCCTCCTAGCGTCTTATAAGAAGACCTAAAAGAGACCTACCTAATCCTAAATCTAGCAAAATATAAGTTTTGGTTGTGACATGTGGAATTTATTTGTATGACACATTCATTAAAGGCAACAATATAAAAGTTTATCTTCATAGGACTTGTATTGACTGATACATGTGGTTGATACTCAATCCACTTGCAGCCTCTCGAAAATATATCCTCTGGTGTCGGTGCAAATTACGAACTATCGATCTATATAAGTGTAGTCTCCAAGTTTCCTCTTTTGTGTCGACTAAGCATATCGACTGGCTCGGGTTATATAAGTGTAGTCACCAATTTTCTTCATATCGACTCATAATATCGATCGACATAAGCATGTTCACCAAGTTTCCTCTCGTATCGATATGCAATATCGACTACCTCGAGGTATGAACTTAGTATTGATCGATACTAAACTGCTTTCTACTCAAATCTTGTGCTTTGGTCTTGCATCCCCTTGAATTATTTCTTTTTCCTCCTTAAGTTCATAAATAGTCTTGAACTACTCAAAATACACACACAAAAAAAAAAAAAAAATAGAAACCTTAGACTATAAAACACGCCATTTTATCACTATTCTGGTATCTTGAATTTTATATTCTAAGGTTTGTATTTTGTTTTTTTTGTGTGTATTTTGAGTAGTTCAAAACCATTTAGAAATTTAAGGGGCAAAAAGAAATAAGACAAGGGGAGGCAAGACTAAGGCTATAAACTCAACTCTTTATGATTTTATACATTTTGGCTTGAGCCCATGTGTTTGTCTTCAATTTTCCATCTTGTTGATTCTTCAAAAAACACATACCCCAAATTATGAAAACTTTGCTTTTCTCTAGTTCCTAAATTCTCCGACAGACCTAAGACTCTTCTTTGTTGATTAGATAATGGAACCTTCAGGCTAATCTCCTAAAGAACCAAATTTCACCGCCTATATCATGCCTCCTCTTGGCCCTTTAGTTGTGAAAGGTAATCTCGATTATTCTCTCATCTCTTTTCTAAGATGATTTTCAATATGTCACCTTTTAAAATTGTAAAGATTGATCATTTTTCACGCATGCTAACCGTTTCAATCATTTTATCCTAGATCCAAACTTTATAGTTATTTATAAGAAAACCTTCGAGCAATACGTGGATTTCATCAAGTGTGACGTGAGTCGAAAAAGTAAGCACTAAACTTTGTATTTCCTGTAAATTTACTTTCTTATTTGTAACGCATTGGTTTCTTTGTGCTATGAGAATCGTTGTATTAACCTGATTCTACTTTTTGCCTCCACTATGAGTTGAAGTGATTTCATGCTCAAACCTACGTATTTTAATCTTGTCGATTAGCATAAGTTGTATGGGCTTTGGGAAGTGCATCATATGGATCATATTGAGATATTTGAGGATTTTATTGGAGGAATTCAAGTGAATAAAGTGTTACTTGAAAATCTATTCTGAAAGTTGTTTCCACATTTTCTTGTAGGGGCAGCAGGTGGATGGTTGAGGCAATTACCACCTCACTCGTTGACCACTTGTTATAATACAAAGAGTCCATTTTGAATCACTTATATGATGATGTGAGATCAGAAAAGATGGTAGCCAAGATTACAATCTGTCATTAGGATGAACTATAAACATTTTGCGAAGCTTGACATAGGTTCAAGTGAAATAGTGCCACTTGATAAACATTCTACAAGGGAGATTTCCCTCATAATGGTTTCAATGATGAAAAATTAATTAGTAACTTCTACAGAGGAGTTGATTGGAGATACCAATCCATGATTGCTTTTGCAAGCAATGGAGTTTTTATTATCAAAGCCCTTAAAGATGCTTATACCTTAATTAAGAACTTGGCCACTAAAAGTAGCTCTCTTTGTGTGAAGTCCAAATGTTTGATTAGCCTAGATGCTTAGTCTATTTCCAAAAATAAGGAGATGATGAGTGATGAGTGTCTAATTTGGTTACGCCTAAGTTTTGTATAGTTGTGAGTTTTTAATGAACACATTTAGTTTGTAAATCATTGCATTTAGCCTCATTATCTCTCATTTGCATTTAGAGTAAGGTTTGCGTTTGGATACATGCATTTGGTGTTTGGAGGCCTTTTAGGTTCCAAAGGAGTCAAATGGAGCTAAGGAAGATCACAAAACCTTTATCGTAGATTGCATTAGGATAAAGGTTCAGGCTTTTCATTAAGGAACTGAATGGATGATTGATTGGTGTTCGTACGGTCTATTTATAGGATTTTTTTCATTTAAAGGGTTTTAATTTGTGGTTTAGGAAGTAATTACCCCTAAAATTATATCTCAAGTTTTTATGCATTCTAGGTGTTTGTGTAAATGCCTCAATCATTTTCAGTAAATTTTTAGTTAGCTTGAGAAATCATCGCCAACTCCTTTGTACAAGGTTAGGGAAGATTCTTAATGATTAGTGCTAATCATTATTGAGTTTGAGAAATCATCGCTAGATCTTTTAATCCTAGATAAGCCAATATCACTAATCCACTAAAACGTGGTTAAATCAATCACACTTAGAAAACCCAATTATCAAATAAAATTGATTCTAATCATTAGTCACTCTTGCCTTAATTTACATATATAGTTACTTGCATCATTACATTTATAGTTAATTGCATTATCTTGTTTATAATAACTTATCATGTTTCGCATTGTATTAAACGATAAGCATCCCTTTTCCTAGCTTAACATCATTTTCAATAGTCCTAATGCTTTAAAACTTTAGCTCTTTATGACTCAGCCTCTTTGCTTACCATTGTCTATTATCGTTGTATTTGGATTTTGTTTGTTTAAAGATTTATAAATATGTTTGATAGGTCTTGATAATTGATAATGAGCCATTTACTAAAAGGAGATAAGATAAGAAATTTTTTGGAATGTTATTGATAATGGTGCAAAGATAGAAACTGATGTGAACTACATTGGAGGGAAATAGTAAGAAAACAGGAGATTTGTGCATAATCATCCATAGTAAAACAAGTTTGAGAGTTGCTTCAGAAATGGCTACATTGCTCCTTTCAAAGCTTAGGAAACTCCACTAGTTCAAGAAGACAATGACGTCAAATCAATCATACAACAGATTTTGGAGGGTCATCGGAAGAGTATTAAGGAAATCAATGGTAGAATGGGTGCTATGCACCGGTACCTCAATGGGATATTAGAATCTTTTTCCACTCATACGAAGAAGCCTGATGCACAAGTGGCTCAGAATTCAAAACTTGTTAAACAAAAATTGGAGAAATCTTAAGAAGAATACCTCAAAGTAGTGCTTTTAGGAAGAGAAGATGAGTTGGAGCAGTTGCGGAAAAAATGTACAAAGGATGAGATTTTCGTCGAATGTGAAGAAAATGAAATTTTTGATTTAAAAATTGAACGAAAATCGATCAAACTCGCATAAGAATCTATCAGGACAGGTCTATGTGTCGATCTTTCATGGTGTTGGTCAACACCAAGGGTTGTGGCGATCAATAACCTTATAAGAATATGCCAAATTCAATCAAACCTAGCTAGAATTAACTAATCTTGATATTGTGTCAACCATGAACAAACCAGTGTCGATCGACACTAGTTGTAAACCTCAAAAAGCAGAGAAAACCACCCCATAATGCATCTTCAAATCCCCACTATTGTATCCTAGATCATCAAAGAAGCATAATGACTTGGTTGAGAAGATAAGTTGAAAATTTCCATTAGTTCATGAACTATGTGATTTGACAAGTGTGAAGAATAATGTCGACAAGGCATATGATAAAGAGTACAGTCTGAATGATGTTTTTGATCTAATTCATGTTGAGTACGCCGCAATTCTCTAGAGCATAATACCGAAGAAGCTAGAAGACCCATGAACTTTTGTGTTGAACTTATAAACACACGTTTGAGTGTTCATCATGTGATTTTGGACCTATTGTGAACACCGTGAGACTTTAGAAAAACATATTAGAGACTCCTTCAGAAAAGAATCTTGAAACCTCTTTATTTTTTTTCATTGTTGTTATACATTTTATTTTATTTTTGATTTATGCTCTAATTATGTTCTAATTAGTTTGCTTTTCAAATCTTGGTTTTTCGAAGGGTTAATTTAAGAATTGCTAATTGGTTAAACAATCTAAAGATTTATTTTATTTGTGTTATTCATCTAAAGTAGTTTGTTCCAAATTGACCACATAGAATTTAACATCATAGCTTAATTGATACAAAGAAATTTGGTTGATTAACTAGAAAGACTTAGATAAAATACTATGTCTTATTTAAAAGAAATTTGGCTCTGCAAACTGTGAACAAATTACACTTGAGATTAATGCATGTTTAAGTTTCTAAGATTTGTAAAGAAATTTAGGTTCTTAGAATATTAATCATAGTAATTAGCAAAACGAAAGTTAAGTAGTCTTCAATCAGTGCTTGATGATGCGGTTTTTGATATAGTCATAATCAACCTAAATAGCTCGTCAAACAACATTTTTATCACCTAAATCTAACCATTATCTATTGTTAAAGATAGATAGAGGTAAGTATTGGGTGTCGAACCACATAATATGAGACTTCTAGTTAATAGATAGCTCAGTTTAAATATATATAATGTAAAAGATAAAATGGTGGGGGGGGGGGAGGGGTTGTTTTGATTTCCTAATATTACTTGCATAAAGTAGAAAAAGAAAGAAAAGTGACTTATGTTAATCTAAATATTAAATGAAAGCCTAAAATGATAAATGTTCTATGGTTCAAAGGAGTTTTCATGGTTGGCTTTTCTTAGGTTCTAGATCTAGTGCATTGGATTCCTATATTCGACTATCCTCAATAGTCATGAGTAATAGCAACACATCACTAAAGTTTAACAACCTATTTAAGCTACTAAAAGTAAACTAAGTGTCATTAAGAGCTACAAGCTCCCAAAAATGCTTCACCAAATCGAATGGTTATGTAATTAGTGAAGTATTTCTTTGATGGAGGCATTAGACTTATTTCACATAATTAACGTGTATTGCCAAAATACGTATATCCAATGTTCATGGTCTTAATCCCCACGATTACACTCTAAGTCATCCTAGGTAAGTCACATCGATGTAAACGGTTTTTAAGAGAATTTTCGAGCATCACCAACCACTCAAGTACCCACAGCCATGGGCTACCAAGTGATAATCATACTTTGAGTAAATCATTAAGGGGTTTGTTATCATTCCTTATGGACTATGTCCTCCACACATCAAGTGTTGAGTTGATCAAATTCATTTCTAGATTTAGGTTCCACTACGCACGTAATAAATCCTAATTAGCTTACCTAAGTTCCTAATCACATCCCAAATCTACCAACTTTGTACCATAAAGATCATTAATCACTCATGAATATTGACTAATCATGATTAACTAACTACTATAATCATAATTACTAAGCATTATTAAAAAAATATTAAATAAATAAAAAGCATAAATAAAATAATTAAAATAATATAAAAATTAAAAATATAAGAAAATCAAACCAAAGACTACATTTTTTTGGGAAATGTTGACTGTTTTAGGAGTGAAGGGGTTATGTCACCTTATGGACATTTGCACTTATTGTATCTTTTATTTTTTAATTAGAATTTTTTATCTTTCAAAAAGTGGTTGTTGAAAATGTATTTTTTATATTGTTCACCTGAGTTGAAAAATCCATCTTACCCTTAATGAAGAGATATTGTTTCCAGTAGACAGAAGGTTTCCTACATATGGTACTAGGTGTTCATATGGTTCATTATTGATGGATACAATCTTGATCATGTCATACGTTAGATGCTTTTGGTGAATAACAAGTGACCAACCGTACACATGGTGGGGGATTCATGGAAAATGTATTGGTGGAAAGTGTTCATTTGTCCATGAACGATTAAAAATGTATTCACTAGATACGTTATCCATGAATAGATGAACGTGTGAACACTTAGTCTCTTATCCATGTGTTCTCTTTCCACAGATTCTTGACCATGTGGATTCTTGGCCAACTACTGTCTTTCGAAAGCGTCTAGCATGTGGCATGATCGTGGTAGTGTCAACAAATATCTAACAATGTGGACACCTAGTCTAGACCATCCACCCAAATCTTCCGAAATAAATCTGATTTGTGTTTTTTTGAATTATGTTATAATGTCATTTACGTCTTCATTCCGACTGTCCCCGCGGCTGAACATCTCATCATCGTGACGTTGACCACCTTTAGAAGCATGGAGGTGAAAACAAGGAAAAGTAGGAGATAGGATGGAGAGAGGAGAAAGAAAAAAAGGTTAGGATGAAATTTTCAACCCCTATGAACAGCGCCAAATGATACATATTTCACACAAGTTTTGTAACATACAATTTTGTAATTAATGATACATATTTCATACAAGTTTTGTAACATACAATTTTGTAATTAAGAACTTAAAAATTTACAATAAATGCAACAAGTAAAAATAAGATTGCCCACTAAATTTTCTAGTCAAACTATTTGTAACGACTAATGCCCCTAGACGATACAAATGAGATGTACCTAGTAAGAAATTCCAATATAAGTATCAAGATTCTTTCAAAGATACGAAAAAGCAAACAACATCCTTATAAGTCACTTTTAGGAAAGTATAGATACCAAATATGAAATCCTCACAATCATTTTAAAAATTCTTAATATAAAAAAACTTGGCTTCCTTTCATGATATTGTTTTTGATCGATACCACTTTGTTGTTGAGATAAAAAATCTTTCTAACGATTCACAAATCACTCCGTTTATGCTCTGTTAAACTATAAAAACACTCAAAATATTTTGCTTATCCAAGATACCTAAACATAGAATAAAACACCAAATGAAATACAAAAGAATCAATAAATCCATTTAAACATATATTAGAAAAAGGTAAAAACTGTAACATATAAAGGTGTAGCTCGATGAAGCCCTTACATTAACCATCTCCTCTTCCCGAATGACACAATGCATTTTTGCAATTCGTATAGAGCTACTTGTATAAAATTTTCTAAGATATTGGAAACATATGAAAATATGTCGGTTCAATATATCAATCTCTCCAAATTATAGATTACCTTCTCCTACAAAAATCTTCGGCTCATTAGATAAAGAGCAAAGCGGAAAATCAATAGAAAGCAAGAGGGATGAATGGATAAATACTTAGGGCTGTCAGAGTTTTAGGTCAGAAAAAAAAAGAGATATATTCGTCTTCATTGTGGATTGGGTAAGGGAAAAATCTCAAGGTTATTTCACATGTTTTCTATCAGAAGCCGAAAAACTGGTCATGTTAAATTCGGTACTCTACTTGATGCCCACATACACAATGGACTATTTTAAACACTCAACATCCATTTGAAAGCAGATCCAATACGTTTTTATGAGTTTTTATGGGATGCAAAAGTGTACGAATGAAAAATAAAGTTGATTTTCATGGCAAAGCCTTTCTCACCCGCTTATTACATAAGGATTAAGTTTTAAAGACTTTGGATAATTTCAAGTTGCTTTTCTCACTAAAAAAAAGAGTGGAGTTTGACAACAAAACCAACTTCCCTCTTTACTACGTTCCTTCTCAAAAAGTATGCATGTAACTCCTCCTATATAGAGTAAATTAGTACTTTGAATCCTTCTCATAAGTAGCTGGTAAAGAGATTTTGAAATTAGGGCTAGGATGGCGCATTGGAGACGATCGAAGCATCAACATTTAGTTTGAAATTTGAATGACCTTGGACTCTCCTCTCCGTCTTTTTGGGCCACCTATGGAGAAGAACATAAATCTCAGTGTGTTGAACCTCCTGCTCCCGGAAAATTCTTGGAACTTACAGCAAATGAGAGCTCATGTTGAAGCAATAAGGTAGCGATACAATGAATATTGATGAGCTCTATCTACCAAACACCTTGAATCAATGGCTTGGCTTTCTCTTAAAATAGAAGTGTATATAATTCAAGTTGTAGTTTAGCATCAATTCATAAAATTAATGATATTTTATGAAGCTTATCAGAATTTTCAAATGACAATCCAATATATGGTAGGTCATAACAATCTTACGATTAGAAGCTTATGGGAAAGATAGCGAGTAATTTCTTCCCATCCGTATAAACCTACGTATTGAAGAAACCTATAGCAAATTCCAAATCGCCTTTTGTAATTCGTAATGAAATAATTTTTAATAAAGTGTTTCGTGAAACAAAATAAAAAAATAAATTAAGCGATCACAGGATATATATGTAGTAGTTTTTCTATTATAAATGATGTTAAAATGCCTCAGTCTGCAATATTAGTACCAGCTTTTTAGTCCCAGTGATTTATATATTACCAGGATGAAACTTGGGTGAAATTAAATGGAGAACCGACTGATGCTTATGTTGAAAATTCGTCATATATTTTTTTTTGTGAAAATTCGTCGTATATTTTTTTCTGTAAAAATACAAGTACTCTTTACGCAAATCACGTCTCTACATATATGCATAAAAAGCCCACTTTTTGCGACCAACCAAACGCATGTTGTTAAATGCTGGTACTTTTTTAAAGTCCAGTTCTTTAACTGATATGTCAAGTTTCAACTGAAAAACTATACTATTAAATGATAAATAATCAGTTCTTAACCAAATACCTTCGAATATTTAACGTTGTCATTTGGTTATTCCTTTGTTAACCCATACTTCTTTTATATTTAATTAAAAGTTATTTCTCCCTTTTTCAAATCTGTCTTTCTTTTCCAGGTTTGGAAAACTTTTGTTAGAATGGTTGAGACCGAAAATGGTGTTAAGTCGAGTCATTGTCCAATATCTTTTTAATCACTTTGTGCAGCACCGACTGAACTAATTATCTTGTAAATTGGATTTCCTTTCTTTTAGTTACTCAAAATTATATATTATAAAATTTCAGATAATTCCTTTTTTCTCAATTTAGGTAAGTCTTCCCCCTCTCGTGAAGGTATTGCTTATAGTGATAATTTTGAAATAGTTTATTTACCAATACTATGCATTATATATAGAGAGATTCAAATTAAAATGGCAATACAACGACACTATTAGCATAAATAAAGAAGGTACTTCTGTTTGTTTTGGTCGGCAAACGGACTGATTTCACTCAAGTAAAAATAGCCAATATATACATGTAGTGAAAGAGCAGATTTAGATACAACATCGACAGTTACATTTTCTTTTCTGGGGATATAGATAAAACAGTTTTTTAAAAGCTTCGAACGTATAATGCTATGTGGAATTGATATTGGATAAGCTTCGAATAAAATTAGGAGTTATCTAATTCTATAAAAAAAAAAAAGGATTATTAGAGTACAGATAAAACAGCTTTTTAGAAAGCTTCGAACGTATAATGCTATGTGGAATTGATATTGGATAAGCTTCGACTAAAATTAGGAATTATCTAATTCTATAAAAAAAGAGGATTGTTGGGATACTAACAATATCCCACATCGGGAGTTTAGACAGGGATTGTCTTGTATATAAGTCATGTCCAACTCCAATTAGTATGAGGTCTTTTGGGAAGGAATCCAAAGATAAATCCGTGTGGATAAGTGGCCCAAAGCGGACAATATCATACTAATGAGAAGTTGGATATGGGTTTGAAAAGTCCAACAATTGGTATCAAAGTTTCGTTCGGATGTGGACCAATTCTAAGCTTAGGAGGGAGAATATTGGATAAGCTTCAAATATTGGATAAGCTACAGAAAAGAGGATTGTTGGGATACTAACAATGTTCCAGATCGGACGTTTAGACAGAAATTGTCTTGTATACAAATCACGTTGAAAAGTCCAAAAATTGAAACTCTTGATAAGAGTAGATGAACATTATTTTATTCTAAGGTATGTGAATCTTTAAGATTTAGTCGTTTCAATGTCCTCAAGCATAGCAAGTGATAACAATTTATGATAAACAGGGAAAAAAAGGAGTCACTTTAAAACAAATTTGCAATAAGGTATATATCATGTTTCAAATTATGATCGCCGAGTCAGGCCTTTCTTTCAAATCAGAGTGACTTGGAAGGGTGTTATCTTTAGAAAGGATACAAAGAGAATGGCTGGCCCTTCGATGGGAGACGAAAAATCTGGTTTCTGAACTTCAACTTAAAATAATTGATCAAATTTTAAAACTTTGAAAGTATAGTATATGATATCACAAACAAAAGCCATTTCTCTTATTAAAAAAAAAAAAAACCTTTTAGGGTTGAGAGTTTTATGAAAAATATATCTAGGTATGTTTATACAATTACATTTATAGAAATTAGTAATTCATATTCCTTTCAGAAACACTTTTTTTTTTTTTTTCATCAAAAAACTCCAGAAAAATGATGTTTCACATATTTTGATGAAAATCTTTTTTCTAATACAAAACAACTATAGTCCGGTTGTTTCATCCTATTAACCACACACTCGTCTTCTGATTTGTTGAAGTTAAAGATTGATATTAAGAAAAAGAGATCAGTTACGTAACAAGGGAGTATATAAAGTTAAGTTGAACCATTGGTTTCATCTTGTTGATCGAAGTACAAATCAATCTTATCTTTTGTATCATTAATAACTACATCATGGTAATTGCGGATTTTGGATTCGCATGGGTTCTATTATATATATACAAAGAGTCCAAAAGAACAATGAAAGTTTTATATGAACTTAATTTAGCTTATCATCCCACTTGAAGCCCATCCGTTATATATACACACATGGTGCATACATATTAATAAATTAATTCATTAATTATATAAATATATGGTCTAACGACTGAGGGTGTATTGAATTATGGATTTTAAAAGGTTTGGAAGTTTTCTTAAAATCCCCTGTTATTCAACTAAAGATTTTAAAATATCTTCCCAAATACGGTGTTATTGAAAATGAGATCTATGTAAAGTCATTTAAAATCATTCACAATCCCCTGTTATTCAAACAAGAATTTTAAAAAATCATATCAAATTCACTGTTATTGAAAATGTTTTAAGTATTGAGATTTTAATGACTGCAGGAAAATTTAGAAGATTTTAGGAGACTTTCTTAGTTAAAAATACCAAGATCCAAATCTCATGGTTTTATGTAGAATTGTATAGGATTCTAATACCAAATCATAAGAACTTTTTTAAAATCACCCAAAACCATCAAAATCATCTAAAATCTTATTAAAACTCAAATCACTCTAAATGTCAAGTTCAATACACCCCCTAAATATCGGCTGAATCTGATTAAATTGACTTCCATTTTTATTTCTGGATGAATTTGCCGAAATCTACCGAAATTTATGAGATATAATTGCGGAATTCGGCGGAATCTAGCGAAAAAATTACACCATAAAGACATGTTATCATTTACACCCATAAACAAACTGAATATATATATATTCCCCAAATCCCTATTTAAAGTCTTGTGAACATTGATGTTCCATCGCACCATGTTTTGTAAAGCGGGGAATAAGATATGTATATTTTACACCCAAAAAAAAAAAACTATAAGTGTTATATTTTATGTTATCTACTAAAGACTATAAGTGTCTATAAATGGAATAATGGGCACATGTTGTGGAGATCGAAAAGGATCCACTACATATTAACTTTTATCATTTAATTCTCTTTGTGTATACACAAATCATACATCAGTGTTATACAATGCTGCTTGATGCAAAATTCAACCTGTAAAGCGATCTAAATATCGTATTTCTGTGTGTATAACCGCGCATATATATATATAGGTGGTCGTGAACTAATATCGTCTTTATGCGAGTAAAGATCTCACCACTGCATTATTATTTTTGAGGGTCAAAATATTTTTGTTATTCTGTTGAATAGCTACTCCACTATCCCCTTCTTTTGTTATCGTTTCACATCTCATCCTCTTCTTATCAATTTCTTCTTTTTGTTAATAGCAAGAGGTAATTTGGGTCAAACTTGACTAAATTCTGATTTGTGATTTGGTCGACTAGGGTTATGCATGTATCATATACCCTTAAGTTTTGGTTTATCGTTATCCGACCTGACCCTTATCTATATTATATATTTAGTCTTCAAACTTTTAAGATAAACGAGTAGCCAGTCATAATTTACTGACCGACTATATATCCGGTCTTTTATCCTTATGTGAAAATAAATATAAATAATCTTTAGATATATATATAAATTTAATTATATTAAAAATATAAAATTTCATTTATAAATTCGTCAAAATAAGAACGAATATGAATTTTCAAAGTAAAAAAAATGGTAAGAGTGTGTATGGATTTTTTTAAGTTTAAAACTGTGTTAAAAACTCGTTTTAGAATTTTATTAGAAATAATTGATTTGCTTTTTTTTTGCCTTAAAAAGGAACTTTTATAACCCTCAAAAAAAAAATAATTCTTACTAAACTCAAAAACAATGCACAATACTCAATGGATTATTGAAGAGATTAAAGAGGCTACATTAAAAAATAACATGAGTCATTTCTTAGTCCAATAGATGTTCCACCCAACGCTGCTTATGATCAAAGCCGAAGATCAGCCATCACACTAGATGCAATCTCCTTAGCCGCTCTATTTCCAGCCGCGAAACTCAAATCTCAATCTACCTGATTATAAGCCATATCCGACAACACACTATTATCATCATCAGAGTTAAAGACTAGAAGTGTCTATAAATAGAATAATGGGCAAATTTTGTCTCTATAAGCAAATATAATTGTTGGTGATTCCTAATGGCTAACAACAATGCAATAGATAATGAAAAAGCAATGAAAGCAACTAAAGATACTAAATGATGATGATTAACAAATCCCAATTAATAAGATTAGCATGACAAATGTTTATTTTCCAAAAAAACTTTGAAATCTCACAAAAACCTCTCATTTATCTCTTTTGAAAAACTTTTTGAACCCTGATTACTAATTTTCCTTATATTAGGAGAGGCATAAAAATTTTGTAATTTTTTATTTTTCTTGGGCGGAACTAGCATAGTATCGCTGATACTTCCTCCGATAAAGGTAAGGGTATCAGTGATACACAGTCTAATATTCGTGTTCGGAGGTGATTCTTTAAAGTTCTAGATAACATATCGGACCAGAATCGCTGATACATGGCTTGGTATCGACCCTTATATCGTCAAAATTCTCTTCTTCAGCTTTTTTTCCCTCAATATCTTCGATAATCTCATCAATACTAGGTCTACTTCATCTCTTCTTTGACTTTAAGGCCTCTTCTTGATATTTGTTTGCTCCCATTACACTTCTACTTTCTTTAATTGCTTTTTTCACTCCATTGGGTTCCTAAAATGCACTTTTGGTACCAAAAACCAGTTCAAAAGTAACTTCTAAATGCAAACTACTCATGATTTGATGAAAATAGAGTAAAATGAAACAAATATGGTGGTTTAAGACCTTAAAACCTAGTAAAATGAGGGCCTTAAAACAATTAAAATACACACTCATCATATAACCCACCTTTAGCTGCAAGTATTTGAATTGTAATATCCTTTACTTAACTTGAAAAGTAACAAGTATTCTTTTTAGGAGACGAGTACAAGTCTTATAACAAATCAAAGGCGGTTAGCGGGTATTAATGTCGAGCGATATTGTCTACTAGCTCAACGAGTTTTAGGTATTGAAATCTCAAGAGAACTAAGAAAAATTAGAAATTTATCTTTTGGAAGTGATTTAAGCCAAACCCTATTTGAAAGAGAATTTAAAATGAAACTAATAATTAAAAGATTAAGTTTGTTTCAAAAATTGAAAAGGCTAGATTAATTATTCTTAAGGTAGTTCATCGTTATCATAAAGATCAAATTTAAAACATTCTTGAATTCTAAACACATGAAATTTCGCCGCCAAACTCTCGCTCAATGCTTTTATCTAATCACCCAACCTCTCAAGAAAATTCATTTTCCATGAGACAATTCTTAGAACAGAATATTTCGGCAAAGCTAAGAAAATCTCGTTGAATAGATCATGACCAGTGCTCTTAGATCTCGTTATCTACTCCAATTTTCAGATTTTAAAGTTTCTGGATTAAAAAACCGCGTAGCATATTCCCTTGTTATAAAACTGAATTAACAATCCATTAGAAAAACCCTACACACCCTAAATTTAATAAGTAGACTATTAACACATCGAAAATTGAATAGAAAACATGATTAATAAACTGAATTCGATTAAAGAAAAAGAAATACAATATAAGTACACAGGTGTAGATTCTTAGCAGAGATGACGAACAAACTCTTCTTTTTTTCGGAATCTTAAAATGAAAAGTAAAAAGAAATATCCATGAATCTTAGCGAAAGGTAAGAGATGTGGGTTATGAATATATAACTCTAAGAAGAGCCTATGGTGTATTATATGTATTATATTGGGTAGGAAAATAAGTTAGGTCGTGGCTTTCGAAAGAAAATGATGCATGTTAAGTTGGCCAATTACATTCACTCATAATTTTCACTTTGTTTATAATGTCTGTATGATACCATATTCGTTGACTAATTTTGTTTTTGATGCTTAATTCTCTCAAAACTTTAGGTTTATATGACGGTTGTTTTTCAACCACAACAGTAGAAGGATTTTGCTTTTTGGCAGAAAGAAGCGAGATTTATTCAGTGCCATAGTAGATGGGATCAAAGAGAAAGCACTAAGCTAGTCCACGGCGTCCACTGCTGTAAAATTGATAATGCTGTAATCAGTGTTAACAACTATTCTTGCTGATGCGATGTCGTGTTTTCAACTACCGGTAAGTTTTTATAAGAGAATGCAATCAGCGATGACTCGGATTTGATGGGACTCAAATCCAAATAAGAATAGTATGATCTGGGTGGCTTGGGAGACGATGATAAAAACGAAGAAGGTGAAGGAAATGTGTCCTGGAGATCATACTTGTATTCACTCTAGTATAGTTGTGAAGTCAAGATAAGACTATTATGTGATACTGGGTAGTTATAATGCTTTGCTAGAAGCCGCTTATAACTTATGAGTTATGAACTCATTGTCAGTATCATATGATCCTATAGGGTCACACACCTAAGCAAACTGGATAACAAGTACTGGGAATGATCATTAGAGTAATGATCTCATCAATGTGTAATTGTTACACATTGATATCGAGTTTTATGAGTGTGTTGATCGACACAGTGATGGTGTCGATGGACACAGCTCAGGATTAAAGATACCGGGTTTTAATTAATGACTTAATTTAAACCGGTTAATCCATCGGTTAACTAGGGATTCTTCTAGGTCGCCATGTATAAGATAGAGGCACGACCTAGAGAGTTTCTAACCTAGTTTTACAGCCACCAGAGACTTCTGAATTCCAAGAGAATTTTTCTCAAAGGCACTAGCATCCCGCTTCCAGTTTGTGTGCATGTGGACTTCAGTAGAGGCGCAACATCTGAGGCGCTCATGTTCTCGATATCTTGATCATTCCGCTGCTAAGAAACTCCAGGTATATCCGTGAACTGAACTTGATTCAATAAACATAGATCTATGGCTGTGGATTTGTGTTTAGGGTTTTGAAAAGTTTTAAAACTCTACACCAAATTCCTTTAGAAGGATGGAGGACTAAAATTTTGTTATCTACAAACTTTCAACAATTCATTATTATCAAAGGTCACTTGGAGAATTATGGCCAATCAAGTCTAATGGCACGAGTCTTGTTAGGTAAGATGTTGAAGACAACATCACATGGGTGGAGGAGTATTTTTGCAAGACGTGAAGTGTTGAAGCTGAAACTGGGATACATCATAGGTGATGGGAAAGCAACTCAAATTTGGACAGATCCATGGATTTCACCCAATGAGCCAAAGCGTTTGTTTGGTCCAAGAACACAAGAAACTTGTAATTGGAAAGTTGCTAACTTATTTATCACATGAACCACATATTGGGATGAAGAAAAAGTCAAGTTGACTACTCCACACAAAGCAGAGGAGATATGCAATATCCGACCAAACAAAATGGGAGCAAAGACAGGATTATGTGGTTGGGTATGAGCACTGGAGAGTATACAAAAAGGTCGGGATAATATACCTATCTAAATAGCATCGAGATGGATGAGGTAAGAGAACCTAGGCCTATTAGGGGAAAGTGGGAATCATCGATTTGGAAGAAGAAAATATCCCCAAAGATACACTTTTCTTCTGGTGATCTTCCGAGACGTTTTACAGTTGGTGAATTTTAAGATTCGGAGAGTAACTAGAAGTGAAGCTTATTATAGGTGTGGTTTACGTGAAACAACATCCCATGTCTAGTTTTTTTTACGACTATGCGAGGGAAGTGTGGGGTAAAGCCCCTTTCAAGGAAAAATGACATATTGGATTAGAGTAGCCTGCTAGAGACATTTTTAAAAGAGCAAAAGGACTTGTTAGTTTTCCACCGACTAGTGTTCTCAGTGAAAAAATATTTGTGTGAGTGTGCTGGAAAATCTGGAATGCAAGGAACACAAATTTTTGAAGCTAAGTTTATTTCCATAGAATAAATAGTGACTTCTTCATTGGTAGACGCACATGAATAGACACTTGCACAAGGAGAAAAAAGGAACAATCAGGGGCGATGAAAAAATGGAGCATAAATAGAACCGGAAGTATGAGTAATTATTTGCCGCTCTGATGCTGCCTGGGATAAGCTCACGAACAGAGAAAGCTTGAGGTGTTTTTGTATAGTCAATTTGCGAGGAATGGAGCGTTAAGGAACAAAAAGTTGCAGGCTTGTGAGCTCACCTCTCATGGTGGAAGGGTTATCAATGCTAGAAGGGATGATGCAATGTAAGGAAGCGGGAATAAGACAAATCCAGGTACAATCAGATTCTCTTTCAATATACAGGCAATCACATCTAATGCCTCATCTACGGAAATCAATGGAGTCCTTAGTGGCATCGGGAAGATTTTGAGAAGTTTCGATTATGTTAACTTCGTTTATGTTTCTAAAAAGTTCAACGTAACAGCAGATTCGCTTGCTAAATGAGCTATTGCTCAAGCTTCATAAATCAATTTCATTTAGTTAATGAAGTTTGAAAGATTCAAAAAAGAAAAGATAGAGCATGGTTTGTTGCCAGGAAAGGCTAGATTGAGGCACTCGAAGATAACATGACTTGGATGGTAATAATATTTCCTCGAGGAAAGAAGGCTATTGGTGATAAGTGGGTATATAAGTTGAAGTATTGTGCATATGGAAAGTTAGAACATTATGTGGCTTGTCTTGTTGCTTAGGCAAAACCCAAACTTATGTTAACCTACATTACATGGAAACTCTTTAGAGAACTATTATCCGTTTCGGAAACGGAAACGCGTTAGAAACACGTGGAAACGTGACGAAAATGCGTTTTAAATTTTTTTGATTTGGAAACGCGACCAAAACGCTATTTCCGTTTTTGGAAACGTCATCTCTGGTTATTTTGAAAACATAGTTTTTTATTTGAAAATATAACTGTATATAGTTAATTGATAATTTTTTTTTTTATTATTTGTGCACACTAATCTTCGTCTTCTATCTAGAAGAAGTAGTACTTATAAAGATAGTCACAAACATAAGTGGGATGTTGCAAGTGATAAATTTGGTTCATCAGAGGATACTAATTTTGGGATACTCAAGTTTGAATATCTTTCTTTTGATGGGTTAGAGTATAAAAAATTATGTTCAGTGGAACCGATGAAAATAAAAATAAAAACAATAAATTTGAGTATTACAATATTTATTTTTATCTATACTATTTAATATCTATACGTTGAGTTTGTGTTGTTCCAAATTCTATTTATAAAATAATTATGATTGAATTTATGTTATTTCAAATATTATATTAAATTTTGAAATTTTGTTTTTTATTCGATGTTTCATTATATATTTTTATTATTCTTTATATATATATATATATATATATATTCCAAATCTAAAGATACAAATATTAATGTCACTATTAGCATTATAAGTCCATCAAATTTCACTCCCAATTTTTCAGAGACATTGCACTTTAGTTACATATCACTATTTAAAAAGAACACATATTTATACTATATAAATCATATACTTGCTACAGTTCAAAAAAAAAATTGATCAAATACTCAATTTACCAACCTCATAAATTTAGCAGAAACAATATTTCCTTTAAATCTCGAATTTTTTTTATATTTTCAAAAGATGTACTACAGTTTGGACATAATATTTTTCATATATTTTTTCATTAAAGAATTTTTCATGTATTAAAGCAGGAGGTGCCAATATCAAAAATCCCAAAGTTTAAAAATTACAAGTATACAACAATCCCAAAAGTTTTGATCAATGACCGAGCCCCGAGACCAATGCTGCGGAATTTTAAATATGTTGTTTACCGTAACTTTTCAAAGTCACATAACAAGTTACTTAAATAAAAAAAGAGCTTTACAATACCAAAGAAAAAAAATTAGAAGAAATAATTATAAAAGACATGAGATGAAAAAAAAGAGGCGTAATGATGTAAATACAATAATTGAAAGTAGACCTGGACAAAATAGCCTGATCCGAAAAAACGAATCGGAATCCATCTAAAATCTAAAAAGAAGGAACCAAATTGAACCCGAAACTAATAAAATATTCGAACGGGTACTAAATTCCACTACTTGGAAGTTCTAGATTCGAATAGGACCGAACCGAGACACCGAATGGGTACCGAAATACCCAAAAAAAATTATATATCCAAAATATTAATTATATTTAGACTGATATAACCTACCACTACAAGAAATATGAGTTTTTATAGCAGGCCAGTATAGCTTTTTTTATTTTTTTATTATGCTTTGGTTGATATATCTCTGGGTTTTACATAGTGTTTGTATTTTTTGTAAATGGTTTGATAGAGTTTCTGATGATAAAAAAAAAAAGGTATGCGTCTCGTTTTAATATGGAACGGTTATGTTTGATAGCAAAACCATAATTACAAACGTTATGAAACTGTTAGGCGGTAAGTAAAAATAAGTCATGCGACACTAATACAAAATTAGGCTCCAAAAAAAACCTCCAATATTTCCAGATCTAATTTTGGTGTTCTTCACTCTCTTCACTCTTTCGCTCCATTTTGCTCGATTCTCACAATCTCCAACTTCCACTCTCTCCCACATAAATTTTAAATTCTTTACCTAAACTCCTACCAAGAGTCTGCTTCAATTTCTCACAATCTCAATTTTACACTATAACTTTCTTGGACAAAGCTAACTCATTCGAACCCAAACAACTACAACTGAGTTTCAATCCATCTTGCCCTTTTGTGTTTCTGAAACTCTGAAACACAAAACCCAGTGAGTTATCAGCTATCATACTCGTTCACCTCGTTCCTGAAGAAATCCAATCTGAATCACTAAGCGAAGGTGAACTCGAGTTTTTATCTTCTTTTTTTTTTCGTTTCTGATTAAAAAATCGGTTTTTTCTCTTGACTTGTAGTGATTTTGGGTTATTGCATGTTGAATTGATTTGTTTCGGTCTTGTTTACTCTCTTACAGGACGATTCCGTTTCAGATCTTGTTTAAATGCTTCCGTCAAAGGTGCTTGTATTCTGATTTCTGGGTTTTTTGTTTCACTTCGGATTTTGCTTAAATGTTTTTGTGAGTTCAATCAATTTATACCATTGCTTTTATTATGTAACTCGATTTCAGAAAAAGAGAATATAGTTTAGCAGGTAAAATCACTCAAACTTGATTCTTCTATCAGATCTAGTTGTGTGTTTATGTTGTGTCAAAAAGTGAATATCTCTGGTAATTACTTGTACACACATTTTCTTGGAGCTATTGTAACATGGATAAAGCTTGGGTCTGGTTACCAAGGTATTAACATGACTGTCTTTACACATCTTTACTGATTTAATATCATGAATTGTGAGTTTAAATGTTTATATCTGACTTTCTTTCAACTTATATGAATAGCCTTGGGTACGAGCAAGGAACAACTGCGTTTGTTTCTGATTCAGCAAGACGTTTGGGTAATCCAGATGAAATGTTATGTCTTTGACTTGATTTCCGCAATGTCTGCCATCAATCACCTGTGACAGTTTTTGAGCATCTAGTGATCAGAGGGATAGATCATAAATACAAGAGATGTAAATATTGGAGTAAACACGGGGATACAAGGGAAAATAACATAACTGATGTTTAGACGTCTGAATATGAGGCTTATAGTTGATGCGGAAAATTTTTATAGCGGGTGAATGAAATCAATCATCTCAGAGGCATAATGCAGAAGATTTTGAAGGTATTGACAGTCCAAAAGAAGCTGAGTTTAAGAATAAGTTAGAGGATGGAGAAACTCCATTGTATACGACGTGTCAGAAATACACAAAGGTTGATGCAATCATTGGATTTTATTGGATAAATGTCAAAAGTGGGATGTTATAGAGCTATTTTGATCAGTTACTGGCACTAGTTCAAGACATGCTACATGGAAACAATGTTCTAGCTAAGTCTACAGATGTGATGAAAAAGTTTTTGAGACTGTTTAATTTTGGTTATGATGTGATCCACGCCTGCAAAAATGATTGTATCCTTTATCGGAATAATTATGTAGAGTTGGTGAGCTGTCCAAGATGTAGTGAATCGAGATGAGAAAGGGATAAGCACACCGATGAGGTGAAGAAAGGGATTCCATCTAAGGTGCTTAGGTATTTTCCTATAAAAGACAGATTTAGGAGGGTGTTTAGACCAAAACCGTTGGCTGAGGATTTGCGTTAGCACTTCACTAATGCTATTGTTGATGGTACTATGCGGCATCCAGCGGATTCATTGACTTGGGTTCAGGTTAACGATAAATGGCCGGAGTTTCTTGCTGAAGCAAGAAACCTCAGACTAGGTCTTTCTATAGATGGCATGAATATGTTCTCTCTCCAGAACACCAAATACATCACATGGCATGTTCTCTTAGTCAACTACAATATGGCTCTAACTTAGTGTATGAAAGCAGAGAAAATCATGTTGACAATGTTGATACATGGATTAAACGCACCTGGCAACAACATTGATGTATATCTACAACCATTGATAGAGGACCTAAAGGATTTGTGGACAAAAGGTATGGAAGTTTATGATTCTTTTAAGAAGGAGATTTTTACTTTGAGAGCTATTTTTTTGTGGAGTATCACAAACTATCCAGGTTTAGGGACATTAGCTGGATGTAAAGTGAAGGGGAAGCAAGCATGTAATGTTTGTAGGAAAGATACACCTCACATGTGGTTAAATTTTATTCACAAGCATGTTTATATGGGCAACAGGAAGCGACTCATGCATGGTCATCCCTATAGACATAGAAAATCGTGGTTTGACAACAAGTTGGAGGTTGGTAATGCAAAGAGGATTCAGAGTGAAGTAAAAATATTTGAAAGACCTTTAGATAAGAAAGTTAAGCAAAAAAAGATTCAAGCAGATGATGAAGTAGCTGATGAATATGAAGAAGACGATGATATGTGGCGGTGGAAAAAAAAGGTCAATCTTATTTGACTTACCTTATTGGATGGTTAGTATCGTTTACATTCAAATTTGATATGTGATCTAGTTTAAACTACTTAAATTTGGTTTTCTGATAAATACTAGTACATTATATGGCAGGATATGTATGTGAAGCATAACATATATATCATGCACTCAGAGAAGAATGTTTCTCATGCACTATTGTCTATTTTGATTCATAGTGCTAAATCAAATGATGGAATTAAAGCAAGAAAATATTTTGAAGACATGAGAATTATAAGCAACTTACATACAAAGATACGTGGGAAAAAAACTTACTTGCCTCCAGTAGCATTTTGGCTTTCTAAGGAAGAAAGAAGAAAATTATGCAAAAGGTTATCAAACTTCAGAGGCCCTGGTGGATATTGTGGCAATATATCGAATTGTGTCTCATTGGATCCTCCCAATATTGGTAGCATGAACTTACATAGCCATCATGTTCTAATGCAAAATGTGTTTCATGTGGCATTGAGATGTTTACTACCAAAAGGACCTCCGATTGCAGTGACTCATATTTGCAACTACTTCAACAGACTATGCCAATACGTTATTAATCAACATAAGCTACTTACACTAGAATCAGAGATTGTGGAAACAATGTTCCAGTTGGAGAGATTATTTCCGCCTTCACTACTTGACATCATGTTTCACCTTGCACTACATCCGGGATCCGGCAAAAGAAGCACGCTTGGGTGGCCGTGTACACTTCAGATGAATGTATTCTTTTCAGAGGTGAATTTAATGTTTTTGTTATATACCTCAATAATAAACTAATAGTATATGAATATGGTATTAATTATACGGTTACTTATTGAGATGTAGGTACATGAAAACATTAAAGGCGTATGTCAAGAATTTTTCGAGACCAGAAGCTTGTATGGCCGAGGGGATCTTGTCTGGTGAATGCATTGCATTTTGCATGGAGTTCCTTCAAAAATATGTTCCAATTCAACAAACACTTAACATAAATGAAGATGTTGAGGCAACTCAAAATGTCCTTGAAGGCTGACCCCTGCAAAAAAGTATAGAAGTGAATCTTTCTGCTAAAGAGAGAGACATAGTGCATCGGTATGTTCTCATGAATACATCATCCATGGATCCTTATGTTGAGTAAGTGCAAACCTGAAAGATTATTAGATATATAGACTTACATTTTTTTTTTGCGTAAGACACTAACTTAATGGAAAGCATGTTGCATTTGGAAGAATTGCAAGCTACAGATGTAAGATGCGGAAAAAATGAAACCCTATTGTAGAAATACTATACAGAAAAGTTCTCACAGTGGATCAAATAAAAGGTTAGATTTACTTGTGATTAGTTTCATGTATCATGTTTAATGATATTGACTTGTTCTCTGTTTCATGTTAGATACCAAATAACTCAGAGGACCATTGTAAAAGGCTGAGATGGCTTGATTTTGAACCCAGAAAGAGTGCTCACACCTACAAGGGATATATAGTTAACATACATCGTTTCCTCACAAACGATGTAAAACAGAAGACTAAGAACATTGGAGTTACATATGAAGCATTTTCTATGTGTAGAACTAGTGCTAAAGATTCTAAGCAAATGACATACATAGTACCATGTTATGGAGTGATAAAGGAGATCATAGTGTTAGAATACCACATGTTTCAGGTTCCACTGTTTAAGTGTAACTGAGCTAACAAAGGGAAAATAGTGAAAGAGAAAGACGGTTTCACACCTTTAAATTTACAAACGAACCAGTCATTATTTCTAAATGCTGCTAAGAAAAGTCTTTTTTCTTGTAATGTAATTACCAAAAAAAAAAAATAATATGAAGATATGTATTATGTTTATACCAAAATAACCGAAATATCAAAATAATTTAAATATCTGAAAAATATTAGTTATATTTGTCAAAATTTAAACAATTTTTAGTTGTTTTAAATATATATCGGATACCCGAAACTAAACAAAATCCGAATAAAATCTGAACCAATATTGTAAAATATATGAATGGGTCCTAAACTCCTCTACCCGAAAACCCCCGACCCGAATAAAACCAATCCAAAACCAATAAAACTCCAATGCCTAGGCCTAATTGAAAGGTACTTAAACCCAAATACATGGACATTTATGAACAAGTGCTCCGTGGAGGACCAGCGAGGGAGATGTGGTGGTTCGTATGAAGAAGGATCATAACCGTAGGATCTCGTACAAAATTAGAAGATCATACGGCTAGAAAAAGAGGACGAACAAGTGAGGTATCCAAAATGGGACCCAGATTAAATCGAAACGGCGCCGTACGAAGGCACTAAAACGGAGAGAGGACGACCTCCGTAATAGAAACACACAAAGAGACTGTGTGTGTGGTCCCGACAGAGAGGGCTGACATAATTAGTCACTTGTCAGTTCACAGTCGTCAGTTGTCAGAATTGACCCTCATTATGCAAATGCTCCGTTTATCGCTTAACCACCACTTGTTTATTTATGTTTCCGTCTCCTTTTTTTCTTCTAATTATTGTATTAAACCTGTTCGGGTAAAACTATAAGTTACTGCATAAATTTTGGGATTTCCATATCTTTTTCAAGAGGCTACGTCCTTATCATTTGTGTTTTTACAAGTAAAAATTAATATAGAAAATTTTATAAGATCAACAGCTGAATTCAAACAATTTTTGTAACTAACTATATATAAGATGCAATATGCCAGCTTAAATTTTGGTGGTAACACCGAAACGATTTCAACAAAAACCTTATAATACAAATCTTAGTTAATTATAACAAATGTTCTAATAAATTTGACACAATATTTATTCTGTGGTGACATAATTACTCTTCTTTTTTTTTGTGATGAATTCCTCTTTTTTTCATATTCTATTATTTGTTTGTGTAAAGTAAGTGGTTAAATAAAAAGTGTGTCTGACAAAATGTAAATAAATAAGTAGATTAATAAATGTGACAATTGTAGAAAAATGGCAGTTCTCTCTGTAATTTCAAGAGTTTCACGAAAGAGATGCAAACGGACAATTTTCCACCAAGTAGTTATATCGAACCAGCTAGTGTTACTAGTAATACATCAAATTTTATAGGGAGGATTACTTATCTAATATGAAAATTTTTTAAAATTACTAGATTAGTATTAATTTTTTACTCTTAAAATGAATTTTTTCGTACCCACAATACCTTTAAAACATTTGACAAGAAAAAACATATTTACGAAAATACCACCTTCCCAACAAACAAATCCGCAGATTATTTTTAAAAAACCGCAAACATGTGTCAAAGATTTATTTTTTTTGCGGATTTGTTTTGCATATTTAAATTTTTACGGATTTTTTTTACAAATTTTGTTGTACTTGTTGTAGATTTATTTCTAAAAATCCATAACAAAGGAAAACTTGCTTAAAAAATTACTAAACTAGTACAGAAAAATCCGTAGTGTAACAGATTTTTTATAGTATAACAGATTTAATTTTCTGCGGACTTTTTTTACGGATATAATTTATTTTTAGATTTAATTTGAAGATTTGTTTTTCTTTGTCGAAGATTTTTACGCGATTTTACAGTTTTTTTCATAATTTACGGATTTATTTTGCAGAGTTAAATTGTAATGCCGAAAATTTAGTGTATTTGGTGCAGATTTATTTAACTCTGCTGGCAAACATGCTCAAAAAATTAATTAAAGAGTATTGTAGTGTAACATATTTATTTCTTTTGTTACAAATTTATTTAAATTTTATGGATTTTTGACATCTGATGAGGTGGCAAGTGACTAATGGTATTTTTTTTTTTTTTTGCAAATTTGTTATTAACTATTCAAAAAAAAAATTGTATTTTTTTTTAAAAAAAACAAGAATTTTATTTTGAAAATATTTTTTTAAATTTTTCTAAAAGCTGGACAAATTTTTTTTTTTTTTAAAAAAAAAGGATTTTGAATGTCATTTTAAAAAAAAATTTTAAATTTAATTTCAATGTCACTTTTTAATCAATATAAAAAAATTTCTAACTTTTTAATTATAAAAATTGTTCCGTCCTATTATTAAAATTTTAGAAAAAAAAATTTCAAAATAAAATTATAGTTTTTAAAAAAAAAATAAGTACAAAATTTTTCAAATTTTTTTCTTAAGAAACCAAGATAATATTTTGATTTTCAAATACGTAATAAAATTAGTGTTTTAAAAAGTAAATTTTTACTATTTTTTTTTATTAATTCACTAAATATTGTTAACTTTTTACTAACTTATTATAAGGGTATGTTAGTATTTTAGAACCTCCTTAATACTAATTTTGTAAAATGATACTAATTTAATAATTACACTAAAGAATCATATTAGTGGGAGTAAATTTCACAATTTTATATAGAAAATGTAAAAGTTAAGTACAATTTCTAAGAGAACACATCAAATGTTGTAAAGGGGCCAGACTTTTGATATAGAAATAACAAGGAGTATTTATAAACAGAGTTTCTTTAACTATACTTAATAAAAACTATCACGAAGGTGTAAGATTCTCTCATATTTTGGTGCGGCTTGTTGGGATACTTTTCCTTCTTTTCATCAAAAGTCACTAAATTTCTACTTGGTAGGACTATCTGCGAGGTAACAAGTAAGTTGATTCCTCCGACTCAGACTGAAAACATAGGAACAGTTGATAGCGGAGACGAGACAATCTTCCGCCTCCCACAATAGTTCATGAGACGCGACCAACGGAAACATTGAATATGATTATTCAGAATACTCCCACCCGTGGAATTACATAGTGTGGTATTGCTCCTGGAACTTTAAACTCAAATCCTATGTCACAGCTGGAGCCTTATAACATTGGTCTAGAGCAAAATCGATCGTACCAACTCGGCAAGATAGTTAGAAGCGAGGATTTCTTGCAAGCTCACAATCTGCCTTGGAACCTAAAGCTTGCTCTCCTCCAGCTTTGTGGCGAGGAGGCGCGATATTCAGTTGTCTGCCAACGACATGACTAACCTTTTCTTGTATGAATTATTCAATCACCAGACCTTTTGGCCTCAGAACTAGCTCATGGATAAACCTTAACCTTCAATCATGTGTTAACAGCCCCATCTAAAGTGAAAACTGTTACAAGTAGAAACCCTTTAGATGGGAATCCACCTGGCTCTTGTTAGCATAAGGAGAACTCCAACTACGCAAGATTCCCTGGGGACCTCTGGCAGTGGGAACCTGGGGATAATTTTGAGATTGAGAATCAACCAAGAAATAAGAATGAGGATAACGTTCAACATGAGGGATTTCCTACATCTCAACTTCAACTTTACCTTTTTAACGGGTGATAATTTAATTCTTTGCTAGAGATTTACTCATTGAAAAATTATTCTGGAAACATGGATGCAGAGTTGCAGTGGAGAAGATCCAAGGTTCACGTCGTTATGAGTTCAGCTACGAAGATCAAAAGAGAGATTGAGGAAATTCATCAAAACCCATTCACCCCAAGAATTGCAAACGCATTTATTAGGAATATAGAAAAAATATGGTTTCATGATGAGTTCGGATCTTAGTATTCGCATGACCTTTTTTCTACTAATTTTAGGGTCTTAATCTACACATTTTAGCGTTTTAGATGTCTTATAGATGTAAATAGTAAGCTATGAGCTTTAACTAGCCCATATTGCATGTGCATGTGCATTTTGGTGCTCTTTGGATGTTTTAGGTAATTTTTTGGAGCTAAAGGCGTAGAGTGCAAAAATGTGGTGCGAGATCGGGACTGGAGGAAAAAGGATTTGAGAAAATAAGGAAGAAGAAAGATGTATTGACCTATTTGTGGTTGATACATCATATATATATATATATATATATATCCATTTTTTGTATCAGTCTTAGGTGTCAATCAATACATCTCATTTGTGTCGTTCATGGGTATTAGTCGACTCATTTAGTCAGGAAAAAAAATTTGGTGACCAAGTTCACCATATTTTGCATTTCCTTTTTTACTCCTACCTTATAGTTCAAAGTTGGTAGATTTAAGATGTCATTAAGTTTAAGTTATGGTACTTAAGGATGTTAATTAAGATATTTTACTTGAGTAAAGGTTCTTAATGCTTGCAATTCAACTTGATAAACTCAATACCTTGATGTGAAGATTTCATGATTCCAATGTGACATACTAGAAAGCCCCTCAATATTTTCTCATTTTATGCATACTACATGGTAATCTGAACGCCTCGGGACCATAAGTATTTAATGATGCTAGGACTACTTCTTAATGCCTATTTACTCCTTATTTCCGACATGACGTGCTTAGGTAGTTAGTTAGCATATTGGCTAACCAGAATATAGATTCCTAGAAGCATCTGAATCCATAATTGTGTCACCATAAGAAACCTAACTTTTTTGTTGCATTCTTGTCAACATTTCCAAACTTTTGAATGGTTTAGGAACAAGATTGTCTTCTTGTGTTCTTTTCAACATTGTGTTCTTGTTAAAATCTTAGGTTCTAGATGACATTGTTATCAAAGCTTACTGTTAGTAGTGGTGATGTTGAATCCAACTCAAGAACATGATATCTTTACGTAGATGGAGTATCCTCAAAACAAGGTTCTAGGGTAGGTCCCCACCTTTTTCCCCCAACCAAGGAAGTGATTGAGCAGTCATTTAGACTCGATTTAATTTTTTTCAAAAAGTGAGGGCAAGTATAAGTCTTATTGTTTAAGGTTCGCAATCTAAAAGCTTTCATCAACTCTCAACTTGTAACCAACCAATTTCAAAAGGAGTATGAAACCCAAAATGATAGGATGGAGGCTTACCGCGCTAAATTATGTGAGTTGGTTAAGCAACTAGAAGTTTTCATTTTAACGTGTATCCCATGTGGTGAGAATACCATTGTGGGTACACTATAATCTCTCGCTTCAACGTCTAACGCATTATTAAAGCAAGTAATTCAAGTTTTGGGTATTTAGAAACCTTGTATCAATCTCAAGTTTAAATATAAGAAGGAAGAGGTGGAATTGATGGATATCGATCATGCAGAGAGGTTTTTAACGTCAACTTCGATGGAGATTGATGTTTTTTAATGAAAATAGGAAGGTGGGGACGATGATCAAGCTCCACCGGAAAATTAGAATGTTTCCTTGGATGATAAGATGAATGTACGAAAAGATTGACGAGTCACCCTTATACAGTATATTAAGGTTTTGGGGGTGTGGTCTCTCCCAATAAGTGGAAACTTGAAAGCTTAATGGTGTAGCCTCAATATGTTGTATAATCGACTCCCACTTGTACAAATGAAGTGTGTCAGGTCCTTAACCAGCATGTGCACATGGTTTAGAAGCTCTCAAGCTCATATATGAGGTTCATGTAGGATCGTGTGGTAGTCATTCGGGTCGTAAAGCAGTAGGCATCATATTTAAAAGGAAATGGTTTTTTTTTTGGCTAACGGTGAAAACTGATTATGAGGCATACTTGAAAAAGTGTAAAAATGTCAACGACATGCCACCATAATATACAAGACTACTGAAAAAGTATCTTCCATCTCAGCTCAGTACCCTTCCATGAGATGCTAATGAACATAGTAGATATGCTTGCTATCTTGGGGGAATAAAAGGGTTTTTTTCCTGCTCGCCCTTTGCAGATTATTTCACTAAGTGGATAGAAGCATGAGTTACCAGGAAAAAATTCTATAAGAACGTGGAGGAGTTTGTGTGGCAATACATTGTTTTACGACAAGGAGTCTCTTATGCGATCGCAACTGAAAATGAATCACAATTCATTTCCAACAAATTCATAACATTATTCAGAGACTATAACATTAGAATTACGATCTCAACTCCTCGGTATATGATGACTCCGAAAAGGGACGGCTTTAGCACATTAAATTATGCAGGTTTTCGAGATTTGACCGCTTTCATTACCATAAACATACCATTTTATCATTATTCATCTATCTCTAGTTTTAGAGTCCTAGGTTTTGCATTTTGTTGTGTTTCTGTGTATTTTTACTATTTCAAGATTATTTAAGAATTTAAAGTGAAAAAAGGAACAGGTCAGAGGGAGAAAAAACCAAGGCACGAAGGTTTGGGAATAATAAGACTTGGTATCTTTTGATGCTAGGTCGATACCCCGAGGTGGTCGATACCACAAATTGAAACCAGAAGCAACTTGGTGAACCCACTTATATCGACCAATTGGGAGAGTTGATATGAGAAAACTTGGTGACCAAACTTATCCTCTGAAGAGCCTTGAAGTGAATCGAGTATCGTCCCCATGTATTGGTTGGTACAAATCCTCTAAAGAAAAACTTTTACATTTTCGCCTTTAATGAACTTTTCCTATAAATAGATCTCATTTGTCACGACTAAAAGACATTTTTTTTTATATATTTAGGGTTAGATAGGTTGGTCTTTTTAATTGACTTTAGGAGGAACCTTGCCTTATTCTTGAATCTTCTTAATCTCATCTCTTTTATGCTTTTATCTTCTTTTTTCTTCTTTTTCCTTTCATTTTTCATTATGGCTCAGTTCATGGCCATTAGTGAGTAAACCTATTTTACTATGGGTCATTAAGATTGGGACATGGAATGTGCTATGAAATGTGTATTTTGTTATGTATACATTTGACTATATAGATATCTATCTATAGGAACAAAGGCTAGTAAGATTAAGTAGGCAAACCAATCTTATCCATATAATTTTTGTGCACACCAAGTATTTATAAAAATACTTTATGCCTCCTAAAGAAAAATACTTCATTAATGACATGACCATTCAATTTAGTGAAGGCCAATCTCAACTTACTTCCAATGACTTAAATGGTATTTTAGGTTGTTTAATGAAATGCGATCATCTCCCATGACCAATAGGGTTAGTTACACTATAGAATCCAAATAACTAGATTTAGATTTTCAGAAAATCCAAAAAAATTGTGTTCTTATACTTCCATATCCCAAACTATTTCATTGCCCACCTCAATGATCCATATAATTTAATCAATTAAATCTCAACCAACTCTTCTTTACTTAGTATTGCAAGTAGTTATCTTAGTTAAATTTCAATCTTAAATCTCTTAGTAATTTTTGAACCCGGAGAGTTCAATGCAAGTGAAGTACGGATGAGAGGGTCGGAGATTCAACGATGAGGTAAATAAGAGCAAAGGGAGAAACGTTGAATAATCAGTTCGAAGGCAACGCTCCGGACTTTATATTTATAAATAAGGGGGGAATTACTAAGAGGAGAGAACAAGTGGTTTTGACGAACAATATCGAACAAGAAGTCGAGATCGGAATCTAACACTTAATGACTTAGGAAGTCGAACTTAAAATATTAAAGACAATCTAAGTTCTTTCTCTCTAATCGTAATCCAGAATGTTGTCTGAAGTTAGTGTGTATAATTAATGTGTCATTTTTACATTGAGTGTGTCCTCTCTTTATACTGGGAGGATGAGCGTAAGGCTCGTAGCAGGTGAGTTCATGTTCGAGGGTCATCATTTGTTATGAGGTTGTCGAGCTAGAGCTGCAGGCATGTCGATAGGTAATGATTCCCTCAGCAGTCAAAATGTTCACGGTCAGAGGTAGCTGCGCCTAAGTCCAACGGCTTTCTTCTAACGCGTTCTCGATCAATGGCTCTCGTTCGTTGTATGCTACGTGTGAAGCATCCGTCGAACGTGGGATCCTCGGATTAATAGGGTAGGACGCATGACATTTGCTTACTAGTGATATCAACGTGGTTTTCGAGCGTTGTGCCGAGGTCGAGGATCGGCTCTTGGTATTGGTATGGGCCTTGCAGGTTCGGGTCCATCGTTTGGGCTCTGATTTTTTTAGAGATGGACTTGGATTGATTCGGACCAGACCCTTTTACGGGGGTGTTAAACCTAACTCCAACAATAACCATACTCATTTGGGTTCGACACTCGATTTACTATAATGAATATACTTACATTTGGGTGAATTGAGGAGAATATAATACTAAAAACTTGAAAATTAGTAGTCACAAATTCTCTCCTATTAAGTTTTTGGCGTCGTGGAAGAGTAAAATGTTTTTTGAAAAATTTAAGTATGATTATTTTTTTTATCCAAAAATAAAAACAATCATATTTTCATTTTGTAAAAGTTACTTTTAAAACAATAAAGCAAAAATAAACTGAAAGAAAAAAATGTGTAAACGACAAATCAAATAAGAAAAATATATACAAACAGTGGACGGAAATCTGAAAACACTGTTATTCTAGATATGTATGTTTGATTTTTGAAGAGTCGGTCCATAGATTTAAGCAATATAGTCTAAGGCTCCGGCCTATCTTATCTAATGACTCATAAAAGAAAATATGAGAAAACTAAAATGATAAATCTAATAGAAAAAATTGCATGAGAGAGAGGGCACATGTCCCCGTTTAGCCTTATGTTCTTGAAAGGGAAGCCAAAATAGTTTCACTTCTGTATTTTCTCAGCCACTGCACTTATTTGGGACCTCCCTTCAATTAAGTAAATTTTATTGTATTTTATGAGTCATTTTCTACATTTCAGACTCAGTCTCATTGAATTTGTTGAATATATATCTTATTTTAAATAAAGGGAAAAAATCCAGATTCCAGCTGTGAATTTAACCTTTCTCGATCGAGAGTCTATTTTGGCGTTTGTTTTTTTTTTTTAGTTAAATATTTGGCGTTTGTTCTGTGACCATCCTCTCGCTACGTCACGTTTTCATATCCATGCAAAATAGTTTGAAGATAATATATCTCTATCCTCATTTTCATTGATTATATCTACCTTTCAAATATCTATATATCCACTTTTATGTCTAAAATTAATAAAATTCAAGTTATATCAGCGGATCAGATTATCTATTCAAAACATAGTATACCAACGTGATTTATAAATCTTAGATTATTTACTAGCCAGATTTCGTTTAAAATTTTGATAATTAGCATCTTAGAAAAATCAATTATGTTTCTATTGTAATTTGGTATAGAACCTCAATCAATGGATAGAGTTGTGTACTAAAAACCAATTCTATAGCAATACAACATCAATAACAATAACTGAGTGAATATTGGATATATCCTATATACAGGAAGGAAATCTGTAGATTTCTATTATATCACATCTCTACAGTGAAAGCAGGAGCATCCCGAACATCTATTTGGGTCCATTTGGATCCGAAAAGGTGAACATAGTTAGTGTCGTGCTTAGGTTCATTAGTGTTTGAGGTGGAAAAAAAAGTTCATTTAATCTAAAAAAAGAGAACGGTGTTGGTCAAATGGACGTGTTGATGGAAGAAGAGAAAACGATGCTGACTGGATCGAATGGATCTAAGATTTCTCTTTCTTTTTCTTAAGTAAAAGTCTAACAAGAATCGATTGATTTTTTATTGAGATTCAGAATTTAGATTTGGGATATGAATTTCATTTTCGAATTCAGAATTTCACCTAAAAAAAAGAAAATTTCCTATTTGTAATTTTTTTTTTTTTTAAAAAAAAAGCTTATTGAACCATCAAACTTAGGTTGTGACTACACAAGCATAGCCTCAAAGCCATTATGATACAACATATTTTGAGAAAATGTAACTCCAATTTTTTTTTATTCTTTAAAAACCTGGAGAAAATGTCTTTTTAGTTACATAGTAGGCACGACTTTCAATATAGCGTTGGAAAAGCTTTTGGTGAAAATACCAATATATTAGTACTAGGATATATGAAAGATATGAATTTCACCAAAAGATACCCTTTGCATACAAAATGAATGTTGATATCAATGTGTTTGGTACATTGATGTTGAACCGTTTTGGTGAAAGACAAATGGTACTAACATCGTCACATTAGACAATGATAACAGCGGAAACACGGCAGCAAATAGATCGCCGAAGAAGTTCCACATCTACACGGTTTTGGCAATGACGTTTGTGACTCTGCAATACTCGGCTTATGCAATAAAACTAGAAAATATGGGTTCACAATGTAGAGGTTCTCAATAGACAATGTTATTCCCAAGAAAAATGCATTATTCGGATGTGTATCGGCGAGTGTCACAACCATATGTCCAATAACCATTTGTGTTTGATGGTGTCATGGTGAACTGGATACTGTTAGGGATAATGCGGAAAATATAGTAGAGGCTCCTTTGGATAATGCATATAGAGAAGTCTCTATCTGAAGGTGTATGTGATGTTAAACTGGGTGAATGTGAGATATTGAAGTGTTTCTGCAACTGCGAAAGAGTGATAGTTCTGAGATATGAGAACCAAAAGTTTGAGCATCTTGGAACATGTATCGATAGTTGTTGAGGAAGATTTCGGGTGTAGAAGGATGTCACACCCCATTTTCTGATAGTTCGTGACTATCGTGTTGCTTTCACATGAACATCTAGACTAGTTAAGTTTGTGGATCACTGCGGTGTGTCCATGTTTTTTGTTAGAATTTTGATTATTTTTGAGTTACCTTCAAGTGTTTGCGTCATAATGAACATGACAAATGGGAAACAATATCTATCGTTTGAATTACCTTCAAGTAAAGCTTTCAACATTAATTCTTGAAATAAATGGTGGAATGTTATCTTCTTTCATATAAATAGTCGCCTACCAAAAAGTATATACGATAGTGCATGGCCAATAATGATGAATTACGTTACGTATAGGCCCATCGTTGAAACCAAACTTCTCATTTTCAAACTATTTTATATTTGATAGGAGTTTTTCTCATAAAAAATATGTGGGTTTGTCACCCGAATTTAACATTTAACCCTATAATATACACTTTTACAGCAGTTCTAGTGTGATATTCCATTGATAAGACTATAAGTGCAGCATCGTCGTATCTTTGAAGTTTGAACTTTATAATTTACGATTAAACCACCAATACGTTATGAATATTTCTATTGCATCACCACATTACCACAATTTGATTATTTATATATAATCCCAATTAATTAGTGCAGTATATATTGATCTCATTGTAATACGAGGTATGATGATATATGTAAGAAAAAGGTTTATAGGAGGAACAAAACACACATATATATATATATATATATATATATATATATATATATATATATATATATATATATATATATATATATATATATATACAAGAGGAAAACTAGATGTGAACATAAATGAATTATTTTGTTGAAACAATTATTGGAAGTTGGAACGTTTCCAAAATGAAAGTGAGGGTGGAGAATAATAAATAAAAAAATCAGAGGCTTAGTAGGTCGAGGCCCCCTCTATCTCTATGTTTCGAAGACTTGAACGCTCACAAGTCACAGGAGCCTTGCGCTCTTTTATCTCTTTGCCTCAAATCTTATCGACGGATATTTTTTTATAACCCACAATCATTGCATCATTGCAAAACCAATGTATTCAACATTTCGATGGTCTATCCTCCCCCAAAAAATGTATCTGTATTGAGCGAAAAATAAAAGATACTATATGTTATTTATAATTGACGTTACATTTTTAACAAAAGAGTAATTGACGTTATACAACTTAGCTAGCTCATATGTTTGATAAAAAAAATCGTTTTTTATTGATCTATTATTATCATAAATTGAATCGAGCAAGAATAAATGGATAAAATTACCAAAATAACAAATATTTTTAGGGTATGTACTACAATATATGTTATGGAATAAAATCTATTCGTAAACTTTTACTTTTTCATTTTTATCTTTCTAAATTTAATATTTTTCTAATCAAAATTGATTCATGATGTTGTTCATTTTAATCAAACAATGCTTAGCTACAATGCATTTTTTTTTTTTAATTGGTATAATAGGATTCTAACTTTTTTACTTTTTCTTTCTAATTAACTAACTAAAATAATAAATAATTAAGATAAATACTCTAAAATACCTCGTTTTTTTATATTATTCTCTAAAACTAATTTATATATATATATATATATATTATTTTGAGGTATTTCTCGTTAATTAATTGTAATCCAACAATTATCATTTATGCTCTATGGACTACGGAGTGACGAACATGCACTAGAGCATCACTAATTTTATTTAGTTATACCATTTGTAATGAGTTGCCTATGTAGATATTATTTATAAACCTAAAAATATTAAGTTGAATTTAAAATGTTAGAATTAATTATTTCCTAATACAATTTAGATCTGGAATTGAAGACTTATCCAGACCACACGATTTTAAACTTATGTAGAAAATTGACATGACTATATCACTACACTTCCAAACTTGGTTCGTATATATATTTACTATTTACTCTACATAAATTAACATACTAATTTATATAATAGCAACAGCAACTGCCAACTGTATTTATAAAGAGTAACATTTTGCAATCGTCAAGATTACTACAAATCTAAAGATCTATTAAACAACGTTATATATTTTCATTTAATATATTGGTTGGAAGGTTATTTAGTCAAAGAAAAGCCATTAATAGCTCGAGATTTAAAATCCATTGCGAATACACTTGTTTCTTAATTTACAAACAATTATGAAGTACTCTATAAATCCGGGATTCAAGTTGCTGTTTAAGCCTAATTTGTTCACCGGATGGAGACAAACATCAAATAACGGCTAAATTAATTAACCATTGGTTTCAAGCTTTGGTTAAAGAGAGTCAAACTAAACTTTAATATTAACAGCGTCTCTTTAATTATAGAGATCAAAACCACTCACAAAATCAAATGCAAGTTTTGATACGATTTGGTTTGAGTTTTTAGCTTAGCAAGTACATTTTTTTTTCTTTTTATGTCAACGAAAAGTTTCAAGCTTTATGTAGATCATTTCTTTGTATCGAAAACCATAGAAAATCAATTGGTATCTTTTTCACCGTTGATATTTGAACTCGTGACTTTGAAAACTTTTTCCTTTTAGATTATTTAGCGGGTTAATGCCTAATCCCAGTGTTCAGTTATATTTTATTGTTTTTAAAAGTGTTGTTTGATATAGTTTTCATATACTTTTTTTTTTTTCTATAAAAAAAGTCATACAAATTCAAGATATATTAATATGTATGGTATAGTATAATATATTTTCATGAAAAATACATTTTTATATCATTATTTATTGTGTGTATTTAACCAATATGGCCCTGTTATCCCCTACTTATAGTATTTTTTTTTACCTAAAATAGTCCTATTAAATAACACTATTTTAAATTTGTGGCGCAAACATAGCATCTATTATCTTAAAAATTTTATATTAAAAAAATTTCAATATCAAAATAATTTAAAACCCGATTTTAATAGTTTTTTTATGGTAATTTAAACCTTATTTAAAACCTCTTTTTACAATTATTTATTGTGTTTATTTAACCCATATCAAAATAATTTAAAAACCACCAAAATAATTTATAACCGTTTGAAATTCTATATCCGCATTGTTGAAAGTTGTGACCAATCGGATCCAGTAGTGTAATTTTGTTTATAGTTGTATAAGGTAAACATGTATTGTTCGATAAAAAAAATTTGTATTATCTTTGGTAAAACATAAAAAATAATATTTTGAAAAAAAGAAAAGGACAATTCTCCAAAATACCATGAAAAACTTGGTTGTGGACAAAAATGAGACGTTCCAAAAAAGTCACTTTCGTTGGACGATTTTTATTTTGAGTGACTTATGATGGAAGTTTTTGATATTTGGGAAACAAAATATCATATTCAATACGGTCGTCCTAAATTTAACTTCTAAAATCTTAGTTTTTAAGAAGAAATTTTGTGATTTATGATGAAAATAGTTGATATTTGGGAAGCAAAAGATCATTTTAAGTAAGGTTGTCATAAATTTGACTTTTAAAACATGATCATAGTGTTTAGAAAAGAATATTTTGATTTAGGATGGAAGTTGTTGATACTAAGTATGACCGTTCTAAATTTGACTTCTAAAATCATAGCTTTTAAGAAAAAATTTGGTGATTTAAGATGAAAATAGTTGATATTTGGGAAGCAAAATGTCATTTTAAGTACATCTATTTTAAAAAAAAAACGTAATTCTTGTTTTTTATGAAAAATACAAGTTTTTGATATTTTAGGAAGCAAAATGTCATATTATATTATGTACAACTGTTATGAAAAACTTAATTTTCGTTTTTTAAAAAACAAAATTTCATATTAAATATAAATATCTTGAAAAATTTGTGTTATTTTTGTCCACAAAAATAGTTTGTGTCATTTTTGAGAAAATATGGACAAATATAAATGCAAACAATTTTTCCATGCCAGATGGTCATTTCAAGATTCAATATTTTACGTGATGAACTTATTCAATCTAAATCTATCTTCGTCAACATTTGCTTATTTTGAATTAGTTAGACGTTACTGTAAATTACCTTCAAATGAATATATGGTAAGATAATTATCACGTTTATTTAATTTTAGTTTATTTTTATAGGAAAAAGAAAGAAACAGTTGTAGTGTTTCTAGTCAGTTTTTCTTTTGGCTTTATGAAAACAAAATAACTTTTAAAAAATGTTTCTGTTCATTCTTAGAAAGCTAAACATTACATTATTCTTAGAAAAAAAAATTATATTAATGTGATGTCCAATTGATAATGCTATGTCTTTTTATTTATAAAAACTTTGAAACATCATACATTTTAGTTTATTAGATTGCTTCATGTTTATGTAAAGTTGATTGAGGACATAAATGTTGAACTAATTATTTTGGATTTTGGATTTGTTACGTCTATTGTAAACACGGAACAATTGAACGAATAGAGCATATATCTTATGACCAAAAATAAAGAGAGCATATATCTTTGTTTACATTAAGGTCCACCGCTAATTACATATTAATTTTTATTTTTGTTTCCTTTTAAATGTCACAAATCAGTCATGTATCCGAGGCAATTTTGATTCAATGTCAATTTACTACTAATGTAGTGTATATCCAAAAAGTTACCCCCAGAAATTGCCGAAATGTATTAAATACACAGAGATACACAAAAAAGTAGCTTTAGATTCTTTTATGAAAAAAAAAAAAAAAAAAAAGAAAATAAAGACTGTCAACTCCTTTATTAAGATAGTAAGAGAGAGACGAGAAGCAGCACCAAATTCCAATCTCTTTCCTTCAGTTTCAAAACCAGCGAAGAAGAAGAAGAGGGCTCTTCACGAGAGAACTCTTTCCCTATTTCCCACAAATATATTCCAATCTCTTTCTAAATCCTGAGAAGAGGGCTCGAACTCTTTCTCTAATTCCGACAAATCTCCAAAACATCAATCGCAGCAGTCGTGGTCGTCATGTGTAACCCAAAAACCACCAGCACCGGCACGGAGCCTCAATCTCCTGGAAGAGGAGTGTTCCTCGATCTCTTCTCCATCACAAGTAGGGAAACGCAAGATCTCCAGCATTGCAAAAAGAGAGGATCTCCTCCTCTCATGGAAGAAGCTGTGACGGAGGCGAAATCTCTCTTCACGCTGGCTTTCCCGATCGCCGTGACGGCTCTCGTCCTCTACCTCCGCTCCGCCGTCTCCATGCTTTTCCTTGGGCGACTTGGTGACCTTGAATTAGCCGCCGGTTCACTCGCCATTGCCTTTGCTAACATAACCGGTTACTCTGTTTTATCCGGTTTAGCACTCGGTATGGAGCCACTTTGTTCTCAAGCCTTTGGCGCCCACCGGTTTAAACTCCTCTCTCTCACCCTCCATCGTGCTGTTCTTTTCCTCTTGGTTTGCTGCGTACCGATCTCGGTTATCTGGATTAACGTCAGCAAAATCTCCGTCTACCTTCACCAAGACCCTGACATCGCCAAATTGGCTCAGACTTATCTTCTCTTCTCTCTCCCTGATCTCCTCTCCAACACTCTCCTTCACCCAATCAGAATCTACCTTCGCGCTCAAGGCATCATCCACCCCGTCACTCTTGCTTCCCTCTCTGGAGCCCTTTTTCATTTTCCTGCCAATCTCTTCCTCGTCTCTTACCTCCGCTTAGGCCTCACCGGCGTCGCCCTCGCTTCCTCCCTTACCAACCTTTTCGTCGTTGCTTTCCTCGTCTGCTACGTCTGGGCGACTGATCTCCACGCGCCCACTTGGACCGACCCCACACTCGACTGCTTCCGCGGCTGGGCTCCTCTGCTCCGCCTCGCCGGACCCAGCTGCGTCTCCGTCTGTCTGGAGTGGTGGTGGTACGAGATCATGATCGTCTTGTGCGGTTTGCTCGTCAACCCGCGATCCACGGTTGCCGCCATGGGGGTTTTGATCCAGACCACCTCCTTTCTCTACGTCTTCCCCTCTTCTCTTGGCTTCGCCGTCTCCACCCGGGTCGGAAATGAGCTCGGCGCCAATCGCCCTCACACCGCCAAGCTAACCGCTATGGTGGCTATTGTTTTCGCCGTGGCGACAGGGATTACCGCCTCGGCGTTTGCTTACTCCGTCAGAAACGCCTGGGGGAGAGTTTTCACCGGAGACGCAGAGATTCTCCGACTAACAGCGGCAGCCCTTCCAATTTTAGGGCTATGCGAGATCGGAAACTGTCCTCAGACGGTGGGATGTGGTGTCGTGAGAGGAACCGCACGGCCGTCGACGGCGGCGAACGTGAACCTCGGAGCCTTCTATCTAGTGGGTATGCCGGTGGCTGTGGGGCTCGGTTTTTGGGCTGGAATTGGGTTTAATGGGCTTTGGTTGGGACTCCTTGCTGCGCAGATTAGCTGCGCTGGTCTTATGCTGTACGTGGTGGGGACCACTGATTGGGAATCGGAGGCTAGAAAAGCGCAGTCGCTAATGTGCGCAGAGACTGTAGCGAACGATAATATTAAGACGGTGGCGAATACTATAAAGGACGACGGTGAGAGTGATGAGGCACAACCGTTGATTCGCATCACCGTGCTTTGTTAGTTAAATTATTATATTTTCTCCTTTCTTTTCATAGAAGGTGAAAGTTTTGTCTCTCTTGAAAAAAAATTGACATTTTTTTCTTTGTACTTAACATATTTTTTCTCTCCTTATTTTTTTTGATGCCGTTATGATTGGCCGTTTATATGGAGCTCCTATGAGTTTTTCTTCTTTTCTTCACTTTCTAAATATGCCAAACCAAATTTCAATTTGTGAGTTTTGTTAATAAGTTCGCATTACTACAAAATTAATCACATGAAAGAATTTAAAACGTAATTTGTCCTTACAACAAACCATTCAATTACACCCACTATGCGACAAAAGATGTTGGGACCATATAGCTGGAGCGACAGAGAATTAATTCAAAATAATTTATTTTGCTATATTTTTAAATAAAGATAATATTTAGAGAAGAATTCACTGATGAAATAGATATTTAAATAATAAAAAGGCTTCATAAACAGAAAAAAAAAATGTATTAGGGGTGATAAAATAGGAAAGGGAGTAATATAGTAATATGGAAAAAAGTGGAAACCCTATGGGAAACAAAAACTTGTGTCTCAAAGATTCAGACAGATTTAAATGAATGTTTTGGATTCCCTATATCATAGAGTGCTGTTTTGTTCAGAGAAGAGAGAGAAAGATAGAAGAGAGAGAGATATCAAGTCCCAAGGACCATTGCATCATCATCTCTCATCATATCTTATTCTTCATATATTTTTGTTTCCTTTATAGAAATTCAACGTATACTAATATATTTAAAATAGTTTAATTTAACTATAATCATATTATTTTTATAAATAATACAGTATAGGTTCATTTTCGTGAAATGCATAGTTAGTTCAAAACAAATTTACTGTTTACTTGTAAATATGGTTTGATTTCATCATTACATAATATCAAACTCCTAACTATCAAAATAGTTTTGCTTTTTCGTAACTTACATAGTAAAATAATAGACACAAAAGTAACTAAACTTAAGAGTAAAATTTTGTGTGCAATAGATTAAACATTTTAGGTGTTGAACATCATCAAACCAACTTTTTTTTTTGGAAATTGATTAATTAATAAAATTATTTATAGCTGATTAATTAGAGAGATATACTCTCATAACACTGAATTGTGTGCTTTTGACATATACTTATCCAATTTTTTTTATTTGATTAGAAATAGCTATTTTGAGTCGCAAAAACACTTATATCCTTGGTAAAAAAAAATAACGACATTAAAAAATTTTCATTACTTTTATTTCCACGTTAGCAAAATTTTAGGCGAAAAAACTAAATTAATATCGAATGAATATGCGGAAGAAATATTGGCGAAATTAGTTGTTTAGGTAAAAAAGTAATATTGAGATGGTGGAGTTGTTTGACATTGGTTGTAGAGTTAATATGATTTACGTGGTGGTTTGATGTAGTCAGAAGAGCTAAAACCAAATTACAGAGTAATGAAAATTTGTGATATTACAAACTTTTTTATAGGACTCGTAGATTTATTTGAGCACGACATATTTGATTATAATGGCGGTAAATTTAGGAAGTATGTTCAACAATAAATTTATTATTAATAAGCGTTAATCTGTTGGAAAGTTATATTTCCTCCGTAGATTTCAATATCATTGTAAAATTTATTCATTACGACACAATAGATTAATATACAAATATCAGATTTAACATATGTAGATGTATAGTTATTGATGAAAGATAATTATTTGAGTAACACTCGAATTATACCATAATTAATATAATGTGTTACATGGTGGAAAATTTTTGCGTAAGGACAGCAAAGTTATGCCTTTTTTTATGCAGAGTTGTTTGAAAAGTTAAATTAGTAAAATAGCCTTTTTAATGGTGGTATAAATCTAATGACATAATTTTTGGTTCCATAGGAAATTCCAAAATTACGAAGAAAAAAAAACCTTTACTACGGTGTGGTATCTGGTATTTTAAGGTCTTGTATTTGGTATGCTTGTTTTAGTCTTCAACAACCTCTAATTCTCCCATTTTATTTATTATGAATTTCAGTTATATTTTTATTTCTATTTAATTTAATCACCAATTACGGTTTTTAAGTTTTTGTTTGTTTGTTTTTACGTTTCAGTTAGCCGGTTTTATATGCTTGTTTGTTCCATGTCATGGAACGAGACATCTCTGAGACTAGATCATGCAAGATTCAGTAGTGTGATTCTTGAACATGCTCAATGTCAGGTTTGATCTACATGGTGGAAATCTCTTGTATAAAGAAGAAGAGCGTATAATCGTTAGAAAACATTATGGGGTTTCCTATGAATATTTGAAATTCAAGTAAGAAAATTAAGAAAAAAACAAATAGAAACCATGTGATTTAGCCCAAAAACCCGAAAGAAACCAAAACCAAGGAAAAACGAGAGTTTTAGTGACTCCGGACTATAAAGAACGAATGGTCTGCAGAGCTCGCTGTCATTTTATGAAGATTTTTATTGTTAAAAGAGAAAAGAAACAAAAGAGTTTGAGTATGGATTAACCAAGAAGTGGGTAGAAAAGACATAATCCGAGATAAGTATCAGAGGATAGTCAACCTCTAGAGATATTTAGAGAGATTACTAGAAAAATTTTAGGGAAAAAAGGTATGAAAGAAATATCGAAAATTCAAAAGAACAATTTGAGGATTAGATAGGTTTTAGTTAGAGAAAATCGGATCGAATCCCTTTCTTGTAGTGGGGAAGAGGTATGTTTATGGTGGTTACCTGGCCTAGTGATCGAGTTCGGGGTTTCAGGTTTGTAGTTTTAACTCAAAGCTTCAAATAATATTTGTAAACCACACTAAACTTAGTTAAGAACTAACCAAAAGGTTCTTTGATATAGTCGGGACAAACCACGAGGAGACGTTTGGTATTAGCTATGATTAACCCATACGTAGAATCTAAGTAAAGTACTTTTTGATTAGAAAAGTCCTAATCAACTTAGAGAGATGATTAAAACTTAAAAGCAATTTATAAATAATGTAAACTAAACAAGACTTAAACTACGAAAATGTAGAAAATATGAAATAACAATTTAAAGAGATAGAGCCAAATGTTTAGTATTAGGGATCACTAAACAACCCATTAGGTTTGACGGGTTTAGGTTCATATTCATTAAACTAAGCAGGCTTCGACTTTTTGGTAACGCCTTTGTGTCGGTCGGCTGGGGCGGTGCCTTCGGTCTTGGCGCCATTCTGATACATCTTTCTTCAATCTTCACTTTCTCCCCCGTCGTGGCTCCAAATCTTGATCGTCTTCTTCTTGTGCCTTCATTTAGATTAGACTTGGCCCTAACCTCGGTTGTGCTCTATCACTACTCATCAATTCCTCACTTGTGTTTCTTGAGGATCTAGTATGCTCATTTTGATTCAAATGCATATGATATGTATAACAATGCACCTAGTAGCTAACTTGAGACAAAACTATATGGAAATTCATAAATATGTAGAAAAGTAGCATCTTAAAGCACTAAAACTAACATAAAAGAGGGCCTAAAAGTGTTAAATGAGTTACATTAACTTCCCTAAACTTACTATTTGCTTGCCCTCAAGCAAATAATAATTTAATTCGAGAGTGAGGTTTGAAAAATGGGCGGGGTTTCTTAGACATCGAGATTAGAAAAAAGGAACTAATTTAACACTTATAAGCAAGCCATCACATGTCTATTTTTCTAATAGTTCATTTAACAATTTATGGTGATTCATGCTCTAGATTTTGATGATATGCACATTTGGTAGAAGGTAGAAAAGGTCTAATCAAGTAAGTAGGAGAAGGTTAAGTAGTGTTTGGTTTTTCTCAAGAAGTGGGAAAATCTTTTGTAAAATACTAAGGGTCAAGGAAAATTTACACATATAAGGGAATCTCCGTTCTACTTGTTCCCATTTTCTTCTTAACCCTATTTTTCAAACCATTATTGTTGGATTTCTACCCAACCTAGTCTAATATCAACCCAAGAGAGACCATTTTATCCTTTAACTCTCATCTCTCTCTTACTTCCTTCCTTTGGGAACATTCTTATGCTTTGCACACTTCTCTAGTCTTCACTTCTCTTTGAATTTATCCCCTTCTTGATTCACTTGGGAGGATTACTTTTTATTATTTAGATCCAATACTTTTAATTCTTATTATTCATCTATGGCTTTTTGCCTTTCTTCACTTGGGAGGATTAACTTTTATCGTTTAGATCCAAGACTTTTGAAATTTAGCTTTTTTTGTCCTTTCCCTTCTTTTTTTCCCCTTCTCTTTATTTATTCATCATTATTTTTGTTTGAACCTCAATCATTAAAAATTTTCCTTCATAAGAGCTCAAGTTTTTGCTCATTTCCTTTCCTTTATTCAGCCTTCGCTCCTTTTTGTTGATTTTTTAGCGTCATAAGATATTACCATTTCAACACACTCTTCTCTCAACTCATTTTGAGTTTTAACACTTTCTCACACCCCAACCTATTCTAGTCATACTCCTAAAGTTTAGAATTAATGTGGATAGCTCTAAAATGGAGAATCTCGCTTGTCGATACCTCAATCCAACATGTTTTACCAAGATAGTGCGGAAAAAGGCCTCACATTTTTGTTCACTCATAAGTAATGTTGACTTGAAAGAAAATATTTTGGTTAATGGGTAGGTAGTGTTTCATTCGGTTTAAAAAGGGTGATAAAAGGAAGAACTGAATGTTTTTATCCACATGCATATCAATAAACTCATGTGTCATGAAAATTTGTTAACTCAACACATTAAATTTGGGTTTTAGCCAAAATCACAACACTTTTTCAAATAAGATATAAAGTTTATTGATCTTATGGCCTCAAGTATATTGCTAGAAACCTTGTTTAATCATAAGTGAAATATGTTTAATCATTAATCTTATGCAAATGAAAATGCAACTTATATGCTTTCTAAGACTCAATCCTAATTTGATATTCACAAATTTCAAATGCAATTACATGAAAAAAAATTTAATATATTTTTTGAAGTTTTTATCAATTTTTTTGGGTTTTTCTATACCTTAAATGAATGCATGAGACTTAATTAAAAAGGAAAATAAGACTCAATCAAACATGCATTAGTAATAACTAAAGTTCTCCCCGGACTTAAATAACACCATCCTTGGTGTGAACAAATTTGAAGGAGAAGTGGAAAACAAAAAGAAAAGATGTTATGCAAGTAATTACAAGTTTGGAGCATTACCTCACAGGGTTAGGAGTAGTTGGTTTTCACATGGAGATTTGCTAGAGTTATGGAATGTTGAATGCTCTGTTGATGATTGAGATGCCACCATTGGTGAAGGCTCGAGATATGGTCAACCTTCTTTGTTCTTGCCTTGTTATCATGCTTGGTCTTACCATTTCCAAGAGTACCTTGAAAAACTCAACAAGTCTAAAGTGAGAATACTTTCAATTCAAAAGAACAGTACAATAGACTTTGTATGAGTGTACCCTTTTAATGACTTAAGCTTTTTCAATTCATATGATAGGAATTTGGTCAAGTGAGTTAGAGTTTTGTTAAGTAAACAATCATCAACTAGTGATGCAATACTCCATAGCTACTTGGTAAGTCAATTTAATTGCTAATCATGCATGAAACTAAGTCATATCATCACATCCTAACCACGTTTTAGTACTTTGAGAGTCATCCACTCAATCATCATTTTTATCAAATGCAAATGTCTCATTTTGAAAGTAGAGAATGTGGAACATTTAGTACCTTGAGAGATAAAAGAGTGGAAAGATAGTACCTTAACAGGAGAATTCTTGAAAAAGATGTATGGTGATAAGGTTTAAAAGTGTGATAAAAACCATCAAAAGTTCACTAGTAGGGTTAAAAGAACTTATCATAAATGGCTTAGAAAACCTTTTTTGATCATCAAGAACTTCTGAAATCACAACTTTGGGTACTTTGTAGATTTTAATACACTTAAAGCTTAGAAATTTGGTTGGTTTTTGAAAGTCCTTGAAATGAGAGTTTTAGGTACTAGAAAGAGTTTTTAATGGTCCTAAGAACCATGTAAGCAACCTCATTGTAATTTAAAATCTGAAGCAAAAAGTAACAAAATTCGAAGCTCGTTTTTCTATTACCTTTTTCTTGTTTGTTTTGCTTCTCCCTCCCTATTGGACTTGCCACTTGAGTATCTAGGCACTTTAACATCTGATAGTAGAGGTGAAAAGTGCAAAATAATCATAAATGAGATACATAAGCATGTATCAAACCGAGCAAAAAAGTAACTTAAACTTGTCTTAAAGCTAGTATATACAAGGTTATGCCTAAGGTGCCTCCCAAGAGCACCTGTTTTAAGTCTCGAGCTCGACTCCCCAACCCTATTAGGCGAGGAAGGGGGTGGAGGTAGAGCCTAAGCTTTACTCCTTTTTGTTCTTAAAATCTTTGGAGGTTTCTCTTTCTACAAGATGCGTGAATTATTTCACCTAAACTAACTGCAAGTGCACAATGTACAATTGTAATATTAAAGGTTATGGATCCCACATAGATTATGTCGAGTTTCAATTATAACTGGAAAGTATGAGTGAACCTAGGTAACTAGCTAGTATCTTGTTTTGTAACTTATGAGTTAAAAACGCTAAATCAAGGGAAACAGCGCTGGAGATATAGATCCGCACAAAATCAATAACCATTAGACTCTTAAACACAGAAGACATACGTATATAGTCCTCCATTTCTTGTGGTACTCTACCTATGTATTAACTACTAGACCATAAACATTGGTTTTCGATCAAAGAGACTAACACATGCAATAAACATTGATCTAATTGTTCATGACTTTCCACGCCAAACATTGATTTGAATAAGGACAAAATCACCTACTAAAAACCATGTTATGCCTTGCTATAAGATAATGTATAGAATAGAAAAACTTAGAGATTAATATCCCAAGTGATCAAGTCAGAATATTGCATGAAATACCATTAAAGTAGAGAGTCATACTGATCATATCATATTAGATGTTTTAAAGATCTATGAAACCATTGAAAACTCTAGATAAAACAAGTAAACGACTCACACATAGCAAGCAAAACCATAATCAATAGCAATAGCTTGCATACAAGTAGATAGTAAGTTTATAAAATAGAACAAGTCGTGACTCTCTTTATCTCTGTAAAATCCTTAGTAAGTAGAACTTCAAGGAACCTTAGGAACAAAGGTAGCTTCTTGAAGCAAAGGGAGATTTTTGGTGGCTTGAGTGTCTTGCTTCTTGAGAAATTAAAAGCTTGACTTAATTCTTCTTCTTAGGAGAGTATATATAGCTCCAGTGGTCGTGTATGGACCGAAAATGAATCTTCAAGACTTAGGGGTTTAGGAAAAAGCTCGTGAGACGATTTCCTTTCTTCTGACCGACCTAATCAAGTCGGTCGACTGCTCATTCCAGTCGGTCGACTTTTTCGTCTTTTGATAAATTTTTCATTTTTGCTCCAAATCGTCCAAGTCTTCTCCAAATGTTCCGTCACGTGAAATCTCCTGTTTATCCTGTTTAGAATTCGGAAAAGACTCCAAAACCGTATAGAATGTGCATGTGAAAACCAGTAAAAATATCAATACATCAACAACACACACAAGTAAGATGGGCTTAAGGGAACGGTTTGGTTTTAGGTGCGGTTAAGCGTTCCAATGATGGGAATCAGCTATTTGGGCTAACAAGAGGGTGGTAAAAAGGAGAAAGATAACCTAAATATATATATTGGTATCCACAAGCTTGTTACCGAAACTCATGCAAAATATTTCTCAATTTAGGTTCCTCTTAAGTTGGGTTGATACAAAATCAAAACATACTTCGAAAAAAAGCTAACTGTTGAGTTTCCTTGATCAAACTATAGTATTTTTTGGTTTTCAAAATGGTCATGCATCATAATACGATTAATGAGAATATCTTGTTTAACAAATGCTTATTCAAGTGAAGTTCGGTTTAATCATTAACCCCTATATGCATATACAATGAAATCTATATGGTTTCTAAGACTCAATCCTAAGAAAATTTAAACATATGAGAAATACAACTATATGAGAAGTTTGAAGATATTTTTGTATTTTCGAAAAAAATTAAAATTTTTTGGCTTTTTATGCAATATGAGACTCAAGTATGCAAAAAGATAAAATAAGATTCAAATAAAATATGCATTAGCAATAGAAAACTTCCTGGACTTAAATTTCACCATCTTCGGTGAAAGTAAGCAGATAGCGGTGCTTTTTAAAGGAAAAATATGCAAAAATGTATGTAACAAGTTGGTGTTTGGTACCTTTAGATCCGTGCAATACGGAGTAGACGTAAGAGAAATTATATTGGAGCTATTCGCGTTGGCTCGCTATCCATCCTCTTTGCATCCTTTTCGGTTTTGTTGCGTGGTCTTACCCGTGCCACAAATAGTACCTTTAGAATCAAGATTTCTTTAGCCAATGATATGTCATTAAAGAACAAGTCAAATGCTTTTCATGTTTCATCCTAAGATAGATGGATAGTGTCATATAGAAATGTAGACACCTAAATGCTTAAGCCATAATGGAGATTTAGATTGAATTGAAGGCAAAGATCAATCTCCAATGTATCATATGAGAAGAGGTATGATATTAAAGCTTGGTATTGAAACATGATGAGAGCAATTAGGGAAAATTTTTGAAGGTTCATGCATAAATATAGTGGAAAATGATATTGTTAAGTTCAAAAATGCTTATTCCAAACAATTTAAAGTTGTTTTATCGATGACATGTCAAAACTTTGAGAAAAAAGAAGTGAAATTTGAAATTCTTTCTCAGTTGGAAGTTGAGTTGCAAAGTTAAAATTGAAAATCATATTGATTGAAAAGTTAGAAATGCATAAATCAAGCTAATCTAGCTAGTATGTATGCATTTAGTCAACATCTATCAACCTATATGGAATAACCATGCTCATATGTATGAGAAAATGCAAAAAAAAAAGAGGTGGAAGCTCCCTGGAAGATCATGCCGCATGCACGGTTTGAGTTTTGGGCGGCATGAGTGAGGATGGATAGTACTTTGGTTCATTGGTTCCATCGGTTTTGAGTCCCTCTGCCACCGACACATGTTGATTTTTGGTTTTCTTTGCCTTCTTCTTTCCTTTTTTGCTCACTTACTCCATCATTTGAGTCTTGATGCTTGCAAGAACCTATTTGGAATCAAAAAATTGAGAAAATTAAAGATCCTAAGATGAATAGTTACGAGGATAGACATGAGATTGCCTCTCAAGTGTGCTTGTTTAGAGTCAAAAGCTCGACTTCCCTTTGGTGATAACATGAAACGCTCCACTTCTCTTGAAATTGATTGTGAGCACCTTTGAGAGGAGTTCTTGAAGATTTGAGTTGCCTTGTGGGATGGAAAAAAGCTCTAATGCTTTCAAAGGTCTTAATTTTGCCTTTCAAACGGTATGGGGTAGCTACAAATAAACTGTATTTGGCACTCTGTATCAGTCGGTATGGGGTATATACAAATACACTGTATTAGACAGTCTATATATATCGACGTGGGGTCGATACAAACACACTGCATCAGGCACTCGGTATCTGTCTATATGGGATAGATACAAACTTTTGTATCAACCAATTACATGGTCAATACTAATGTCTTTTGTCTTCAAACTTGATCCTTGCTCTTAGATTCTTCTTGAATTCTCTTCTAAGCTTCATGAGCTTCCATAGGTACCTAAAAGGTCCTAATGTATACACAAAAACATACTTTACAAACATTTGAGACTGTAAGACTCAATACATATGAATCCTAACCTAAAATGCATGAATCATGAAATAAAGATGGGTTCAAAGGTCCAAGATCCATAGAAATGAAGTGCTAAAATCTTTAGATTCTCGTCTCATCACAATTCATAGAAAAACCATTAGAAAAACCCTAAATCTTATAATATGACTACTCAGCACATAGAGAACAATTCACAAATCATTTTTGCTGAAGTGAATAACATAAAATCAAGAGTATAAAATAGAAGTTCAAAGCTTCACGAGTCTCAAAGAGCAAAAAAATAATCTCTTTCACTTCTTAGAGTCTTAAAATCAAATAGAGAAAAGTAGTACCTAGGAAATTAACAACAAGGAATGAACTAGAAACAAATGAACAAAAGCTAAGTATTCAATGATTGATTATACTGGACGTGGATTCTTCTGCTTCTTAAGGCTGCCTAATACAGTGTAGAGGTCGATCTTAGGGTAGAACGTTCTTAAAATTTGAGTCGTGCTTGATTGGATTGTAACAGGCCAGTCCTTGAAATCCATCAAAATGACATTTCTTTATTAAAACGTTTATATTGTTGGCTTCAGATGTCCAATAGGCTTGATTCACACTTGAAATGAAAGTTAACTTCGCACCTACAAATTGATATGTAGATCGTCTTCTAGGTCGCCCGTTAGATGGTTCAGAGGTCGGTTGACTTCTGAAAATTAGATTATGCGTCTGCACTTTCTTTTGATAGTTTTTCTCCAATTCTCTTCAGTTTAACTCCTATTTCTCCAAGACATCTTTTTTCTTGTAATCCCTTAATAAATACCTAAAAAACACTAGAAAGGTTATATAAAAGCACATGTATCATGGTAGAAAACCTGTAAAATCCACGATACATCACCTCTTCACATGAATCTTCTTCGTTGAGTCTCCTTACCACTTTCACTCCATTGCTATTAATACGCCACACAATTATTTTGGGTTAACCTTGGGTTTACCGGATATTTTCCCACTTGGTTCTCTTGATGAGGAAGCGATTTGACCTACTTGGTTGTCAAGTCCTTTGAATCTTGTAGTTAGGGTCTCGAGCTTTGTGTTGAGATCAGTGTAGATTTCGTCATTCTTGGTGTTTAGAATGTTGAGCTTGGTGGTCGACTCAATGGCCGCCTTGACTTGTCGTTCGAGGAATTGGTGTAGGAGTTTCTCCGTATTATCCTCTTGTTGCTTGGGTTTGCGAGATTTTGGTCTTGATTGGGGACGAACTGGGCCCTAGGTTGATATCCTTGGGTGGTTCGCCTTGGTTGGTAGGATTGAAAGTTGTTGTATCCCTTGTACCCTTGGTTGTATCCATGATTGGAACCTTGACGATATACTCTCTATCTCATACGAAATTGTGGTACGCCTGTCCCTTTAAACATTTCTCTTCTACTCCAATCTCATAGATTTCCTCTTCCACCATGTTAATACCCCTTGAAGGTTAATGCTAAGCTTCTCCATTTTAGCTCTCATTTGAGAAATCTCATATTTGAGGGTCTTTAGCTCTTCATTTTCAATTGCACTTCCTCTAATGGGTTGATAGAAACTCGAGGTTCCTTGTGACTTTTCGCTTTGAGTCAACTTCTCAATGAGCTTTTTCCCTTTTGTAACTGGTACATTCGAAAAGCTTCCTCCCACGGATGAGTTCACAAACTCATAGAAGTGAGAAGTTAAATGATGTAGAGAAAAGTTTCCCTATTAAACTGCAAGAGTATAGTTGTGCGGATGTAGTATAAAGGGTTTTCGAATCCACAGAAACTCAATAAAGCACAATAAATTCTAGTTTATAGTTCAGCTAGGTAGAAACAAAATATTAAAAAGTAGCAAAAATGAAAAGACAAATTAAAACTATTGTTGTAAAATTATGAAAGAGAAGTTAGGTTTTCAAGTAATCCGCAAGAAATCAGGATTAAAGCTAGAATAATTTCTAGGGTGTAATTAAATTCAGTTATAGAACACAAACCACTTATATATAGAAAGCCAGCTTACGCTGTGAGATGTACATATGTTATATCGCTAGAAATCCAAATCCCCTTGTGAAATCTAACACTTAAACATGTAGTGAATTTTAGTTTGATAAATTCACAATCTTCCTAACCCAAATTACTTTGTATTATGATCCAATTAGATAGACTCAACTTCTGTTCTAGGTTTTCTAATCTAAAAGCCTAACTTTGGTTAGCTACTCCAAATTCAGGTATTAAACACAAATAAGATGAAGAAACTCAATATAAACCCTAGTTTCTTTCCCTAGTCAATTAATTATTTTAACTCTTGGAAACCCTAAACCTAACAAGAGATTTACTCAGCCATGGAAGAAGAAAACACAAGCATATTGATAGAAGTGAATTGCATAAAAAGATCCAAACAATTAGAGAGAAAGAGATAAGAAATCTTCTCCATAACAAGTGGAATCCGGGTTTTTGTGTCAAGATGCAAAAACTCAAAATAGGTCCAATCTCCTTCAAAAGCAAAAGGTAACCTAATTTTGTTCTAAAACCCCTTTTATATACATACATGTCGTGACTTAAAAGATTGAGCAAAAATATGGAAACAACAAAACCCAAAACGTCAAAGAAAGGAAAACACGAATTTGAGTTTAGTGATCGTGTTGCTCGACAGACAGGACCGTGTCGGGCAACACAATCTTAGAGCCTCGACTCTTTCTTCAAAACTTAGCCAATTTTCGCATTTTTCTCATTTTTGTCCAAGTTTCTCCAAATGCTTCCAATACTTCAAAAGCCACCTAAATACCTGCAAAGGACTCTAAAACACACATAAAGGGTTCTAAAACTCGAAAAACTACATAATATCATTAAACCGCAATGAAATATAGCCAAGAGGGTCACTCCATCCATTTTGTGAATCGCGAAAAGCTTAGTCGCTTTAATGATCGGTTCCATGCATCATAAACACTCTCGCCATCAATATGATGGAATTGCATGATAGCCTTTCAAAATTTCACCGTCATGGCGCTAGAGTACAACTTCTTCATGAAAGAGATTTTGCATTCGCTCCATGTGGTTATCGTTGAGCTATCAACACCACTTTCCCATTCACTCGCCAATCCTCCCAAATATAAGGGGAACAAGGTAAGCTTTAGCACATCTTCACTTACACCGTATCTTGATAGTTAAGCAAATTCTCACGAATCTCCTCAAGTGCGCGATTAGATCCTCGTTTTGATAACCCCTAATTTTTTTTTTGGTGGAACATGTTGATGATGGTAATCTTGATCTTAAAATGTTAGAGGAATAAGGCGGAAGTTGAATCCCGAGATTGGTAGGGAAGATAAGGGGCTCGTCATAGGCTCCAATATGTTGTTCATTCGGTCATTGATTCTCCATTCTTGCTCGTAATCGATTTCAACGTGCTTTTGCTCGAACTGACCGCTCAAGTCTTAAGATATGTAAAGGTTGTTGAAATTTCTTGTTACGAGTGCACCTCGTTTGCATACACCTTCACACATCAAAGAAAAGAAGAGGACACAAACCAAATTAGAACCAATAATCAAAGATACAGATACATAATAGATAAGTTAGTCTCCTAATGGGTAAATTTATAGCTAAACCAATTGCATCTCCGGTAATGACGCTAATTTGATCGACTTTGGGGTTTTAGGTTTGTCTTTTTTTACTCGAGTTTCAAACAATATTTGTAAACTGCTATGAACTTAGTCAAAAACCGACAAAAGGTTCTTTGATCGTAATATAGTCATGATCAAACCACGATAAGGCGTTTTGGTATCAATTATGATTAACTTATACTTAGAATCTATGTTTTTTTTTTTTACTAGAGAGATGATTAATAATTAAAGGTAATATAGAAATAATGAAAACTAAGAAAGACTTAAACTAAGCAAGACTTAAAATAAGCAAATGTAAAAAAGAGGAAATAATTTTTTTTTAAAAAAAGAGCCAAAGAATTTGTATTAGGGATCACTTAAGAGTCCTTTGGGTTTGATGGATTGAAGTTTATATTCATTAAACACAATCTAAATATTTGTGTTTATTAACTAGTCAAGTCATTCTCATAGTCATTAGACAGTTTACAACTCTAACATTTCAACACTATGATTCCTCATACATCAAAAAGAGGTGTGAACTTGGATTCAAAACTCAAATATAGTAATAAACTAGTTTAGAAGCATTCCCATGTTAAAAACCAAGTTTATCCTTAAAAGGGTTCTTTCAAGCATTTTATTCAAACATGTTGTGAACAATAAAAACCTAGAGTTATGACAAAGGTGATAAAGCTTTCTCCTATCATTTAGCACAACCATATTAGTAGATTTCACAACCAAACTATCAAACATCAATCCCAATTTTTCTTAAGATTTCCTACTAAACCTTAAGCTTTAAAAAAGTAGTACTCACTAGTGATCATTGGCTTGATCATTATGAGAATCTTAGTAAGACTTTTGATTCTAAAAAATAGAAACAAGCTTTAATCCTTGAAAAAAGAAGGAAAAATTATTTCACTCTTAAAGATCTAACATTTCAATCTTAATCAAAACCTTAATAAAACTCTCATTTCCCAATATTTTAGGGTTTATGTCTTTTCATAAGAGCTCCCTTACATGGGTTTAAGATAAAACAAGTGATGAGTCAAAATTGGGCAAAAAATGTGAAATGGGCTTTAACATGCTCTGGAGCGGCACGGGCTTCGAATTTTGGTACTTCTTTCTTCAATCTCCATTTTCTCCCTTGTCTAGGCTCCAACTCTTGATCTACTTATTCTTGTGCCTTCCTTTTTGCTAGAATTGTGCCTTCCTTTTTGCTAGAACTTGACCCTAAGCTTGGTTGTACTCTAAAAGTACTCATCAATTCTTTACTTTTGCTCTTTGAGGATCTATTAAACTCATTGTGCTCCGAATTCATATTATGTGTATGAAAATACAGAAATATTTACGAAAGTAGAATTTTAAGGGCCTAAAAATAACATAAAAGAGCCTAAAAGTGCTAAAATCCAATTTCATCATCTGGATTAGCATACATGGTTGAATGGGTGATATATTCAGTAGGGCAGCTAGGAGAGTATAGTGCACTCGAACACTTGTCATCTACTTTCTTTATCATGTTCGTCACCTTGAAACTAAGTAAATACTGATGCGGTAAAAGGCCGGGGAGGAGGTGGGTAGTTCTCGTACCATTTTTCGTATGATATTGCCTGCAAATATCTTAGAGTCATTGGCATATTTTGGTTTTCGAGCTTCGTTAGAGCGTATGATTTTTTTCACTACGAAGCATGTTTGACACCAGAAACGCAAAAATCTTGTTATGGCCTCAAACTTTGGAATATCATTTTCAAAATTGACTTTAAAATAGTGTGTTATTATATTGTTGTCTCTTAAAATATTGGAAGTATAATATTTTAAATTTTTTTATTTCTAAGTTAAATGTAATTTAAACATATGCCACTTTTAGTTGGTTCTAGAGTTTTTTTCAAACAAACAACTTTGTATAAAGATGCACTCAAAGTCAAATATCCAAAATATGGTTTAAAGACAAACAACACATTTTTTGGGGTAAAATTCACTATACTAGTTTCGTTGAATCGCATAATGCCATGTTTAACTTAATTTAGGAAATCTCTTAATATCATATGTAACTTAGTTTATGTGAATTTCGTACTATCACATGTAATTAGTTTATATGAATATTGTAAAACTATGTTCCACCAAACATGAGGTGCCTAAGTTGATAACATGAGGATCCCGGTGCCCTTATAAGTGAGACCACCAAGACCCTTATGCCCCATAATTGATAGTGTGACTACGCTATCCGGACTGTAAAAGTAGGATGCATATTTATTCTCTATGTCAGGCAAAGTAACATAATCGTTCCCCAAAGCTCTCAAAAACCAAAATTTGGTAGAAAAAATAATATACAAAGATAGCCTAACATATGGTTGAAAATAAGTAACTATAGATTTAAACATTAGTTGGTGCAAAAACTGTGAACTCTCGAAACTTATGAGAAGATCTAAACTAGAAAATCATATTCTTCATTTTTTTTGGGTTCCAATTCTCTTCAGTTCGTCTCTTATAACTAAAATGACTCAAAATTGTAAAATAACTCAAAGAATCATTGAAATCATAGATTAAAAACCATAAAACTGTAACATATCAGACGGATATCGCATATTATATCGTAAGTTTCCATGTGTGTGATACCATTGGTAATAGCTTTGATGAGTTCATTTGCATCCCATCGAAAATTAACTCTGTTCCATAAAACTGTTTTGTTTCTTTTGATCGTCGTCAACATAGCTAAATCCTCTGCCATTAAATGTAATGCAACGTGTTTGAGCCAATCTTTTCCCTGGATAAGAGTATAAGAGTATACTGCAAATCAACTTGAATTATCCATCTGAGTTATGCCATCTTAACCTCATATATAAAAGGTTCATTGAAAAGAAAAAGTAGGATAAATGGTTCTAAAGTTTGCGGTGCTTCTGTCCTATGCGTCTTGTTGTGACTTTCCTTTGTGATTTATGCCAATTACCACTCGCGTGGGTATTGTAACGCCTTAAGGATGATTTCCTTATTTTTTTTGAAAATTCCCTATTCTCAAATATTTGTTGTTCCTTACAGTTAATTGACAAGATAATCCATGACACTAACGGTTGGTTATTATTCTTGATGGGGTAAACATAGCAGTTTATTACTCAAGGAAATCTTTGCATAAACTACAAACTGAAAGGGACTAATATCTATACTCAATTTGTAAAACTAGTAGGTGTGTTCTCTTCTCTAGTTCTCCACAGTGACTACAAATTCAGTTTGCTTTTCTTCCTCACTTACTTTGTATGTTCCTCGAGCCAATTATGTTTTAACTTCATATCCGTTTATCATGTGTGCCATATTCACTTGGCCTAATGCATATGACTTCATCAAGAACCTTGGCGAAAGTTTCTTTAGGTTTTCTCATGTCCCACTTTGTAGCATTTTCCCCAAAAATATCAGCCACAATTATTTTTGTTGCTAGTCCCATCAGTCTCAAAGGTTATTTGAAAGAAATCTATAAATCAGTACATACATTTTCCGTATACCCATCCCCTATGACATTTTCCAGACTTGAGATAAGCAAATTTCTTCCGATACACATGCTCCTCTAGCCATATAAAATCAATGCCGCATCTTGAACAATAAAGAAATCATTTCATTTGACAGTACTTTCCGGTTAAGCCTCTCACTAGCAGACTCTCCATATGTCTTAATATCTCCTACTCTGATCCCACCTTCTTTCTTATATTTTACGACTTTTTTCCACGCCAACCAACACATACTTCTCTTATCAAGTTCTAAGTCTCACCAGAATCGTGTGAACGCCAGTTGAATATCTTGATTAGGTTGGTCATGGTCTTAAAATAGGATATGGTGTAGTTCAATATTGTCGAGAAAGCTACATTGAGTAGTACCATTTTCCTGCACTTGATAGAAATCTCGAATACCAGTGAGATGCTTTTTGTCTAATTCGATCCAAAATTAGATTGAATAAACTTTTTTTTTTCCTTCCAAACAACTCAGTAAGCACAAGTATTTCCCGTTTCAAAGTATTTTGTTGTGTTAATACTTTCCCAACGATTGTTCATACTTCTGCATTATTTCTTCAATTACGCAAATGCATTTGGATCTGTTTTACAAAAAGAATAGTATCAGCATCTACTAGCACAATTTAAAGGATTTGTTTTGCAATTTTGCTGCCCCATCAACTTTCCCTTAGTTCTTGATTCGTTGGAGAACCCCGAAAAGATCTTGATACATAGTATGTGTTGATGGTGGGGTTCTACCCCTAATCAATAGTTTGACAATAATTGGAGTTTGGTCCCTGCCTAGCTCTTCCCTAATAATCTATTAGGTTATAAGTCCCGACAACAGGAATTTCGACCCTCGGCCCAGATGACCGAGGGATACCTCGGAAAAGATTGATCAGATTTGGTGTCCGAAGCGGGGGTATAAACGAACATCGTCCTAAGCCGAAGTCTAAGCTCGGACAGTATAAGATCGAATCTTATCACAGAATCCCTAGTCTTGGAAAAATGGAATATTTCCATTTTTCCGAGGTTAGCCAATGGGCTTATTAGACCGACTATTAAGGATATATAAATACATACCCCCCCCCCCCCTTCACTAAGAAGGGACATTCAAAATTGGGAGGAGAAGAACTAGATTACCTAGGTTTTACTTCTCTTTGATAAAGTTAATCTCGGCATTCCGAGTTAACAAGCATTGTAAACACCTTTAATAATAATACACCCTCTTTCCGAGGTTTCTTCTTTATTTTCTTATCAAGTACTTTCCTAAAAACGAACCCCTATAATTACAAATAATTAGATGTTGAGTCCAATATCAAAAATATGCATATGAAAGGAGACAATGTGTTGCTTTGTCTAATGTCGCATTGTGGATTCATCAAACCTCTTGCTTTTCCATTGATAAGGTTGTAGGAAAATATTTTTACACATTAAACAACCCAGTTTGTCCATCTATTGTGGAATCCAAATTTCTTAAACACATATTTAATGAAAACCTAATATTATATAATATCAACTTTCAATATATTTTGGTAACAACCATTGAACAAAACCTCTTCGTTTATAACATATTGAGATAATGTTATACTTTGTGAGTTATAAATTTTCTCAAATTGTTGTAAGGTAGACTAGAAGTTGAACCCAGTAACAACATTTGGCGTGCCAGGAAGGGGGGGAACCTCTATTTAGGAAATAGAAGAATCTCGAGGATGGAAAAATATATCGGCTTAGTTCTCAATGCTTCGGATTCCAAAGGAATTATAAAAAGGCCTATCCAAGAAATACCAAAGGTTAGATCTACGAGCCCAGCCCCAACATATCATCCTTCGGCAGCCTTCACAGATGCAGATCTCGAAGGAATCATGATTCCTCACAACGACCCTCTGGTCATCCGTGTTTTCTTAGCTGGGAATCTCATGGAAAAGGTACTCATAGACACTGGGAGTACGGTGAACATACTAAGTCTAGAAGCTATGAATCGAATGAATGTGGTATCTAAAGACATGGAGGTAAGAACGGAGCTCATAACGTCACTTCCAGGGAAGAAAGAAGTAACGGTAGGAACCGCGGTCTACCCAGTATCAGTTGGAGTAGTTACTATGGATACAATCTTTCATGTGGTGTCAGGACCCCTCGTAAAGACGCAATTATGGGAGTTCCTTGGCTAACAATGATGGAAGCAATTCCCTCAACCTATCATCAGTGCCTAAAGTTTTCAACACCACACGGTGTTTGTTCAGTTAAAGGGGACCAACGAATAGCCAGAATCTGCTCCATGCCCCTGAAGAATCAGTCAAGAACAATCTTGTTAATCTCGGAACCAGAAGTTCCCCGCAACGAAAATCCGAATTTATCAATAGTAGGAAAATTGGATCCGAACATCTTTGAGAAAGATGCATACGAAAAAGTATATGTTGACGAGGAAAAACAAGAACACTTTTTAACTATAGGAGGAAATTTGGAGAAAGAAACGAGAATAAAGTTAATTGATCTGCTGAAGAAGAACAAAGGAACGTTTGTCTGGTCATCCAAGGATATGGTCGGAATTGACCCCACAGTAATATCACATCGTTTAAACGTAGACCTTACCCATAAACTAGTAAAATAGAAGAAGAGAAAGTTAGGACCCGAGAGAGCGACTGCTGTTAACGAAGAAATTGACCGACTACTAGCAAAAGGCTCAATAACCGAGGTCCAATATCCAGAATGGTTAGCTAACCCGGTCGTAGTAAAAAATAAAAATGGGAAATGGAGGATCTGCGTAGATTTCACAGACTTGAACAAAGCATGCCCCAAAGATTGTTTTCCCCTCCGAAGCATAGAAAGATTAGTCGAGGCCACAGCCGGATATGAACTCCTTTCCTTCATGGATGCGTTCTCGGGGTACAACCAGATTATGATGCACCCAGACGACAGGGAGAAAACCGCCTTTATCACGGACAGAGGAACTTACTGTTACCGAGTAATGCCCTTCCGCCTGAAGAATGCAGGTGCAACATATTAGAGGTTGGTCAATTGAATGTTTGCGGACAAACTCGGTAATACAATGGAAGTTTACATCGATGATATGCTAGTGAAATCTCATGTGGCCTCCGAACACATTAATCACCTACAAGATTGTTTTGATATCTTAAACTGCTTCGACATGAAGTTAAACCCGGATAAGTGCACGTTCGCGGTTACCTCGGGCGAATTCCTCGGATATTTGGTAACAGAGCGAGGAATAGAGGCCAACCCAAGGCAAATCAAAGCGATAAAGAATCTACCATCACCGAAGAACTCAAAAGAAGGGAATAAACAATTTGAGTGGAACCACCAATGCGAGAAAGCCTTCCAAGAATTAAAGAGATACTTGTCAACCCCTCCGGTTTTGAACAAACCCGAAGATGGAGAGACCCTTTTCCTTTATGTTTCGGTATCGGAGTCTTGTAAGTGGCGTGCTGGTCCAAGAAGACAGAGGAGAACAAAAGCCAGTCTTCTATATAAGTAAGTCGCTGCTCGACGCAGAAACTAGATATCCAGCCCTAGAAAAACTAGCGTTTGCCGTAGTAATAGCTGCACGGAAACTCCGACCATATTTCCAATCACATCCGGTCACTGTAATGACAAGCCACCCCCTCCGAACAATACTCCATAGTCCCGGGCAGTCGGGACGGTTAGCAAAATGGGCAATCGAGCTTAGTGAGTATGATATCGAATATCGAACCAAAGCGACAATCAAATCCCAAGTGTTAGCAGATTTCTTGTCCGAACTACTTCCAGAAGTAATGACGATAGCCCCTCAGAACGAGCGGTGGACTCTCTACGTCGACGGGTCCTCATCCAAGGTCGGATCCGCGATCGGAATCTGGTTGAAATCTCCAACTAGGGAAGTTTTAGAACAGAGCTTCCGCTTAGCTTTTGAAGCATCGAATAATGAGGCAGAATACGAAGCTTTAATCGCAGGACTCCGTCTCGTAAGACAATTAGGCGCTCGGTATCTCCGAGCTTGTTGTGAATCTCAGCTGGTAGCCAACCATTTTAGTGGCGAGTTCCGAACAAAGAACAATCGGATGGAGGCATACGCGAATTTGGTGCGACGTTTAGCCGAATATTTCAAAGAATTTGATTTGAAACGGATTCCACAAAGAGAAAATACGGTAGCAGATTCATTGGCCGCTCTTGCAACTGCGACAGATCCCCACCTACAAAGGACAATCCCAGTCGAAACTATTGATCATCTGAGTATCAGTAGTAACTAACAGCACACTTTGTCAATCATGAACATAGAAGAAGAAGACGCTCAACCGGAAATCCTCGGAGAGGACAAAGAAGATTGGAGAACGCCGATTGTTCGTTATATCAAAAATGGCGAACTCCCACCGGATAAATGGGCAGCGCGTCGGTTAAAGTCTGTGGCTGCCCAATATCTAATAATAGACGACGTTCTATTTAAAAGGTCTTCTAGAGGATTGATACTTCATTGCATTGGTAAAGAAAAAGCAAATGAAGTAATGACCTGTACTCATTCGGGTGAAGGAGGAAACCACTAGGGAGGAAGGCTCCTAGCTGTAAAACTTCAGAGATTAGGATATTATTGGTCAACCATGATGGCCGATTATGACAAGTTTACAGCACGTTGTGAGAAGTGTCAAAGGCATGCCCCCGAGATTCACGCGCCCACAGAATTACTTATGGCCGCAGTACCTCCTTACCCATTCATGAGATGGGGTATGGATATCGTAGGGCCTTTTCCAAAGTCAACCAGTGGAAATCGCTTTCTTATAGTTCTAACCGATTATTTCACAAAATGCGTCGAAGCAGCAGCTTATCCAAAGATTCAAAGCGGAGAAGTTCAAAGTTTTGTCTGGAAAAATATAGTTTGCAGACACGGGATTCCTTACGAGATAGTAACTGATAATGGTTCTCAGTTCATTTCAGATAACTTCGAAGCCTTCTGTGAAAAATGGAAAATCCGTCTAAACAAGTCAACTCCGAGGTATCCACAAGGAAATGGACAAGCCGAGGCTACAAATAAAACCATCGTCGCCGGAATAAAGAAAAGACTCCTCGGGAAAAAAGGAAGATGGTCAGACGAGTTGGAAGGAGTGTTATGGTCGCCAGAACGACTCCTAGAAGTGCATCCGGGCAAACCCCCTTTTCACTCTCCCACGGGATGGAAGCTATGTCTCCCGCCGAAGTTAGAGTTCTGAGTTTGCGAAGAACCCTAATGATACACGACACCGAGGTCAACGATGCAAAACTAAAAGAGCGGAATGACGAAATACAGGAGCTACGGGACCATGCCCTACTTCGCATCCAAAACTATCAGCAAATCGCTTCCCGATACTATAACAAGAAAGTCCGAGATCGCCCTCTCGATGAAGGAGACTTAACTTTACGAATGGTGTTTGAAAACACAAAGGAGACCGGAGCCGGAAAGCTCAAAGCTAAATGGGAGGGTCCTTACTTAATCAAAACAAAAGTAAAGCCTGGTGTTTATCGTCTGAAAACTATGGAAGGCGAAGATATCCCTCGGGCTTGGAATTCGCTCCACTTGAAGAGATACAACTGTACTGACGGGCTATTAAAAAAAAAAAAAAAACCTAGTAAGGTTCGAACTACGGATGGCTTGATCCCTTTTGGGTACGTAGGCAACTCTTCGGAGTACAACTATAATTTTCTTTAAAAAAAACCTAGTAAGGTTCGAATTACGGATGGCTTGATTCCTTTTGGGTACGTAGGTAACTCTTCGGAGTACAGCTATAACAAAAATCGATGCCTTGATCACGTATTCGATAACAGGGTTTATTCGCTCCTAACACATTCTATACCGAATGCAGCTGAAGGTTTCAGAGCCTGATAAAGTAGGACCGAGAAATTCTAAGGCAAAGTCGGGTCATTTCCGCATATTTAAAACCACTTTAAGTACCGAATTTGATAAAGTATAATTCGGTATGACAGATAATGGTCGAGCATTTCTCGTTAAATCAATTCCCAAAATCGACTAAAGCCTCAATGTGATAAAGTAGCATTTAAGCCGAAGTCCTTAAAAGAACAAATTTTTTTATTTATTTTATTGAATACAAGACAAAAATACAACAAGACAAAAGAGAAAATTACAAAGTAAGGAATGTTCCGTAAGAGTTATAAACCCCAGGAGGTAGCTTCATCTTCACATCATCCGACCGACGTTGAGGTCCGAAGTTTTGAGCAAATAAAGGCGGAGCTTCGAGATCCGAAAGACTAAGATCAAAAGTGGGAAATTCATTCAACCGGCGTTCGAGGTTGGTTAGTTGGGAGAACAATTCCTCTTTCATCACGGAAGGAACCGGAACCTTCTCCCTTTCAAACACTTCAATCAGATCGCACTTTCCTTTCACCTGATGAAACAAGTCAGTCAAAGAGTTACGAAGCTGGTTTGCGTCGATGTATTTCTAAACCTTTTCAAATTTCTTCCCACACTCTCCAAGAGCATTTAAACGTCCGAGTGTATGTGGATCGAGGTTATTACCTTTGTCTCCGGTTGCCCCAGAAGTCGACGGTTTAGATTGGAGAGCATCTTATAGCTCACGCTTCAGACGTCGAACTTCATCAACGAGCTTAGCAGACCTTTTTGATTCTTCCGCAGCCATCCGGCAAACAACTATGGAATCAGCATCAGTCTTCTCCACATAAAGCTTAAGCGAGTTGATTTCTTTCTTCATCGTCGATTCTTTCAACTCAGCATACGATAGAAGACGATTGAAGCAGGCAGCCGTCTGAAAATTAAAACAAGATGATAATTCAAAAATTAGGTGAAAGTAAAAGGAATAAGGAGAAGCGAAGAACCTTGAAGAAAGAAGAAGCCGCGTTCTTGAGCAGAGAGTCCTTTTCTTCATTAGAAAGGAGGGGAAGAGGGCTGTATCGACCTCCGAGTCTTCCGAGGAGCTTCGCACATTCTCCTTGGTCCTCGAATAAAGGAACATTCTTTCCGAAAGAATATCGGAAGGAGTGGTGTGAAGCCGCAGCAGCAGAACTTTGTTACGAAGTTTTTGCTGGCTCTTTATTCGAAGTCTCAAGTTGAGGCTTCAGGAGAACTGTTGGAGTAGGAATGGGAGCGGTAGAGCTCGGCATTTTGGACTTTGGTGGAGGAATTTTTCCGAGAGGAATCTCGGTGTTTCGCATTGGAACGGCAGGGTCTGGAATCTGAATGACGGGCTTTTCGTTCATGGATATCGGATTCGGGTTCGTCTCAACCGCAGTTTGGTTAGTCGAAGTGTCGCTCGGAAGAATAGAAGTTGGAGGAGCTGTGAGATTTGGTATTACAGGGAAAGGTGGAATGAGAGACTTTTCAGAAGAGGTCTCGGTTTTCCTTCTCTTCGACTTCGGTTTCTTTTTCTGGATCTCAGAGAGCTGTCATTTGGAAGCTTTGTTTCTTGGGAGACTCCCTTTTGGAGAATTAGATGTTTTGGTAGGGGTCTTCTTCCCCTTGATTTCGGATTCCTCGGGTTGTGTTATAAATACCCGAGGTTGGTAGATCTTCAAGTTCTTCATGAAGGGATTTGGCATTTTAGAGATAGAGAGAGAAAAGAGAGTTGGAGATTTTCTGTGAAAATGAGAATTGATAATTAGGTTTTGGGGCTTGGAAAAGGATTATTTATAAGGCGCAATCTTAATCTATTCCAATTCCCCATTCAATGTGCCCGTTCAAAACAAGACACGTCAACGAAGTTTTCTGTGGAATCGAGGAGTTTACGCATGACGACTTTTCATTATCCCATGTTTTCCCGCCAACGTACGAAGATTTTAGAAGAATTAAAGCTGAAGTGATTGAAGATGAAGATCAATTGGTTCCGAACTTCATTTATCGACAAACCATTTAAGGAGGAACTTCGCAAACGCTGCCCGAAGACATCCTCGGACGAACTGGGGGGGGGGACTTACTGTTGATGGTGGGGTTTTACCCCTAATCAATAGTTTGGTAATAATTGGAGTTTGGTCCCTGCCTAGCTCTTCCCTAATAATCTATTAGGTTATAAGTCCCGACAACAGGAATTTCGACCCTCGGCCCAGATGACCGAGGGATACCTCGGAAAAGATTGATCAGATTTGGTGTCCGAAGCGGGGGTATAAACGAACATCGTCCTAAGCCGAAGTCTAAGCTCGGATAGTATAAGATCGAATCTTATCACAGATTCCCTAGTCTTGGAAAAATGGAAATATTCCATTTTTCCGAGGTTAGCCCATGGGTTTATTAGACCGACTATTAAAGATATATAAATACATACCCCCCTTCACTAAGAAGGGACATTCAAAATCGGGAGGAGAAGAACTAGATTACCTAGGTTTTACTTCTCTTTGATAAAGTTAATCTCGGCATTCCGAGTTAACAAGCATTGTAAACACCTTTAATAATAATACACCCTCTTTCCGAGGTTTCTTCTTTATTTTCTTATCAAGTACTTTCCTAAAAACGAACCCCTATAATTACAAATAATTAGATGTTGAGTCCAATATCAAAAATATGCATATGAAAGGAGACAATGTGTTGCTTTGTCTAATGTCGCATTGTGGATTCATCAAACCTCTTGCTTTTCCATTGATAAGGTTGTAGGAAAATATTTTTACACATTAAACAACCCAGTTTGTCCATCTATTGTGGAATCCAAATTTCTTAAACACATATTTAATGAAAACCTAATATTATATAATATCAACTTTCAATATATTTTGGTAACAACCATTGAACAAAACCTCTTCGTTTATAACATATTGAGATAATGTTATACTTTGTGAGTTATAAATTTTCTCAAATTGTTGTAAGGTAGACTAATTCTTTGAAATTATGCAATGAAGCACTGGTTAGAGTCTTCTAGTGAGAATTTTCTTAATTTCTTTTTGTAATAGACATTGCACATTACCAAAGGCCTGAAGTCAGTTCCTCTTTGGATTATCAACCTTTGGAATCAGTCTGATGTGTGTGTTTTTGATACCATCAAGTAGGTTTCCAACTCGTTGTGACTAATGACCGAGGTTGATAAATGTTTTCAGACGTTAGTAAATATGGAAAGGTTCGCGTAGGGAAAGGTTCTACGGTCGGAGTGCAGGGCCCTTGCCACTTGAAGGACCGCTGTTGGCCGGAGAGAGCTACGCTGATTGACTTTTTTGCTCTTTATAGAAAAAAGTTGGTGAGAATTTTTTATTCTTCAGGTAAAGCAGTTGAATCTTTGTTGGTTTAAAAAATATTCGGATAAAGTGTCCATTGAAAAACCTTTCAGCTCTAAGAACATCCCTAATGCCAGTAATTTTAAAAGGAGATTCTTAAGATTTTATTATTATTATTTTTGTGGAGTCTACTTATTTTCAGAAGAAAAAAAAATAATAAAAACATGAACCAATCAAGCGCCGCCAAGTGTTCAGAACCGATTTCTTAAACTCTTTATTTAAAGATCGGTTCTTTTAAGGATCGGTTCTTAACATTTTGTGGGGTCCATAAATATTTTATTATTTTCTTTTTAAAAAAACGCTAAGAATTTCTTAAAAACCTCCATTGAAAGTGATTGAAGGTGGTCTAAAGCATCTGAAATTTATACTCCCTATTCAATGGTCTTACTCTATAAACTCTTTTTGCCTTGTTACATCACCTTCAAAGACGCTCTACCATATAATTTAGAAAATTGATTATAATTTGTCAATGCAAAATCTAATTAATTAGTACCACATTTATAAGCTAGAAAAAAAAAAAAAAAACCCACAACTGCAATCCATAATACCTTGACTGTTAGACATTGCTAACAGAAATGAATTTACATTTTTATTGAAATTATAAGTAGTTAATTCCGTCACTTGATATTCATAAATATTAAATAAAAAGTAGTGGTACTTGCTCCTCTGAGAGTAATTTCGTACTATTAAAATCTTATGTGACATATTGGGTACCAATTATTGAAGTACTGAACTTATCCTCTGAAACATAATTACAAAAATAATTCAAGAAAAGAGGACAAATTTCAAAAACAGTGAAAGAATCTTTTCAACTTTGTTCTTTCAATTTCAATAAAATGCAAACAAATTTACAAGAATTTGATTTAAGATTCATAGCTTTATACATCAGCTAAATGAGAATTAATCTTTAATCTCGAAAAACCATATATTTTATCTTTTTAAAAAATCTTATTAAATTGAATTTTGAACCTGAAGTGTTAAATTAAAAAAAAAATCTAAATATTTTTTTAACAATCAATTCGATAGGTACAAATAATTTTTTTTTTATTTTTGTGATTTTTATTTTGTTACATTTCCATATACAATTTCTGATAGATTCATTATTTGGAGAATAAATAGTACATTAAAAAGATTATAATATGTAGTAACGTAGTTTGGAGTAATACTGTCATTGTTTTGTTATCGAGATATAAACTCGTCATTATGCATGTTATTGACAAAAAATAAGAGTATAACAATACCAGATGTTAAAATTTTAGTTATATATTAGTATAGCTAGCTAGGTGTTATATATAGAAAAAATAGACCTATTTTGTAGGTCTTTCTTATTTCTTGAACCACCAAGAATGAAAAAATTCTATTTTGATGAAAGAAGAATCTAAATATGAAAGAAAGGGGTGATAAATGGTGAAGATAAAAAGAGATAAAAAAGAAGGAAAAGGTTGGAGCCAAAAAGAAAAGATAAATTTCACTGTCCCAAAAATAGATAAAATATGTGTGGGGGAGAGAGAGAAGACAAAAGTGGTTGAAAGAGGAGAGAAGCAGATGTCCCAGAGATTAAGACAGAGCACAAGTTATATAATTGGAGTGTACTGCTCAGTGCTCACATTCCACACGAGGGGGGCTCCCTTTCAATTCTAATTTCCTCTATTTTATTAAATGCTGAGATTTCCAAATTTTCTTAACCGATCTACTCCGGTTTTAATTGATTTAGCTTCGATTTATCAAGTCCAGTTCTGGTTCGATCATGTATATCATCAATCATCGGGTTTTCAAATTTCGACGAATGCTCACAAATATTATTAACATTTCTTTTATGAGTGACTTGAACACGAAGAAGCCATGATATGATTGTATCTCATAACCTGACTGTAAAAGAACTTAAATAAGTGAAAGAAAATAAAATGCAAAATGAACAAACTTAAATGAAGCAATTATGCAAGTAAAGCAATGAAACAACTAAGCTAACAACCCTCAGCATTGCAATGAAAAATGATTAAAATTAGATAGAGTAAACGGTCAAAAAAAAATTATGCAAAGGCCAACTATGAAAAATGCAAATATTGGATGGAAACTAAGGTTCAAAATTTGGCTTCATTGATTAGAGTATTGAATGTTGGATCATGATTCCTTTGGGATACTTTTAATGCTTAACCTAGAAATTTAGCATTTTAATTAATATCTAAACCACTTCTATAGTCATAATCATTCACTAAATATTTTGAATTATTTAAGAATCCTCATTTTCATTAAGAAAATAGTGATCACAAAATTCAGGTCCCAAAACAAATACTAATCACCCTAAACATCCAAGTCCTTAGATTAAGTATGATAAGCTCTCTTAGATCTTGGTCTTGACATTTTTCACAAACACTTAGTGGGTGTGTAAAAGGACTAAGCCTATCTTGGACTAATTACTTTCTATATAGGTGTAGTCCAATTGATAGATATCTTGTTAATCTAAGTCTAGTAACCAAGAACATACCTAAATCTACTATAATCTTTCCAAACCTCAAATCATAAGGATGATCATGAACACAAGGATTTATGAATAATCATGGGGAGATATGAAATGGAAATGGAAAATAAGATGAAATTCATGAATGATTTAATATTATAATAAGAAAGTGCATAAAACGAAAAGGGGAATGAAGATCTAAACATACATTGTCTTTTAATCCTATCAAAATCATACACAAACTAAAAACTATGATTTTTTGTTTAAAAATGTAATGGCCAATTCGGGTTGACCCATGATCTAGCTGGGTCGAAGCACATATTGGAAATGAAAACACATAGGAACATAACATAAAACAGTGATAAACATTATAAGAAAGTTAAGAAGAAAGAGATTCAAACAAATTCTCTGAACTATAGGAACACAACCTACTTGAAATAAAACCTATGAAAAACTCTAATAATTGAAAGCAAACAACTGTTTATATTCTACAATTGTTTTAGGATCTCTCTCCCTCTTACAAAAAACTTAAAAAGATTATATCTAGGGTATAAGGAAAAACTATGGAAAAATAGATATAAACAAAAATACATAAAACTTAGGAAAATGTCAAGGCCCGAACAGCAGTTTGTGTATCGTAAATACTAGTAGGTGTGGGTAATGTTTGGATTTTGCTTGGTTTTCTCGGATATAAACATCGGACATGTGTTGGTCCTATATGAGGTAGTGTTTGTCCCTGTAACTTAAACTTTCTTCTTATTTGAGACAGTTTTGGCACGTATAATAGAAATTAGTATATCTAAAGATCTGTAATATGAAATGAATTCATTCAAACTAGATATGAAAGTTAACTCTCATGTGTATGTTTTAACACCAATTTAACACTCTTAACCCAACAAAATCTAAAATTTCCGTCTCTTTTATGTTCTACATGTTAATGCCCCTAACCTGTAAAGCCCAAATAAATCCAACCATAGTATGTAATCCAAACCCAAACTTAATCTAATCATTAGTTTTCTAAAATATAAAATGAAGAGTCAGAGTGTGGAGACGGATAAAGTCAAAAATTCGTGAGGCTTGGAAAGAATAAAATAAGAGAAAAGATCTAAGAAGAAGGAGAAGGCAACACATACAAGTTTTGGTAGAAAAATAAATGAAATAGAAAAACTAATGATATTATTCTGAAAATAGGTATGCCTTTCCATAACTCTCAAATCTATGCAACGCTTAAAGTGGTCTGTCATTTGAAATCGCGATATGAGAGTTACAGGTGTTTTCCCAAGGCTTATCTAAGCGAAGTAAATTTGCGACCAATGAGAGGAGAAACTGTTATACATGTTTGGTAATGATCTAACGAATATTTTTTAATTTTGTAAGAAGATATGTGACCCTTAAAAATCTAGTTTCATATGAAATATCTATGCATTTGGGAGTTATGATAGATTTATTGACTTTTCTACACATTTCTCAGATTCAGATAGGGATCTTGTGGGCTGAAAACTTGTTGACCATAAGACCCCAGCAAAAATCAGGATATCATTAGAATACCAGGATTCTCAAATTTCCGGAGACACCAAATTTGTTCGAGACAGAGGTACACATGACAGGTTATTGATGACTTCGTCTGACTATTTAACTAAGCCAAATTGAATCTTAGTGATTTTTTATTAGGATGAACTCTAGTTGTCATATTTTTCCTTATATGCAAGAAACTTCCCAATAAGAACCACTAAGATCAGAAACATTAATTTCGGAAGACCTTAATTCTATTTAAGAAATTGTCTCATTAAGTAAGTCTCTATTTTTAGAAAATTGTCTCATTAAGTAAGTCTCTGTTTTTAGAAAATTTCCCGATTATGAAAGTTTCCCATTTTGAAAGTTTTATATTTTCTAAAATTCCGTTTTTAATGAAATCATATTTAGAAAAACCTCATTTATGGGAAATATAATAAAGAAATTTTAAATATTATTTTTCTAATCGCAAATCCATAAAAACTCAATCCTTCTGGAAATATTTTTTCGTTCCAAACCATCAAAAGCCAAGGTGAGGATGTGATCGATGGAAACATAGTTCTTATATCTTATGTTATACTATCGTATGCATGACATGTAGACTTAGATCTAATTGTTAGACTTAATATTAGGTGAAGTTGACAATGTTATTTGTTATTGTATGTATGTTGACATCTTAGAAAAGATCGAGCTACGAGCCGTGGTATTTCCATATTTGTGTATGTTGGTTTACATATAAGATGTTTATGTGAAGAGTTCATGAAAATTATGAGTGAAAAATCGAGCTTTGGATTATAGTCTTCCCTCGAATCTAGACTTTGATGAACCAACATGTACACAATTGAATGGCTGGCGAGTCCGAAAAGGTAGTATTTGAGCTACGTCCAGCTTCCAAAGATGAGGTTAATAAATCTATCACGAGGATTGATGAAACTATGTATGGATGTATTGCATAATAAGTAGGAATGATGATATGTGTGTTATAGTTTAGATATTTAAAAAGACTATATGATTACGAATGTCTAGGTTTATGTGGTATTTTATATTTCGATGGGTAAAGATGATTTTCTCACTGAGTAAGCAATTACGCACCCCTTTCTTTCCTTCCTTATCCTTCAGCTCAGCATGAAGACCTCTACTAGATGCTTAATTATTTCCTTCCTTTTCCTTCAGGTCAGCGTGAAGACCTCTACTAGATGCTTAAGCTTGTCTGGTTTGGTTTCTTTCTTTTATGCAAAAGACAATATTTTCTTTAATTTTTTTTCAGTATTTATCATATTTCATGCAACGTTTTAGGATTTGATTAAGTTTTTGTAGAGAATTTTTAGAAATGATTGTTTCAACATGTTATGAGACATTTAATACAAATTGGTATTAAAGCAGAAGTTAAAGCCGCGCCAGTACTGAATCGAAAGTCTAGTTTCAAAGAAAAGTGTATAAGTGGAGAGGGGAATTTTTTAAAACTAAAAATAAAAACACATAAGGAATGAAGACTTAAGCATTAGATCTTTTTAGTTACATGTTTTGTGTTAGTTCTAATGTCAAGTTCATGTTGACAGAATTCAACAGAGAAGGGAGTGACCCAAGTTGACACGACATTATTGGTAGGAAAAGCATGCCAAGGTAATAATCATAAGCATCTATCACGAGAATCTAAAGCGAGAATCTAAAGGTCCGTTGTGAAGTTGTAGCGGATTAAGATGTAGACGATGTGCCCGAAGCAACTAAAAAGTCTCTCAACAAGATCAAACCTTGAAAAAAATAAAAGATATGGAATTTATTCCACGTAATAAATTAGTATCGTTTCTAAGTTGGATGAATAAAGAAAAACCAGTGTGAGGAAAGAAAAATAAAGAGGTGCTCAAACTAAAAGAAAAAAGAAATAATCTACCAAGCTTACCCAAATTAAGCAACCTATAGTAAAACCAATGATGCCAACCAAGATAACATGGAGTTAGGAAAAAAATTCAGAACAAGTCAGGTAGGCTGAGGAAGTCATGTGTTGAGAAAATACTTTGTTCCATACCACACTATCCTTGCAATTGATTCTCAACATCTAGGCTTCCTTCCGCTAAGAGTTCATGGAAATGACCTGCAAACTCTGGCGATGGATAAGTGTGAGTGCTAAATCTCACTACTAGAGATTTTGGTTGCAGGTCGAATATCAAAAAAAGAAATAAACAAGAGAAATTTGCTAGGTGTAAAAGTGTATTCGATTTATATTCAACTAGGTACAAAGTTGTTTTAGCTAGTATATTTGTATTGGTTGAACTCGTTATCGACTAGTAATAAATTATAATTATTATCGAATATAAATGTAAACAATTATTGAGTATCCAGGTTTATTCTTGGTCTTTAATATTCATTAAGCATGCATTTGATTCTTGGTCTATAATGCTAGATATATAATTTTTTACTTTAGTTTTTCAAAGTAAAATCACAATCACAAATGAAATAAAATAAAATATCCATATAACTATTATTACCACGTACAAGAAAATTAGTGTAATAATTAGGATATCAATTCATAAGAAAATCATAAGTCAAGAATGCAAGGTATAAATTTATGGTAGGACAATCAAATTAAGAATGTTTCTACCACCCAAAGTAACAATGCAAAATGAAAAATAAAAGAAATAAGAGAAACACTATTAGAATTTCAAAAATAGTAACGGCGTAGCCACGAAAAAAGATCGTAGCTATAGGATCGTGGCTATATATGTCGTGGATACCCCGTGACTATTTAGCCGCGACATAACCACGGTTACGTATTAGCCATGAAACAGACGTGGCAATATAGTCACGATAAAAAGAGTGGAAGAATAGCCACGGTCGAACCGTGGCTATTCCGTGGTTATAGTTAAAAAAAAAAAACACTAAAAATTGGTTGTTCCCCAGTACGAGAGACCGCCACCGGAACGGTAGTTTCGACGAGCGTTGACTGTAACTCGGCATGGAAAATAACCAGTTATAATGTTTAGTTTTTTTTTTTTTTGGTTTGGAATTTTTAAAACTTAAAACTCGTCTTAGCAAAGCTGATCCCACCATCTGAACGCCGCCGTAACCGCCGGAAGGCCGGTTTTGACTAGCAATGATGGTGGTTTGAGCTGGGCTAAAACGAGTTTAAGTTTTATTTTATTGATCGCAGGTGGGGAGAGAGAGGAAGAAGAAGATCACCGGAAAGGGGAAGGGGAGAGATCGCCGGAAAGGGGAAGGGGAGAGAAGAGGGGAAGGAGATGCGGAGAAGAAACGAAAGGTGTTGTTATATAAAAAAAGTGTAGCCACATAATAGCCACGGAAGGACCGTGGCTATATGCATGGTTCGACATTAAAGCGGAAACGGTAGTCGAGGCGACTATTCGAGTTGACAAGCTAATTAGTCACGGTTTTACTGTAGCTATGTCGTGGCTTTAATTATCATAGCCACGGCTAGCCTGTGGCGAAACCGTGGCTTTTATTTCTTTTTAAAATTTTGTTAATTTTGTGAATCAGAAATACGTGTAACCACGGTTGGGCCGTGGCTAAAGTCGTGGCTAAAATATTAGCCACGGTCAACCAGGACTATGCAGCGACGTCTTTCACGTGGCTAATTCGTAGCTAAGTAGCCACGACTTTGTCTTCCACCATTTCCGTGACTAAATTAAGTATAGCCACGGTAAAACCGTGACTATGCCGTGGCTAATTCGCAGTTTTCTACTAGTGAAATAAAATGCAACAAACTAAATCAAAATATGGTAGTTAACCTAAGCAAATATCTAAGCTAAGCAATTTTCCATAAACATTAATGATAGCATAGATAATCAAGAAAATGTCATATAAAAAAGTCACTAAAAGTCAAAAGTCAATCTAAAAATCAATTTAGAGAATTTAAATTAGATTCAAGCAATTCAAATGGAAATATGGTTAAAAAGTCAATCTAAAAGTCAATTTAGAGAATTTAAATTAGATTCAAGCAATTCAAATGAAAATATGGTTAAAGGCTTTGGTTAAAGGCTTTATTTTATTGATTAGACTAGATGTTTGTTTGTATAAGGTTATTATTGTAGATGAATGAAGCTTAATCTAGTGGTTAAGGTCATAAATGTACATTAAGTCACTCCCATGTTATCAATTATCCTCTAAACACCCTAAATAGATAATTCTCTCATTTTAATTAAAATGATAGAAGCCATTATGAACAACCCTAGTCACCAAAAAAATGAACTTAGAAATTTAGTCCCTTAGACTAAGGTTGATTTACTCTCTTGAGACACACGTTGACATTGTCACAAACATCTTTAATATTGAGAAATCCTAAGGTCAAGATTGTGTTGATAGCTCTTAATCTAGCCTTAATAACATCTCAAAAGTTAGAACCATTGTCAATCCACTATTATAGAAACCACAAACCCATCCTATATCAACCCTAATTCAACCATTTAGCCTAAGAAATTTAAAGAGAATGTTGTGAAACAAGAGCTTATAAAAACTTAGGTAAAAACTACATAATCTATGGTTTATACACCTAAACGTATATATAGTGACATGGGCATTAAAGGAAAATATGGTTGCTGGTTCCTAGATTCTGAAAATACTCCTTAGATATAAAGACATGGCCAAAATGTTCTATAAGGTGGAGGTTAAATGTGGATATTCGGTATCCTTTTGGCTTGATCTTGGTATTCTCTAGGCTACTTATTTGGCATGCTTGAGCAGCAGTTTGAGAAGTGATGGAGAGAAACCGGAGACGCATGCACCAAAATACTTTGCTTAATCAGGTAGAGAAGGAAATTTTATGTTGAATGAACAATGACTAGATTATCTAGAAGACGAGTTTTTGTGGAAGCATAAAGATGTTGTTTTTTTCAACCGGTTTAGATCAAAGGAAACCTGGATGCTTCTCTGTGGCTCTCATCCCTCTTGGGACTGTCATAGAGGTATCTGGTTTTTTTTTGCTACCCCCAAGTTTGCTTTTCTTTCTTGGCTTGCAGAGAATAATTATTGACATGAGTTTAAAAGTCTACCATAATCAAACTATTACAAGTCTGCTAGAACAGAGCTAAATACAAGTGTCGTTGGAATATGGTTGAAAATATCTTAAGAGACATCAAGGGATCTCTTAGTCAAAGAATATGGATGGGCAGGAATGGAAACACTAAGATAGTTGGGTATTGTGATGCAGATTGGGCTGGTGATAGATTGAACATAAAATCTACAACTAGTTAGTGCACTTTTATTGGCTGAAACTTAGTCACTTGGAAGACTAAGAAGCAGAAAGTGGTTTCATGTTCAAGTGTAGGGCAATGAGAAAGCTAACAAGTGAACTGACTTGGCTTAAGGTTTTACTCAAGATTGTGGTATTGAATAAGAAGCACCGACTATAATGCATTGTGATAACCAAACAGCAATTCACATAGCTTCAAACTCAGTATTCCCTGAGAAAATCAAACACAAAGAGATTGGCTGCCACACGATTAGAGAGAAGATCCAAGATGGCATGATTCTACCATGTTACACAATGAGTGAGGATAAACTAGCTGATATCTTCATAAAGGAAACAAGTCTTAAGGTTTGTAAACACATATTTGACAAACTTGGACTTGTTGATTTATCACATCCATTATCAAATGTCTCCTAATCCAAGAGTAGCACACTCATTTTCCCTTATTAAGGTTTTTTCCCAGGTGATTTTCCTTAATAAGGTTTTTAATGAGATGTTACCATAGATTGACAAAGATTAAATTCTTTAGGGTGATTCCAAGGTCCATGACTATTGAAATTGGACCTTCTTATGCACTTTCAACCACTACCAAACCAGTTGGTACTTCACATCTTTATACCATGATATGATAGTCTTTAATCATGCCTTGCTGTTTTCTAGAGGTGGAATATACTATAATGATTGCATTGGAGTGGGGATCTATCCTCTTTATCACAAAACAATTAGCACTAGCTCTTGATATCACATTATACCTTTTCGAATCCACTATTGTCTCTTCTAACTCATTACCACCAACCACTCACCTAATTTTGTATGAATGTTCCACTGCTTAGTATTCCCTTGTGAATCCCCATACATTCCATCATTCTTGGTATTTATAGCAACAAGTTACTCTTCGATTTCAGTGTGCATGATAATGTTCTGAATGGCTCCTTTCCCTTGGTCTTCCAAGATTTTCTTTACCATTTGATAAGTTGATTTTTTTTCTTGCCAAGAGTTAGCTCCTTGGTTCGCTTGGAATGCATTCTTAGGTGCTAGTGGTCCTTGAGTAGTGTACACATCTCCTTGAGGTCTAGGTTGATAACCTTGGTTTTGGACATATTTTGTTGAACCTACTTCATACCCTTAGTTCTATGGAAGTTTCCACCATTAGATATGAAGTTCATCTCATATTATTTGACTTTTGATAGATTTGGAACACTTCTTCTTGAATCATTTGACCTCTACCATAGTTACTACTTTAAAGAATCAAATTCTTAATCTCTTCAATTGTGCTATTCAGCCTCTTAAGCTCATATTTATCTATCAAATCATCTTTTCTCACCAAATTTCTTGTTGTAGCAGCCCCATAGCATGACTCAGGTTGTGCAAGCCTCTCACTGAGCTCTTCTTCTCTAGTCTTTGACATACTTGTAAAACTTCCATTACTAGCTATTTCCAATGTCAAGAAGTACTTCTCTTTCAATTCATTGTTAAAAAATACTACTAGGGGAGTTATTATCAATTCCATGTGTACCCAAAAAATCTCTCCCAAGCTTTCGATAACTCTTTAGTTTCTTTTTTTCTTAAATGTGGTGATATCATTTTGGATCTTCAATATCCTTTGACGGGAGACGAAAAAATTTAAGAAAGGATTTTGCAATTATCCTAAGTATTGATTCTTGAATTCGCAAGATACTTTTCCCAGTGAGCCGATTTATCCGCAAATGGGGAATAAAGTGAGTACGAGTGTATCCTCACACACACCATCCATTTTATTGGCAGCACAAAGGCGGTTGAAGCTCACATATTGATCTATTTGGTTTTTAATTTGGAAATATGAAACAGTTGTTTGGTCATATTTATCAAATTCCGCTTCACCTCAAAGTTGTCTTGAGCATGTTCATGGTGGAGGCCTAATTCAGACAGTAAGCGCATGAAGTAATGGTTCATCATATTTCCCAATCCTTCGACACATTCACAACTCCTTGAGCTTATTGTTCCTCTTGGGACGGATGTAGAGGCCCTTTTTTATTCTCTTCAACATTAATACTTTTCCTAACAAGACCTTTCTCTTATTATCTATGAGTTTTCAGCACCCTTTGCTCTAACTGATTACGTGTGTGGTGTCATCAATTAAGCGAACAAGATCTTCTTCAAGACACACAAAGTGAAATAGTAATTACCAACTAAATAAAATTATTCATATGTAACTACCATGTAAAAGTATAACTAAATTAATGCAGTAATTTGGGTATCGATCCACTAAGAAGTAATAACTCACTAAGAAAGACAATGTTTAGATTAAGTTAGGACAATTAAATTCAGAATCTTTCTAACACCATAATTGAGAGTGCAAAATTAAAAGAAACAAACAAGAGAACTAAAATACAGATAAAATAGACTAAAATATGGCAGTTAACTTAGCTAAACAAATCTATAATCTAAGAAATTATCCATGCACATAAAGAAATAGCAAATGAAATGAAGAAAATGCAATTTAGAGAAAGTCAACAAAAAGTAAACTCCAACAATCCAAACTATATTCAAGTAATTCAAATGCAATTGGGTCAAGGCAGTTATTAGAGTAGTTATTGGTTATTGAAGCAGCGGCTTAGGTCCTAAATATACATTAACTCTCTCCCATGCTAATAATGATCCTCTAAACACCTTAATGAGATAATGTACCCCTCCCCCCCCCCCCCCCCCCCTTCCCCCCAAAAAAAAATTTCAGTTACATGTTTTAAGAACAATTTTAAACACCATAGTATTAAAACTCTAAATTCGTTGGTTTCAATATTGTGATAAATCCACATCGAAGTAAACTAACTTAATTTGACACGATTTTCATAAGTGGTCGAAAAGATTTAGTTCTCATTTTTTATTGGATCTTCATGGATACGATCTCCATGACTATATCCACCACCAATATTAATTTAGAAAATTTGGAAGATATAATTACATAGACGAAACAATTACATTCTTGTGGGTGGTCTCTAAGGATCTAATATTCTGACGAAACTTTATTTAATATTATCATTACTTTTTTTTCAACTCATCTATAATCATGTTTAATATTTGATATTTGAGTGCTTATAGTGCCCTTGTAGTTCTCCACATTCTTTAAATAATCATGCAGAAACCTCAGTGCACTAATGAAAATTTATAATAATAATATGATAACTATTTATTAATTGATTAGGGACAAACACATACAACCGTTGGTCGATGCTGTTTTGGACATATATTATTATGGTATGTGTGTAGGAATATTACAAATCGATGTGTATATTAGTATCTACAAGTCAAAGTTATTTTATAGCTTATCTTCCTTTGTAGGTCAGCTCAACCTCTCTATAGATAATATAAATATCTAGTCATTCAAACTATAGGATGGATATACATATATGAGTATATGTATATGTGCATGACCATAAGTAAAAGCTATCTTTTCATGTCACATGGGTTCTATTTATGGTAACAACCCATCCCAATTTATATCCAATAGTGGACAAACATGTGATAACAAGAGCCCAAATAAAAAGCATATAACAAAAATAAAATAATTGTAAAACAAATTAAAAGGACATAAAACCAAGCCACCATGCCATGAGAGACCAAAACACATGCACATACATGGGAGCCTACACAAGCATGTTTTGGTGAATGCCCTAATTTATTTGTCTACCTTGTAAGCAACACTTTCACAATCTCACACCTATCTGTGTCTAATATAACCACCCAAAAAAAAAAAAAAAAAGTGAAATAAACCTATTTTAAGATACTCTACTCCACACAAAACTAAATGTTACAATTGATGATCGTACTTTCATGCGAACGTTATACTAGACAAAATCTTGAGACTAGTTCCATCAAGATTTAAACATGTTTATACTTATATATATGTGGACATCTTAGGGTTATTTACGAAATGAAACTTGTAAATTGTAATGGTATCTATGTGTAACCCTCGCAGGGATAGAGATGTAATTGACTTGAAAATAGGTTTTATGCATATATCATACATATATATTGTACATGGTCCATACAAGTATGAAAGTACAATATTAATGAATAAATATATATATGTATGTATTTAGGTTAAACCAATTTAGATAAAACTTATACACTAGAATAGAAAAAAATATGTTCATTTTGTCATGAATTTACTACATTTACGGTTTACCTAGTTGATTCATTTATGAAAACTCGATGATGCGTTTGCCTGACATTGTTTTTGTTCCGAACTAAACTTTTAAATAACTTATGGCAAGTTGCTTGTATATATGATGTTTATAAAAAAAATAAAAAAAATATCAATGTATATTAAGGAGATGTCATAAGTACGATTGATGAACACATGACTTGCCTGTGGGACACTCTTTTCTCCACATGTTTCCCTTTTTTGCTCTTTTAGGGATTTTTCCCCGACCTTTTGTTCTTTCTTTCCTCAACTCACATGTCTTGATTTTGAAATATGTAGACCCAATAATTTGAATCTCCCTATTACCAAGCACGATTTAAAGAAAGAAGCAAATGATCGATTATGATATATATATAGGAATCCATACACCTTAATGTTGTTCGTTTTGAATTTTTAAATATATGGATGTTGTTGTTCAGAGTTAGCATTGAAGTTAAATTTCTGCATCTAATCTTTATGCTCTGTTTGGATTTTAAACCTCAAATTGGATTCTCAAGAGATGGTTAAAAAACAATTATCATCCCTACGTCCATTTTCTATCTTTACAGATTTTCACTATGGTTAGATTATGGATTTTTATAATTCTCTTTATTTCTTTTAACATTATATTATTGTCGCCTTACACATAAAAATAGAAAATAATGTCCAAAATAAATGACTATTAAAATTATTCACAATCAGAAGTTTCAAATTTTTCTCTTTTTCTCACAAATTCCTGTGTGATTTCGTTTACAAGAAATTTATTAAGTTCATACACCAAACTCATATCTCGGAGGGCAAACACTAATATTAGGATGTTTCCTTATCTTTTTTTCTTATGGGCTTGTCAAAGGAACATAATCATGGACCTATAACATGAAGACATCTAGTGGGCCAAATTAAAGCTAATGTCCAATTACCAAAAGAGTAAAAAGGAACTATACGTTTCATGTTACATGTTCGTTCGGTTTTTTAGTTTGATAGTAAAAGAAGATTACTTCACGTTAGAAGACGCGACGGACAATATAAGCTGCAATGACCTAACCCTAAGAGAAGAAGGGAGTGTCGTAAGTTACAAGAGAAGAAACCTAGAGCAAGACACCTTCGAGTAATACAGTGCTGGCTCTTAGCTAGGGCAAGAAGGGCCATGCCCGGATCCACTCTAATTTTTTAAAAATTTCTTAAGAAAAAAGGATCCAAAAATTTGAAAAAAAAATTTATAATAAAAAAGGCCCAAATTCTTTTTTTTGCCTAGGATTTTTTTTATTATAGAGACGGGTCTGGAATGTCTTTGCGAAATAGAGTTTCTGTGTTCTTGTTTTTTCTTTGTATTCCTCTCGTGTTGTCACATGTGGCATAAAGAGAGTGCCTATAGCGTTTATGTAAATCTTTTGCTTGATAGTGAAAGTTGTGGAAGACGGTTCCACCTGAAACGTACCGATTCAAGTATAGGATTCGGTGATCAAATTCTCTTGGTCAAGATAAAATATTAAGCAATCATCCATCCAAAGTAAAAATCTCTAACAAAAACCGCAAAAGGCTACTAGTTTGGTGAAAAAATCCGATCACTTTAATTCTTTGATTTCGAGTTTTACCAATTACTTGAACTAGAAAGCAGACCTACTCTAAGACCATAACATTAACAGATCGATCATGTGACCCGTCTGATCTCTACTCTTTTTCATTACCACATAGATTTGACTTTTTTTCTCATGTCTAAAGGTGAAGATTTTAAGCTGAAAATCATTGTATAAGAAAGTATATTAATCTAGCCTAAAGTAGAATTGTACATTCGTTTATCTGATACAACATGCCTTGAGTATATATAAATATTTGGATATTTTAAGAAAGAATCGCCCCATTTTTTAGCCTAGAAAAAAATTAAATTTACTTATATGTAAAGTTAAAAGTGGGCTATGAAAAAACTATAATTTTATTTCAGATATCATATCTCGTCTATTTCCAAAATAATATAATAAATGTATTAAAACATAATTATTAATATATAATGTTAAATTAATCAAATTATGAGAAGTTGACTAATTCATACAACAATAATCCAATTAAATCAAATTCATACATCAATTTTATTCTTGTGCGAATTTTTATATTGATTACCATACTTGAATGAATTCATACTTGAATTTGTGTCAGTTAAGTGTTAACAATACAAACTCAGCTAACACAACAACAATGATGTGTACAATATGATATGTATACGCTGTCAAATAAACCTTATTTTATCAATGACACTGAAAGCTAAGCAACATCGTTCATACTAGTGTTTGGTGAAAATTTGAACAACTGACGTCATATTCTTCAAACTAGAGTCTTATTTTCGAGCTATAAGACAGACGGTAGATCAGGAAAGAAGAGAACATGATGATGTTCGGCAAAAACTACACAAGTATCGACAATGATAGCTACTTTTGTTAGTTTCAGGCTTTAATGATTTATAAGTTCATAAATTATACTATGCTACGATCCAAAGTATAAGATCCAATTATAGTAGTATAATATAGGGTCGAATCCAATAGAAACTATGTGAATTCAGAATCTAACATAAGACATTGTTTTAGATTATTTTGTAAAACAATAGTAAATATAGGGGTCTATGATGATTTGATTTCTAACAACCTAAAACAATAAGGCAACCTAGCAAATACTTAGCCACATGATCATCAATTCTAAATTCTTACCATCCGATTTCTCTTATGGTGAATTTTTACCATAATTTCTCTGCAAGGAATATCATCTGACTAAGGATGTAAAAAAAATGGGTCTTAACCCACTGGGTACCCGAAACCCGTTTAACGTTTCAAACCTGTTACCCAAGTCATTACCTTAGAAAAAAGCATGATTAAACAAGACGGACTCTATTTACCTGCGGGCTCAAACAGGTTTACCCGAACGAGTAACATGTTCCCATCGGTTTTTTAAAAAAATCCATAGAGTGACGAAACGACGTCATTTTATGGATAATATTGAAAACGATGTCGTTTTCTGTTTTTTTTTTTAAACTATTGAACTCAAAACCCTAAGTACCAATTCGCAAAACTCTTGGTCGCCTCCATGCAAAGCGACTTGTTAGATGAGAATCAAAAACTCGGTTTGTATTGTGGATCTTCTTCCTCTATGATGTGGTTGGTGTTTTGAAGTTTAAAATTTATAAAACACCTCAATCGTTTCCTAAGTATAAGCAATACTCGTTGTAGCAATTGAGAGATCGAATCCAATGGAGTGTGGTAATTTATTAAAATGATTGCAAAACCGAATATAAACCGGGTACAAAAACAAAAGGGGTTTGTTGATTTTTGGAGTTTGGTTGTAGGCGATACTACTTAGATTTATACACTGAAATTGATATTTAAAAGTATGGGCTTCGTGGGAGGAGATTTCGGTTAGGAGAGATCCTAGATAACTAATTAGGATTAGGGATTTGAGTTCTAGTTTAGGCGTTCTTTTTACAAATGAATTTATTTGATTAACCCGATAGTGTCTTGGTGAGAACCGATTAGTTATCCGCTCCAACAACGGGCCCACTGAGAGATACGGGTGACTACCAGCCGTAAGGTTTAGAAACGACATTACTATTCCTAATGTAACGGTTTGATATAATCTCGATGGAAGACTCAATAATTTCTTAGAGTACAACCAACTTTCTAGATTAATCTCCTAACAAGTTACGCCATTTGAAAGGAGCCTAGCGCTATCTTAGGCGTTATTTATGCAAAACTTTTCATAAGTCATCCCTAAAGTCTAGTTGATAGAGATGAGATTGAGTGATAGAAGTTTTCACTAGCTTCATCTCAATCTATCCCTAACGATCCATAGTTAAGAGAATAAACCTAATTGATTTCCTAATCAACCACATAAGTAACCTTAAACTTGATTAGTGACTAATCACTCACTCCTCTAATCTATCTTTCCCACTTAATCCACAAAGTTATTACTCACACATGGTGAGAAGAAAGAAAAATAAAAGATATAAAAAATACATTTAAAATAGATAAGAAAAGAAAAATAAGATAAAATAGTATTTTTACCTAATAAAAGAATATTAAAATAGCTTTTTCTTATGGAGCAGAAGAGGACTAAAAACAACAATAAAAAGTGTCAAATCAAGAGCTCTCTCTTCTAGGGTCAAGCATGTTGTATTTATAGGGGGGTCCAGGTCGATCAGGGGCATTTTTGTCTTTTCTCAAACATTCCATCTTGGTATCTATCAATATAGGTATTCGATACAACATCCCCCATATCGATCAATATGCATTCGATATGGTCGTATTGGCTTCTTGAAATTGCTCATTCTCTCTTGCTCTTGTCTTGGCTTTCTTCCATTGTTCCTTAGCTTTCTTGATAAACCTGAAAAAGATCCTAATATGTACAAGAAACATGCAAATGTCCACTTCTAGAACTCCTAAGATGTAATGTATGAAAAACTATCATAAAGTGCATAAAGGGTGAAATAGAGATGGGCTTATTGATGCAAAAGATGTGTGTAGAAATTAGGTGCTAAAACTATCAATTTCCCATCTCATAAGTTCCCAAGACTTAACATTTTACTTGTCCTCAAGCAAACAAGATAAATCCTGAAAGAATGGTTTGAAATCCCTTGAAATCATATGTGTGAATGGTTTGATAAATTTGATTTGAGAGTGTTATAACTTCGTGAACCAATTCTTTCTCAAGAACATATTCTCCATTCATTCAAGTGTTCTCTCTCACCAAACCTCCACGATCCACATCGCAATTCATTCATTTGACCTCTCAACTACAAGGGGTGAAACCTTGCGAGAGAAATCGAAACAACTTGCTCGGTTTGGTAAGAAAGAGGGCTTAAAAATTTTGTGGTAAGAAGGTTCCTTGTAAACATGAGTTTTTCTTAAAAAAAAGAACAGTATTTTCGCAAAATACTAAGAGCCAAAAACAATTGATGCATACAAGGTTTAGATTGTAATCTACCATTTAATCCTCAATAAGTTTCCTACTGTAAGTGTCTTTTGTAATTTTCAAAGCCAATTGATTTCCCATCCTATTCTACCCAAAATCCAAAGGTTAATTTTTTTGTCTTGATTCCTTCTTATTCCAAAGCTTTCTGAAACACCCCGTCCCGGTAATCCTGATCGGCCGGGTTTTGAAAACGTGATTTTAAAAATCTGATCGGGGTAAATCCGGACATAAAGCGAATTAAGAAAATTAACGGGCCGAATTATTTCACCTAAACTAACTGCAAGTGCACGGTGTACAATTGTAGTATGAAAGGTTATCGACCCCACATAGTCTGAAAGGTTATCGACCCCACATAGATTAAGTCGAGTTTCAATTCTTCACTCGAAAGCTTTATATAAATCTAGGTAACTAACTAGTATCTTGTCTTGTAAATTATGGATTAAAGGTGTTGAACCAAGGGAAATTCGCAGAAAATATAGATCAGCATATAATCAACAATCAATAGACTCTTGAACATAGAATGCATAAGTATGTAATCAACAACCAATCTCTCGCGAAACTACACCTATAAATTAACCACTAGACCAGAAACATTGGTTTTCAATCTAACATGACTAACACATGCAATAAACATTGATCTGCTTATTCATGACCTTCCAAGCCAAACATTGGTTAGCACAAGGACGAGATCACCTACTAAAAACCATATTATGATCTCATTACAAAATGGTGTATAGAGTAGCAAAACCTAGAGATCAATATCCTAAGTGATCAAGTCAGAATATTGTATGAAATACCATTAAAGTATAGAGTCAATATTGATCATATCCAACAACCCTAGATCCAACAAGTAAACTACTCACACATAGCAAGAAAAACCATAAACAACATCAATATCAATAGCTTACATAAAAGTAGAGACTAGAGTTTAATAAATAGAACAAATCGTGGCTCTCTCTCTCCTTGAATCTCACGGCCCCACTTCCCTAAGTTCTCCCTTAAATCTTTCCTTATAATTATCTCCCAAATATTTGTAGTTATCTTCTTTCTTTCCTTATGTTTATCTAGTTTCCTTTATTTTTCTAATTTCTTTATTTCTATATTAAAGTGATTATCTTATTTCCATGAGATAATCCTAACAATTTTCTTATAAAACAACCAAAAATTGCGTGGGCCCGCTTTCCTTTTTGGCGCCTGTTGATGGTGGGGTTCTACCCCTAACCAATAGTTTGGCAATAATTGAAAATTGGTCCCTGCCTAGCTCTTCCCTAATAATCTATTAGGTTATAAGTCCCGACAACAGGAATTTCGACCCTCGGTCCAGATGACCGAGGGATACCTCGGAAAAGATTGATCAGATTTGGTGTCCGAAGCGGGGGTATAAACGAACATCGTCCTAAGCCGAAGTCTAAGCTCGGACAGTATAAGATCGAATCTTATCACAGATTCCCTAGTCTTGGAAAAATGGAAATATTCCATTTTTCCGAGGTTAGCCCATGGGCTTATTAGACCGACTATTAAGGATATATAAATACATACCCCCCCCTCACTAATAATATTCATTCAGAATCGGGAGGAGAAGAACTAGATCACCTAGGTTTTACTTCTCTTTGATAAAGTTAATCTCGGTATTCCGAGTTAACGAGCATTGTAAACATCTTCAATAATAATACACCCTCTTTCCGAGGTTTCTTCTTTATTTTCTTATCAAGTACTTACCTAAAAACGAACCCCTCTAATTACAAATAATTAAAAGTTGAACCCAGTATCAACATTTGGCGCGCCAGGTAGGGGGGTGACTAACTTTTGGTAAGAAAAAAAGAGAGATCAGGGGCAGGAGGATGAGCACGGAAGAGCCACCTATTAACGAGCGTCGAGACGGTAAAGAAGCAGAAGTAAGCGACGAAGAAGGAGCGGTCCAGAATACCGACCAGAGCCGCAATCCAATAACCCGTGAACTAGTTATCCTCATACTACACCTAATCAACTCGGAGAACAAGGATTCGTGACGCCTACTAATCCGATAGTTCGAACCTCGACATCCGAAACCCAGAATTCTCAGGAAGTACTAGAAGAAACTCTTCGTCCTAACTCCCAGGCGACTGAGCAACCCACAGGAATGTTATCGAATAACGGAGGAAACCGGATAATAAATCCAATTCCCAACATAGAAGAGATAAGAACCCCTGATGGAGTAGTAGTAAGAGCACAACAGCAGCGCGAAAGTTGGATAACAGAGCAAATCAACCACCAACAACGGATCAACCGAAGTCTGATCGATCAACTGGCGATCATATCAGAAGAACTCCAAGTTTTGAGAGCTCAAAACCATAACCAAACTCTTAGAACGACTTCGGTTAGAACTTCACGAGCCACTCCCCAGCGAGTAACATTTGAAGATGATCAAACCATTTCAAGAGATCCTAGGATGCCCATTATCCGTCAAAGTCAGAGAAGTGGAGATGACACGACTCAGAACCCGAGCACAAACCAATCGATCGCAATATTAAAAAGAGAATTGGAAGAGATGCGATCACTAGTCCATAAGGCAACTAGCATTGCCCCCGAAGTTGATCAATTACTGGCAGAAACAGAGAGAAGCCCGTTCACTCAGAATATCACGCGGGCACGCGTCCCACTCAACGACAAGTTCAGACTCCCAACCTATGACGGAACCACGGATCCCGCAGTTTACATGAGAGCCTTTCTGGTAAAAGTTGGCCGAACTGAGTTCCAAAGAAACGAAGAGGATGAGGGAAGATGTCAACTCTTCTTAGAGAGCTTGAGAGGTGATGCCCAAGCTTGGTTCACTAGCCTACCCCCCCCCCCCGATTCAATCAGTTGTTTTGTAGAACTCCATGAAGCCTTCTTAAAACAGTACATGCTTCATTTAGAGCAACAGGCCACCGCATCAGACCTATACGCAGTAAAACAAGGACCAAAAGATCCACTTCAAGATTTCATTAAAATATTTAAGGCGATTTATTCGCGGCTAAGGATTGACGACGACTTAGCAATCGGAGCGCTTAGCGCGGCAACCTGGTATCAATCAAGATTTTGGGACGAACTATCAGCTCATCGTCCTCAGTCTATGAACGACGCTTTTCATCGAGCAAATACTCACATAAGGATTGAAGAAAATCGCGCCGAACTTGCCAAAGTACATGGATCCACAAAAGTGAACAAAGAGGTGAAACCAGAGGAAAAAGGAGAAGGGCGGCGAGTAGAAAGGGATAACCCTCGAAAAGATAAATCAAGGTCGGAAACAACCTTCTCCGTAACGGACTCACAAAAAGACATATCTCGGAAAGATAAGTTAAAATACACCTACATCCGAGATCCTGAAGATCCAACCGTTCCTTGGTACGAGTACCACAAAAAACCGGGCCACAAAACCGAGGATTGTCGAAATTTAAAGAACCACCTGATGGCCATCCGATTTGAACAAGATCGAGAAAAGGAGAAACGTAAGACACGAGAAGATGAGGAAAATCAGCTTCCCCTCGAAGATACGAAAGAAGGAGAAGTCCTACCTTCACCGCCCCCAAACCAAAGGAAAAGAATTAACATGATAATGGGAGGGCTCGCAAACTGTGAGGATTCTGTTCCACCAATTCAGCGAAGCATCTTTAGGTTGTCCGTGGATCAGGTTCCACGAAGTTCCACTTTGCAAAAAGAGTTGACATTTACCACCGAAGATCTGAAGGGAATCAACGCTCCCCACAACGACCCACTTGTAATCGAACTTCAGATAGGCGATTGCGACGTTCAAAAGATTCTCGTCGACACTGAAAGCTCAGTATATGTCATATCTCTAGACACATTGCAGAAGATGGAGGTAAAAGATCGGAAGATAAAAGCTCGGATTAAACACCTAACCGCCTTTGGAGGAGATACGGTGTCAACCATCAGAACTATTAAACTTCCAGTATCCGCCGGAGGAGTGACAAAAATCGTGAAGTTTGAAGTAGTAGAAAAAGCCACCATCTATAACGCGATCGTCGGAACACCATGGTTATACTCTATGGAAGCTGTCCCATCTACCTACCACCAGTGCCTGAAGTTTCCAACTCTAAAAGGATATTTTACGGTACGAGGCGACCAAAAGATGGATCGGAGATGCTTTGTAACAGAAAATAAATTACGAAGGAACCAAGAACCTCTGAATCAACCTTTAATGCTTACCGCGGTCAACAAGAAGAAGCCGACATCTGCTGAAATCCTGGCGGAACTTTTTGAAAGAGAACAATACCTAGAGAGAAAAACCAAGAAAGGTCGAAAGGGAAAAGATTAGCCTTTTCCTCGAAGACAAAAAAAAAAAAAAAAAAAAAAATGAACTACGAGTGGCTTGATCCCCTCCGAGGGTACGTATGCAACCTTTCACAAGGTTCAGCTACAACACCATGAACTTTGGTTTAGTTTTGCAGTTCACAACTCAACTATGCCAAGGTTCACAAAAAGTCGAAACCTTGATCACGTTCTCGACCAAAATAAAAATTACCTGAAAGAATCTCGGAGCCCGATAAAGTAAGGCAAAGAGATTAAAGGGTACGAAATCAAAAAAAAACCTCTTACACATTCTTTACCGAATGCAGAAGTTTGACAGTATGTTTGATAAAGTAGGACTTATTGTAAAACTTTAAAGCAAAGGAATAAGGAAATCACGCCTTATTTCCTTTTGCTATTTTCGGGTTTCGAAATATCAAATTGAGAAACTTCGAGTAAACAAATCCAAATAATACGAGGAACAAAACTTTCAGTTAACATCCGAGATGTAATATTTGGGATGGAGATTGAAGGGACAGTCCAGTAATACGAGAAACGAAACTTTCATTTAACATCCGAGATGTCATATTTGGGAAGGAGAAAGAAGGAACAATCCAGTTATACGAGAAAATAATTTTTATTAACAATCCGAAGAAGTACATTTATATAAGAGAATTGGGTAGAGGTTTTTAATATAAGGATTACTAATCTAGATATTAAAATCCTCATGTCGAAACTCTGGAATTATAAGAGAATTCGCAACTTCGGCAAGACAGTTACGTTCCTTCTCGGCCATAACTACATCCTCTTCCGGAATTGGGAGTCACTTGTCAAGAAGAAGACGAAGATTCATAGCAACAGCTGCGGCTTGCCCATACTCGTTAGCTTTGCTAAAAGCCTCAGAATAAGCTTCGGAGTATTCATCGAGGGATTTGTGAAGTTGAATTAACTTCTCTCGACAGACACTGAAGGCCGCGCGTTGCCCCTCTTGGTAGTTCTCGGCACACTTGGAGTCCAGAATAGCCTTGTTGATATCTCGCTCCTCCGAGATATCAATCACCTGACGTTTCACTTCAACCAGTTCAGTGATCAGCCGGGAGTTTTCTGCAATAACATCAGAAATCCTCGACTCTCCTTCATCAAAGTGCGCCTTCATTTTACCCAAGCGTTTATCCTTATTCGCAACTTCATTGAGCGCTTCAGACAAAGCTTTCTCAGCGTCGAGGGACCTCTTCTCCAAGTCTTCATTCTCGGCTTGAAGAGAGTCGATCTTCGATTCAGATTGTGCGAACCTCTTCTCATACCGAAAGAATGCTTGGCCAACAAAATCCACTGACTGGAATAGACTAAGAAACTATTAGTAGAAGTTCTAGGTGAAAGAGGAGTCTGTTTTTGATTTTTACCTTGAAAAGTGAGCAAGAAAGAGCTTCCAGAGTATCTGATTCGCAGCAAACTTCGGGCAGACGATTATCGTAACCACTTGCCTTTCCTTGAAGTTCGGAACTTTTCTCCTTATTTTGGAAAAATGTTCCGTACCATCAAATTCGAATTTAAAAGGATGGTGATCTTTTACAGGCAATATAAGCTTCATGTTTTCTGCATTCTGCTTTTTCGAAGTCTCCGCGTTCTTTTTTCTGGCATCCTCGGAGTCTTGTTTCTTTCTCGAAAGATTCTGATCACTGCCGGAAGTTCCTTCGGGGTTTGATCTTTTCATTTTAAGAGAAGAGTCGGTTCCCTCCCAGTCTTCTCGTCCTACAAAATTCGATCTTAAGGCATGAAGGAGTTTGGTAAAATTAAAAAGCTCGGAGAGAACATACCAGCCCAGGAGCGAGCTCTGAAGAATGAAGCAAGAAGTATTTCACTTCACTGAAGTTCTCCTTCCGCTTTAAGCTTTTCGAACTCTTCGGAGAAGTTTGGTGGAAGGGTTCGGAAGCAGCTTGGTTTAACTGAAAGGAAAATAGAGAAGAATTAGTATTGGAACAAGGAGGAGAGAGGGGACCTAGTTTCTACCAATTATAGTTCTACAATTCCGATTGATTTTGGCATCAGATTTGTAAACTGAAGCTTCGTTGATTCGAACGTAGAAGTAACTTCGGAACCATAGCTTGGCACTTGTACGGAATCCAGTGAGGATTTTCTTCTTAGGTTTGATATTTAGTTTGAAGGTTCCTTCTGGCTTCTTAGCACCGGAAATGTTCGTCAGTTCTTCTAGTTTCCAGAAATTTAACCGAATATTGCACCGAGCCGCAAGTACTAGAAGGCCGGTGATGATTTTTACGGAATTCAGTGTTAGTAGTGACATCGCCATTCCTCGGCGGACGCAGTAGCTTACCATTAATTGAGGAATTGGAAACCAAAGATTTGCCTCGGCGAAGAAACTTTTATAGAGACAAACGTAGCCCGGCGGTGGAGTCCAAGGTCTCTGATCGGACGTTGGAACCAGAATATCGATTCCTTCAGGGTTTAGGGCCTTCCTTTTTATTGATCCGATCTCGGATCTAGGAAAAAGAGAAGGTCCGACATCCGGGATACTTGGCCAAGGGCAAGTACTCCCAGAAATCGAAACTTTAAGTTCGTTTCTTCCGGACATTGAGTTGAAAAAAATGTTAATTAAAGAATGAAGATTGAAGGTTACCTCGGAGAGCGAAGAGTCGATTATGGAAGAAATTTAATCAATAATCGCTGGTTATATAGGATGAACAAAAAGGTGGATTTTTATTGATAATTGTGAAAGGATCTGGTTAGTTGATTCGTGAGGAAAGAGAAAGAGTTTATTCCACTTCATTTATTTTCATCAATTTTCGAGGCGACACGTCGTTTGGGAGGTGGAAGGTTTTGAGGAAACTGAGAAGAAAGGCGTTTCATTTTCCAATATTTTCCCGCCAAAATTAAAGTACGAAAATTTGAGAAGTATTAAAAGCTGGAGTGATCGAAGATGAAGATCAATTGGTTCCGAACTTCATTTATCGACAAAACATTTAAGAAGGAACTTCGCCAACGCAGCAGACATCCTCGGACGAACTGGGGAGGACTTACTGTTGATGGTGGGGTTCTACCCTTAACCAATAGTTTGGCAATAATTGGAGTTTGGTCCCTGCCTAGCTCTTCCCTAATAATCTATTAGGTTATAAGTCCCGATAACAGGAATTTCGACCCTCGGCCCAGATGACCGAGGGATACCTCGGGGAAGATTGATCAGATTTAGTGTCCGAAGCGGGGGTATAAACGAACATCGTCTTAAGCCGAAGTCTAAGCTCGGACAGTATAAGATCGAATCTTATCACAGATTCTCTAGTCTTGGAAAAATGGAAATATTCCATTTTTCCGATGTTAGCCCATGGGCTTATCAGACCGACTATTAAGGATATATAAATACATACCCCCCCCTCACTAATAATATTCATTCAGAATCGGGAGGAGAAGAACTAGATCACCTAGGTTTTACTTCTCTTTGATAAAGTTAATCTCGGCATTCCGAGTTAACGAGCATTGTAAACATCTTCAATAATAATACACCCTCTTTCCGAGGTTTCTTCTTTATTTTCTTATCAAGTACTTACCTAAAAACGAACCCCTCTAATTACAAATAATTAGAAGTTGAACCCAGTATCAACAGCGCCCAGCGCCGGCTTTCAAACACCCACCCCTACGGGCCGTCCTATGATCTGGCCCGTCTTCATTTGGCTTGTCTCCCTTCGGTTGCCCGTATCTTCGTATCGTGACCCATTTCTCCTTCCTTTCGTTTGATCCCGCCTTACTTTTCACTCCAGTCTACGTCCCTAATGTAGCAGTGTCATTTAAGACTGGAAATTCCTAATCCGAAATAATTATGGAAGCAGGATTTTACACTTTCCCTCATTACCATTTTTTTTTTCTTTGAGTGCTAGGAGTTTTTCTTAATTAATTGAGAGACCATGGTCTTTTTCTTGTGTTTCTCCTATCCTCTCATGTTTTGACTTTTCCTTGGCCTTTTTGCCTTAATGATTTAATAGGATTTTTCTCTTACTTTTTTTTATTTCTCAGAGCTCTTTTCTTGTTTTTGATCACTCCTCTTAGCTTTGTTTTTACATTCCCCTTTTCTCATACACACTATGGATTCCTTCTCATCCTACTCTATCCTAATCCTATAATCAAGCTCAGAGATGAGTGAATTTCTACATGTAAATCTTAGTCTTGTCGTTATCCAAGCTCAATATGTTTTGCAAAGTAAGCGTTAGGAAAAAGGCCTCACAATTCGCTCGCAAGTAATTTAGGCTAAAAAAAAAAAGATATGTACAGGGTGAGGATAACCACTAGTGAGAATGGTCATTTGGATCCACAAAAAAATGGTAAAGATGGTGTAAGAAGATCCAAATGTGTATATGGTTACGGCAAGGTTGCTTTTCAAAATTTCTTTAACAAAATGTATTAAGCTTGAATTCGAACCATATGTTACGAGGTAAAACTCACTTCATGTGATGCATATATGATTGAAAAGATTTCGAGAAAACTGATTGAAAGATAAGAACTTCTTGTTTTTGAAGATGTCAAATGGATCCTTTCATCATCCCATTCTCAAAAACCATTTCAATATATATATATAGCTTTTCTTTTCAAAAAGGATTTAAAATTTCAAACTATGCTTATTAAATGCAACCTTTATACTCTTAGGACTTAATTATATACTATTTATAATTATGCAAATGCAACTACATGAGAAAAATGCTTTGAAATCTAGTGTCTTTTTGTTTTATAGAAGGTTATGGATCCGCCGATACAGGCTCAATACAAAGTTGTATCGGTCACTGTGTTGACCGATCCGGGCTGTTTGCAATGAAAATCTTTATTTACAGTAGGTTTTGTATCGGTCAATACATTGTCGATACAAGCCTACTGACTTGAGAATCTTTCTTTTTTTTAACAAATTTTGATATTTTTGCGTTTATTTAAAACTTAGGGACTAAAATTACTAAACATAAAATAAGAAAGAAGAAAGTAACATTCGTAAAAGATGAAACCCGCTCTCGGACTTAATTGACACAACCTAAAAATAAAACTAGTGGTATTTACAATGATGTGATGGATATTGGGACTTACCTTTGTCCAAAATTGGATTCACGGTATTGAGGTACTGTAACGTCGTATTCATCGTTTTCGACGAGGATGATTTTAATCGGGTTGCTGAGGAGATCCGCCTTGCGATCAACATTCACGTTTCCTCCTCTATTCATCAGCTGGTGATGGATTGATCCATCATAGAACTTGTGTGGTTTGAGTAGAAACGTTCTTTCATTCATGGTTGCTTGGGTAGATAAAGTCGGGATTTGGTATGTGTCCCTTTCATGGCTTGCTTGCTCTCTTGGATCTATTTTTGAAGTCGGTAATTCAAATTGGTTGAGTTTCCCTTGTTCTCGTCGTGATGAAAAGAGCGTCGAGACTTGTTCCGTCTAGAGCCTGAGTTTCAGGCATCTTTTATGAGGTAGAGAGTTGACTCCGTGGTTTCTTGTTTTGACATTTGAAACTGTCTCTTCATGGTTCGTGAATACCCTTGCCGACTCATCGAGGTTGGGGAAGGAATTATAGAGGAATATCTTAAGAGGTGACACTTTTCTTCTTTGTAAGAAGACTTGGAGTTTGGGTATTGTTGATGATGGGATTAGTACCCCTTATCAACAACTCAGAGTTAATTGAGATTTTATCCTTTTGATCTCGTCATGAGCCAATAACGGGTCATAAACCCAAGTTAGTGGATAATGTGTATTTCCTTTGACTCGGCAGATCAAACTAGGGGGAATAAGATTAGATCTTATCCATTTCCCTTAGTTCTCAGAAATAAGGAAATATTCCTTATTTCTCTTATTATGAAGTCCACATGCCTAATAAACCGTCTATCTCCCCCTGTATAAGGAATACCCCCTACTCCTTAACAAGGGATTCGAAAATATTCAGAACAGTGGAGAACTTCTGCCTCGGACCCGAGCTAGTCGTACGATTCTCAAGTTTTAGCTCGAACTATTCCGAAATACGGAACTACGTGTGGCTTGATCCTTTCTGAGGGTACGTAGGCAGCCTCTCACGGGGTTCAACTATAACATCGAAGACCCCTTCAGGGAGGCCACCTTTACCGTTATTTGCCAAGCGATTGCACATCGAAATGAACCCGTTATTTAATCCCGATTAAAAAGATGTATTTGCAAATCAATACTTTTAATCATAAATAATATCAGCATCAACATTTGGAAATAGGTAGAGAACTTCATAATACGAATATATATAGCACCTAAAAACCCTAGACAACGAAGAACCAAACCAAACCAATCCAAATAAACCGAGCCACACCAATCGGAAGACCTAAACCAATTGGTTCATTAAGGACTGACTTGTAATCAATCACCCCAACTTTCATTGTGGGGCATTCTCATTAATCTTTTAATATATATGATCTATTTAAATCCACTAAAATCCATTATAAAATCAAATCCATAAATAAATTTGTATGATTGAATAACACGTGATTTAAATTAGTATTTATAAATCATAAAATTAATAACAAAAGATTTAAACATGTAATTTAAATCAAAGAACCAATAACACTGGATTTGATTTGGATTTCCAAATCCATTAAAATACACAAACCAATAACCCCTACTAAAACCATAATAAATCACATATTTAAACAATATTCGGTCTCTATATTAAACAATATAAAACCAACCAAATTATTAACTACTAAAATTTGAATAACTCAAATCTTTAACTTTCGTTTTAGTTATTGTATTAATCTAATTTCTTATAAAAATCAAACACAACATATTAAACACTTGGGCTTTAACTTAGTTATTTATGGTCCAATAGTCTTATTCATTCTTTAGAGACTTCATCGAACCGTCTTATCATAAAACGTTTTATCTTCTCAGTCGAAAACACATTAAGCTGTTTCTTTTTTAAAAAAAAACATTAAAACCATTTTTCAAAAAGCTGTTTCTTAAATTTTTTAACTAAAAGTTTCATGTATGAACATTTTTAGGTGAAGAGTATCACAACTCTGATAACATTGATACTTCGGACACTAACAGTGCTGATGGAATGGTTTATACTCATGAATTTATTTATAGACAAAGTATCGGGATAGCTGAATCCTTTCAGAGACCAGCTCTGGCCTCCTAATCTTCAGTCGTCATCAACAAATACCAAACTACATTTTAGTTTTCCCGCTGAAGGAGCGATTTGACACGATTAAGCTCATGATAGGTGATCTGCTACTATGCTCTCTATTTCCTTCTTGCCTCGTACAATAATGTCAAACTCTTGTAAGAGTAGACTCCAACGCAAAAGTCTTGGTTTGACATCTTTCTTTTGCATCAGGTACTTTAGTGTTGTGTGATCTGTATGAGCTATCACTCTTGATTCAACAAAATAAAAACGAAACTTCTCAAAGGCGAACACAACTGCTAGTAGCTTCTTTTCAGTTGTTGCATAATTTTGTTGTGCATATCAAGGGGTCTTGCTGGCATAGAAGATGACATGAAGGTTCTTATCCTTCCTCCGTCCCAAAACCGCCCCTACTACAAAATCGCTGGCATCACACATCACTTCAAAAGGTAATTCCCAGTCTGGTGGTTGTACAATAGGTGCTGAGATCAAAGCATCTTTAAGTGTCTTGAAGGCATTCGTGCAGTCTTGAGTGAACTCAAATTTGGCTTCCTGATGTTGAGAAAGTTTTCCCTGATGAAACTGCAAGTGCACAGTGAAGGCAATTGTAGTACAAAGGGTATCGTATCCTCAGGGACTCGATAGAACACAATAATCTTCTAGTTTCAATTAAGCTAGGTTGGAAATAAGTAATTAAACAGACTGGAATTAAGAAAACACGAAAAATTTGTTGTTATAAAACTGATTGGTTGAGGCACTAGGCGTAGAGATATTCTCGGGATTCCTGAATTAAGGCGGGAATCTACGAGGAAATCTAACCAAAGTTCTTGAACACAAACACAACTCTATAGAAAAACCAGCTTCCGGTGTGAATCACTAACTATGTCTAGTTAGCTAAATTACCAAATTCCTCTGTGTAACCTAACAAGTAAGACATGCAATAAATCAGGTTTGATGAGTTCACTAGATCTCTAGTCCAAATTCCTTTGCTACTACTCTCACTAGCTCAATTAATCTTTGTTCAAACTAACTAAGTCCACTTCTGTTCCTTAGCTAATCTTATATCTAGTTGCGCAGGCTATATCTAAGTAAATAAGATCAGATAAATTGAAGAACTATAAATGATCCTAGTTTGAGAAAACCTAATTATGATTCATCAATCCCTTGAATTTCTAAACCTAACCAGCAAACTACTTAGACATGAAGAAATTAAACACAAACATGTTTTGAATAGATTGCAAAAGAGAAATCAAAAGAGAAACAAAAAGGGTTCGGGATTCCTCCGTCTCCCTTAAACAATCTCTCTATTAAAAACCCTAGAAAAATAAAGAACAGCCTAAACAATGGCTGAAAAATCCCTTTTATAACATTATGGACGACCTAGAATAGTTGGACCAATAAAACGAAACAACCAGGCCCAAAATAATCAGAAAAATAGAGATTTTCCTGTTTTTCTGAGGGCTGCATTGATCGATGCACTCCCTTTCATCGATCAATGCACTTACAGAAGATGCACAGTTTTCTTCAGCTCGCGACAGATTAGATATATCTTCACTAAAACGGCCATATCTTGAGTTACAGACATGAGAATCACTTCAAACAACTTGGAGATGAAAGCTAACTTCCATATCTTTCTTTTGGAACAAGTTTGATCAAATTTTAGTACATGGAAGAATTTAAACCAATGTTAAACTTCTGAAAGTCAAATCCGAGACTGCATCTCCCATTTACTGATTTTTCCCTTTTTTTCTCCACTTTCTCCAAATCATCCCAAATGCTCAAAGTACCTAATATATAGTATATAGACCTGCAAAAGACTCTAAAACTAACAAAATCATGGGTTATAAAACCCTAAAAACCACACATTATCACTTCCTTGCATAAAAGAGCTGTTAGAGGTCGTGCTATCTTTGAGAAATCCTTGATAAAACGCCAATAAAAACCGGCATGAACAAGAAAACTACGGATTCCCTTCACATATGTGGGTGAATGAACACTTTTCATTACTTCAATTTTCGCTGTGTCCACCTCGATTCCAGCCTCCGAGATTCGATGGCAAAGTACTATACCATCTTGTACCAAAAAGTGGCACTTTTCCCAGTTCAACACCAAGTGTTTTTCATCATATCTTTCAAGGACTTTATAGAGATTATCCAATCATACTTTAAAGGATGAGCCATATGATGTATCATGGATTTTACCGGTTTTCTACCATGATATAGTAGGTTTTATGGAATCTTTGTAGCATGTTTTGAGTATTTATGCAGGATTTACTAGCAAAAGACACTTTGGAGCAAAAGGAGCTAGAAAGAAGGTTTTATGGAAGTTTCCACGTGAATTGAGAAGACTTAGAAGATTTAGAGCCAAATGAAGAAATTTTGCGAGCCCCGAGTCGACCGACTGGAACAGCTGCAGTCGACCGACTGGAACAGCTGCAGTCGACCGACTGTGACGCCGACTTAATTTAGAAGATTTTCTTATCGGGCCTTTCGCGGAACCCTAGACCCTAAGATTCATTCACGACCTATATAAGCACCTCTTAAGCACTTGAAGAGACACGCACCCCAGAGAACTCAGAAGAAAACACAAGTTTACCTTTGCTTCTATTGTTTTTAGCTTTCTAGGGAGATTGTTCTTATCATTGTTACAGACTCTAAAGAATATTAGAGAGTGTTCTTCCTCATTGTGAGCTTGTGAGCCTCTGATCTTCTATTTTCTATTTCGTTTGCATTCATTTCATTAATAAAAAGATGATCTGTTTTACTAAACTCATGTCTGAGTAGTCACTCTATTAGATCTAGGGTTTTCTTACGGTTTTGCTATGAATTGCTAAAATAGTTTTTAAACAATCTTTCAATCACGAAACTCTTCGCTACAGTTGTTCTTCACTGAGTAGACGGACTCGCGAACCGTTTTATTCAATCATAAATCGAGATCCGGTAGTCGAGAGACACCGAAGATCGGTAGACAGTTCTGTAGTGAGCAAGGTGCGTTCTAATTCAAATGACTGTTTGTTTAGACACCTTGTGAACAGATTTAGCTTGCACTCTCATGCTTGTTTATTTTCAGCGACAATCCAAAGAGATTTGAGATTTAGGGATTTAAACAAAGGTGGTGTTCTAACACATCATTAGAATATCGTAGTTATTATTGTGTCTAGAGTTCTAGAGTTTTGAGATTTGAAATTGATTGAGTTCCTAATTCATAAAATTCATAGTTTCCAACTGGAATTCCCTAATATCTAATGTTTCCCTGAATTTGAAGTCACCTAACGTTTTAAAAAGTTTTCTCGGTTACAAAGAAGTTTACTTAAGATATTTCACTCTCAATCAACCACAAGCTCTCTGTGGGATCGATAACCTAAATACTACAACTGTACACAGTGCACTTGCAGTTAATTTTGGGTGAATAACTTCACGCATCAAGTTTTTTTGGCGCCGTTGCCGGAGAGCTTCGGTGTTGATTTAGAGTTTTTAAATAGAAGTTTTTTTTAGATAAGAAGGTAGATTCCGTGTTGGTTGAATTTATTTTCTTTTCCTAGTGTATGCAGAGCATAACAACAAGAAGCAAGGCTAGAATAAAGAGAAGGGAAGAAGCAACAACCGCACACGACGAACGAGTCGCCCGACCGTCATCAGAAGACGATCGACTTGGGCCACAAGTTGACCGACAGCCACACCGTCGACCGACTCTCAACCGGAGCACATACAACTAAGCAGGTCCGCGAGGAAGAAGGCTAATCGAAGAAGAAGGATGGCCGACATCAAGTGGAATGAGAAGGGAGAGCGGATTGATGATGAAGGAAACCGACTAGATGGCCAAGGAAACAAAATCCTAGATGATGGGGAGGACATTCAAGACCTCGAAGATGAGCTCAAGGCCGCCGAATATTTCTCTAACAAATCACCAATTGTGCTGCCTAATAATCCTGGTAAAAAGACTTATGAGTTGAAGAACAGTACAATATCTTTTGTACGTGATAGGCAGTTCAATGGATTGAAGAGCGAGAACCCAATGGACCACATCGAGGCACTTGAAGACCTCGTGGGGAACATGAATGCTGAAGGAGTCTCGAAGGAATGGTTGTGCTGCAAGTTATTTCCACATTCACTTGCACACAAGGTGCTGAGCTGGTTCAAACAACTAAAACCTGGATCGTTGAAGGATTGGAGTGAGACGAGAAAGGAGTTCATCAAAAAAAATTTTGATGAAGCCAAGTCAGATGAGATAAGGAAGCAAATCTCCACCTTTTCACAAGAGATGGGAGAAACATTTAATGATACTTGGGAAAGATACATCCAATATCTCAAGGAGCGTCCTCACCATGGTTTTACAAGATCACAAATTGTAAGCACTTTCTTCAGGGGATTGCAATGGGAGCACAAATGCGCACTTCATTCAGCAAGTGGAGGTAATTTTCGTGGCCAAAAGCACACTGATGCCCTCAAGGTTATTGAGAAATTTGCAAAGAGTAGCAGTGCAAATCAAACAACAAATGGGAAAGGCAAACCAAACACTTTCCAAGCTCAACAAATAGCAGAACTAAAGGGAATGATGGAGCAGATGTTGATGAAGGATAGAAGAGGAGTTCATTCTTTACAAGAAGATCCAATGGAGGAGCCACACGTAGAAGAAGTTAACTTTGTCAGGGGAAATGGTTTCCGACCAAGAAACAATTATGGGTATGGAAGCCAAGGTACGAAACCATTCAATAGTCAATACAATCATTATGGTCAGCAGCAGCAATACCCACGATAGCAAGGAGGATACATACAGTATGGTCAACCCCAACAACCTCAACAACCCCAACAGCAGCAACAACAAGGAGCCCCCATGAATTCGGATCGGAAAGACAACATGCTTCAACAAATTTTGGAGGGGCAACAGAGGATGAATGAAGAAATCATGAGCAAGGTAGATTCTATGTATGGAGAGCTAAACAGCAAGATTGAAGCATTAACCACTCATGTGAGGCAGCTCGAAACCCAGGTGGCACAAACAGCAGATTCAGTCAAGCGAACAGAGGGAATTCTACGTGGAAAGACGCATGCTAATCCAAACATGTTCGTTCAATCCATAAATTTAAGGAGCGGGAAGAAGTTGGATCCTGTAGTAAGAAAATGGTTGACCACAAGAGACCACATTGTGTTGGAAGAAATAGAAGAGGAAATCGCAGCGGAGGAGAAGTCGGCCGACCACAAGCGGAAGACGACCGACCCGACTCCAGAAGAAATCGTTCTCGATCCGATACACGAGTCGACCGACCCTCTTGAGGTCGACCGACCAGAAGCTCAGAAGATCGACGAACCCCCAATTGAAGAAAGGCGAGTCTACAGAGGAATTCCACCTTACCCCAAAAGGAACAAGAAGTCTAAAAAAGAGATGGAAGACACGAGATGCAAGGAGTTGGTGGAACAATTTGTAATTCAACTTCCATTCTTAGATGCTTGTAGAATGTCACCTTGTTTCAAGCGATACGTGAAGAAGATAATAGCAAACCCAGCAAGTCTTGAAGAAGGAGTGATGCTATTGACCAATGAGTGCAGTGCCATACTACAGAACAAGATGCCAAGAAAGCAAGAAGACCCAGGTGCATTTGTCCTTAACATTAGCATTGATGATATTAAATTTGATCATAGTCTATGCGATCTTGGATCATCTGTGAATTTGATGCCACATTCAGTAGCAAAGAGGCTTGGATATACTGAATACGAACCTACTCAGCTGAGTCTTGTACTCGCTGACCGGTCGATTCATTATCCAGAAGGATTTTTACTCGACATCCCGGTGCTTGTAGAAGGATGTTTTATACCAGCTGATTTTGTAGTTTTGAAGTTCTATAAGGAGCTTTTCGACCCTATCATATTGGGACGCCCTTTCCTAGCTACTGCAGGTGCCATAATCGATGTGAAGAAGGGGAGAATATTCTTACAACTTGGAGAATTACAGCTGAACTCCCAAATGGAGAAAGTCATGAGCCGACCACCTATGAAGGAGCAATGTTTGCTGTAGATGTCATCTCAGAAGTCACACAAGAAGTTTTTGAAGAGCTAAGTATCACTGATCCACTGGAAAAAGCTTTGACAATGGCAGTTGATAAGGAGGGATACATGGATGACCTAGCAAATGGGTTTACCAAGATGTTGGATTCAAGCGAGCAGATGAAGCAAATGGTAAGAAATTTGGACTTACCAACAAAAACAACAAAGAAACTCAAGATAGCTGATTGGAGTGAAGAAAATGCTCCGAAGCTCGAGCTCAAACCATTACCAAAAAGGTTAAGGTGCGCTTTTCTTGGTCCAAATTCCTCTTACCCAGTTATTATCAATGCAAATTTGAATAATGTTGAAGTAACAATTCTACTAAGCAAGCTGCGCAAGTATCGCAAGGCTCTTGGATATTCTTTGGATGATATTGTAGGTATTTCTCCAGAACTTTGCATGTATAGGATTCATTTGAAAGAAGGAGCGAAAGCATCAATCGAAACCCAAAGGAGAGTTAACCCCAATCTGAAGGAGGTGGTGAAAAAGGAGATTTTGAAGCTGCTTGATGCGGGTGTTATTTTCGCTATTTCAGACAACACTTGGATCAGCCCTGTTCACGTGATACCCAAGAAAGGAGGAGTCACAGTAGTCAAGACAGACGCAGAGGAGCTGATAGCCAAGCGGATTATTACCGGACACCGGATGTGCATTGATTACCGGAAGTTAAATGCAGCCACAAGGAAGGACCATTTTCCATTGCCATTCATCGATCAAATGTTGGAAAAATTTGGCGAATCACAAGTTCTACTGTTTTCTAGATGGGTATTCGGGTTTTTTCCAAATCTCTATCCATCCTGATGACCAAGAGAAGACAACTTTCACATGCCCATACGGAACATACGCCTCCATAAGAATGTCTTTTGGTCTATGCAATGCACCAGCAACCTTCCAGCGGTGTATGATGTCTATATTCTCAGACATGATTGAAGAAACAATGGAGGTATTCATGGACAATTTATCAGTCTACGGCTCATCCTTCCATGATTGTCTAGACAACCTTTGCAAAGTTCTAGCAAGGTGTGAAGAAAAGCATTTGGTGTTGAATTGGGAGAAGTGTCATTTTATGGTGCAAGATGGGATTGTCCTTGGACATCGCATCTCGGAAGCAGGAATCGAGGTAGATAGAGCAAAAATCGAAGTGATGACAAGTCTGCAACCACCCACCGATGTACGCGGAATCCGCAGCTTCTTGGGTCATGCAGGTTTCTATAGGCGTTTCATCAAGGATTTCTCCAAGATAGCACGACCTCTCACAGCACTTCTCTGCAAGGAAATAAAGTTCAAGTTCACTCAAGACTGCATGAACGCATTCAAGACGCTTAAAGAAGCACTGATTTCCGCGCCCATTGTACAACCACCTGACTGGGAACTACCCTTTGAAGTAATGTGTGATACAAGTGATTTTGCAGTACGAGCAGTCATGGGCCAGAGGAAACACAAGAAATTGCATGTAATCTACTATGCAAGCAGGACTCTTGATGAAGCACAACGAAATTACGCAACAACGGAGAAGGAATTACTCGCAGTTGTGCTTTCATTTGAGAAATTCCGTTCATACCTAGTTGGATCAAAGGTAATAGTACATACTGATCATGCTGCTTTGAAGTACCTGATGCAGAAGAAGGACGCCAAGCCAGGACTGTTGAGATGGATTCTACTCCTACAAGAATTCGATATATCGGTACGCGACAAAAAAGAATAGAGAATGGAGTAGCCGACCATTTATCCAGGATTAGAATAGAAGATGACGTCCCTATCAAGGATCACCTCCCTGAAGAGCATATCTATGCGATTGGAGTGACGATAACCACTGAGCAAGGAGAAAGAAGTCAGAGATTAGTCTCTGCGAGACTCGAGTCGATCGACCGTCATCCAGAGACGCCCGTCTTCAACACAGTCGACCGACTGCATGCTAAGGACGACCGACTGCATGCTAAGGACGACCGACCGAACCATCCTGACCACACTATCCTGAAGAAACCACTGCAGAAAATGATACAAGTCATACAAGGGGAAGCCAAGACGACGTCCAGACCACTCACTCCACCATGGTTTAGTGAAATTGCAAATTTCCTAGCCGCAGATGTCAAACCTGAAGAGTTCACTGGATATAAGAAGAAGAAGTTCCTGCGAGAAGTGAGAAAATACTTTTGGGAGAAGCCTTACCTCTATAAGAATTGCGCTGACGGGATCATTCGACGCTGTATTCCTGAACACGAGGTATCCCAAGTACTTTACCACTGTCATGGTTCCGATTATGCTGGTCATTTTGCAAGTTTCAAAACAGTTTCAAAGGTTCTCCAAGCTGGTTTTTGGTGGCCAACTTTGTTCCGCGATGCACATCACTTTGTTTCAACCTGTGATGCCTGCCAAAGAAAGGAAAACATCAGTAAAAGGAATGAAATGCCCATGAATTTCATCATGGAAGTGGAGATTTTCGATTGTTGGGGCATCGATTTCATGGGACCGTTCCCGAACTCACATGGAAACCAATACATACTGGTTGCTGTAGACTATGTATCCAAGTGAGTTGAAGCAGTGGCAAGCCCCACCAATGACGCAAGAGTGGTGATTCGGCTCTTCAAGCACATAATCTTCCCACGTTTTGGAGTGCCCAGGATCGTGATTAGTGATGGCGGTACACATTTTATCAACCGAATATTTGCAAAGCTATTAAAGAAGAATGGTGTACGACACAAGGTGGCAATACCCTATCATCCGCAAACCAGTGGCCAAGTCGAAGTTTCCAACCGTGAGATCAAGAGCATATTGGAAAAAACGGTGGGACGTACGAGGAAAGATTGGTCACTAAAGCTTGATGATGCACTTTGGGCCTACCGCACAGCTTTCAAGACACCACTAGAGACAACACCATTTCAGCTATTTTACGGCAAAGCCTGTCATCTGCCGGTTGACATTGAGTACAAAGCATTTTGGGCCGTCAAGACGATGAATTTCGACATCAAGAATGCAAGTAAGAAACGGCTCATTCAACTAAACGAGCTTGATGAGATTCGACACAATGCCTATGAAAGCGCAAAGCTCTACAAGGAAAGAACAAAGATCCAACATGACAAGAAGATCATTCCACGCGACATTCGAATCAATGACAAAGTCCTTTTATTCAACTCTCGACTTCGTCTTTTCCCGGGAAAGTTGAGATCTCGTTGGTCCGGACCTTTTGTAGTCAAGGAAGTGAAGCCCTATGGAGCTATTGTTTTACATGGAAAGGATGGTGACAGTTTCACTGTGAATGGACAGCGGGTAAAGCTCTACTATGAAGGTGACAAATCAATGAATGAACCCATAAAACACCACTTCCACAACCATGACCGGGCACGACAGTCAAGCTATTGACTATAAACAAGCGTTGAGTGGGAGGCAACCCACTAGGTACGTTTTCTTTTTATTTTTAGGTGTTTTTGATTTGATTTCAGGCGAGGAGATTTTAGCAAAACTGGACTATACGCTACCCGAGTCGACCGACCTCTCATTAGGGTCGGCCGACTTCACTTCCGAGGTACCGTGTTTGATCCTTTTACATTTCACTTTTGATATCTCCTCTCTTTTGTTACACCGAGAGGGTGTAATTTAAGTCTGGGGGGAGTTTATCCATGCTAATGAAATTCTTGTTGTTTATCTCATGGTTTTTCGCCTTGTTTTTAGTTGTTTTTATCGAGTCAAACCGTTGAGGGAACAATGATTAAACCTGGGACACTAATCACATTCTGTTTCACACTTGAGAACATTGATGCAGGAACATAGTTAGAGTCTATGACTATTGGAAAACCTTGATACAATTCAATCAACCAGAAAACTCATATCCTTGAGTCATGAAATCCATGTAAGTCTGAGCTATTGCACTTTCGTAACTATATGGATCAGTCCTCGTTCAAAGTCATAATGAGAATGTCTGGATATCTATGGCATTCCACTCTCCCTTATTTTAATGAAAAGAATCCGTTTTTAACTAAAACCTAGTGATGAGGCAGAGGGAAATTCCTTAGGACGCTAATTATTCGTCACTAGAAGCTCGGGATCTATGCGGTTAGGAAAATTTCATGCGATACCATTATGCATTTGAACCTTTGATAACTTGGTTGACAGCGAGGTTAGGAAAATTTCCTATAATACCACTATTCGCTTAAACCTTGAGAGTTTCAAAAGATAAAGAAATGAATAAGTCTGGGGGAGAGTGAAGTAATTTTATGACTTCTTATTATGACATTGAAAAGGGAAGGAACTTGTTCCTTGGACAGTACTTCTATAGTTTTGAAATAGTTGTGATGCTTTGGATTGATTGACTTGTAAATCGTGGGGAATGCATGGAAGATTGTTGAGTTGATAGGGAATGTACATGTTGGTCTTGACTTGATTGGTTCTGGCATTGATAGACTTTTCGCTTATGTGATTTCCCAAATGAGTTCCCAAAGTCATTAGAATTTTACCTAGCAGTCTTGATTATTTGCTTAAGGGCAAGCAAAGGTTTAAGTCTGGGGGAGTTTGATGTATCATGGATTTTACCGGTTTTCTACCATGATATAGTAGATTTTATGGAGTCTTTGTAGCATGTTTTGAGCATTTATGCAGGATTTACTAGCAAAAGACACTTTGGAGGAGCTAGAAAGAAGGTTTTATGGAAGTTTCCACGTGAATTGAGAAGACTTAGAAGATTTGGAGCCAAAATGAAGAAATGTTGCGAGCCCCGAGTCGACTGACTGGAAGAGCTGCAGTCGACCGACTGTGACGCCGACTTAATTTAGAAGATTTTCTTATCGGGCCTTTCATGGAACCCTAGACCCTAAGACTCATTCACCACCTATATAAGCACCTCTTAAGCACTTGAAGAGACACGCACCCCAGAGAACTCAGAAGAAAACACAAGTTTACCTTTGCTTCTATTGTTTTTAGCTTTCTAGGGAGATTGTTCTTATCATTGTTACAGACTCTAAAGAAGATTAGAGAGTGTTCTTCCTCATTGTGAGCTTGTGAGCCTCTGATCTTCTATTGTCTATTTCGTTTGCATTCATTTCATTAATAAAAAGATGATATGTTTTACTAAGCTCATGTCTGAGTAGTTACTCTATTAGATCTAGGGTTTTCTTACGGTTTTGCTATGAATTGCTAAAATAGTTTTTAAACAATCTTTCAATCACAATTATATGTATCCGCGGGATTAATTTGGAAAACCAGTAGGAATAGAAACTCTTCGCTACAGTTGTTCTTCACTGAGTAGACGGACTCGCGAACCGTTTTATTCAATCATAAATCGAGATCCGGTAGTCGAGAGACACCGAGGATCGGTAGACAGTTCTGTAGTGAGCAAGGTGCGTTCTAATTCAAATGACTGTTTGTTTAGACACCTTGTGAACAGATTTAGCTTGCACTCTCATGCTTGTTTATTTTCAGCGACAATCCAAAGAGATTTGAGATTTAGGGATTTAAACAAAGGCGGTGTTCTAACACATCATTAGAATATCGTAGTTATTATTGTGTCTAGAGTTCTAGAGTTTTGAGATTTGAAATTGATTGAGTTCCTAATTCATAAAATTCATAGTTTCCAACTGGAATTCCCTAAGATCTAATGTTTCCCCGAATTTGAAGTAAACCAAACGTTTTAAAAAGTTTTCTCGGTTACAAAGAAGTTTACTTAAGATATTTCACTCTCAATCAACCACAAGCTCTCTGTGGGATCGATAACCTAAATACTGCAACTGTATATTGTGCACTTGCAGTTAATTTTGGGTGAATAACTTCACGCATCACCATACACCGAGAACTTGTCCATGAACACCTTCATTGTCTCCTCTCTCATGTTAGTAAAGATTGACATCATACACCGCTGAAAGGTTGCTGGTGCATTACATATCCGAAAGGCATCCGTCAATAGGTGTATGTCACGTATGGGCAAGTGAAAGTCATTTTCTCTTGATCATCTAGATAGATTAGAAATGGAAGAATCTTGAGTATCCATCTAGAAAACAACAGAATTTGTAATTGGCCAACCGATCCGGCATTTAGTCTATGAATGGTAAGGGAATTGATCATTTATTGTGGTCGCGTTCAACTTTTGGTAGTCTATGCACATAAGATGTCTGGGAATGGTCCTCTTGGCTATAAGCTCGTCGGTTTCCCTCTTCACTAATGTGACTCATCCCTTCTTTAGCACCACTTGCACTTGGCTTATCCATGTGCTATCCGAGATTGGGTAGATAACACCGGAATTGAGCAGCTTCAAAATCTCCTTCTTCACCACATCCTTCAGATTTGGGTTTAGCATTATTTTTGTCTTGATTGACGCCCTTGCTCCTTCTTCAAGGTGGATCCTACGTATGCAAGGATCTGCAGAAACGCCTACAATATCATCCAAATAATAACCAAGAGCTTTGTGAAACTTGCACAGCTTGCTCAGTAATAGTGTTGTCTCAACATTGTTTCAAATTAACATCCACTAAAATTGGGTAAGTAGAGTTTGGTCCAAGAAAAGCGTACCTTAGCCCTGTCGTTAGTGGTTTCAGATCAACTTTTGGTGCATTTCCTCACTCCAGTCGGCGACTATTGGTTTCTTGGCCGCCTCTGATGGTAATTCTGAGTTTTTCACCATTTGCTTCACATGTTCACTTGAATCTACATCTTTACAAAACCGCTTGCTAGATCATCAAGGTATTCTTCTTCTCCACAAGTGACTATCAATGCTTTTTCTAGCAGTTCAGTTATGAATATCTCCCTAAAGACTTTTTCAGCAACATCAGAGATAACATCCACAACGAACATCCACTCCTCCATAGGTGGATTTCCTATATCTTTTTCCATTTGGAAGTTTAGTTGTGACTCTCCATGTTGAAGGAAAATTCTTCCTCTTTTCACGTCAATGATAACTCCTAGAGTAGCCAAGAATGGTCTCCCCAATATGATGGGATCAAAGGGTTTCTTATAAAACTCCAAGACTACAAAGTCAGCTGGGATGAAACTTCCTTCTATTAGCACCGGTTAATCGAGCAAGAATCCTTATGGGTAGCAAACTGATCGGCCTGCTAATACAAGGCTTAGTTGTGTAGGAATCAACTCTGTGTATCCAAGTCTCTTAGCTACTGAGAGTGGCATTAAGTTTACTGAGGAACCAAGATCGCATAGGCTATGATCGAATTTCACATCATCAATGTTAATATTAAGAACGAATGCACCTGAATTTTCTTGTTTATTTGGCATCTTTTTCTAGAGCATTGCACTGCATTCACTTGTTAATAACATGACTCCTTCCTCTAGGCTTGCAGGATTGGCTATTATATTTTTGACATACCGCTTGAAACAGGGCAACATCTTACAAGCATCCACAAGTCGAAGTTGTATGACAAGTTGTTCTACTAATTCCTTGCATATGGCATCCTCTATCTCCTTTTTGGTCTTCCTATTACGCCTGGTATAGGGTGGAACTTCCCTATAAACTCCCTTCTCTCCACTTAGAAAATTGCTGATCTTTTGTGGATTTGGTCGGTCGACCATTTTAGGGATGGTTGACTCGGGATTTGGTTCTTCAAGATTGATTTCTTGTTTTTTTGCGGTCGGTCAGCTGCCTTATGTGGTCGGTCGACTTGGGGTTTGGTTTTTCAAGATTGATTTCTCGTTCTTCGCAGTCGGTCAACTCATTCTCTGCTGTGATTTCTTTTTCAATTTCCCCAAGCACGATGTGATCCCTTATGTTCAATCATTTCCTTACCACAGTTTCAGCGTCTTCTCACTTCTTAAATTGATAGATTGAATGAACATTTTTTGCAATGGTTTTTCCAGGCAAGATTCTTTAGGATCGTTTTACGGCTTCCGCGGTTTGAGCTACTTGAGTTTCTAGTTTTCTCATGTGAGTGCTCATGGTATCCATCTTGCTATTCAACTCTCCATAGATTGACTCCATCCTTCCCATCATATCAGCATTGAGCTTTTGTTGTCCATCAAGAAATTGTTGCAATACATTGTCTCTTTGTTCGGGATTGATTGAGGTTCCTTGTTGAGATTATTGACGAGGTTGTTGCTGCTAGGGCTGACTAAATTGTTTGTATGCTCCTTGTTGTCGTGGGTATTGTTGTTGATTGTAGTAATTGTATTGATTACTAAATGGTTTTGAGCCTTGATTGCCATACTTGTAGTTGTTGTTCTTTGGTTTAAAACCATTGCCTCCCACAAAGTATACTTCTCCAGTGAGTGCGTCCTCCATAGGCTCTTCTTGTAGGGACTTAGTTCCTCTTCTATCCTTCATCAACATCTGCTCAATCATTCTTTTCAATTCAGCTATTTGTTGGGCTTGAGAGTTTGTTGATTCGCCTCTTCCGTTAGTTGTTTGATTTGGGCTGCTACTTTTCTCAAATTTCTCAATAACGTTGGAAACATCAGTGTGTTTTTGACCATGAAAGTTACATCCAATTACTGAGTCAATGGCGCACTTGTGCTCCCATTGCAAACCTCTAAGTGTTTACAATTTTTGATCTTGTGAATCCATGGTGGGGGCGCTCCTTTAGGTATTGGCTGAATCTCTCCCAAGTGGCATCGAGTGTCTCTCCAATCTCCTTTGAAAATGTAGAGATTTGCTTCCTTATCTCATCTGACTTGGCTTCATCAAAGAAATTGTTTATGAACTCCCTTCTGGCCTCATTCCAATCCTTTAATGATCCAGGTTGCAGTTGTTTGAACCAACTCAGTGCCTTGTGTGCAAGTGAATGGGGAAATAGCTTGCAACACAACCATTCATTTGAGACTCCTTCAGCATTCATGTTTCCAACGAGATCCTCAAGTGTCTCGATGTGGTTCATCGGGTGTTCGCTCTTCAAACCATTGAATTACCTACCCCGCACACAAAATATATTGTGTTATTCTTCAATTCATATTCCTTCTTTCCAACGTTTGGCAACACAATTGGTGAATTTTTTGAGAAGTACTCATCGGGTTTAAGCTCATCTTCCAGATTCTTGATTGGATCTCTATTGTCTTCAATTCGATCTCCTTTGACATCCAGGTGATGTCTTTCATCATCGATCCTTTCTCCCTTGGTATTAAGCTTGATGTATGACATCTTCTTCTTAGATTTCTTGTTGAGTTTCTTATGCGGTCATCAAATCGAAAGATGAAGTCCATGAGTCCAAGAGGGATCAGCCACACCCCAAGGGACCTCTTAATCATATAGAGGCTCCACAACACATCCTTAGCTGCACCCTTCCACATTTGATCAGCCCAAGACCCAACTTGCCTTTTCTGGACCCGAAAGGAATCAAGTCACAATGGTTCTTTACTTTAGTGAGTGGACACGACTTTGAGAGCTTCTATACCATTTAGAGACTCCCAATGATGCATCATTACATCCCCAAACTGTCCACATACAAGGAACCTTCTACATTTCCTCATTTGGCCCAACTCGAGCATTAAATGCCAAATCAATCAAGCCTTTGATTGATTTTTCATTTAGTTTGATTTATTTGCAATTATGTTGATTTATTTTGTTTTAAATGTCTTAGGTCGAGCATATAAAAGCTCTTTTCATTTTACTATAGAAAAACAACCCTTTTATGAATGAAAACTTGAGTTAATCTCTTTGAAACTTTTATGGTTTTTTTTACTTGTTTATTTTAGTTTGTTAAATCATTTTAGAATACAAGTGTGGATCACATAGGCTTGATTCTTAATCTTATCAAAAGAGCTTTCACACTATTTTGTGACGATCCTCAATCCACCTTCACTCAATCCCAGAACTTAGTAAGACAAGAACCATAGTTTCTCTTGCTAAGTTCGACCTTATCTTGTTTTCCGATAGATTCTTGAACACCTTAAGGATCACATCATTTTTGGATTTAAAGCCAAAGTTCCTACCAATACGAATCATGTTGTCTCTATCTTTATTTTATGTTTTTATTTCAATCTTTTTTAATTTCCATTTTGTTTTATAAAAATATATATATTTTTGAAGTAAATCATTTTTTCGTTTTTTACTTTTCATTAAAAAAGAAATCGTTTTTATTTTTTTTCTGTTGTTAAAAACAAAAGGAGAAAAAAAAATTCGATTTGATTTTTTATAAAAAGAAAAGAGTTTTCTTCGATTTTGATTTTATTCGGTTTTGAAGAGAAAAAAAAACAAAAAAAGATAAAAAAAAAATAAAAAATAAAAATAAAAAAAGATAAAAATTTGAGAACAAAACTTCTTCAAGAAGGAGAGAATGATGAAGACATGGATTCAAAGAGAAGGTTTCAAGTTTTTGGATTAATGAGAAGGTTTCAAGTTTTTGGATTAATGAAAAAAGAAGACAAAACAAAAGAGAAAGAAAATTCAAAAAGAAGAAACAAAAAGCATTGGAGGAAGAAGATTAATTGAAGACTATATATAATTCGCCAAATCTTTTCAATTTCATCACATAATGACAACATGATTTTCCTCCCTAAACAACCCTTCCATATTTGTTTATATAATTTATTTTGTTATTTCATTTATTTAATTCTTAACTTATTTTTATTTATTTGTAAATTTGAAAATCATTAGTTTGTAAGAGTTTATAAAGCTCACACATTTCCTTTGTAATTGGATAAGTTTTCAGTCAATAAAAAGTCTAGAGAGTTACTTTTTATTTTCAAGAATGTGTTCTTGATTATTTTTGGATCTATGTCTCTTGGTGGAATACATGAGACTATTATTTGTTCTATATCACAAGTCTTTCACAACTTGTTTGGGTTAGAGTTACATTCTACCATCACTCCGCCCTAGAATTTAGTAAGACAAATAATCTTAGTTCCTCTTACTAAGTTCACACCAACCTGGTCGGATGGGTTCTTAAACACCATCAAGGATCACAACATTTTCAACAACAACAAAAAAAAAAAGATAACAAAAAAAGTTTTGGTTTTGGGGACAAAACTTCTTGAAAAAGGAGAGAATGATGCTTGAAAATGCAATTCACATCTTTGGCTATAAACAAATGATCCAATTTAAAGCGGGCCAAATTTTCAAAGAAGCAAGCCTAATATGCCAAGGAGTTTCTAGAAGACAATAAAACCATAGGCATATCAAGAAGTTGTCTAGATACAAAGAACCTTACATTTCCCTTGGTTTAAAATCAAGCAATAAATGTCATATCAATCAACACTTTGATTGATTTTTACATTTATGTTGATTTTTCATTTATATTGATTTATTTGTTCTATATTTTAGTTTTTGTTAAGTGTATTTAAACTCTCTCAATCCTCTTGTAAAAATCACATAAAAAATTTTGGAATACATAAGACTTTTCTCTTTTTAAGCTTTATGCTTTATCTTTTGTTTCTCAAAGTTTGTGTGGATTCTTCACTTAGAAAAATATTATGAATTTATGTCTTATGTTAGGATTCGCTAAGACTTAGATTTGTATTCTATATCACAAGTCTATCACAACTTGTGTGGGTTAAAGTTACATTCCACCATCACTCCGCCCTAGAATTTAGTAAGACAAAGAACTGTAGTTCCTCTTACTAAGTTCGGATGGGTTTTTGAACACCATCAAGGATCACATCATTTTGGTATCATAGCTAAAAGCTCATATCCCTTTTCATTTTATTTTTTATTCATAAAAAAAAAGGAATAAAAAAAATATTCAAAGTTACAAATGGCTGAGAATGATGAACAAATGGATACTATGATGAAGATTTTTCAAAACATACTAAACAAAGTCAAAATTGTGGGAGAACAGCATAAAGACTTGTACGAGAGATTATATCGATTGGAACGACGAAGATGCTGTGAAGACACACCATATCAACAACAACCCTATTCTAAACCACTCAATCCACCAAAAGATCATCCATGTCATCCATTACCTCTCCTGGCCATTGAAGAGGAAAAAAAAGCAGAGGAGGTTCAACCAAATTCATGCGACCACAGTAGATTGCTTGAACAAGTTTTGAGAACAAAAATTTCTCAAAAATGAGAGTATGATGCGGTCATCAAATCGAAAGATGAAGTCCATAAGTCCAAGAGGGATCAGCCACGCCCCAAGGGACCTCTCAATCATATAGAGGCTCCACAACACGTCCTTAGCTGCACCCTTCCACATTTGATCAGCCCAAGATCCAACTTGTCTTTTATGGACCCGAAAGGAATCAAGTCACAATGGTTCTTTACTTTAGTGATTGGGAACAACTTGGAGAGCTTCTATACCATCCAGAGACTCCCAATGATGCATCATTACATCCCCAAACTGTCCAGATTCAATGAACCTTCTACATTTTCTCATTTGGCCAAAATCGAGCATTAAATGCCAAATCAATTAAGCCTTTGATTGATTTCGCATTTAGTTTGATTTATTTGCATTTATGTTGAATTTTTGTCTTAAATGTCTTAGATCGAGTCTATAAAAGCTCCTTTCATTTCACTGTAAAAAAACAACCTTTTTATAAATTAAAACTTGAGTTAATATCTTTGAAACTTTTATGCTTTGCTTTGCTTGTTTATTTTAGTTTGTGGAATCATTTTAGAATACAAGTGTGGATCATAGTCTATTGTTTGGAATCACATAGGCTTGATTCTTGATCTTATCAAAAGAGCTTTGACACTCTTTCGTGACAATCCTCAATCCACCTTCACTCCATCCCAGAATTTAGTAAGACAAGAACCATAGTTCCTCTTGCCAAATTCGACCTTTTCTTGTTTTCCGATAGATTCTTAAACACCTTAAGGATCACATCAGTTTCTTCTTCGTCTAATTGCTTATTTGCGTCTGATAGTGATGCGAGTCGATCGACTGTTGTAACTTGATCGAGTCGGTTGTCTCCGAGATTGAGTCGGTTGACTCGAGTGTCAAGTTCGTTTCTCCTTGCAGCCTCTTCCTTTTTCAATTTGACTTGGCTCTTTGTGGTTGCACCTTGCATACACCAGAGACACAAAAAAAGAGAGAAATATCATAACGTGAACAGTTTTTTTGTTTAACCTTAATATTTATAATCCTAAATCAAACATCAAAGCTCCCCGATTTGACTGCAAGTGTTTAGTGTACATATGTAGTGTTTAGGTAATCGATCCCACAAAGAGTTATGGTTGATCTTCGATTTAAGAAATCTCAAGTGATGTCAATTCTTGAAAACATCAGTTTGTATTCGATTATGAGAAATATTAGATCTAGGGATTTTGACTGGCAACTATGAAATATGAATTAAAAATTCAATCAGGTTTTATCTCCTGATTCTATAACTCTAGGCACTTAGTGATATGATGCCTTAAGGGTGTATAATGGCAGCACTTTTGTTTAATAACCTAAATATGAAAAGTTCTTTTGAATTGTCGTTAAAGATAAACAAGCAATAAAATCGAGTTATATCTGTTCACAAGGTGTCCGAACAAGCGATGCCTATGACACATAATGCACATTGGTCACTACAGATGCATCTCTGCTATCAGATCTTGGCTGGGTTTGATAAATGACAGTTCACGATTCCGCTAAAATAAGTTAAGAGCAACCGTAGTGAAGAAAATTTTAGGGATAAAACTTTATTGATTAAAAACTATCTTAACAATTCATAGAAAACCATAAGAATATCTCAAATCTTATGAGGTGACTATTCAGATATGATTGTGGTATCACAAATCATTATTAGATTAATGAGTTGCATACAAGATGAATATATACAATAGAAGATCAGAGGTTCGTGGCTCTCAATATGAGTAAAGGACAGCCTCTTAACTTCTTTAGAGTCTAGTATAAAAAAAAAAAAGTAAAACCTAGGCAACTAGTAACAATGAATGGAAACAAAAGCTTAAATGTATGTGATTGCTTGTGAATGTGAATAGTGCATGTCTTTTTATGTAGATGGAGAGCTTCTTTTATAGCTTCTTAGGTCGGTCTTAGAGTAGAACTGATGAGTGGATTTTTGAGAATCCAAGGGTCATCAATTCCCCAATACCATTGTAGTATTTGAGGTATCGAACCAAGGGAGGCTAAAGAACAACATACTAGGAATACAAGAGATTGCTTAATCTAAGCTAATAGGGGGTTTTTGATTATAATCTAGACTAAATGAAACTTAAAACAAGACAAATGATTAACTAATTAGACTTGACAATGATTAAAGAAGGGTCCTTAGATGGGTTATTTGTGATTTGGGATCACTAAGCATGGTTTAGAGTGTCTAGCTTACACTAATTAGCTATTCCCTAGGTTATTGATCCATTTAATTGACTAATTCATTTCTATGCAATTAATCATGTCATTAATTATAGCATAATTAGCAAATTCCCATTTGTAATGATGATAATCAATGAATTTAAATCCAAATACTAGATCAACCTAATTAAAACCTTTAGCACCAATCCCTTGGGCATAAAAATCATAATTCCATCTCTAAGCTCTCTTGGGCATTTCCTCAAACACTTGGTGTTCTTGAAATGTCTCATATCATCTTCTTCATTCCCATGCAAGAAGAAGCATTAGGGACACTTAGAGATGGATGGAATGTTTGATTTAAACCCTAAACTAGCATAATCCATGCTTAGATCCCCCCATCTAACCCATCCTTCAACCCTAATGAGACTACTCAAGACCCATGATGATTCTCCCAAAACCAAGCTTGATTAGAGAAGAAGTCATGATGGATAACAAGATGGGTTGATGATAAAATGTAAAAGGGAAAGATTTCTTAAAGGAAATGCAAATTTTATTAAAAGATAGAACTAGAGTTTGAGAACAATCAAGAACAAGCTAAAGAAACCTTAGAAAATTGAAAGCATAAGCAAATAAGTGTGAAAATGGGGTTTTTAATGATTTTGGGTCGGATCGGGTCGACCCCGGACAAACCGGGTTTCGACCCGTAAGATTTCTGTCCGTCAGGGGTCGCATCGGTCACCTTCTGACCACTGCAGGACCGCTGCACGTTCTTCAAGGTCTTGCTCAGAAGTTCGCAGCGGACCATGCAGCTGTCTAAGTCAGACCGCTGTGGTAAAAATGCGATATCTCCCAAAATATAAGTCCAAACGACCTGATTCCAGCTGTTGCAGAAAGATAAATCCATCCTCTACAACGTCTATGAAGAACTTGAAGGCTGAATCTGATCGGAAGGCCTTCGTTTTGTCAGGTCTTTGGGAGGTGTCATTTTCTCTCGGCAAGACAGATACTCTCCAGCAAATCGGTCATATCTCTTGAACCATATGTCTGATCGACGTGAATCCAATTCCTATAGTTAGAGGACTCCTCTGGCTACAACTGTCATGAAGGACACCAAGGCTGAGGCATGAAAACCCTCCATCTGATCGGATCTTTGGGAGGCTCCAGATGGATTTTATTTTCTCTTTTGCATCCATGCCTCATTCCTTTGCTCCAATGCACCTAATAAACATCCAAATGCACTAAAAGACTCTCCTAGGACCTAATGCAACACCTAGAACTTAAATGCAATGAAATCCATGACAAATGTAACAAAACTAGCCGAATATGCAATGTAATCCTACTCTAATGCAAACCTAAATGATGCAAAATATGACAATATCAAGAACCTCCTTCAAACTTAGAGTTGGGTTTGATTGAAGCTAAACGGGTCGGTTTTGTAAATCCCGTCAAAATGATATGTTCTCAGTAAAACTTCTATATCTTAGGTCTCAAACGTCCAATAAGATTGATTCAAATTGAAAATAAAAGTTAACTACCTTGCCTACAAATTGATATATAGATCATCTCCTGATTCGTTGAATAAGTGGATCAATGGTTGGTCAACTTCTGATCTTCAGATTCTGTCTATGCATTTCTCTTTACTAGATTTGCTCTAAATCTCTTCCTTTTGCTCCTTTTGTGCTAAAACATCAATTGCTAGTAAAACATGTATCAATACTCCAAAAACATTAGAAATACTCTATAAAAGCACATATATTATGGTAAAAAACCGGTAAAATCCATAATACAACAATACTCTTGAGGAGTCGTCATTTGATCGCGCCCAAGACTTCATCGAAGTGTGTCAATGACATAGGAGTTTGGCTAGGCATTCTGCATAGGACGTCGACTAGGCATTCTTCACATGAGGACTATTGAGTTCCCAAAGCGTGAGCTCAGACAGATTCCCTATGCACGCAAACAGTCAGACTTTGCGCATGAAGCCGACCAGACTCTACGCATGAGGTCGGCCAGATTCCTGGTGTATGAGGTCAGACAGCCAAACTGTAACGCCCCCGACCCGCGGTCACCTGGCCGCGATCCGGAGACACCACTTTTACGTGGATGTGATGTTCTAATGTGAGGTTACATACACAAATTCCGCGACCTTAGTTAGAACATCCGCAACCACGATCCTTTAGGCCACGGCCTAAGACTTTTCAACATGTACCGCGAACTAAAGTTGTGTTAGCCACACTAGCTAATATCAGTAATGCATGTTATTTAAAATTAATACTTTCATTTGCTTATGATAATATCATACATCCAAAATCCAAGTTAAAGCCATATAGGTCCGGACACGGCCTAGTGCCAAAAGTCAAGTCATACACTTCCGCAAACATATCATTTACAAAAAGACATATAATACTACATCGGCGCACCTAAGATCTGCTTGCTACTACCCGGCTTACGAAATTCAAGTTGACCTGCAAAACAACTAGTGAGGGATCAGTGAACTAGTTTCACTCAATAAGTCAGGGTCTCCCTGAAGGGAATATCCTGGATATCATACTTGTATTCACTTTAGTATAGTTGTGAAGTCCAGATAAGACTATCATGTGATACTGGGTAGTTATAATGCTTTGCTAGAAGCCGCTTATAACTTATGAGTTGTGAACTCGTTGCCAGTATTATATGATCCTATAGGGTCACACACCTAAGAAAACTGGATAACAAATATTGGGAATGATCATTAGAGTAATGATCTAATCAATGTGTAATAGTTACACATTGATATGGAGGTTTGAAGAGTGTGTCAATCGACACAGCTCCGGATTAATGATATTGGGTTTTAATTAATGACTTAATTTAAACCGGTTAATCCAGACGGTTAAGGAATTTTGACCATGCCTCTATATAAAGGCATTAGGTCACGAAAGTTTTTTTAAAAAAGGTTATAACCTAGCCGTCCAAAGAAACTCCTCTCTTCCCAGAGGCACTGGCATCCCTGATCCAGCTTTGTGTGCGTGTGGACTTGCTATAGAGACGCAGCATCTGAGGCGCTCCTGATCTCGATATCCTGTTCATTCCGCTGCCAAGAAACTCCAGATATATCCGTGATCTGATAACATAGATTCAATCAACATGATCTAAGGACTAAAAGGAATCACTAGGTTAATATATAAAAGTTTTATAACCTACACAAATTCCTTCACTCCCAAACTATTAGGCACAATTCCACGTTAACCCAACCCAAAACACAAACAAGACGGGGAATTCAACATGTAACGAGATAGCCGAAGCAACAGAAACATAATAATCACACATTCCATATTCACAATCAATTGTTGTGAATTAATCAACAATAGCATGCAACATTTCGCAACCTAGGCCCTCGTGTTTGTCCTTCCTCCTTGCCGTGAACACCTATCTAAGACCACAAAGGAACTTAGTATAGAACATCACATCTGAATCCCTCTAAAAAGTGATTCGTGTTACACAGTCGTGTAACACTCGGCCACAAGCCATGACCATGTCTCTTCGAGTCTTTCTACCACCCGACTAACTGTCACCATTGTAAGCCCACGGGAAAGTACACGACGGACATTTAACCATTCTAGGAATCATTACATTGAGGAGCATTCTTGACAATGCTATAACTTTTAATTTACCACAATCCTAGATTCCCCAAATGTAATCATGTAACCTCACTTGGTTACATAACACAATAACATGATTCAAGCCTCGACTCCATGAATCATATCACACGGTTCATCCTACGAAACAAGCGTTAATTAAACAATCGACCGGGACTCACCGAAGATTATGTAAGAATTTGTGTAGGTTTTTAAAACTTTTCATAAACCCTAAACACTAATTCATTGCCTAGATCTATGTTGATTGAATCATAAACTCGGATCTCGATCATACCTGGAGTTTATGAGCAATTGAATTGATCATGATGTCAAGATTAGGAGTGCCTCAGATGCTGCGCCTCTATAGCAAGTCCACACTCACACAAAGCTGGATCAGGGATGCTAGTGCCTCTGGGAGAAGAGAGATTTCTTTGGACGGCTAGGTTAAACTCCTAGACAGAAAATTTCGTGACTTAATGCCTTTATATAGAGGCATGGTCGAAATTCCTTAACCGTCTGGATTAACCGGTTTAAATTAAGTCATTAATTAAAACCCGGTATCATTAATCCGGAGCTGTGTCGACCGACACAAATCATGTGTGTCGATCGACACACTCTTAAAATCTCCATATCAATGTGTAACAATTACACATTGATTAGATCATTACTCTAATGATCATTCCCAGTATTAGTTATCCAGTTTACTTAGGTTTGTGACCCTATAGGATCATATAATACTGGCAATGAGTCCACAACTCATAAGTTATAAGCGGCTTCTAGCAAAGCATTATAACTACCCAGTATCACATGATAGTCTTATCTCGACTTCACAACTATATTAGAGTGAATACAAGTATGATATCCAGGACATTCCCTTCAATCTCCCACTTGTACTGGAATCAATTTATTCCAATAATCCCTTTGTCACTATATCTCGATTCAGCATAAGGCAAGAACTCGTGTCATCCTTATAAAGCCAAATCATGTTTATCAAACTCTGATTTATACTAATAAAGACAAACAACTGACATTCAGCTTGTTTGAGTGTGGCCACACATTCCATCAGTATCAAATCTTCGATAGGCCCAGATATTTAACTCCCGTTATATAGGAGGGACAAATCCCATCTTGTTCCATCCCCTGTTCCCCACACACTTCATGATATGCCCAATCAATGTCTGAATAATCACCAGTTACAGATGACGTTTGACAAAGTCAAAACAGACCAATTCATATGCAGAAAATCATGATGAAGTCAGGTCTAAGGACTATACTCTATAGTCGTAATGAGAAACTCATATGACACTCATATAACAATCTTGTTGAGTTCTCATTAGCGCGTCACGTCTGATACCGTGTTAACAACACATATCAATGTGATTGACTTTGATACTCCTATCAATGACACCATGAAACTTAGTCATCAGTCACATCACATGCTAGTCTCACGCGGTTATTAATGTCCCAATTTAATAACCTTCGACCAGGGACCTCAGTAATTTATGACATCTATCGCTTATAGGGTTTCATGATCAAATCACGTATTTGATGACCTATAAGAATGCCTTAAATTATTTTGGGACTATTATTTAATCAAAAAATTGCACAATTAACTAATAATGAAACACTTTCATTAAATAAAACATAACAAGAGTATGTTTACATGAACATCAAAACAAAACAAACTCCCACTCAAAATAAGATTACTACTCAAGAAATCTAATTTCTATCGCATCAGCATGACTCTCATGCTTGGGCCGTGGGAGTGGCTTATTCAGAGGATCAGCAACATTCTCATCCGTCGGGACTCTACTGATCTTCACATCTCCTCCTCAATGATATCTCGTATCAGATGATATCTTCTCTCGATGTGTTTGGACTTCTGGTGTGATATGGGTTCCTTTGCTTGAGCTATAGCTCCATTGTTATCACACAACAACGCCACAGGCTCAAAACTGCGAGGAATCACACCAATTTCAGTGATGAACTTCCTAATCCAAACAGCTTCCTTTGCCGCTTCTGAAGCAGCAATTTACTCAGCTTATGTCATGGAATCTGTTACAGTGCTCTGCTTGGAACTCTTTCAACTAACTGCACCGCCATTCAGACAGAAGACATAACCAGATTGAGATCGGAAATCGTCTTTGTCCATCTGGAAACTAGCATCGGTGTATCCACTCACCACAAGCTCATCACTTCCTTCGTAAACCAAGAACTTATCCTTAGTATTCCTCAAATACTTCAGGATTGTCTTGACGGCAGTCCAGTGACTCTCAGCGGGATCGGATTGGTATCGACTCGTCGTGCTCAAAGCACAAGCGACGTCCGGTCGTGTACATAGCATGGCATACATGATAGATCCTATCGCAGAGGCATAGGGAATCCTACTCATGCGCTCTCGCTCAGCAGGTGTCAAAGGACATTGCTTCTTGCTGAGAGTAATGCCATGTGACATTGGAAGCAAGCCCTTCTTGGAATCATGCATATTGAACCTGTGTAAGACCTTATCAATGTAAGTATCCTGACACAGTGCAATTAGCCTCTTCGATCTATCTCTATAGATCATTATTCCAAGAATGTACACAGCTTCTCCCATATCCTTCATCGAGAAACAAATTCCAAGCCAAGTCTTAACAGACTGAAGCAACGAAATATCATTTCCGAGAATCAATATTTCATCTACATACAATACTAGAAAAGCAACTGCGCTCCCACTAGTCTTCTTGTAAATGCATTGTTCCTCTTCGTTCCTGATGAAACCAAATTCTTTAATAGCTTCATCAAAACGAAGATTCCAACTCCGAGATGCTTGCTTCAATCCATAAATGGATCGATGAAGCTTGCATAATTTCCTAGGGTTATTAGGATCTACGAAACCCTCAGGTTGTGTCATATACACATCCTCTTCCAGAATCCCATTCAGGAAGGCGATTTTTACATCCATCTGCCAAATCTCATAATCATAATAAGTGGCAGTCCCTAGGAGAATCCGAATGGACTTAAGCATAGCGACTGGGGAATAGGTTTCGTCATAGTCAACACCATGCACTTGTTTGAAACCTTTTGCCACCAATCTAGCTTTGTACATATGTACATTACCATCCACGTCAATCTTCTTCTTGAAGACCCACTTGCACTCAATGGCTTTTGCACCATCGGGCAAATCTTCCAAAGACCAAACTTTGTTGATTGGCATGGACTCCATTTCAGATTCACTGGCCTTAAGCCATTTTTCGGAGTCAGGGCCCAACATTGCTTGTTCGAAATTCGCAGGTTCGTCACTATCAATGATCAGAAGATCATGACAGTTAGTCACAAGAAATCCGTATCTCTCAACTTCATTACGAGTCCTTCCGGATCTGCGAACTACAGGCACCACAGGTGTTGGTTCCACAATTTCTTGTGAATCCAATGGCTTTTCTCCCTCATCAGGTTGATCAGCGTCCTGTGGTTCTCGAATTTCTTCGATTTGTACTCTACTCCCACTGTTCTTCTTGGAAAGAAATTCTCTCTCAAGAAAGATACAGTTCCGAGCAACAAATACCTTGTTCTCGGATTGGTTATAGAAGTAATATGCCTTGGTTTCCTTAGGATAACCAACGAAGTAACACTTATCAGATTTGGGTGCAAGCTTATCAGATATCAATCACTTGACATAAGCTTCGCAACCCCAGATTTTAAGAAAAGACAGACTTGGAACCTTTCCAGTCCACATTTCATATGGAGTCTTTTCAACTGATTTTGTTGCAACTCTGTTTAGCGTAAACGCAGACGTTTCAAGAGCATATCCCCAGAAGGATAACGGTAGATCCACATGAGTCATCATCGATCGAACCATATCCAATAAGGTCCGATTCCTCCTCTCAGACACACCGTTCCATTGTGGTGTTCCAGGAGGAGTGAGTTGTGAAAGGATTCCACAATCTCTAAGATGATCATCGAACTCTTGGCTCAAGTACTCACCTCCACGATCAGATCGAAGAGCTTTGATACTTTTGCCAAGTTGGTTATGTACTTCATTCTGGAACTCCTTGAACCTTTCAAAGGATTCTGACTTATGTCTCATGAGATAGACATAACCATATCTACTGAAATCATCAGTAAATGTGATGAAGTACCTAAAGTTTCCTCTTGCACTAATACTCATTGGGCCACACACATCTGTATGTATAAGGCCCAACAAGTCATTGGCCCTTTCATTAAACTTGTTAAAAGGGGCATTTGTCATTTTGCCCAATAAGCAGGATTCGCACTTCTCAAATGATTCATAATCAAATGAGTCTAAAAGCCCATCTTGATGGAGCTTTTGAATCCTTTTCTCATTGATGTGGCCTAAACGAAAGTGCCAGATAAAATTTGGGTTTGAGTCATTTGATTTAAACCGTTTGTTATTTATGTTATAAATAGGCATTGATTGGTTGAGAATATAAAGCCCATTCTCTAATGGGGCGCTACCATAAAATATATTATCTCGAATAAAAGAGCAACACTTGTTCTTAATCGAAAAATCAAAACCATTCATGTCCAACATAGAAACAGAAATGATATTCCTGCTTATTGCAGGTACATAGTAGCAATTCTCCAACTCTAAAATCATGCCTGAAGGCAGAGACAAATGATAAGTTCCTACGGCTAATGCAGCAACTCTTGCTCCATTCCCAACACGCAGGTCCACTTGTCCCTTCTTCAGTGTTCTACTGCTGCGTAAGCCCGGCATATTAGTACAAATATGAGCACCACCGCCGGTATCCAATACCCAAGAATTAGAACTTGATGAAGTAACATTTACTTCTATAACATAAATACCATTAGATGCCGTCTCGTACGACTTCCTAAGGTTCTTCAAACCTTCCAGGTATTCCTTGTAGTTTCTCCTCCAATGCCCAGGCTTCTTGCAGTAAAGGCAAATGTCAGTATCAACTGGGCTATGCTTAGGCTTAGAAGACGACTCAGGCTTGTCCCGATTTTCAACCTGGACAGCCTTGCTCTTTCCTTTGCCCTTAGCAGGTTTCTTAAACCCTTTACCCTTTTGTACCATAAGCACATCAGGAGCAGCCTTCTTGATATTGGACTATATCGTCTTGAGCATGCCATGCAGCTCAGTAAGAGACTTCGTCATGTTGTTCATATTATAGTTTAGAACAAACTGATCGAAGCTAGTCGGCAGCGATTGCAGGATGATGTCCGTAGCCAACTCTTGGCTAAGGAGAGAGTCCAGTTTAGCCAGATTATCAATGTAACCCATCATCTTGATGACATGGGGCTCACTGGACTGTCCTTTGACAGCTTGCACTCAATGAGAGATTTAACCGTTTGGTATGTCTCAGTGCGAGCTTGCTCCTGAAACATAGATTTCATGGTTGTGATTATCTCGATCGGTGACCCCACGTTCTCGAACTGTTTCTGCAGTTCCGAGTTCATTGTGGCCAGCATCAGACAAATCACATTTGTCACATCATACGAATGCCTTTCCCACTTGTCCTTATCAACAATGGGAGCATTGGACCTGGGCTTTTCAGGAAGAGGTTTCTCAATAACATATTATTTCTTCTCATTTCTGAGAACGATTCTTATGTTCCGATACCATTCCAAGAAGTTGGATCCTTTCAATTTTTCCTTCTCAAGAACGGATCTCAACGTGAATGAGTTTGAGTTGTTGTTGTTAGACATAGCTGAATCAAGAGAAAAAGATTTAATTAGTTTTGATGTTCAAGGAATGAGAAATCTTAACATTTAAGACTGCTCGCATTATATTCAAAATTAATTTTCCTCAGGTTGAATATAATGATCCAAGATCCATATTTCACTCAGATTTGAGTGAGTTTTGGCTCATCGCCCAAACTTCAGTTATTTAGGTGAGCAAACACTTTGCTGATCATATCTAATATGATTCTTGGTCTTGGATTAATATCCTATATTTAAATCCAATCTTATGTCTATGGGGAAAAAACCATTTTAATAGCCCATTCAAGCAAACCAATCTTCGAGTCATGTGGTAACGATTACCACATGCCTTACTCGTGTAATTGTGAATGCCTTGCTTTGGCAAGCCCATCACACAACAAAACAAGACCCGACAGTTGACAAGATATGGGAAGACATCAGAGATGCTTGATATTTTTTTTGAGGAAAGGAACATTGATCTTAAAACATATCACTTATATGTTTAAGAAAAATCAGATTTAATTCAAAAAGTTTTAATCTAATTAAAGTTGATTTAAATCTAGAATGCAAATTCTGCTCTTGTGTCGGTCGACACAAACACCTTGTGTCGGTCGACAGACACAACTTATTCAGAATTGCAAGACACATGTCGGTCGACACTGACACCTAGTGTCGGTCGACAGACATTCAATCGCGGTTAAACCATTTAACCCGATTAAACCAATCAATTTCGATTTAATCCAATTGAATCGGTGTCGGTTTATGTTTGTGTCGTCCAATACGTATTTGTATTGGTTGACACAAGCTAACCGGTTTGAAATCGTGATGAAAGCAACCAAACCATGGTTAGACCGATCACCAATCACGGTTCAATCCAATTGAACCGATTGAGATCGACGAGTGTCGACCGACAAGAACAATGTGTCGATCGACAAAGGCGATTTGTGGGAACATCGATCATTGGATCGACACTTAAATTTTTCATTCTGCTTTTAGGCTTGTGTCGATCGACACACGCTTTGTGTCGGTCGACACAACCATGTAGAAACCCTAGTTTTGAAAATTTTCGAAAACCGCCATTTCGCGAATCAACATGCCGTGTCGATCGACACACGCTTTGTGTAGGTCGACACGCCTCTCGCAGAAACCCTAATTTTTGAGTTTTTCGAAACAACTTTGCATCCAAAAGATCTAACATGCATCTCTATGAATTTTATGAATCAAATTCTAATTCAAAGCATTTAGACATCTTTTGCAGATTCAATTACAACATATGGTTCTGATACCACTGTAAGAATTTGTGTAGGTTTTTAAAACTTTTAATAAACCCTAAACACTAATTCATTGCATGGATCTATGTTGATTGAATCATAAACTCGGATCTCGATCATACCTGGAGTTTATGAGCAGCGGAATTGATCAGGATGTCAAGATCAGGAGCGCCTCAGATGCTGCGCCTCTATAGCAAGTCCACACTCACACAAAGCTGGATCACGGATGCTAGTGCCTCTGGGAGAAGAGAGATTTCTTTGGACGGCTAGGTTAAACCCCTAGACAGAAAATTTCAAGACCTAATGCCTTTATATAGAGGCATGGTCGAAATTCCTTAACCGCCTGGATTAACCGGTTTAAATTAAGTCATTAATTAAAATCCGGTATCATTAATCCGGAGCTGTGTCGACCGACACAAAGCATGTGTGTCGATCGACACACTCTTAAAATCTCCATATCAATGTGTAACAATTACACATTGATTAGATCATTACTCTAATGATCATTCCCATTATTAGTTATCCAGTTTGCTTAGGTTTGTGACCCTATAGGATCATATAATACTGGCAATGAGTCCACAACTCATAAGTTATAAGCGGCTTCTAGCAAAGCATTATAACTACCCAGTATCACATGATAGTCTTATCTCGACTTCACAACTATATTAGAGTGAATACAAGTATGATATCCAGGACATTCCCTTCAGATTCTTGAAGACAACCCTGACCAAACCCTTCACAAAGATTTTCTTAAACACCGCGGACTAATCATACTCTTAGATCCACTGCAAGTACCGATTTATCCCATATACTACAAGATCAATGAGTTTTCGTAGCCCAAAAATCGATTCAAAAACAAATTAGGCGGTTCAGATCGTCGAAACGGTCTTTCTCAGTGAAACAACCCGATTTAGACCGATCCGAGCACTCCTATCAGTCAGAAAAGCTTATCGTTCTCGAGTGACGCCCACTGGACCGGCTATTAGGTCGTCTTGTTTGAACCGATCAGGCTGCTTCTCAACGGGTGGATGACTCGGGCGGATTCTCGATAACGCGATGAGCTGATCACTTTCATGTGCCGATCAAAATGAATCCACTGGGTCCTTTATATATGCAACCTACAAATTCATGCATGCCGACATGTGCCCCCACACTTATCCATATACTTGTCGATTTGACTGAGAGTCTGCCACGTGTCCCGTCATTTTTCCTAAGGGGATTCCACCTAGCCAGGAATACTCCCAGTAAATATTCCTTCCCGATGTCCTACGAGAAGATCCTTACCAATCTGCCACATCCCTTACCGATACATTATGATGTATCTCAATTCTGAGAGCCAGACTGGTCCAACATCTTACCGGATCGGTCTACTTCTCCTTCAATGATCCTTTACCCTTCCCACACTTGACCGATCCGTCTGGGACCATCGAGCTATCTAGACCGCTCCACGTACCGCTCAATGCTTCCTAATAGCGGTCCAATCATCCGATTGAGCCGCATATCCCGGTCATCATCTTGCTTGATGCCCTGCCTGATCGATCTGACCATCAAACCGATGTGTGCCGATGCAGCAACGCGATAGACCCGATATTACCTGATACCGGTCTGATCGGTCGGAACATCATGTCCCGATAGTGCCGATACACCACCTTTCCATCTAGCACGGCCCGATAAGGCCATTTCTCGACCAAATGACCCGTTTCTTGGTCCGGTATAGATTTTTTCTGAATAGCTTCCTATTTACCCCGAGTCGGCCTAGTTCTCTTGTGATCAAAACTTCAGACTTCAAAAAATACTAGCCTCCTCAAAATCTAAACTCGAAATTCCGACTTCCAAAATTTGGCCATCTCTCAGCATATCCTATATACGGGGTTTCTACACAAACAGTTTCATGTTCGGCCAGAGACAATTTCCTGCTTTGTCAAGTTGTGAAAACTTGTTAGGCCAGTTTGCCTACCTTCCAGAAGTTTCCTACCTCCCATAAGTTTCCTACCTCCTAGTTAGGCCAGTTTCCTACCTCCTAGTTAGGCTAGTTTTCCTACCTCTCGGAAGTTTCCTACCTCGACCAGCTCGTATGTTGGGTTAAGAAACACGCTATACTAGCTCATTTTCCAGGTTAGGAAAACTTGTAAGGCCAGTTTTCTATCTCCTTACCAGTTGCCTACCTCAAACCGTTCATCAGCTAGGCGACTCATCAAACCATGCCGTCGTTTGACTTCTAGACTTCAAAGACTTCATATGTCTTGTCACCTTGTTGATTCGAAATGAACTAAGGATGGTTTGATCCTTTCTCGGGGTACATAGGCAGCCTTTCTCAGGGTACAACTATAACAATGAGAAATCTCTCAAACCTCTCCTAAACGAACCAGATCTCAATTATCTATGAGCTATGAATCTTAAAAATCCATTGACTCTGCCCAATTTCCTCGTCAAACGAACTGGAAGGGGACTTACTATTGATGGTGGGATTAGCACCCCTTATCAAAAACTCATAGTTAATTGATATTTGATCCTTCAAATCTCGTCATGAGCCGATCTAGGGGATATTATTTATTTCCTTTGACTCGGCAGACCAAACTAGGCGGGATTAGATCTTATCCTTTAGTTCTCAGAAATAAGGAAATATTCCTTATTTCTCTAAAATAGGGAAATATTCCTTATTTCTCTTATTATTAAGGTCACATGCCTAAAAGAAGATCTCCTCTTATATAAGAAAGACCTCCTTTTCCTTAACAAGCGAGCCAAAAATATTCAGAACAGTGGTACGTAGGCAACCTCTCACGAGGTTCAACTATAACATTAAAGACCCCTTCAAGGGACTTCTCCGAGCCGGCCTTTACCGTTATTTTTCGGGCGGTTGCACATCGAGATGAACCCGTTATTTAATCCTCGATTAAATAAGATGTATTTGTAAAGAAATACTTATAATTAGAAATAATAAAAAGAAGAACCCCTGCATCAATATGTATCACTTTGTGTAGAGCTTTGAGGAGTAACTTGAATTTCTCTTCTTGATTTGGATCATTGATCATGCATTCTTCAAGCATTTCAGTAAAAATGTGGCACTTGATTACCATGTCTTTTTAGAGTATAACCAACTCTATATTACTCTCTTAACATGTTAAGCTATTTGAAAGGAGTCTAGCGCAATCTTAAGCGTTAATTATGCAAAGGTTTCCACAAGTCATACCTAAAATCTAGTTGAAACTATTCTAATAGGATAGAAAAAACATCTATATTAACTACTTAGACATCTCATCATACAAAATGATTGAATTAGAGAGAGTAGAGATGAGATTGAGTGATAGAAGTTATCACTAGCTTCATCTCAATCTACCCCTAGGGATCCATAGTTAAGAGAACTAAACATAATTGATTTTCTAATTAAGCAATTAATTAACCTTAAACTTGATTAGTGACTAATCACTCCTCTAACCTATCTCTCTCATTTAACCCACAAGGTTATTACTCACACATGGTGAGAGGAAGGGAATATAAAAGATATGGAAAATGCATTTAAAATAAACAAGAAAAAGAAAATAAGATAAAATAGTATTTTTACCTAATAAAACAAATAATAAAGTAGCTTTCCCTTAGAGAACAAAAGAAGACTAAAAACTAGAAAAGTGTCAAATAAAGGGTTTTTTTCCTAGGGTCGAGCACGTTGTATTTATAGGGGGACCAAGGTCGGTTAGGAGCATTTTTGTATTTTTCTCGAACTTTCCACCAATCGATATGGGTGATCGATACAATGTCCTCCATATCGATCGATATGCACTCAATATGTTCGTATTAGCTTCTGAAATTGCTCATTGGCTCTTGCTCCTGTCTTGGCTTTCTCTAATTGCTCCTTAGCTTCCTTGATAAACTTGAAAATGTCCTAATATGTACAAGAAACATGCAAATGTCGACTCTTAGGACTCCTAAGATGTAATGTATAAAAAACTATCCTAAAGTGCATAAAGGGTGAAATAGAGATGGATTTATTGATGCAAAATGTAGAAATTATGTGCCAAAACTATCAATTTCTCATCTCATCACTCTACTCGTCTCGTCGTTTATGTTGTGGGCTTGTTCGACCCAGCTTATTCCACCGATGAAAGTCTCCGATTGAAGTAGCTTTATTCGATGGTTCTTCTGGTGCTAAAGGAAACGTCATCGAGATGTAAGACTATTTGAAACCTTAACTTGCTTCATTACCGGTTTTTCGAGTGATGATTCTAATGAGGCTCTTGTGTTCTTGCTAGATGATAAATTTAAACACTTTCATAATTTTGTATCTTTACATTACGTAACTCGGATACATGTGGGTAACTCGAAATACATGGGTTTCAAACGGGTGGGCTTATTTCGGGTATCCTCTCTACATGATCAACTCAGGTTCGGGTTCAAACTGGGCGTGCTCAACTCGGGCTCGGGTCGAGCTAGGATTTTTTACCCGAATTAACATCCCTATATCTGACCATCCAATTGCTCTTATGGTTTCTTCGTTCTGGTTTGATAGTCTTTGTTTCTCGATTTTTTTTTCTTTCGGTTCTTCATTTTTTTTTCTCTTTTTCCTCAGAATCACCGTCCCCAAAATCATTCGAGTTTTTCTTGGTGATTGACAAGTTCTACTCTACTTTATGTGCTCCCTTTTTCCTTTAGCCCTTCATCTTCTTCATTTTGTTCTTGGAGTTTCGTCACTCTCTTCTTTGTTGATTTCGTTTTTTTGTTCTTAACCATAAACCCCAATTCGATTTGGGTTTGGTCGTAAGAGATTTTTCATTTATTTATTTAAACCAAACTTCACATGCTTTAACATTATAAAATTAACATGTTTAAAAAAAATATAATGGATGTTAATTGTTATAGAAATGGAGTCGAGTATTCCATTAAAAAGTTTAACGTCGCGAATTCGAGAACAAGATTGAATGTTTAAGAAGAGAGTGGAATCGAATTTTCTCTCTCTTTTCTCTCTTCTCCCCTTAAGCCGCCACAGACCAAAACAGAAAATTTGCTGCCTCCTCGGCAGCCGGAGCTCATTGCCGGTGCCGGGGAGGGCTTCTCCTTCCTTTGCTCTGTTTTATTTTCTCGGCGTCCTCAATTTCTTCTCATTTCCTCCAGATTTTACCAACTCTTTTACGGAGGATCAAGCTTTCTAGAGATAAATCGAAGCTCATAGTGGCGTGGTCACAGGCGAACCTCCATGGTGGCTGGTCTGAGATGGGCGTGGCTATTTGGCCCTTTCTCCTATCAGTTTTCTCTCGATTTCGGTTCTTGTTTTCATTTTGAGCTAGGCGACCAAGATTGTAGAGACTCGGCAAATCTGTTCCTCCGGCAAGTTGGCGAGTCAAGACCTTCGAGGACAAGGTCTCTAAAGCTGGTTTCGGCGGTGTGGATTTGTTTTCGGTTCGAGATCTACTCGGTGGCGTGGCAACACTTCTTTGGTCTTCGGTCTAGCTTTGGCATCAGAGGATTCAGGCGGTGGTCAGCCATTTACCGGTCTCGTGGAGGTCCTCCCTCGGCTTGTTGTCGGTGGTGAGTTCTCTGTGCCTCGCGTTTCTGCTAGCTCCGTTGCTGCTCCGGCTGTCGGTTCCGGTTTGGTCTCGAAGTGAGAACTGTCTTCTCCGATGTTGTGTGTTGTTAGCTTGTTTTTGTAGGTTGGTCTCTTTCTCTCCCGATAAGCAAAGGTCTGGCCCTCTTGGTGGCTCTGCGTGGAGGCTCACGGCGGCGGCTGGGTCTGCTGTTCCTCTAACTTGACCAGGCTGCTGCACGGTGGTTCAATTTTGAACGACGCGAAGACGGCGGTGAGTATCTGACTCCTGCGCGGCGAATTGGGTATGCGGATGCTTTCTCTTGCGATTTCGATGACGCAGATCTACTCAGCAGTGGTTTTCGCAGAGCTATTGTGGTGGCTTCGGTTCAATTATGCTCTTTGGTGTTCTCGTGCGCGAGCCCAGAGGAATCCTTCAGTGACCTCGGGTTCTTCGGGTCTTGGTGGCTAGAAGTGAACGTTTGCGGATTAAATTTGATTAGGATGGTTTGTGGTTGTCTCTGTTTCAAGTGTTAGAGTTTGCTTTTGGAGAAGTTATAGACATTATCTTTCTTGAAGTTTTTAGGACGAATTTCAGTAATATGGTGATTTGTGGCGACAAAAATGAGAGCTCGAACTCCTGGAAGCTGTGGCAGAAACTCTAACTCGTGTCTAGGATGTTACAAAATGCCGTGTTCGGATTCTAATACCTAGTTTACCTGTTCTTTTATAGTTTGTTCTTGTAATTCTAGATTTTGGTCTTCTGCCTCTCTTTGTATTGTTTGTCTGTAACAAATGAAAAATGGTAATAATTCTTCACATTTAAACCAAAAAAAAAAAAAAAGATTGAATGTTTAAAATGAAACAACAATTAGTTTGAAGATATTGTCCATAGTCAAATTGCTTTAGACTTTAAACTAGAAATGGACCTACCCTGAGGGTATTTTATGGAAATTTCTATTCCATTTAAAAAAAATATAGAACCTATTTGATATAAAATGAAAGGGATAAAATAAAAACAATAATGAAACCTAAATTACGAATCACCTTTATCACTATACGTTAAACTGTAAAAAGATTTATGGACCCCATCGCTTACCAATCGTACGCATATTTCGTCGTATTTTTCATCTGCCAATTCGTATATTAAAAAAATAATAAAAGAAAATAAAAACTGTATTTACAAGTGAAACCAAAGCATTGGGATAGATAATCTCACAAATATAGTCGTTATAAAAATAAAAAAAAGAAAGATAATCTCACAAAATTGACGACAGACTAAAAGCAGAGATAAATGGGTCGAGCTAGGAGATGGTTCAAGGGTTTGTTCGGAATCAAATCTTCCTCATGTTCCGGCTCCGACTCTGGAGCAATTTCCAACCGTCTTGACCGCTCCTCGGTCGCGGGACTTTGCGACAGCTACGAGACAATACCGCCTAACATATCCGCTAAGGAAGCTGCGTGGCTAAGGTCGTTCTACACGGCGGGCGAGGAGGAGAAAGAGCGTAGAACGCATGCAATTGCGGTTGCTGCGGCCACGGCTGCTGCTGCTGACGCAGCGGTTGCTGCGGCTAAAGCGGCTGCTGCGGTTGTCAGGCTCACGGGACAAGGGAAGAGCGGTCCGCTTGGTAGTGGAAAAAGTCGTGAGAGTCCTGCCGCGCTACAGATCCAATGTGCCTTTAGAGGCTACTTGGTACTACTAATTTCTCAGTTTAATTATTATTATTATTTTTGTAGTTTCCTAATCCTTTTCATATTACATAATTTGTAAATAATGTACACTAAGGCGAGAAAAGCTTTGAGAGCGTTGAAAGGAGTGGTGAAGATACAAGCTTTGGTGAGAGGTTTTTTGGTAAGAAAGCAAGCGGCGGCGACTCTCCGGAGTATGGAGGCACTTGTTAGAGCTCAAGCCACTGTTAAGTTTCAGAGAGCTCTTCGCCGTATCGGAAACGCTGCTCCGGCCAGGAAATCCACGGTAATACTTAACTTCCCGGTTTGACCGTACCGAGTTTTTAGTAAATCTATAAAACTGAGATCTGATTTCTGTTAAAAAAATGTAGGGGCTCAAGATTAAAACTACTTAACCTTTTTTAAAAAACAGATTAAACTTTTTAGCTTATTTGTAAAAATTCTTGGAACTTTTTACAGGAAAGATTCTCTGGATCTTTAGAAAACCGAAGCAACGGCGAAGAGACAGCTAAGATAGTAGAGGTAGATACAGGGATCCGACCCGGTACTCATAGGATCCGAGGACCCCTTTTATCTGATTCGGATTTATTTGACAACCCCTTTCGACGCACGCTCTCTTCACCACTTTCGGGTCGGGTCCCACCTCGTCTGTCAATGCCCAAACCGGAATGGGACGAGTGCGGCAGCAACAAGTTCCCGACGGCACAGAGTACACCTCGTTTCGCCGGAGGATCTCCGTCGAGGAGCCTTTGCTGCTCCGGCTGCGAAGTTGAGGCGGATGCTCAACGGTTATGTTTCCTGTCCGGAGAATTTCACTCGAGCCACATGGCGGATACGACGTCAATTACGGCGAAACTAAGGTCGCATAGCGCGCCGAGACAGAGGCCGGAGACTAAAGCTTCCGGCGGTGGATGGAGGAGGAGCATTGGTGGTGGCGGTGTTCGGTTGCAGAGACCGTCCTGTTCGGGTGTTCGAGAAGCAGTGGTCGGGAATATCGAAAGGCGTAGGGTTCAATGGTGAAACTTATTGCCATGATTACACTAGTTTCTTATTAGTTTTTCTAGGAAAAAAACAGTTTTTTTATATTGTTTGCTATTAGTACTGGTTTTGATTAGTAACATTGAAATTTCAATGGAGCGTTTGGAGAAAAAAAAAAAAAGTTTATGTTTATCAATCACACAAACATTACCAAAAACTATAATAAAAATGTTTATTCTCAATTTTTTTATCACCATTTTCATTAAAAAAATTTTCTCACAGCTTTGCACTATTCCCACAGCTTTCTTCCACCGCTCACCACTTCCACTAACAACTAAATTTTCCGCTCCGCTTTTGTTCACCAATCGGATCCACTATTATCGTTTTGTAATTTTGAGACCAAATAGTATTTCTTCATATTGTTGACTCAATGAGTGTAATAAACTAATACATTGGTACTAAATGTTCCACATTATGCGTGGAATGGAACTAATCCACTATATATTAATTGAAAAGATACTACGTCAGGTGTCTTTAAGGAAAATTAATCAATGAAATCATTCAATTCAGCTATGTCATTAAAAACTATTAAACTCATTAAAATTTAATAGCTCATTAATAGATAAAATATGTAATACTGCAGCTCATTTAGAATTGATGCCCCATCTTCTCTCATCTCCTTTTGCAGACCAAAAATGATTTCCACTTATCACTCAAATATCTTCATCAAACGGGATATACTTTTATAACAAGTTTCGAAAATTCGTATTCATGATTTCCTTCTTAAAATTTATAAAATATATCATGTCACATAGTTATTAAATTTATTTTGACATAATGAGATTCTAATTAATACATATCTATATTTCTATTGTATATTTTTTTTTCTTAATTTTTAAAGAAACGAAAAATTACAACTATGCAATAACCTGTGTTAATAAATTATATAAATACTTTTAAAATGTTATACTATAAATTAACTATTAATTTTATACAAACTAATTTAATTTAAATATATTATAGAATGAATTTATGAATACATAATACCCGAGCCGGGCTCGAATTATAATCTAGTATAAATAAAGAGAAAACAAAAATTAATTAAGCAAACACCCTCTAAAATAGTTGAATCTTTCTTTCCTCCACGAGAGAGAATGCACAAAATTATAATGGGACCCACTTTTAACACACATTTTTTCTTATTTCTCCCGTATATACGTATTCAAATAATAAAACTATTAAATACTTAAAAACATTTAAGAGAAAATATCCGACATTTTTTAAACTTTGAAACTATTTTTTTAAGTAATTCGGGAGACTTTTTGATGGTATTTTCCAATGTTCAAAAAATCGCTAGATGCTAGTCGGGCAATCCGGTTGGACCTAGCGCCTAATAAGAAAATCGGGGATTACGCGGGACAGAATTTTCAGATTTCTGAACAATTTTTCAATATATATACTAAATAAGTCAAGGGAACTGACAATAAAATGAGTTAGTCTAGTGGCCAGCATGTTTAAATCTTATTTAACGTTCCGGATTTGAACATGTATCATATAATTTTGATCATTTTAATTATATTTGCTTTAATGAAGGGTAAATTGGACATTTATTTATCATCTTCTTCCTTATGAAATCCGATCTGAAATCTTAAAACACGACGGTTGGGGTTTTTTTTTCGTTTTCACAGTGTTTCGTTCGTATTTTGCTGAATCTATACTAAATATTGATAGAACTTTGAACGATTTCTCGATTTATAGCATAAATACAAACAAAAAGAGAGTTTTTCTATAGCACCCGATTTTTTTCCTGATTAGAGCCTAAACCCGGCGGCACTGGTATTTTATTTCTCGAATATGTGTTTTTCCTTCCCGAATATGTGTGTTTTCTTCCCGAATCTTTCTGAAAACAATTTCAGGAAACATTTGTATAGATTCAGGAAACGTTTCCCAAATTTCCAAAAATACCATGAAAATAATCTTTGGTGTAGTTTTACATGCTATTATTGTCAATTGCCCTTAATTTTTTTGTGAAGATATTAATATTAATATACCGATTAGATTTTTCATATCCTATGATATAAAGTTTGATGCCAAAACTTCGTAATTAACACGATCACTACACATGTTAATTGATCGTTCAGATTTCAACACGTGTTAAAAATATTTCGTCCAATTAGATTTTGTCAGGTGTCAAAATAATCTTATTTTAAAAAAAAAATCTTAATAATATTATTTTTGTGAATTCAAAACACATATAAAAATATCTTATCTAGTTATAAAAAACTAATACTATTCTATTTTAAATTAAATTATAAAACGAATTTTTTAAAAAAGGTTAATAAATCTTTGTTTTGCTAATAATTTGTGTCTTAAAAAAAGATAAAATAGAAGAGAAATATATCTTTGGATTATATAATTAAATATTAATATGAAAATCAATTCAGAAAAATAAGGAAAAAATGTAGATATATGAGTAGTAAATTAATAAAAACTAAATCTAATTCAAATAGAAATATGAAAAATGAATTATTTGAAAACATGTAAATGTAATAAAATATATTTGGAATTCAAATAAAGGGTAAAGTATAAACCAATATAAATGAATAAATTGTCATGCTTCATTTTGTTAGTTTCATATTGGTGTTTTCAATCTTATTTTCATTTAAATAGAGTACGTACATTATGGTTTGAGACAAACTTACGGTACACTGAAACATAATTGTATGGGACAAACAATATAGGTGTTGATCCGAAAACACTTGCATATAGCCAATTCTCCTACAAAATTTGTATGGAGTTCAAATGGAAAAACATGGTCGAAAAATAAAAGAAAAAAAGATAAAGAACTCTGTATAGGAAGATGACTTAAGATGAGTGTTGGTTTTCAGAAATACTATGTGAGATTAACTATTTATTACATGAGTCACACAAAAAATTATGTACTATAGCTTGCATACTGATTATAGAATTGAGAACCGAAAAAGATAAAATAGAATATAAATATATCTTTTGATTATATAATTAAATATGAATATGAAAATCAATTCAGATAAATATAGAAAAAAATGTAGATATATGAGTTGTAAATTAATAAAAACTAAATCTAATTCAAACAAGAATATGAGGATATCGAGATTCCAAGTCAAGTCATTCAAGCACCTCATGTACTTTTGATTATGATATTTTGTAAAACCTCAAAGGGAACCATCTAGTTACACCACAAATATCAAATTAACAAAAACAGAGAGAATTTTAAAATCTTAATAATTTTTGTTTTGTGTTTGTGTTTAATTGAAATTAAAATATAAAAGGTTTCATAATCAGAACCAAGAACAAGGTTAGTGATAGAGCAATTTCTTAGAAAATTTGAGAAGAGGAAGACAAAGATAAAGGTTAGTGATAGAGCAAAACAATCAAACGTTGGTATTATCACCTACTGTGAATTGAAAATTAGAAAACCAAACTTAATGGAAGTCTGACCTTAAGAGATTATAGATATATAGAATCATATAATAACCTATTTATAAAATCCTAATCCTAAAAAATTAAGTTCACAAATGTTTCAATAAACTGATACTCTCTTTTTATTTATTAATAGGTTTTCTAAAATCTAGTATATCGATACTATATCTTAAAAGTTATTAAAAACTAATGACAATTTTAATTAATTGCTATATCATCAATGAGTTAATGAAAAAGTTAAATAAGCCATCATTGACCAATTCTTTTTATAGAATTGACGTCTAACCATCTAGAAAAATGACATGTGTCCAACTAAACTTTTATTAAAAAAACTAAAATTTTTGGAAACTTTTCAAATTTTTGTATTCAATTTTTTTTAGTATTCTTTAAATTATACATAAATGAATAAAATGATAATAATTTAATGCACAAAATTTTATATATTTATTATATTTAATAAATTCAACTTATCTAAATATGAATATTTTTGTTTTTTTTTTCTCACAAAAATTATTTTGAAGATGCAAAAAATAATCATTATCTACTATATGAAAGTAAAAGACTTATTTTCATGTGTAGCCACGTCAATAATTCAAACCTAGAAAAAAATGATATGTGTCACTAAGTTACATTTTAATTTTAAGCAAACTGATAATAAATTTAATATTTCCTTTAAACCACTAAGAGAACATGAAAATTCGTTATAAATTTAACGTCATTTTTAAACCACTAAGAGAACATGAAAAGTTGTTTTCGCCGCCACGCCGTCATTTTAATGATAGGAGAAAATGACATATGTCACTTTTATATATTATATAAGTTACATTTTGTTTTTAAGACTAATAGAATATAAAAAATCGTTATAAATTCAATGTTACGTTCGTTATTAATTATTAAGATGGAATACCGAATCATTATACCTAATTTCATCAAATTTTTTATAACCCCTAATTTGATAAAAAAAACTCTAATGAGAGAAAATAGCTATGGGAGGCAGAGGTGTCCCTCCAGTATGCATCGGTCGTACACGCAATATAATACTTCTTACTATGTTAATTTCATATGATTTTCGTGAGAAAGCTAGACCATAAAGATCGTGAGATTATGGTTCGTGTTTTTGTAGTCAGTGATATATTTTACTACACAACGCATGTGTATCTCTTCGAATTCTTTTCTATTTTGGATATTTTAAAAAAAAATACTATTAATTCATTTAAATCTAAATCAGTATGTCAAATATTCGATCGATGGAACTTTGATTTTGAAAAATTATTGGTGATTAATTTATAACTTGGAATTGGTGTTGTAGAGTTGAAATCGAACCAACGGCTTGCAGTGTCATCAGTTTCGACCTTCTCGAATACAAGCAAATTAACTACTCTTTTATCAAGAGAACATCTAACACAACAATACATTATTATATATCCTTTTTTAGTCTTTATTAATTTGCACTGCAATATAAGTTATACATTTTTTTTTTCTAAAGCTCTCAACTTTTTTGTAGCAGGAGAATAAGAAAATATAAATTATCCAGTTTTACTCATTAATCTCTTCTTCGTTTGGATTTTGATCCATTTTTTAAAAAAGAAAACTCATTGTTTTAGATAATGGCAAATGATAATAACTTCTTGTTTTGTTTAATTTGGACCTTCAGACTTAGTTTCATAAGGCATTATTTGCTACTTATAAACAAAATACAATACAAACACCAATCCCTTATAATATAACTATGATTAGATTTTGTTGCACTTAATGTGAAGATCAATATGTTACATGCTCTACTTATTTAGGTTTTGTTATGTATAAATTTTCATTTTTTCGATGTATTCAAATATTTTTGGATCAGTATGGTAAAAGAAACACGAATAAATATTACATCAAACTTTTATCTATATATTATTAAAAAAACGAGTTTTTACATTATAAGTATCATCATATAAGGGGAAATAGTGGGTCTTTTTATTTATATATTGGTTTATAACTTTTTATTTGAAGATTTTCACAAATAATTTTTATAGTTAGAAGTTTCCATTTGACATAAAGGTTGGACCGTTTCTATTGTATATTTGGCAGATTAAATCTTTCAAAGTTTCCAAACTGATTTCTTGAAAGTGTGAAAAAATAATCAAACCTCTATTAGATTTCTCGAAGCTCACATTTCATCAAAATAATATATTTAGTGAAACTTGAGACTGAATAAAAGAAATTACTTATTAATCACCTAAGATAATCGTTTATGTTGTGGATATTCCCTAAACTTAAAATTTGATGAAGATGAGATTTTTTGATGATATATTGCTAATACCATTCACAATTCAAGTTTTTCGAAAACCACCACATGAAAATACTACGCATACGAAAAAAAACTACAAACGTAAATTCTACGAAGCATCTCCAAATAATCATATCGTTGAAATTTAAATGTAAAGATATGAAATACTACAAAGATAAACTCTAGCAAAAAAAATCATATAATAATTTATGTAAAACAAAATAACCAATACATACGTACCGATGTCCATCTAGTTTATTAAAGATAAAAATGTAATCCTATCGTATGTCTCGGAATCTCTTTTAAAGCTTACAACGTAAGAAAAACTCCTTTTCTTTTACTAGTAAAAGGATGATAATGGAGGAGAAGCGATTATTTTAAATTTTAAACTGAAAACTAGAAAAAACCAAAGAATGTTAGGGCATGTTCAACGGCAAATCTTTAAGATTGGGTTTCTTACATTTTTTTTAATATTTATTTTATTATGGGCTCGCATTTTTCGACGGAAAAGAAAAATTTAACGAATCAGTCGCTGTACGCCACATGTTAAAAATCGATCCTTAAATAAGGATTTTCTTATAGTTTCTCATAGTCTCTTATTTGAGAGATTCTTGTTATTTTTTAAGTGATTCTCTTATTTAAATATTAATATTTATTATTTATTAATATTTTTTTATGAGAGATTGTCTTAGAAGCCTCCCATGCATGTGTTCTTAGATAGGTATAAGATTTCTGGTTGAACTAAGATTGGTTTATCCGGTGTTGAGAAGACGGTACTGATCGGTTTGTAAACAAATACTGGTTTAGATTTGATTAAGATGAAGTTGGGTTAAATACCGGCATCCAGAATTATTGCCTACTACGCGTCCAAGATACTGATTATAGGCAAGCACTTAAAAGCAAACACGTGTCAACAAGATCAACTTCAACGCGTCTGGGTAAAGGGAAAGTTGCTTCCTTCGATCTTTAGCCTTCTCGGCGAACACAAACGCGGAAGAAGAAAACCAGAAAGTCTCTTTCTCATTGCCCTCTAAATTTATCCGCCCCATCGTCAATTCAGACTTTCCGAGGTATCTAGATCTTCTCCATCTTCCATCCGATTCTTAAAATTTCAGAGTCTTCCTCGTAGTTAAATGATTTCATGGCAAAATATCGGTAGATCGGTTCATAATCTGGGTTAAATTTGTTAATTTTTGTTTTTTTGATGGAATTTTTAGTGACTTCTGATTCGATTCGATTCGGGTAGAAAAGATCGGAGTGGATTTCATCGTTACCGGTGATTTAAGAAACATAGTCAACCATGATGAATCGTCTCTTCGGGAAACCCAAGCAGGAGACAAATGCTCTCCAAACATTAGACAAGCTAAACGAGGTATCACCCGATTTCGCTACTTCTCTCTCTATGTCGATTGAAAACCAATCTTTCTGTTATCTTATTGCTCTACTCTTTGTTTGATTGGAATTTCATCACCATCAAGAGATTATTTTGCTCAATCTGGTTAAATTTTTGGATGAAGAATCTCGCTACTACTTTAAATCCGTTTCTTCCTTTCTCCGTAGTTTATTACTCAAAACGATACATAATTGGATGGACTCTATAGACAAAAATTTCGACTGTAAAACTGAATAAGTTTGCCTTTTACCATATTCAAATTCTTGTTTATGTTCCTTCAATTACTGTGTTTTCCCATTTTGTTGCTCATTATAAAGTTTGTTCACTGCAGACTCTTGAGATGCTAGAGAAAAAGGAAAAAGTGCTACTGAAGAAGGCTGGTCAAGAGGTTGAGAAGGCGAAAGAATACACCCGGGCAAAGAACAAACGCGGTACAACTAAAATTTATTATGACTGTCAATCTAAGCTTGTTTCTGCATAGTTATTACTTGAGTACTTAGCTGTATCGGTCTCTTATGCGCAGCGGCTATACAGTGTTTGAAAAGGAAGAGGTTATACGAGCAACAAGTCGAACAGCTTGGGAATTTCCAGCTGCGTATACATGATCAAGTGAGCTTCCTTTCTTTAGTTTGTTAATTTCAACACTAGTAGATGTATTTACCGTATATCTATTTTCGTTCAGATGATTATGTTAGAAGGTGCAAAAGCAACAACAGAAACTGTAGATGCTTTGAGAAGTGGAGCTTCTGCAATGAAAGCAATGCAGAAAGCAACGTAAGTCTTTATCACACACAACACTCTTATGCTTTCGTATTTATGTTTTGGCTTTTAGTGGCTCACTCGAAAGACGCACTGTTTTTGCAGAAATATTGATGACGTGGACAAGACCATGGATGAGATCAATGAGCAGACAGAGAACATGAAACAGATCCAAGAAGCATTGTCGACTCCAATCGGGGCGGCGGCTGATTTTGATGAGGTAACTTTAACTTCCTTGTACCCTTTAATGATCATGTTCTTGAGCCAATGATGTTTTTTGTCTTTTGATAGGATGAGCTTGAAGCAGAGCTTGAGGAACTAGAAGGTGCAGAACTTGAAGAGCAACTTCTTCAGCCGACAACAACCTTGCCTTCAGTTCCCGTGCCTGCTGGGCGTCAGCCTGCTCGTCCTGCTCCTCAGAGGCAGCAACGAACCCCTGAGGAAGACGAACTTGCTGCATTGCAGGCTGAGATGGCCCTCTAAGGTCTCACTTCACTTCTCTTATTTATGACCAAAAGTTTCAAACATGATAGCAAATTAATTTTTCTTAATTTGGTTGAAGTTGTTGGTTTGTCTGGGAGAAAATAAGCATTACATGTAATGTAAATGCAAACATTAATTTGGTTGAAGTTGTTGGTTTCCTGAAGAGACTATGGATTTGGTTTATCTGCAGGTTGTTCACCTCCACGAGCACGAGCAGACCTGTATGCATTGATAAACAAGAACAGACGATGTATATAAGGATCGAAGGCGAATTGAATCGGATCGAAACTCGAATAATGAATGTTATATCTGCATTTGAGTGTTCATCACATATTTATCTTTTGTAATTTTTGTATCTTTTGATAATTTGCTGCTACTTACTATAGTACTCTTCCCTTCTTAACTTGCCTTATCTTTTGGTGTCGACAATAAACAAGATTAAACTGCCCAGATCGAAAAAATTGCTTACAAAAGCCAAACAATCGATGTAAAACAAAACACATTGAAACGAATGAACAATGGTTTATTTTCACTCAGCCAAATAATCCAATGGAAAGAGTTGTTCTTAAGTTCAAGAAAATTTTGAGATGGTGAACGTTTGAAGAATGAATCCCGTATAAGTAATTGTTAAAATCGAACGTATCTGGAATATATCAGTTGCATATTTTACTTTTGAACAGCCCATGCTTGTAAGGTAAGGTCGGTGGACAGCCGAAGAGGCATGATTAATAATTCTTGATGTGATTCACATTAATACAATTAATTGTTAAACCAAAGAAGTTCAGTGCAAAGATAGGAGTTCGGATTCGAGTTCGGATCTTCAGATATTCGGCGTCGGAGTTCTTGCGATGAGATAAAGACAATGTATTCGTGAATAACGATTCAAAAGAGATGATATGTCTGAATATTATTTACTTTACACACTCGATTACAAGGAGTTCGAGCTACACGATCGAATAGGTCCAAGATCGAGACCTAACACTTAGTGACTAAGAAGTCGAAGGAAATGTTAAAATCGATCTAAGTTACTTCTTTCTAATAGGTAGTTCTAATTCTTGATCGTGGAATTAGAGTGTCATTCTCATTGAATATCCCTTGCTATTTATAGAGGGAGAATCCATTAGCGAGGCCTAAAGCAGGTGAGCGTCTTTTTCGAGGATATCATTCTTTTTCCATCCGTCGAAGTAGGTAGGTTACCGGGTTGGTAAGTAAACCATTATCATATCTGCCGTCGAATTGTTCCTGGCAAAGAGTGGTTGAGTTCTGTGGACGTGTCGTCTATCTGTCGATGGCCTCTTGCTGTTTCTCGACGTGTCCCTCCGTGGATGGCGGGACGTATTCGAGCTAGTCCGTGCTCTGCTTGGCTCTATATATTTGGTGATGCGAATCCTCGAACGTCGAGTCTAACCAACTCTTTACAGTCATAGACTTGTAAACTAGATCCCTTTTAAGAGATGGGACATGTCCTTGTTCAAAGGAGGATGCGGAATCCACCTCCAACATTAATCTCACATTTAAAATATTGTTAACTGTGAGATAAACTGAAACCACCATCCACATGAATTGAGTTAGTTTTGACGGGTCTAAAAATAGCGAGCGGTAATTATCTGATCAATTACTTCTCTCACCACTTCTCCTGGAGTTGCCAACCACCCAATAATCGAATTTAGTTATATACCTATCTAAAATAATATAAATTTACATGGATTAGCTTTGTTAAATAATTTGGAAGAATTTATTATATAAATCAGTTTATCTGTATAGCATAAACATTTTTTCAAATTACAAATTAGATTATCCTTATAACACAAACACCTATTCACCTCATATGTTTGTGTTATACCGGATAAACTAATTTTTAATATGTTATCTGATGAATTAATTTGACTATTTACAAAAACTAAACATATCATCAAGTATCGATAGTTTGACTAAAAAACATTAAATGTATAGTTTAAATATCGCAAAATCGAGTAATATTTGAGACACGACTATATAAAATGATTTGGTATCGGATTTTGGGATGTACAGGTTTCGGCGTAGAACCTCCTAATTATTTAAAAAAAATGGTATTTGTGAGAGAACTAATTGTGGATATATTTGTAAAGTTATATGTTTAAAAAAATTTGAGAACAAAAATTTAGAAACAAAATGAATAGGGGAGTTTAATAAAATTCTTATATAATTGCATTAATGTGAGAAAACTGATTGACCAAAAATAAAAATACATGTGAGAGGACTAATGTTGCAATCTTTTATAGCTATCCGATATTTATTACACACAAGAAATTTCTTATTGAATTGGTAAGATATATACAAGAAATTAGAATGTAGAGAGCGAGGGTTAAAAGCCCGCCCAAGTTTATAAGGCTTCCTTAACAATTTTCATTTCGGATTTCCAGAGGAGAGAGGAGAGAGTACGGGAGAGAGTAGCCTGACTGACATCATCGGATTTTCAGGAACAACGGAGGATCACGATGGTAATCTACCCTGGACGATTGTTTTATTCTACCTGTATTTATGTTTCGAAAATTAATCTCGATGATTTGAGACCTTTTCTGAGAAGATCGAGTGATTCTCTGCGAATTTCGTGAACCACACTTACCGTACACTGAGCGTATCTTTTGTTTTTCGGCTCGCGAGAGAATTTTTGATGTTCGATTCAACCTATTTGTTTGAATGTCTTGCAATCGTGATGTTTTTTTTCTGTTCGTCTTCGCGAAAATTGATTTAAACGTCCCCTAATCTGCTTCGATATCATTGTTTTTTCCGTGTTTGATGGCATATTTATCTGAGGAAATTTCGCGAACACTTTGGTCTGCACACGGCGGATCGATTGAAATCTCGGCTATGCATTAATCTAGTAGTTATTCTTCGTATTTTACACTGGAAATCAGTGTAGTCCGTGAATTGACTGTTTGGTTTTGACATTGTTTGTTGGATTTCTTCATTCAAACTCTCTAGTTTTCTTAAGTAATATCTCGTTTCCACTGAATCGCTGCTTTCTATTGTTTGACAACATTCAGTCGAAGAAACGGGGGCTTTCTTTGGAGGATAAGCGGGAGAAGATGCTTCAGATATTTTATGAGTCTCAAGACTTCTTCCAAGTGAGCAAATTTTGTTGATTACCTTTTTTATCTATAATTTCTTTGGACGCCTCTGAACTATCTAGCTTTACCTACCAAAAGTCATCTTCGTCAAGTGGTCCGAGTGCTGAAGCGTCTATACTGCACAGACTTTTTGCTTCTGAAGTAATTGATTTGAGATATCAGCATTAACGAGTCTCGCTATTTTTGTAAATATTTTCAGCTAAAGGAACTTGAGAAGAAGGGCGCTAAGAGAGGTGTAATTCTCCAGTCGGTGAAAGACGTTATCCAAAGTCTAGTAGATGATGATCTCGTCGCGAAGGACAAGATTGGGAGTTCCGTGAGTGACTTTATCATCATTTGTTGCCATATAGTCTTTGTCACTTATGTATTGTTTGACAGTGTTCATAATTATGTAAATGCAGATCTACTTTTGGAGCCTTCCCAGCTGCGCTGGTAATCAAGTGAGCCATCGTTCTCATTCTGATATGACATCATATATATTGATATTAACTTAAGCATAAACAAATTTTATAGATTCTGATCTCATGCTTCCACTATTATGAATGAACAGCTTAGGAGTATTCGCCAGAAACTTGAATCCGATCTACAGGGTAGTAATTCAAGGCTAGCAGAACTTGTTGATCAGTGTGATGCCCTAAAGAATGGAAGGGAGGAATCAGTGAGTATTTTAAGCATTGCAAAGTAAATGCTTGAATAAGCTTACATGCTCTTATCACTCAGAATTGCTGTTCACGCTGCAGGAGGAAAGAACAGAAGCCTTGGCGCAACTTAAAGAGATTGAAAAGAAACACAAAGAGTTGAAGGTCAGATTACATAGGCTATCTGTTTGCATAGAGGTAGTCACAAGCTTATGTTGCTAACAGTTTTTTATGCTTATGTAGAATGAGATGGTACAGTTTGCTGACAATGATCCCGCTATCTTAGAGGCAATGAGTAAGTTCTGTAGAACGTGTTACTATTTTTTTCTGTTAAATTTTCCATTGTTTTCCTGGTCTTCGTGGAGCAGAAATAAGAACAGATCTCTTGCTTTACTAGCTGTCTCAATCTGGGTATTTTTTTTTTCCAATTTTTGTCAGGGAATGCAATTGAAGTTGCTCACCAATCGGCTAACAGATGGACAGGTTTTTCATTTCTGTAAACTTGGAAATACGTTTCTATTTTGAAAGGTTTATTAAATACTATGGCCTGAATCTTACTTCTTTCAAACTCACTCAGATAACGTCTTCACGTTGCGGCAATGGTGTTCAAACAACTTCCCCCAGGCCAAGGAACAGTTGGAACATCTATACACGGAGGTATTTTCCATAATTTCCGGCGAATACGATGTCCACTTATGCACTCTTTTAGATCTTATCACCTAAAGTGCTATCAATTCCACATTTCACATTTTATTACATCGAAGAGATATTTAATCAGATGGGTAACTTTCAGGCGGGAATCACTGACGACTTTGATTACCTAGAGCTATCTTCATTCCCTTTGAGTGCATCTCATGATTCGGATTCTGCAAGGCAGCAAGTAGACGATGAAGCTTAGCTCTAACACTCTCTAGTCATGTGGCGAGATTAAAAATCCTTTTCATCACTATCTTTAAGGTTCCTCTTTTATTTTATTAATAGTCCTAAAGGTTGTAACGGTCAGTCATTCTATGTGACCTAATCATCTAAGTCAAAACTCGGATTACAAACACTTTCACCACAGTTTAGTGGTTAAATATTCTTACTGCCTCTGATTTTCGGGATATTTGTCGGCTATGTCCAATGTTGGCTACGTGCTTTGCCTTTTGTTATAAGATATTATTGGTGTTATATATCATGGTTAGTTGTCCACCCGCAGTTAATTTGTTGGCAGCTGTATTACAATTTTATATTATTTATTGGCCGTTTTTTCTAGTCGTGAGAAGCACTTATATTATTATACAGCTCCAGCTCAATTTTTTGTTGTGCTCTGATCCCAGAAAAGGAAGTAGGGAGTAGACTTTGTACTTTTGGGTTTGTTGTGTTTCTGTGTTATCTTAATCGCAGGTTGTCTGTTTTTCTGACGATGATGAGCTGAGCTTTACAGAAGGAGAATAACATGGGAGCTCACTCTGTTTTTCTCATCTTTTTTTGCGCCATGGCCACTGCCATTGTGGTTCATGGCCAAGGCCAAGCAGGTTCGTGAGTCTCATTCTCACTTATTTTCCTCTATTTTTTTGTCTGTTTCCTTTTGAAAATATGCTATCTTGAGACCAAATTTTTCTGGAGTTGTGATATTTATTTTTATTTTACCAACGTTGCAAAATGATTTAGATCATGAGAATGTATTTTGGCTAGAACCGCATTCTGACAATTGGTTTCACATGATAATGGTTCCATTCCCGTCTTTAAGATTTAAATACTCTAGTGTGGGAAGGTTTGTAGATTTTAGACCTGTCTTGGAATCTTGGTCTAAATTTTTTTCCCCAATGTTATACAATTAACCAAGGTCCTTTTTATGCTTTTTTCTTGATACAGGCTTCATCAGCATAGATTGTGGCTCACCCTCTAATATAAACTACATAGACACTGATACTGGTATCAGTTACACCTGGGATGGACCTTTCATAAACAACGGAGTAAATGCGAATGTCTCTGAAGAATATGGTTACCCAAAAAATCCGGTTTTGCCATTCCCGCTTGCTGATGTCAGATCTTTCCCTCAAGGAAACAGGAACTGTTACTCCTTAACCCCTTCCGATGGAAAAGGGAATCTTTATCTCATCAGAGCTTCGTTTATGTATGGAAACTACGACGGAAAAAAAGCTTTGCCTGAGTTTGATCTCTATGTAAACGTGAATTTCTGGACCTCGGTGGAATTCAGAAATGCTTCGGAGAACGTCGTCAAGGAGATCCTTAGTTTTGCAGAGTCGGAGACAATATTCGTTTGCCTTGTGAACAAAGGAAAAGGAACTCCTTTTATTTCAGCCTTGGAGCTCCGGCCAATGAACAGCTCAATATATGGTACTGAATTTGGAAGAAATGTCTCATTGGTACTCTATCAAAGATGGGACACAGGATATTTGAACGGAACAGGACGGTACCAAAGTGATATATATGATCGTATTTGGTCTCCCTATGCTCCAGTCTCTTGGAATTCAACTGTGACAACTGGGTATATCGATGTTTTTCAGTCTGGTTATAGGCCACCAGATGAAGTTATTAAGACAGCCGCTTCGCCTAAAAGCGATGATGAACCACTGGAATTGTTCTGGACATCAGACCATCCAAATGTTCGGTTCTATGCCTACCTTTATTTTGCAGAGCTCAGAAATGTCAAGAGGAGTGAGAGTAGAAAAATCAAGATATTCTGGAATGGGTCACCTATCTCAGGAGCTTTTAACCCCTCTTCAGAGTATTCAATGACATTGTCTAATTCGCGAGCTTTCACTGGTAAAGATCACTGGATTTCTGTTCAGAAGACCTCAGATTCAACACTTCCACCAATTCTCAATGCTATTGAGATTTTTACTGCACAATCTCTGGATGAATATTCAACCACAATTGAAGATGGTGTGTTCATCTCTACTTTGTTAGTCGGCTACCTATATTCTGTAAGATTTCTACTGAAACTCACAGTTTTTTTTTTCTTTTTTCTCTTTTAATGCAGTTCGTGCGATAGAAAGCATAAGATCAACGTATAAAGTGAAAAAAGTTTGGACTGGTGATCCTTGCTCTCCAAGACTATTCCCTTGGGAAGGTATTGGATGCAGTTTCAACCATTCTAGTCATCAAATCAAGTCCCTGTAAGTCATCTCTTTGGTCCAAACAAAACATCATTTTTTGAGAATAGTTTCTAATAAACTTGCTTCTTTTTATGCTACGAGAAGGAATCTTAGCTCAAGTGGATTACAAGGATCAATAGCCTTGTCATTTACAAATCTTTCCCTTCTGGAGTCATTGTAAGTAGACAAGCCATATGTACACACTTTTTACCACTTTGTTCTCATTACCTAAGACTAACAGAGGTGTGCATTATTTTCCTAGGGATTTATCAAACAACAACCTAAACGGAAATGTGCCGGAGTTCTTGGCTGATCTAAAACATTTGAAGTTCTTGTGAGTTGACAACGTAGATACTTCGTGTGTGTCTATATCGGCAGATTTAGTCGCTGACATTTGTTTGTGTGGCAGGAATTTGAAAGGAAATAACTTGACTGGGTTTATTCCAAAAGCTCTTAGGAAGAGAACAATGACTAGTGGACTTGCACTCAGGTATATTTTCTTGTCAAAACCCTGAAACCCTAGAGTAATCTTTTGCAGATATTCTGAAGCTCCTTTATTTTCTTGTCTGGTTCCAGTGTGGATGAACAAAACATATGTCACTCACATTCATGTCGAGACAATAACAGAATTGTCGTCCCAATAGTTGTAGCCACATTAGTGATCATTCTCATTGCCGCCTGCATTATCATATTCATCATGCGAAGGGAAAGAAAAATAGGTGAACATCGTTGGCCTTTTACACTTCAATTCAAAATTAATAAATTTCGTATTTTTAGATGAAAGACAACAAGTTTTTAATTTCCTAGTGTATTCAGGCGTCTACTCAGGACCGCTCCTGCCTTCAGGGAAGAGAAGGTTCACATATAGTGAAGTCTCTAGCATTACAAACAATTTCAACAAAGTGATCGGTAAAGGAGGATTTGGTATTGTGTACCTCGGCTCCCTCGAAGATGGGACTGAAATTGCTGTAAAGATGATCAATGATTCGTCCTTGGGAAAATCTAAAGGATCATCATCGTCATCATCATCAGTTTCCAAAGAATTCCAAGTCGAGGTAATCCAAAGAACTCCAAAAAAACATTAATCAGATACTTCGGAAGTGCTCAAGGTGTAAAATGTTTTGCAGGCGGAGCTTCTTTTGACAGTCCATCACCGAAACTTAGCCTCTTTTGTGGGATATTGCGATGATAGTCGTGGAATGGCTCTCATCTACGAGTACATGGCCAATGGAAATTTGCAAGATTACCTTTCAAGTATTATTCATCTCTCTCTCTCTCTCTCCTCTCTCTATCTGTCACTCGCTCACGGTTGTATTGTCTTTGGATTTGCAGGTGAGAATGCAGAGGATCTTAGCTGGGAAAAGAGACTCCATATAGCCATAGACTCTGCACAAGGTTGGTCCCAGTTACTTAATTCCAAAGCTATTAAACCCGGTTTAGTCTGGTTCAGGTGTTTGTTTTCTTATTGGATCATGCAAAACCCGGTTTGTCTGGCTTACATGTTTCGTGTTTGTTTTTCCTTGGCAGGGTTGGAGTATTTGCATCATGGATGCAGGCCACCAATAGTACACAGAGACGTTAAAACAGCAAACATTCTATTGAACGATAACTTGGAAGCCAAGATTGCTGATTTCGGCCTTTCAAAGGTCTTTCCCGAAGACGATCTCACTCACGTCGTAACTGCCGTCATGGGCACTCCCGGCTACGTTGATCCCGAGTACGTTTCTTTTACCCATTATCGGTTTACTTTTATCCTTCATTTCTAAACCGGTTTCTTAATTCAGATTTTAGTTCCATTTTCTTAATTCTCCCTCTCTTTTTCTCTAACTTACTAAATAGTTATCATCAAATTGAGATCAAATATTAAAACTTTGATAGAACTCAGTTTGGTATAGTTTAATTTCAGAGTTTTTTTTTTATCACCATTTGGGTTATTTATGACATACATTTTGTTCTTTTTAATCAACTTAAAAGGATACAAAAAATGGTTAATAATTATTTATGTATATTTTAATCAAGGATATTTTATTGTTTAGTAATGTTATCAACAAATGACACATTTGGGGCCTCGTAAACAGGTACTACAACACGTTTAAGCTGAACGAGAAGAGTGACGTGTACAGTTTCGGGATCGTTCTCTTAGAACTCATAACCGGGCGGCGATCAATCATGAAAACCGATGACGGAGACAAAATCAACGTTGTCCATTTCGTGGAGCCTTTTCTAGAAACCGGAGATATAGACAGCGTCGTGGACTCACGGCTTCAGGGGGACTTCTCCTCGAACTCAGCCTGGAAATACGTGGAAGTCGCAATGTCATGCGTCAGAGACAGAGGAACCAACAGACCAACAACAAACCAGATCGTGTCTGATCTGAAACAGTGTTTAGCCGCCGAGCTGGCTCGTGAGCCACAGAGCCATGAGAAGGAAATGGTGAAAGAGAAGCACACCAAGTCACGGGTTCAGAGTTATAGCAGCAATGGACATAATAATAATAGCTCGTCCGGATCGCTTTCGCTTACTTTTGGGGATTACTCCACGTTTGGCCCAACGGCAAGGTAGTGAGAAACAAGACTTAAAAAGCTTGATCCATGCTAATATTTCTTTGTTTATTTTTGCGGTGTTCTATGAGTTTTGATTGACTTAAGATTCATTTGTTGCGGTACAAAAAAAGAAAGAAAGAAAAGATTCATTTGTTTTATTTTTCTTTAATAACTACGATACGATAACATTAAATTGTAAGAGAAAAAGAAGTGTATATGCTTTTGTATTTCTTTTCCTGGTGAAATGAATTGGTTTTTAGGGCGTGTCCATTCTCACAAGTGAGAGTGTCGACATTCAAGCGATCAAGTTAGAGTAGCTTGACCAAAATTGGATTGTTTTAGTCTGATTCGGTTGTTGTCAGATCTTAGATCTAGAAAAATGAAATTGAAGTACCGTTGAAAGGAAAGGAGAGACCAAATCGCCGGGAAAGGATTAAATAAATCTGATTTTGGTACATTTTTTTTTTTTTTTTTTTGATAATATTTTGGTACTTTCTTTACCACCAGAATAATTAAAACCCAAATTTTATTAGAAAAATTATCTTAACCAAATTTCTGTGTCAACTTGAGTCATCATCTACTAAATCCACCCTTATAAAAAATGGGAGAAAACATAAAAACAAAAAGTATGCCAACGACTTTGTCCTTATGTCCTTTATTTGACTTTTCTATTACCACACTATCTCTTATTCTCTATACGAAATTGGGAAAAGGGAAAAATAATAAAATAAGTTGATTGGTTGCTTTTGCGTGTAGATTCTTTTTTTTTGTTTGCGTGAAACCGAGCTCTCTTTGGACCTTATTCACTCACTCTCTTTCTCTCTCTCTCTCTCACAGATCGAAAGGGGAAGATGGGTTACGAAATCCTTACCAAACCTCTTCTGTACACTAACCAAGAAAAGGGCGGAGAGAAGAAGAAACAGCAAAGAAATCTGAAGATTGTTTTTTGTCTGGCTCTGTTTCTTGTCGTAATTTCAGGTCTGTTTCTCTCCTTTCTTACTCTTCCAATAATCTAGGAACGACGACATAATCCAATACAAGCCTACTAGTTAATCATAGGCAGGATCGTTTTACTAGACTAGTGAAGACCGTTGAGTTTTGAGCTTTTGCAATAATTTGTCTGATTATATTATATGTTCTGAAAATCATAGGCTATTGCTTTAGTGAGAATATAATAATTTGGTGTTGGCGAGAAGCAACCAATCACAGACTTAGTCATGGAACTGGTAGTGACGTGGTCGATTCAGAGAAGGGCGTTGTGGCGGCTGACGAAGGCCGGTGCTCCGAGATCGGTGCTTCTGTACTCAGGAGAGGCGGACACGCGGTGGACTCCGCCGTGGCTACTTCCTTATGCCTCGGTGTTGTTAATCCAATGTCAAGCGGAATCGGCGGTGGATCCTTCTTAATCGTCACCTCGCCGGAAGATTCCAAAGCTGTGGCTTTTAACATGAGAGAAACCGCTCCATTCGCTGCTTCTAAGGTAAAGTTTCTTTAAAGATATCTTTCTTGATCTAGTCTTCTAGTTACCAATGTATTTAGCTTGTCCACTGATTTCAGGATATGTATAAGACGGATGCTAATGCGAAATCGGTCGGTGTATTGTCAATGGGAGTTCCAGGAGAGTTAGCCGGACTTTACGAGGCTTGGAAACGGTACGGTCGTCTTTCTTGGAAATCGCTTTTCGAGCCGGCGATTGAGTTAGCTAGAGACGGTTTCGTGGTGGCTCCATATCTTGGACGAGCTATATCAAGCCACTCTTCGAAAATACTTAAAGACCCGGGTTTACGTAATGTCTTCTCTCGAAACGGACGAGTTTTGAAACCCGGTGAGACTTGCTATAACCCGGAACTTGTTCGGAGCTTAGAGATAATCTCCGAGCAAGGACCGGGAGCGTTCTACAACGGGACAATAGGCGAAAAGTTAGTTAACGATGTGAAAATCGCTGGAGGGATCTTAACGATGGATGATCTAAGGAGTTATAAAGTCCGAGTAACGGATGCAATGTCGGTGGATGTTATGGGTTACACGATTCATGGAATGCCGCCGCCGTCGAGCGGAACCGTTGGTTTTCCGATGGTTATGAACATCTTGAATAGCTACTCGAACCTCTACACTGCCCAAGGAAATGATCTTGGGTTGCACCGTTTGATAGAAGCGATGAAACATATGTTTGCGGCTCGGATGGATCTCGGAGACCCTGACTTCGTCGATATTAAAAACGTTATGAACAAAATGCTCTCCAAGACTCACGCGGAAGAAATCCGGAAGAGGATTCTCGATAACACCACTTTCCCACCGGAGTACTATATGAATAAGTGGAGCCAACTTAGGGACCAAGGGACGAGTCATTTCTGTATCGTGGATTCGGATCGAAACACCGTGTCCATGACCACGTCCGTTAATTACGTTTTTGGTGCCGGGGTTTTATCGCCTTCAACCGGAATTATACTTAACAACGAGATGGATGATTTCTCGGTACCGGAGGGTATCACACCGGACGAGCTTCCTCCGGCTCCTACAAATTTCATTGAACCGAACAAGAGACCGTTATCTTCCATGACACCTCTTGTAATCACCAAGGTTAGTATCAATGACACTTTAACTAATTTAACGGTTTAAGGTTTAAGATTTGTTTCTATAACAGAACGGTCAAATGGTGGGGGCGCTTGGAGGAAGCGGAGGAATGAATATAATCCCGGCGGTGATTCAAGTCTTCCTTAATTGCTTTGTGTTGAAAATGAAACCTTTGGAAGCTGTGGAGAGTGCAAGAGTTTACCATAAGGTAATTTAATGCATATTCAAAATATAATCATCAGATTTTACTGACATTTAAATGAAAAAAAAATCATGTTGTTGTTGTTTGCAGTTAATACCTAATGTTGTTAAATATGAGAACTTCACCGCGATCAATGGTGATCACATAGGAGTTACGGAAGATAGCAAGATGTTTTTGGCAAAAAGAGGACATGAATTCGAGGAGATAACTAGTGGTGGAGCCATTGTTCAACTTATTGTCCAGAGTTTCAAAGAAGATGGGATGAATATTGAGATTGGAAGGAAAATTGGGAAAGATTCTACTAACAAACCTAAAGTATTCAAGGGCTTACTCACTGCAGTTAGTGATCCTCGTAAAGATGGGAAACCAGCTACTGTTTGATTTTATATGTTCATAAATTTCTTCATTCCAAGTCCCATTTTCAATCATGTAAAGTTTTTTATTTTCTTCAACAACATGCATTATTAGGTTTGAACTACAATGGTGAATTAATACAAACCATTAACCTTTATGTATAAACTCCAAACAAATTTGTACAGAAATAAAACCGAAAGATCTCCCTTGACTAAGCAAGATGAACAAGATTAGATCCATCTGGATTTTTTTTATGTTAAAACTCAAAACTATAATTTATAACATTAAAAAAGGGAAAGATTATACTCTAAAAGAAATTAAAGTCTTCAAATAGATGCTTGCAATTGTAAAAAAGAACAAAGATTTTTCTCTAGTGAACCTCAAAACACTAGCCGCCCATTTCCAATCATGTAAAGTTTATTGTTTCTAGTCAACAACATTCATTATTAGGGTTGAACTAATACAAACTAGTAAACTAATTCTCTAAATGACCAAAAGAATGATGAGGAACACTAAATTCTTTTTCACTCCTTAAGAATTTGACCATATACAAGTAATTCTTTCACACATCATTTCTTAACATTTCTTCTTTTATAGGGAAATTAAGAACAAAAATATTTCTCATTAAAGTTGGGGAGGAACAAGCATTCTTATTCTTTTATTCCTCTTCATTCCCATTGTTCCTCTAATGGTCACTAGTTAGAGTCTAAATGTAAAACTAAGAAAAAAGAAATCTTTAAAAAGAGAATCTCACAGGAAATGTAAAATGAGATTTGTGGATTGATTACAAATCAAGAAGGAAGAGTGATTACATATTATTACTCACAATTATCAAATCTCGAAGGAGGTGATTTCTCTTCTCTCTTTTTTTTTTTGAAGAATATTATGAAAACATGTGGAAAAGCTTCTATTAAATAAAAGAAACCTTACTTAACTTCCAAAAGCAAAGATCTCCTCAAAGCAAATGTATAATTCAGACAGAGTTGTTCACCATTTCATGGTCCTTGCACTGACCATCATCATTAACCAACTGGTTTGGTCTAATGAAACTCGGCTGGTTCGTCGAAGACAATAACCTCGCCCACATTCTGTCAGTTATCACCACCTTGTTCTGTTTCTCCGTGATCCTATCGAAGGGAATGTAGGTATGTCTGCCATTGACAAGGCCAACGGTGAAGCCAGTGTAACCAGCCATCACTCCATGAACAGCACTCTGAGCTAAAAGCGTACAACATACATTGTCTGCTGCATTGCTCGGAACAGCTCGTATCATGTAGGTTGGATCTGTTTTATAAAAAAAAAACAAATCTTTATCTATTCATATTCAGCAGACTCACATAAAATATATTATTTACCTATATATTTAAGGTTTAAGGTCATCTTCTTCCTGGTAAAATGATCCTACAGAAGAAGAGACAGATATCATTCTCTTGGTCTTTTATCTCAAGAAAATCAAATCCTCTGTTTTTACTACCTTGATCCGTTGAGAGATCCATAGACCAACGTCTTGTAAAAGTTTGTTTCCCGAAGCATCTTTAAGAGTTGTGGATTCTTCTTCGCTTTCAGCCAACAGATCTTGCCCTGCGCCTTCTGCTATCACAATCACCATGTGACCATTTTCCTTTAACCGTTTCTCAATAAATTCAAAAAGTCCGCCTTTGCCTTCAAGGAAAAATGGAGATTCCGGTATCAAGCAACAGTCCACATCTCTACTCGCTAGACATGCATACATTGCAATGAATCCTACACAACCATGAAAAACCGGTCAATATTGAAATCCGGTTTAAGAAAAAATAGCTCATGTCTTAAAAATCTGCTTACCGCTATACCGTCCCATTAGCTTCACAAGACCAATACCATTCTCAAAGCTTGTAGCTTCCACATGAGCTGCATTTATAGCACGTTGAGCCTCTTCTACAGCCGTGTCAAAACCAAACGATCTATCTATAACCGGAATGTCATTATCGATTGTTTTGGGGATCCCGGCGACGACAACTTTAAGCCCGCGTCTCCTAATCTCCTCGAATATAACAGCTGCTCCTTTCTGAGTCCCATCTCCACCGATTATATAAACCTGGTGAAATAAAACCACAAAATAGACAAAACATTTTCACATCACATCCCTTCCCACCATTACTACAAATTGTTTATTTGGATTCATTGAGTAAATCAAGAACCTGGTTAATCCCACGATCTTGAATACTATCAACAATCTTGGTGGTGTCGTGACCGCCTCTTGAAGTCCCGAGGATGGTTCCTCCGCGTTTATGGATATCATCCACGGTTTTTAAGTCTAAATCAACTGTGTTTCTCGCGTAAAATCCTCTGTAGCCTCCCTTAAAACCGCAATTCATCGCCAAGATTAATATAAGAACTGAGAGCAAGCAATGATGAAAGAATAACTGAATGGATGATGAGACGTACATCAATTCCAAGGATTCTTTTGACACCGTACATGTAAGATAATCCACAAACTATCTCTCTGATCACAGTATTAAGCCCAGGACACAGACCTCCACACGTAACAATGCAAGCAAGTACATCATCTGACTCAAAGTACACCTGCATATGCGTAAACAAACAGCAAATTCCATCCATCAACGCTCTTCTTATTGGGATATTAAAAGGAAAAGACAGAAATACCCTTTGGCGTGGTCCTGCGCGGCGGAAATGTGTTCCCCTAGGAGTGTCAGGATGAACAACGATCTGCAAAAGGACGCAAATTAACAAAAGACAAAAACGAATGTTAATGGCTAACGGAGAGATGAGCTTCTATTACCTTTTGAGGAATTGTGTCATCGTCATCAACAAAGTACTGCCTGAAAACCACATTGGAATTGATTCAGGTAAGAAGAAGAAGCTTAATACACATTTGCGAAACGAATAAAACTTAGAAAAACGGTCACTTACTTAACAACTGAGTAAGCAGCGTTGTCTTGTAATGGATTTGGATATGTCTGAAGCATCAAAACAATCGATTAAATCACAAAAACTTTTGGGTTTATAATAAAGAAACAAAAACAGTGAATTTTAAAAGCAAAATCTCGTAAAGTTTCAGACTTTTTCCCGCTCGCATTTGCAGAATCACATGTTCGATTATAATTAAAAGGAAAACAGAGACGTACAGGAGGGTCTGGGATGTAATCGGAGAGATGAGGCACGTCTTCGAGAACATAACCGTAAGGACCATTAACGATTTTCCGGTCGGGTTTTAGGTTAGAAGATGCCATGACAACCCTCGCCGGCGTCTGATTACCCGAAAGCGAAACAATCAGGCGGAGACCGGAATCGAAGCTCAATGACCGATATTTCCGACTGATTCTAGGGATTGAAAACCCCAATTGATGATGATCGGTTTCAGACGCGTTACTCCGACTTGAGGATGATCGGAATCTAGACGAATCCATACAATGAAAGATCGGAGAAAAAGTTATTACTCATTTTTTTATAGGAACCCAAAAACGGCATAATACAGACTTTGACTTAAAGACTTTTTCCAAAAATGAAGAAGCATTCACCGTTCAATAAACTAAGGAAGAAGAAGACGTCGAAACCGGGATGAAACAAGAACTAAGGAGGAAGCAGATCAGGCCATCACGGGCTTGTGGTGAATGTATGGATGAAGAGGATAGTGAACAAGTGGCGATATGGTTGTGGTTTTTGGCTTTAATGAAGAAGATTCAAGACAAAAGAAAATCATTTAGCAAGGCAAGGTCTACTTTGGAGAAAATTTGACCATTTCGATAATTGAAGGGTGATATCTATAATTATTAGAAAGATGTGGTCTATGTGTAATAATTAATAAACAGGCGGATTTTATTGGACTTGGAGTATGGGTTGGGTTTCTTCTTAAAAGAAACATTTACGATACGACATTTAAAATGCTACCTTTCATGCCATGTTTCCAACAACTAATAAACCTATTTTTCTTAGATATATCATGTTATAGAAAATGTGGTTTTGAAGTTTTTTTTTCTTTTCTAAACAACAAAAAAGTTCATTTTGTTATTAATGTCTTTGGACTCCACCTGGATTGAATAAAAATCAGTTATGATAGTAGGCAAGCAATAAAATGTAAGGTTTCATTGGCATTGGGAGATGAATTTCAAACTTCCATCATTGCAGTGTAGAATATATGCAGTCGAAGATATATGATTTGATTGGTATGTCTCTGGGTCTAAATGGTAAATCTAAATGGTAAATCAATTATGTGATGAATAGAATTACTAGGGAAAAAAAAAAAAATCATCTTCTACCATTCATTTTGGTGGAATGGTTATTCTTGCAACAAGTAAAGTAACATTGAAATGTGTGTGGACACATTACAAAATATTTTTTTATATTTTTTTTTCATCAAAATTAAATTTTATTAAATCATAATGAATCGAAATACAAATTGTTCCAAATATTAGGAAGGGAACAGATCCACCACCAACAAAAAAGACATTAACTAAATTTAAATGAGTCAAATAATGAACTACATTGTTACAACAACGACTCACATAGTGAAAGAGCAATGACGAAATTTACATTTCCAAAAGATAATATCTTTAACTAAATTAATCATGGTCCTATCTTCATAATTTCCGGCTAACAATTTTACCAAAAGCTGATTATCTTTTTAAAAAATGACAAAAGTGAAACCTAAAACCAAAATATGTTGTAATACCATAAGCAAAGTTTTCCCTTCTACTTCAATGATCGGCGTAACGAAAACTATATGAGCATGACCCCAAATCACAGAATTACTTGTCTCGTCCCGAAGAATCTATTCAGCTGCAATTATACCTGAATTAGCGTCAAAAGCCGCATCATGATTACACTTCAAAGTTCATCTCTCTAATTTTATCTATGGGTTGCTAGTTATAGTTTGAGTGATGGTGGTAGAAAATGAATCAGAATTTTCCACTATTATTAGAGGCTTCATTGAAAATATTTATTTCTAAAACAGAATTAAAGAAAATCCAAAATAAATGAAAAACTTAGAAACACAAAAAGATAAATGAAGAGTTGTGACACGTAAATGAATAGTAACATTTTTTTACGTTAGTTTGTTTTATTTTAATCTTTGTGTTATTTATAAAATGTGTTATTTTATGTAATAGAATAAGTAAGGATTGTGATATAATTGTTAAAATATATTATTTTTATAAGATTTTCTAAGATATACAAATTAAATTAAATTGATCATTTATTAATGTAGGTAAATTTTTAAATATATGAAAAACCAAAAAAACAATAAAATTTAAATAACAAACACAACCGAAAAATTAAATTTATAGTAAAATCAATTTATCAATTAGAGTTTCATAATTATTAATTAAATGGTAATTTTGTTTGATAATCGTATATATGAGGCAATTTTCTTTTTTGTAAGGGTGTACACATCATAAAAAAAAGTAAAAATATTAAAGTTAATTAATTACGTATTTCATTCACACACATATTACCTTTCAATAAAAATAAAAGAAATTAATAATTCACAACATTGTATATATAAAAACGAAAAAAAAATATATTACAAGAAATATTAAAAAAAAATTGAAGGATAGGTGAAAAAAAAATTTAGATAACTCAAAATAAAAGAGTTTTCTTTTTATCAAGAATATTAAATAGTTCAAATTATTTGGATAAAAATGATAATTTTATTTTTAATTTTAAATGCAATTTTTAAAAAAACAAATACAAAATTGTTTTAAAATTTCTTAAGAAAAAAAAAATGTATTGAAAATTTCAAACTATGTTTAAATTTTAAATAAAAATTTTTATTTGGATATTGATAAATTTACATGTTTACGTTAAAAAAAGCGAAAAGAAAAATGATGACTAAAAATAAGAAACACATAAATAACTATGAAATGGTCATTTCGAAATTACAAAAATTATATTATTCATTAGGTTACGAAGTAGTATTTACATTGCTAGACAAATATTTAATAAAAGAATTTATAAGAGTTTTTTGGATATAAAAAATTATTGAATGAGTTAAAAAAATGATTGAATGTTTGGAATCTATACCATTATGTAAAGTGAATGTATTTTTATAAAATATCTTTCAGTAGTAAACCAAATTACTGGGTTTAAATCATACTAAATTGTTTGGCTATGTTAACGTGGTAGTTAAGATGGGATAGAAACATTACTTGGTTAAAAATTCTCATATGGAAATGTCCTTACTTCAATGGAGGGAGAGTGCTTCATGACCTCGACATAGATGTTACGTATATTTTTGAATTGAATAATTTCCAAAGTCTACATAATCACATTAAATATGGGGGTAGCGCTATGTTTGCATCAAAATTTAATGATTTATATAACTAAGTTAACGATGAATATTAAATTCTTTATAAAGATGTATCTGTGAGATGAAAGGAATAAACAATATATGAGAAAGTTTTATAGAGTTATCATCGAAACTACTTTCTCTTTTCACGACGTTCTCAACTAACTCTTATCTTACTATTTGGCATCTAACAATACATTATTTTTCAAAAAAGAATTATCCTCGATAATATATATATATATATATATATATTTAAAATTCAAATGATTATATCCTGATTTATATTGTAAGTATTTAAAATTTGAAAATATGTGCAATGCGCTGATATAAATCTAGTAAATAAAATGGTAAAGATCTACTATGATAAAAAATACTACCGAATATTATTATCCTGCACTATTCCGATTTATAGAGCTAGAGTTCATTCTATGAACGTAAAATAGGTTTATAGACATATGTATGAGTTTTATGAACATATGATTGTCTTCTACGAACGCTTGTATGATTTTAGTGAATGCATAATGATTTTATGAATGTATGTATAAAGATGATTAGATAAAGTCCATTTTGTTTTGTGACGTAGTTTCAAAATTACTTAACCGGACTAAATGATTGAAGACCTTTCACATCAACCGGAGACTTTTAAGGATTGATGCCAAAGTTGTTTAGACACAAAGAACCCCACAGTTTCCCTATCCAACTAATATAAAAATAAAACCATTAATGGTGATATCAATAAATCCCATCAATTTGTTCTAGATTTATGTTGATTTATTTGTAATTATGTTTATATATTTGTTTCTTGTTTTGATTTGAGATCTTTAGTACATTTGTAAAAATAAAAGCATTAATGGTGATATCAATAAATTCCATTGATTTGTTCTACATTTATGTTGATTTAATTGTAATTATGTTTATATATTTGTTTCTTGTTTTGATTTGAGATCATTAATGGTGATATCAATAAATCTCATTGATTTGTTGTATATTTATGTTGATTTATTTGTAATTATGTTTATATATTTGTTTTTTGTTTTGTTTTGAGATATTTAGTACATTTGTATTAAAAGGATTAATGGTAACCAATATTCAAATAAAAGCATTAATGGTGATATCAATAAATCTCATTGATTTCTTCTATATTTATGTTGATTTATTTGTATTTATGTTGATATATTTATATCTTGTTTGGATTGAGATCATTTGTATTTAAGCCTATAAAATTTCATAAAATCTCATTATAAGAAAACAAGTTTTGCAGCCAAAAATAAAATAAAATAAAAGAATCATAGAGTTTTGTCTTTTGTTTATTCAAAATGAGTTCTTGAATACTTTTTAGATCTATATCTTTTGATAAAACTCATTAAGAAAAGTTTTTGAATTTATCACAAGGATTTCCACACTCTTTAGTGGCGTTCTTTGACCCATCATCATTCTATCTCCACCCATTGTCTAACTAAAGAGAGTCTTGACACCAGTTAATTAGATTCATCCGTCCATATCATGACCATCTATTAATCATATAGAGAGTTTTTTTAAGACCAACCAATTGATTCTGTATCAATCCTTGTGAAATCAGGTTCCAATCTTACATCATTTTTTTTATTTGTATAGTGTAATGTAATTTAATTTTATATAACAAATATTTGACTCTATACTATATTTTGTTATTTTTATGGTGTAACATAATTTTATTTCTGTAATTATCGCTATCGTCATTTATATCATTATGTTTTAGATAAAATATATATCATTTTTTCCAATTTAACTCCTTTTCTTAAACTAAATATTTATTTTTATTTTATAAATAAATATCGTTATGTTTTGTTATAATTTATTAAAGTAGACAAGTATAAAAATAACTTTTTAAGTATGAAAACAATTACATAATAATGTTAAGTATAAAACTGAAAAAAAACCCTAATTTATAGGATCATTTTGAAGAAAAAAAATCATTCTAAAATAATAGGATGCATAGTAATATAGAGTGAAATGAATAGTATTATTCTATTTTAAAGTGGGTTATAGAGTGGGACTATATATGATTTTGCTATATAATAGAGTGAAAATGTAAAAATATAGTGCAGTTAGAGCATCTCTATTGGTTTAGAAGGGTATGTCTCTTGAGTCCGTCGTGGGTGGACTATTAGCTCTAGAGTGAGTTCTCTTCAAGAAAAGAGTCATGAGGGGGGGGGGGAATAACATAATATTAGAACAAACACAACATGAGGTTTAATCTACAAGGGGAATATTTTGTAAAACAACGAAGAGCGCGAAGTCATCATAATATATGATGGTGTGTTTTCCAAGTATTTTTTGATGCTCAAATCATAAAAAAAAAAAAAAAAAAGGGTAAAGGAAATGAAGAGAGTCCACGAGAATAAGGTTGAAACCAGAAGAAACTAGAATATAAAGGAAATGAAGAGAAAATGAAGACAGTCCACGAGAATGAGGTTGAAGCCAGAAGAAACTATAATAGAGTGAAAATGTAAAAATATAGTGCAGTTAGAGCATCTATATTGGTTTGGAAGGGTATGTCTCTTGAGTCTGTCGTGGGTGGACTATTAGCTCTAAAGTGGGTTCCCTTCAAGAGTAGAGTCATGAGGGGGGGGAGGGGGAATAACATAATATTAGAACAAAACATAACATGAGGTTTAATCTATAAGGGGAATATTTTGTAAAACAACGAAGAGCGCAAAGTCATCGAATACATGATGGTGTGTTTTCCAAGTATTTTTTGATGCTCAAACATAAAAAAAAAAGGCTAAAGGAAATGAAGAGAGTCCACGAGAATGAGGTTGAAACCAGAAGAAACTAGAATATAGTGGCAAAAGAAGAGTGTTACTGACCCCGAACCATAAAGAATGAATGAATTATGGAGTACTATAAAATTTTAGGAGGTTAATAGTGGTGAAAAAAAACCATAAATGAAAAGAGTTCGAGTAAGGTTTTACCAAAGAGTGGTCGGAAAAGATGGAGTTCGAGATAAGTCTTGGAGGAAAGAGAAAGTCTTCGAAGAATTTTAGAGAGTCTGATAGCTCAAAATTTTATAGGGAAAGCCAAATGAAAAATATATAATTCAAGATAGAAGTTTTAGGTTTAGAGTTGTTGAAGTTATATAAGTTATAATATTTTCTCGTAGTGAGAAAGAGCTTATATATAAAGGCTACATGATGTGGGTAAGTATACCGAGTCAAATTGACAGGCAGTCCTATAGCGTGGGTCGAGCGAGTATGAAGCACTTGAGGGATGCGGGAGGAGGCATGTTACCCTTTTTCTTAAGGCGGGCTGTCTATGCTTGCGACATATGGAATATGAGTGATGTAAAGAGAACGTGACTTGTGGAAATTCATATATGAACCAATTTGTGATACTTAACCCTTGTTTTTGGGACTTTCGCAAGAGATCCATTAATTGGAACGCCTCTCTCTCAATACTTCTTCTTGTCATGACATAAGACAATCCACCCAAACATGGAGAGCGTAGGAGTGAAAGTCCTAATGTTATGTGCCTGACCAAAGTTAAGTCATGCCATGACGCCGCTTCATCTTGATTTTGATGTCAAAGGTGTTTTTCGTTTGTCCGAATAGCGCATCCACGCCACAAAAGCCAATGGTAGTCCCACCTATCAAAGTATCATGGTTATCAAGGAATAAGTCATTAGTACCCTATAAAAGATTGATGTGTAGGGAGCTAAGAGACTCGCTTTAACTAAATTACACGTGACACTAAGAGATTTAATAACAATCATTATTATTATAGTTATTATTATTAGTATTAGATGAGTTTGTATACCACTTAATTAATTTTTGAAATCGTGAATTATTTTAACCATTGAAAATTGTGTATTAAGTTTTCATGTTTTTAAAGTGATTCTACTACTATATAGTTTAGATGTGTTAAATATATAGATTAAAGAAATCGAAACGCCATTAATCGATTAACCATTTAAAAAAAAATATTTCATGATTATTTTAGGGAAACATATTTATCTAAAACATTTTTTCTATTTATGGATTTGACTATTCTATTGTTTGAATGTACTAGAGAAATCCTAATAATCAATTTGCATATTTACAAATCACTCACGCGTCTTATCTCATTCGGGTGCCTTATCTTCTTAGTTCAGTCGTGTATAAATAAGTATGCAAATGCAAGATTTTTTTCACATCCCTAATGAAAATAAACTCAAAAATAGAAATATTAAAATTTTAGAGAGGTCATGACAAGAAAAAGAGTAAAACTTGAATGGGTACTCAATGAAATCTCAAGAATAAGTTTGAAGAAAATGAGGTTAGGGTTGCTGTAAAAGGTAACAGAATTAACCATATTGTGTGATTTCAGAGCTTGTATTATCATATTCAGCCCTAATGAGGTCCCAACAATAGTATGGCCATCTGCTGAGGCGGCTCGTGGCCTCCTAAACGACTATTTTGCCTTACTCAAGATCAAAAAGAAGAATAAATAGACGAGTCTTGAGTCATACCTCAAGGCGAAGAGAAGGAAAGTTCATGAGCAACTAAAGAAGGGCCAGAAGAAGAACCTCGAATATGCGATTGATCAATTGATGTCGTAACTACATCATGGTCATACAATAGATGATCTCAACATGAAAAAGATATCTATGGGATGTTATCGTTCTTAAAGGATAATATAATGCTTTGTAGGAAGAAGCTAGATTTTCCTCATCTTCCTTCACTTCAGGATCCACTGGTGAATCCATTTGAGGCACAATCTGTAGAGCTTAGGACGATCATGAATGATGTTTTCGTAGGACGCGGTTAGGGAAATTAGAGAGCTAGGAATACTGATGTAGTATCGAAAAAGTTTCACATTGGTAGTGCAATATAGTAGAATCGAAATCATTACTTGATGGATCAATTGTTAACCTTATCTTTTGAACCACCTAAACATACAATCCACCAACCAATAGGGATAAAAATCAGATCTTACAGCAAAAATCCTGACCCGAGAAGCTATCTTACATAGCACGAAAGTTGTAGCAATGGGAACCCTAATTTGGAAATGGAACCGACCTTCCATGGTTTGGTTGGGTTAATCTCTCAACCATTGTGTCATCATATCATAAATGATAATCCAATAATGGCTATGAGTCAACCAATGAAATACCCTTTTGATTTACATTATGATGTTATGATGACCTAATGAACGAAAAATTGACTCAAAAAAATTAGGTTGGTTGAAACGTAAACATTACTGAATTATCGTTCATGTTATGATGACCTAATGATCAATAAATTGACTCAGTCAAACCATGAACGGTAATCACTTGGGAAGAAACATGCTCCATCTCCAAATTAGGATTTCCATTGCTACTACTTCCATGGTATGTAAGGTAGCTTCTAGGGTTTGGATTTTCGTTGTAATATCTAATTTTCGTCCCTATTGAATTGTGGATTATAGGTTTAGGTGGTTTGGAAGATAAGAAAAATCATTGATCTATCACATAATGACTTTAATTTCTCCTATGTTGCATTACCAATGTGAATCTTTTTCGCTACTTCATCAATCTGCATAGTTCTCTTATCGACCTGAACGCATCCTACGAAAACATCCTTCATGGTAGTCCTAAGCTCCTCGAATTGTGCCTCAAATGGATTCACCGTTGGATCGCAAAGTGGAGGATGGTGCGTGAAACCTAACCTCTTACTATAAAACATTATCTTATCCCTTGAGAAAAATAACACTGATAGATCTCATTCATGTTGAGATCAGCAATTGCACGACCACGATGTAGTTGCAACATTAGTTGATTAATCACATAGTCCATGTTCTTCTTTTGGCGCTTATTTAGTTTTTATGCACTTTCCTTGTCTTCTCCTTAGATATGACTCAAGATTCTTCTCTTTCTTATTCTTCTCAATCTCCGGTAAGGCAAATAAGTCGTCTAGGAGGTCAAGCCGTCTCGCAATGGTCACACCATTGGGGAAACCTCATTAGGGTTGAACATGACAAGCCACTACATCACAATATAGTTTTACTCTTTTTCTTGTCATGACCTCTCTCTGGTTTTGATATCTCTCTTTGAATATATTTGTGGAGTTGTGGAAAAAATTTTGCACTTGCAAATTTGTTTAAACGCAATTAAAATAAAAAAACAAGGCGCATAACTGATTTGTAAAGATGTAAAATTGAATACTAGGGTTAATTAATACATTTTTTTTTAACTGGAATAGTACATTTAAACAATAGAAAAATAATCAACCCTATGTTTTCATAAATGGATTAGTATGTTTTCATAAAACAATCATGAATTTTTTAAAAAGAAATGGATAAAATGGATTAATGACGTTTCTATTTCTAGTGAAATTAGTATCAATTAGCATTAATTAATGTTCTATGAGAATGACTAGATTAGCATCCTCATTTGCACTTATTAAAATAGCATTAATTTTTATAATAAAATACATATTTTTCATTTATGACTAATTAAACTAAATATATTGAATATTTCAGAATTAAGCAAAAAAAAACATCATGACTTAATTTATTTACATAAAACATTTTAATTTTTTAAAATTCAAAATAAAATCGAAAAATGAAAAATTTGGATTAAAAAAAAACTTATCAAAAAAAATATTTACGAATTTATTTTTAAAATAAAATGAAAAACAAATCTTAAATAATTTAGAAAAATCTAGAAAAAAACAATATATATTTTTAAAAAAATTTGAGATTAAATTTTTTAAAATTTTTTCAAAAATAAAAAAATTAAAAATCAAGGATAATTGTTTTAACAAACTTTAATTGGAAATATTTTAAAATTTGAAATAATTCTAAAAAAAATTAAAATGTGTTTTTTTAATTGAGATTCATTTTGTTGGGGGACACATATTTCAAATTTTTATGATCATGTTTTTTTTTTAATCTTATTCCAAATAATTTACATTTTTCTTAAACATTTAGTTTTCAAAAAGTATTATTTAATGTGGAACTGATTTTTATAAAATTTGTTATTATTTTCGATTTAAATTTTGAAATTAATATAAAAATAATTTTTTTTCCTAAAATGGTTCTTTAAATCATGGATGTGAAACAATTGTGATCCAAAATATAAGTTGTTCTATATATTGCAAATTAGTCAATTTTATGAGGTATTTTCATAATTAGTAAAACCTATATATAAATCAGTAACATTAGCAAATAGTTAGCAAATAGTTTGTAAATCTTAGACAAAGACAAAATTTGATTTAAATCACATGTGTTTTTAATTATATTTATTATTTATCACTCATCACATGTATTTTTAATTATATTTATTATTTATTAAGATATAATAAGAATGTTGATTCATAAAATGGAAACTCAAGACACAAACTAAGGGTTTTATTTTTAAAACTCTTGAAAAGCTGAGAAGAAGAAATCATAAAGTTATATGATCAAAAAATTTACTAGAGACACTTGTTCGAGGTGGGTTGACCCGAGTTGGATTAGGTCTGACTCAACTGGTTATGCAAAACATGCAGTATCACATGCAGCTGCAAGCCTCAGATATAGATTTGCGGGATTATTATCAAATGATGAGATACTCCTTTATATACTCTTTTTTTTTTTTTTCAATATAATCATCTTATTTTATTGAATTTGTTTTCGATTTGTTTTAATTTGAGAAAGTTAGAAAATACTTCTAACCGAGACCAAAGTTTTATGTTTACCACCCCAACCACAACACTTGGATCTACCAGACCCAAGATATGATGAATTCGGATGAAATAAAAATACTTTAATTTTGTTTTTGAATCATATATATAAGATGATCAACTCTCTCCTGTTTTGCGTCACGTTGGCAGCTGTGCGAGTGACACGTGTCTCTTTTTCATATTTATTATTCTATTATATTTTTCTAAGAAAAATCTAACTTAAATGTTTGCTTCTTCATCTTCAAGGGTTTCAAAACTCTTCATCGTCTTTTGATATTTTGTCTTAAATATTTTTAAATGTAAACAAAAATAATGAAATACCTCTGTTTGGTGTCGTTCCGATAATCATTTTTCATCTCTTCCACCTGATGTATATCTACTGGAACTACGAGAATCAACCTACATGAAGTGACGAGTCATTCACTCATTCAAAGCATCTTCTTCACAAAAAATCCATCATGAAGTCTCAGTCTTCTTTGCACCTCCTTTCGTTTGCTCTCCTTTTATGTCGGCAGATATCAAGATTCTCAAGAACAAGGATTAACTCAGGTCAATATTTTTAACATGATTGAAAAAGTCTCTCTCTAATTACATTATGTCGTTAGTTTTTTTTGTTTGATGTCGAGTTCTCTGATCTATTACATGTTTTGATTTAGATTTCCTTATAACCTTCTTTATATGATGTCAAGTGATGATATACACTAATTTCTATATATGATAACCATCTCATATCTCATATTAAGGGTGTTTAAAAAGATAAACAAAATTGAATAGTTTTTTCATTGATATGATCACATGAATAATTGGGTTTTGATCAAAGTTTACGACTGAGATTCTATTTTCATTTGTTATTACTTTTCGATTGAAGTTTTTCTTCTTAGTTTTATAATCTCATGATCGATTCTTTATTCCACATTTGACTCTTGATTTTCTCAACCATGATACATTTTCATAATTATGATAAAACTATGATGCTTTATAACTTTTTATTTCCTGTTTGACTCTTGAGATTTCAAATATTTTTGCATTCATTTAATATTGATAATAAACATATTAATTACGCTAATTATTTATACATATTCCAAATGTTTGAATTTTGATTTTAAGGTATCATAAGTTTTTTATCAGCATTTTTTTAGCCTCTCATGTAAAACTGAAATCATAGTACTTATTTCATATTGTTAACTAAAAATATTGGATCTTTAAATATTTTTCTTGTATTTTATAGCTATAACTTATAGGATTCAAAGTACGTGAAAGTCTTCAAGAGAAATATGTTATCCACAGAGGATTAAAATCTCAATTAACTAAAACATCGATATTTTTCTTGTGTTGTAGTTTGATGGGTATATAAAACTACTAACGATTATGGTTGTTTTTAACTTTCATAACTTCCTTTCATCATCCCAAAAAATAATTTATTTGCTAAAGATATGAGATTTATGGTTTGTAAGGTATTATTTATGGTTTATTGACGAGTTGTATGAATACTTTAGTGAGATTTGGTAGCCAAAAACATTCGAATCACATGTATTTGTTCTTATATATAAGTTAGAGAGAGGCAACCATAAAACTAGCATGAGATAGAAAAAAAAAAGGAAGAATAATATTATAAATGAAATGGTTTGAGGATAAAGGAGAATCTAAGTTTAAAAAGAAAATTAAAACAAATTTTCATAACATCTACCTTCCACTTCCAACTATTTTCACACACAACAATTAAATTTTATGTTTGGGTATGTAGTTACTTTGATTTGGTTCGTTGATTATTCAATTTGTTCCTTTACGCAAAAACTATTACTGAAAAATCTAACATATTTTTTGGTTCGGTTCAAATTGTGACGAGTTGAGTAAAAAATATATTGACTTTAAGTGTGAAGAACTTCCCCTCCCCCCCTTTCTATATTCTTACATCCGTTTTTGTTAGCAACAATTTTGATAAGTAAGAAATAAGATTTAAATATCCAAGAACATATTTTAGCTCTCAAATATGAACATAATAAATACACCACAATGGAAAACTATGTTGCGTTTATCAATTTGATTATGTTGAAAATGAACATAAGTGATAGAAAAATACCACCTCATATATATAAATACTTTTGATATACGCGCGGGGTACTCATCTAGTCATATATAAAACTTGACTAGCTCTCTCCAATTTTGCGTTACATCGGCATTGGAGAGAGGGACATGTGTACAAGTGTAAAAAAATCCACTGTATACCTCTTCATCTTCCATTAACATGATTAAAAGTGCATTTATAATATTAATTGATCAATGACTAAAGCTGAACGATTTTTCAAATTCTTAGTATTATGTGCGTTTTTCTAAATTCTAGCTAATGTAGTGCTGAATTAAGGGGTTACACTCATAGATGAAGAAAACCGGGATATTGATGGTGACAGAACGAAGCAATTAACGACCCTACTCTCTACTCTCAACTACAATAATCAAAACCAAGGAATTTGACAAGTATGCTTACATCAAAGATTTCGTAGGGGCAACTGAAGTAGAGTACCTCCGGTGTTTGGATCATGTGAAGTAGCAACCTGGATCGCTGCACTGCAATCACACGCCAATGAAACTTCCTTATCGTTTTTCCTTATCTCACCATATCGCGTCTTTATCCTTATTTCTTTCTTATCAAGTTCCTACATTAACAACAATCAATACCAAATCTATTCGAAAAGAAACAATTCAATTCCATCCTACACTCACGATTAACCACTTATCACTACCTAGCTTGATAGTAACCCCATTCGAAAAGAAAAAATTCAGTTCCATCCTACACTCTCGATTAACCAAATCTCGAATCAATTAAACTCCTATCTACGGTGACAAATTTACAGATCCGTCCCTGAAACAACTAGATAAGCTTCTTTCTACAATACCACGATTAATAAAGTGCATATATGTACCTCTTTCATCTCCGCTTCACTCTTCTTTTGAACACTAGACTCGCCGCATAACAGAGATCTCTGCGCCATCTCGACAAAGTTTTTTTTAGGTTTTGGGAAAAAACCTAAGCGTCGTCGTATTTAATCAAACCCTAAACGCTAACAACGTGTCATTTTTTGCCCAACGAAAACGATGTCGTTCCCATCTTGCCGTCAATAATTTAATTCCGTCCGCCCTTGCCACGTCGGCACTATGCGGAAGTCCTGTATAGCGGGTTTTCAGAAGGTGGAGTGTTAGACGTGCACTATTTTCAACTCAAGGTTAGGCGTGCACAAAAAAATAAGGTTACGGTTTGATTTGCACAAAACCCTAAAAAGTACAACCAAAACAAAACAAAAACCTATATATAAAAAAAAAAGAATCTACAACGTTTTCCAATTGACTCAACATTACCTTTCCTTAACTAATGGTGTCTCAATTTTTTTGTCATATTAGATTATATAAAAAAAAATTAACCAATTACAAAAATGACAAACCCGAATGTAATCAAAGGCTTTACTCGAACCAAAACCATAAAAAAACACATTCCTCGGCCACAAAAACAAAACTTGACGCAGTTCGACACACTGTCAACTATAACTCGAACCCAAACCATAAGAAACACATTCCTCGGCCACAAATTATAAAACACAAACTCGACACAGTTCCACACACTGTCAATTATAATACATGACTTAACCAAAGAAAAATGTCATATCCGCCTAGGGTTTTAATTAATACCCGAAATGAAAATCATAAATCAATGATTGGTCCATTGGGACTCGATACACGGCACTAAAACTGATCCAGGAAGTCTTTCTCTACTAAATAAAAATCTAATACTAACCTTGCAAAGACTATAAAGCTAGGATGATCCAAACGAATACAATGTACTGCTCTGATTGTCAAAAAACCACTAGATGCATAAGTAGTCACCTAGTAAAAATATATATGTCTGATCCCCAACGAAGGATGTAAGACTCTAGAACGAGGTAGAAAATAGAAGATATCATCGAAGCCGAGAGGCGGCAAAGACTTATGAGTAGCTAAAAACGAGTAATTCGAACTCAATTCCAGTCCCAAATTCGTATTAGAATGTCAGACGGGCCATCCCATCAATCCAGATTCAAGGGGATCGTAGAACTAAACAACAAATCTTGCGGAAAAAATACCCAGCAACCAAAATACGCAAATACAATAACTTCAATATCAAATCAAGGTTCTGAAATAAATTATGATTAAAGGAAATATAAATAAAGATACTAAGCTCAAAGTTTTCTAGAAAAAGCAAGACCGGATCCCATGTCTACAGAAGCTCCCGTCAATAGCACACCATAGTACTAGAGTTCTCTCATCATAACGATTATAGAGACCCGAACATCATCTCCGAGCCAAATAAACCGTCAACAAAGAAGCATTTGAAACTTAATGACAATATAGCAAACACGTCAAGAGAGAAGTCTTTTTCAAATGTGAAATTTCGGTCGCCCAAGTTATGAAGAAAAAATCCAATATACAAACCACACTTGACGTGGGACTGATATGTCATGAGTCGAGGCAAGAGCGCATAGTGGGTAGAAAGAAATAGGGTTAGCCAAACTAATTGGAAGCAAAGAAGAACGCAATTGTGTCGTCTTAGGAAGAGAAATTTAAAGAGTTTTTTTTTTTGTATTTTAGTGAATATTATGTTTTTTGCTTCTCTCACACGACTATGTGAATATATTAAGTATTTGTGAGCACTAAAACTATACAAAAAAGATTAAACACGAGATGCAAATTATGATATATATTTTACAAATCAAATAAAAAAATAATACTAATAATATCATATAACTAAACTTATATTTCCAATTCGAATATCATATTTTTTGTTATGTTATGAAGTAAAATTATAATCGTCAATTTTCATGCTTTCGCATCGTGCGAGTTTTCTCTACTTTAGTTAATTATTTTTTAAAAGTTTAGTCAATATTCAGCCGTTACCATTTAAGTTTCCTATAATTCAGGCAAATTCAGCAAGAAAAAAAAATCAGCTAGTTTCTACAATTCAACCAGCATTCACAACTCTTTTAACTCATCAATAAGAGGTCGGAGGAAGATATCCAGACTAGCTCCAGGATGATTTGGGCCAGAATTCATAATTTTTAGATACAAGTACTTCGTATTCATGCACATAGCAGGGGGTAAATTATATGGAGTAAAGATCACATACCATATCGAATGGTGTTTTGACGGGCCAAATGGATTGAACCTATCTGTACAGTACACAATTCAAGATAAACGTTACGGGGTTCTTCAGCAAACCAGGGATGTTGATCTTAAAAAATTTTCCACTATGCCGCATCAGACGGATGACTCATTTCTCCCTTGTTCGGTTGGTGCTCGGCATGCCATCTCATTGCTGCTGCAATCTTCTCGCTCTGATACATTCTCTTTAACCTATTAGTAATGGGCATATACCACATACGACTTTATGGTATTGGTTTCAGGATGTTGCTCGTTTGGCATCCATCTTTCTAAATCACAAAACCAACACTGTTCTAACCCTTTGTTTTCTTTCCATAAAATAATACAATTGTTCACGCAGCCATCAATTGAATCACATGAGAGGCCTAAATTGCTCATCAATTTCTCCGTCTCGTAATTTGAACGCGTTGCCTGGTTTTCTTCTGGTAATTTCTTAGTAAACATTCCGCACATCGAATCTACTAACCTTTCACTCATATTGTGATTTGTCTTATGTTGCATGAGCTCAGCAGCAAAGAATAACTGCGAGATCCCTTCATGACAACCTTCGTATAATGGATTGTTCGTTTCTTCTAACAGGTCGTATAACTTTTTGGAATGATTGCGTACCGGTTCTTCTACATTGTAATGACTACCAAGCTTTTCATGATAGTAATCATCACTCACGTTTTCACGAAATGCATCATTCACCCTATCAACATATCTATCTTTAACTACGTTACCCACTTCTTCACTACCACCTACCCACGTAGGATCTACATAACTCGTTCCTAAATCCATATCGATTTCTTCACCATGTTTATACCAAACATAATAATCAGGCATAAATCCGTTGGTATAAAGATGTTTCCAAATTCTTGAACCCGAATAAAAATTCTGGTTCTCGCAACCACTACAAGGGCAGTAAAACTTACAGCGATTATTCTGCGTTAGCGCCTGGCTATTTAGAAACACCATGAATTGATCCACCCCGCTGTGAACTCTGTCGAGAACAATCTCGTTACTTCATCGATCATATTATACATCCACTCCCGAAAATTACTATGACTGTAATTTCCGAACATTTTTTTAGTAAAATATTTTTAGTTTCCGTTGCTTTTCTTGTTTCTCACCACAAATGGAATGGAAATGGAAGGGACGAATGATGATTTCATATATAGAGAAATTTTACGACTGTTTTGCGTCAAAATACCAACTCCGTCAATTATTTTTCCGGAAGTGGTTACACCAACCTTTGAACAAAAAACACGTGCTTACACCGACTTTTTATGTCCATATTACGACTAAAATTAATTACCTGCCGCTCGTTGTCATTTTTTTGTCGCAACTTTTACGACTAAATTGTGTCTAGCTTTAGTAAGACTAAGTTTTGTCGTACTTTTGTCGGAATTTGTCGTTCTGTCATAATACAGTCGTTAAACTGTCGGTAAAAAATTATGACGACACCTGTAGCCGTAACTCATTGTCGTAAAAAACTGTTTTTCTTGTAGTGTTAACTCACCAACTAGAACGACTATAGTTAAAAATTTTGATGAAGTTTTTTGAAAAGGAGCAAACATTCGGTAATGATTCATCCAAGGATACTTTTTTGCACAATTTCAAAGTTCGAGTTTCAAGAATCTTATGAGGAAAAGGGAAAAAATAAAAATAATTATAGATTCATGTCTTGCTCCAAATCTCTATTGGTGTGTATTCCTAATGATTTCATCAGAGGGAAAATTGTTGAGTTGAATAGGTAGTATCATTACAAGAACTATGGTGATTAGCAACTAATAATCAACATCAGTTGTGGAACTAACATAAAATGTGTGAAAATCATTAAAATTTACATCAGTTGATATACTAAGATAAAATTTTGGGACTTAAGAGCTATTTTTTGGGTCCTTGGGACTTACGAGCTAAATAGGTGAGAGTTTATTAACTAAGGAAAAAAAAATTTGAAATAAAAAAAACTTTTACTTCGTCTAAGAAACTCGCGTGTTTCGAGTTCACCTTCCTTCTCCGATCTACCACCACCGTTGCGCTGTCTCCGAGTTCACCGTCTCCGATCTACTACCGTTTCGTTGTCTCCGATCATCTCTGTTGCTTCGAAAGGTAAGGATTTCACTGATTTCTCCGATTTCACTCGATTCCCTATAGTTCAATGTTTTTCAATTTTCTAGGGTTCTTAGTTTTCGTTCAAATCGAGTGAAGATAAGCTCGAATTCGAGTGAATATAGACGTTTTAATTGGTTTAGCGAATAGAAAAACGACTTAAATTAACTCGAATTCAAGGGAATTTGGAATCATAGAGCTTAAATTTCAATTTTATATCCTCTAACTGGGAACATCCATTTGAGTCTCGTTTCATCATGTATCTAGACTTGAAATCATTGTCTGCTAATACTTTTTAGTTTTGGTTCATTCAACTAGAAAGGATTTCGCATAAGAAATCTCAGAAATTTCTAATCAGATTTTGTAGTCAACTTGGAACCTCCATTTGATTCTCATTGCATCATGTATCTTTGATAATTGTGGTTTTTGTCTCTTATACGATTATGTAAGATTGTGATGGAATCAATCATAATTGTGGTTTTTTTTTTTTTTTTTTTCCTAGTGGAAACAATGTTTTCAGATATTCCTTAAGTTATAACTTCCTTGGTTTTGATCTCGCCAAAGTGCAAAATGATCAACCAAGATTTTTGCTGAAAACTCCACTCTCTATTCTCTTTTCAAAAAAAATCTTCGAGTCAATTGAACACAAACGCCATTCTGTTTTGGCGATAATTTTGTTACCGGGCATGTTTGTTGAGGAACCAAATGTTCATACCATCAAATTGACGATGTGATCATATGCAAAGAGACATGAAATGTTCATGGTATGAAAAAAAAAAAAATGTAAATTTTTTTTCTTGTGTGTTTCCAAATTTACTTATTTTATGGTCTTATAAACAGTATGCGATGATAACTACAAAATTCTGATGATTTACTCGTACAAAGTGATGGAGATGAAGATGAAGGATCTGAACCCGAAGCTGAGATATTCACAGAAAAATGCCGATTAGGTACATATCTATTCCTCGCTTCCTTTACCGTTTACTATATTATTATCTCCATCATATAAGTGAAAGGATTTTTATTAAATTCGCAGCTCGAGCTTTTGAGCTTGGTTACTACTGTGAGGATGAACAGGAACTGGAACGTAAACTAGGCTATTGCTGATCTAAAGTCTCATCTATTTTCTCCATATTTCATAAGGTTTTCTTCTCTCTATATATGCCTCCTCCCTCTCTTTGACTCTAAGTCTGCATGTGTTCTTATCGAGCGCAAATAATCGAAAGTGCAAAATGATGAGATAGCTGAGATAAAGTCCAAATTGCAAGTGCAAACTGAGGAGATGGTTGATCCAAAGTCCAAGCTTGATATCGTTGCAAGTGCTGTTCAGAAAATCATCTTGGTTCTCTCTTTTCTTCTTGCTTTTCGATATAAAGTCCAAGCTTGATATCGTTGATTGATTGTTTTTCTTCTTACAGGTCAATGGAAATAAATATTTTCAAGCAGAAACTAGCCATGTAACTATCAAATTTTACTTTCTCTCTCGCGTACTTACTTTCTGTCAAGTTCTCTTCTTCAGTAACTAGTGCTATTTGCGGTTAGAATGGCAATGGTGGAGAAAAGCTAGCTAGTGCTCTTCAATTTCTCCTTGAATCCTGCAAAGTAAGAATGTTTATATCTTAGCAACATTCTTCATCAAGTTTCTTTGTTTTCTGAATGAGATTGATTTAATACTTTTGGTAATACTTTTGTAGATGAATGAGATTGGTGACAACATAAATCTTAGCAACATTCTCCATCAAGCTTCTCTGTTTTGGAGTGATAAGGTAATTAAATATGTTTTCTCCATCAAGCTTCTCTGTTTTCTGAATCAATCATCATCTCTGTTTCAAACTAAGCTTCTCTGATTTTTACAGGCAAATATTACAAGTTTACAAGTTCTGTAAAGGAGTGATGAATCAAGCATCTTTGTCATATTTAAAAGTTTTCAGGTTCTATGTAAAGATTCTAAAATGCTTTATCATGTTGAGACATCTAATTTAGTTCTTGAATGTTGTTATACATGTTAAGATAAGTTGATTAATTGAGATTTTATTGTTTGAGAACATCAGTTCTTGAATGTTGTCAGAACAGCTAGAAACAATAGGATTATGTCAGAACAATAGGAATAGTGAACTTGTTGTTTTGTGGCAGTAATGGATGTGTTTTACATCGGTTTTGCAACTGCTAGGATTGTTTGTCTCGGTTGTAACTGATGCAAATCATTTGTTGCAAGAGTTTACATCGGTTATACAACCGTTGGAAGTAAGTGTTGCGTCAGAGCCACTACCAACGGTTGCACAACCGATATAAAATGATTTGCATCAGTCCATAAGTGAGACAAAGCTAAGAAAAAACCGTCGTTAGGCAGCATCTATGTTGTAGTATATGCTTTAACTTCTATGTTGTAGTATATGCTTTAACTACAATGTTCCATGTAGCTACTTGGGCTGGATCACCCTCTACTTCTACCCCCTCTCTAGAGGACTCGTGGAAATGGAAGTCTATACAAAAAACTACAAGTTTATGTGTCGCTCATGTTCTTGTTCTCTAAAATTTTCGACATCTTTCTCTTTAGCCATAAACCTCCACAATCACATTCTAAGTATTTATGAACTTAGAGTACATATATAGGCTTTAATGTGATGGATAATATATATAGCTAGCAATAGCTCGTATGGTCAACGTCGACGTGTTCGATAAAATTCACGTGGGACTGATACGATATTAGACGTTGTCCTCAATAGAAAAAAAAAAAGCACGTGGATGTACACGTTGCATCCACTTTAAATTTTCGGCCAATCATCTTCTTCTTTCCGTCTGCAGGAGGAACACACTTGATTCTCTCCAATGGCGTTTTCTCTTAGCAATAGCAGCTCGATTTGTTTCTTCGTTTTCCTTTTATTCGCCGTATTAATTAATCCGGCGATCTCTTCTCGCGCATCGTCCTTCATCAAGCTCCCAGGCACCACCGGATCTCGCTCTTTCATCGCTAGCTACTGCGAGAGCTGGAGATTGGCCGTGGAGACCAACAATGCCGGATCCTGGAAAACAGTTCCGTCCAAATGCATCAACTCCGTTAAAAACTATCTCAATGGAGACCAGTACGGAAATGATTACGAATTAATCGCTCGTTATGCAATCGCCTTCGCTAAAACGGTCCAAATGGGCCGAGACGGGAAGGACGCCTGGGTCTTCGACATCGATGAGACGCTTCTCTCGAATCTCGACTACTACAAGGCTCATGGTTACGGGTATGTTGGCCGTTGGATTTTGTTTATCTTACTTAATACGTTTTAAATGAACGGTCCTGATGAGTGTTTGACTAACTGAGCTTTTTTAAATCTCAAAACTGAATTTTTGAGTTTTTGACCCAACTCCAAAACCGAACCGGATTTGGTGATTCAGATCTGGTTCCCGGTTTTAGTTTCATTATTTTTCCAAAAGTATCGATCGGTTTGGTTTAATAGTTTCGATGGACGTAGGTCTGAACCGTACGACTCGAATAGCTTCCATGAGTGGGTAGTACAAGGTACAGCACCAGCTTTTGATGCAAGCTTGAGACTCTACAACGCTCTCAAGAAACTTGGTTTCACTATTGTTTTGTTAACCGGCAGAGACAAGGGCCAAAGGAGCATTACCGAGACAAATCTTCGGGATGTTGGTTATTCCGGTTGGGAACGGCTCCTTTTGAGGTAAGCTATTCGGGTAAATTTCAAATTCCAAACCATTAATTACCAAATCAAACCGGTAGATAGATACCTAATTGAACCGTCTAGACTAAACTTATGAACCGCGGTTCATGAAGGGAAAAAAAAAACATAAGTTATTTGTTGTTAATGTAATTGATGTAGAGGTCCAGAAGATCAAGGGAAAGTAGCTACACAGTACAAATCAGAGCAGCGATCGAAATTGATCAAGGAAGGTTTCAAAATCCATGGAAATACTGGAGACCAATGGAGTGATCTGCAAGGTTTTGCTGTGGCCGATCGTTCCTTCAAAGTCCCCAATCCAATATATTATATTCCTTGATCTGGTATTATGTTCCAAGAAATTTTAGATTTATGAATGAATATGAAGGGACGTACGAAAGTATTTGTAATTCAAGGATAAGGATCACTAATCTTAACGTACCACGTTCTATTTTTAGTACGCTTCAATGCTTTATTTCTGGAGAATAAAGAACCCAAATATGATATTATAATGCCTTGTGTGTTGTTATAAGCTCTGCTTTCATAAAGAAGATGACTTGAGTTATGATCGGGAATAGGCTTCTTAATAATTCGACGAAGTAATTAACTGATTAAATTTGTTTTGTTTGTTAAGACTTGCAAAAAGATATATTAGATCTCAAGAGGATATATTAATCCCACGAACTAATTAACTATTAATTCAGAGAAGTCCCTTTTCTCTCTCTAATTCTCTGCAATGGCGTCTCCTCGCGGCCTTGCGGTTTCCATCTTCGTCATCGCTTCAGTCGTCCTCTCAATAAATCCTGCAATCTCTGTTCGCACCTCCTTCATCAAGCTCCCGGGAAGCGACGGAATTCGCTCCGCCGCAGATACGTACTGCGAAAGCTGGAGATTGGCCGCCGAGACCAACAACGCCGGAACCTGGGATGTGATTCCGTCCACGTGCGTGGATTCCGTTTCCGAGTATCTCAATGGAGACCAGTACAGATCCGATTACAGCGTAATAGCCGATTATGCGACCGCCTTCGCTAAAACGGTTCGGATCACCGGCGACGGCAAGGACGTGTGGATCTTCGATATCGACGAGACGCTCCTCACGAATATCGACTACTACAAGGCTCATGGTTACGGGTATGCTCTCTCTATTATTAACCGTTTGATTTAAATGAACGGTCCTGGTGATTGTTGACTTAATTATCAAATTCGAGTCTTTGAATTGAACTGGATTTGTGGATTTCCACATCGGTTTAACCGTTCCAGTTATGTTGAAATTGCATCGTTTTCCGATTAAATATGTTTGCCGTTGGATTTTTTTTATCATAATGCGTTTCAAATGAACGGTCCGGATGATTGTTTGACTAACTGAATTTAGAATTTTTGACCGAACTCCAAAGCCGAACCGGATTTGGTGATTCAGATCTGGTTCCCGGTTTAAAATTTCTGGTGATTTCATAATTTTCCCTAACTGATCGATCGGTTTTGTTTAATTGCTTCGGGTGGATTTAGGTCTGAACCGTACGACTCAAATAGCTTCAATGAGTGGGTAGTACAAGGTACAGCTCCAGCTTTTGATGCAAGCTTGAAACTCTACAATGATCTCAAGAAACTTGGTTTCACTATTGTTTTGCTAACCGGTCGGGACGAGGACCAAAGGAGTTTCACCGAGACAAATCTCCGGGACGCCGGTTATTCCGGTTGGGAACGGCTCCTCTTGAGGTAAGCTATTCATGTAAATTTCAAATTCCATACCATTACCATATCAAACCAGTATATCCCTAATTTTACCTCTGGCTAAAATTTACAGAGGTCCAGAGGATCAAGGGAAATCAGCTACTAATTACAAATCGGAGCAGCGATCGAAATTGATTAAGGAAGGCTTCAAGATCCATGGAAACACCGGCGATCAATGGAGTGACCTCCTAGGCTTTGCCGTTGCTGATCGTTCTTTCAAAGTCCCAAATCCCATGTACTACATTCCTTGATCGCGCATTTCTGGTTGACGCATTTAATCATAATTTTATTCTACTGTATCAATACGAAATACTACTTTCAGATGAAATCTTAAACATGATACTCTTATGTTGTTAGATTTTACAAAATTCTTCTGGTAAAAAAGAACAACATTAGAACGATCCGGTTTACACAGAAGTTGAATTCACAATTAATCTAGTTACTAGCTAATTTTCATGGAGATGATGAAGTGTAATGATTGTTACCCTCTTTAAGTCCTATGCTTATCCCAGCGCAAGCTAGAGGCTGCGCCATTCTAAGGCAGCTCAACGCGCCGCCGGAATATCCAGAGCAGTCCGGCTGCGGCCGCTGTGCATTCCTTCCCGGGATACAGTTCTCGGCGAAATCAAACCCGAAACTACTTCTGGAGCATTCGGAGCTTAACCCAGAGAAGAAATTAAAGGAAACCGTGAGATTTATCAGGTTACTCAACGAACAGACTATATCGGGGACCTCGCCGGAGAATTTGTTGTGTGCAAGATTCAAAACTTGAATCGCCGACAAGCAAGAGATTGTATCGGGGACATGACCCATCAAGGAATTGTAGCTGACGTCAAAGACTTCAATCTCGGAGAATATTCCTACAGATTCCGGTATGCAACCGGTTAACTGGTTATTCAATAGTAAAACCTCTCTCACTCTTGATCCTGTGAGGCCGAAACTCGTCGGGATTTCGCCAGAAAACCGATTATTAGCGAGATTGATCACCGAAGCGGGAGAGTTTCCGAAATTCCGGGGGATTTCGCCGTCGAATTGGTTGTTGTTGAGGAAAATCGCGTCTAATCGCTTATTGAAGAGATCTTCAGGGATAAATCCTGAGAAATTATTAAACCGGAGATCGAGGTAAACCAGATTGGGGATGTAGATTGTGACTAAAGGGAAAGGACCCGAGAATCTGTTGTTGCTGAGATCGAGCTCTTGCAGAGAATCTAGGGACTTGAAGGAATCTGGGATTTGGCCAGAGAATCTGTTACTGTTGAGATGAAGAATAGTGAGGTCTGAGAGGAAAGTGAGGTCTTCGACAATGGTGCCTTCCAGATTTGCATGGTTAAGATCTATAGCGGTTACAGACAAACCAGAACAGAAAACCCCTTTGTAAGAACAAACATCTGGTCCAACCCATGTCTTAAGAACACCAGACGGATCCTCTGTAATGGCGGATTTCCAAGCTTGAAGAGCACCGTGAGCCACACTGTTAATAGTCGATCCCGGAACGCCATTACTGTTACCGCCGTTGATTCCCCCGCCAACCCAAACCCCACCTCCGCCGCCGACTCCGACTCCAATGCCACCTCCGACACCAAAAGAAGCATCTGTCTGAATCAAACCACCCAGAAACAAGAACACACACACAAGCTTGAAGTCGCTGCCTTTCTTCTTACACATTTCTTTTTTTCAATCAAGTAGGTTTATTTGTTTATTTTGGTTTTTAGAGTTGACACTTGAGGAAAGAGAATGAACAGTGATTGTTTCAGTGGATTAATGAGGTTTGTGTGAGAGAGAAATATGGTTGAAGAAGCAATGATGTTGTGAGAAAATGCGTTTGTGGGGGAGACAAGATTAGAATAGAGTTGTGATTTGTTCTTTGTGTTGTTATGTCACATTTGCCTTTGTTTTAGCTGAGGTTACTGTTTGTTTTCAACTTATGATCACATAAACCATATCACGGGTTCTTGTTCTTTTGCCTTTTGTTCCACTTTTATTCAATGAATTTGACGACAAAGTATCCATTTTAGTTTATATACTGGATCACATATCTATAATATTAAATTTGAACTACTTTTGACATAATAACCATAGTAATGGCAAATAAAATAATACGTTTATATGAGTCGGATGATTTCTTAGGAGGAACCGGAACAAGGAGTAGAAGAGATAACCACATGTTACTTTAGTGATCTTTGTACGAAATTTAAGTGGCATTTCTAAAGTGGCTCAAAAGGTTTACCATCACGGAGTAGATGAATAGAGAGTTAACTAAAGAGATTTCTAAATATAAGATAAGAAAATCATTTGAATAAAGCTCATGATGGGATGCCAACCTTATTTCTTAAATGTTCAAGTATTCTATAAATATGATTTGGTGTCATTGGTTAAAGAGTTTTTTTAAAAAGGTAATTTGATAAACGTTTAAATGAAAGTAATATATACCTAATTCCAATAACGAAGAAACCTCAAAAAATGATTGAATTTAGGTAAATTAGAGCTTTCAATGCGAGTTACAAGATTATATCGAAAAAGTTATGTTTGAGATTAAAAAATTTCTTACCTCAGTCAATATAGAAAAAAAACAATCATTTTTATCTTTAGAAGGCTTATAATTAACGGTTAATATTCTAATTTCCCAAAAGATACCATGGTTTACGTAAGAATAAATCATGTGGCGATCAAATATGAATAAGCCCTATGATTGTGAGATTTTTGGAAGTTATTTTATCCCGTCTTTAGTTTAATTTTACATAGATCTCCTAGATTATGTTTTGTGTTAAATTAGTTTATTTTTAAATGTTTTTGAATGGACAACAGACATATTTCTCCTCAAAGAAAATTTTGTTAGGATGAGCCCTTTTCTCCTTATGTATTTGTAATATATAGCCATATTAATTCATTACAATTGGTAATGGATTTTCCGCGGTTGATCTTTAGCTATATAGTCACTAGTCAACCACAAATTTCCACAAACACTTGTTCTACGAAAATTGTTGCTAGTGTCTTATAGCAACAAATTGTTCGTAAAAAATTTGTTGCCTTCTCACATTTTTCTACTAGTGTATATAATATTATCTAAATTAAATACAACGATACCGAATAAAACCAAAGAATCGTATATATATTTTGATAATAAATCAAAAATACTTTCTCTTTGTAACAAAAACTTAAAACACACACTGTATGTGAGAAAAAATCTAGTGTTTAAAATTAAAAAGTTCGTTACATTCATAAGTTTTTCAAAAAAGAGTCTCTCAACGAAATAACATTTATATTTCAAAAAAATTTATTTTTATATTTTATTTTATTAATTATTTAAACAAATATTATTTTTTCTGACAAAAAAGTTAATTTAATTTTTAAAAAATTTAAAACCATTCATAATGAGTCATGTAAATTGAGGGTTTCTTAAATAAGATATTCATTTTATTCTCTTTTTATATTTATTTTTTATTATTATTCTTTTAAAAAAAAAAATTGTGAAGTACTCCTTAGGAGACTTCTAGTGAAAATGTCTTGCATATCTTTTAGATTACAATCCATCTAATATCCTTAGGAGACTTCTAGTGAAAATGTCTTGCATATCTTTTAGATTACAATCCATCCAATAAGACTGAGAGAAATAGATGTTATATTTGATTTCGTTCGTTATCTATCTCGATTTGATTCAAAATTACCATTTTACCCCTAAGATCTAACTTGTGTATCAAATGATCTTCAAAATCCTAACTAGTAAACCCTAATCCTAACCGCGTTTTTCCAAAACACTATTTTCCATTCGCAGTCGCCAACCGCAGCTGCCAACCATACCCTGTTATTTTTCAACTGTCATATTTCAGCGTTTAGACTTAGACGAGGTCAGAATTTATGGATTCAATAATGTTAGGTTTAGTTAATTAATTGTTAGGAACAAAACCTTGATTGCACGTTAGAATTCTTTAGGCATTGGGTTTGCTTGAGCGTTAGCACTCGATGAATGTGGCAGTAGTCTGCCATTGCTTCTAGGTGAACTTTTTTACAAGGATTAAATGAAGGATCATGCCAATTACTTGAGAAACATGTCTTTAAAGGGCTGATGAACACGTCCGACGTATAATTGAGATGATGTTACTCTTATCCGTGAGTGGGGCAACTACCGTGTACAATGACCCTGAGGTTAGTGGGTAGGGATACTGCTAGCTGAATCGGGTCGGGTAGTGTTAGTTCATCATGTGGAACTAGAATTCTGTTCAGATTATGTGTTAAGATGAATATCAATTCTTGTGTAGTTGTTTGTCTTCTTATGTGTTACATGGATTAAGTCTAGTGTAACCGAATCATGTGGGTATAAATGATCAACTGAATGAGTAACTTAGTTACTCTTGCCTCTTTGAAGGTGAGGAGTAAGCACTTCTAGAGAGTGGGTTTTAGTATTGTTTTTCGGATACATCGATTTGTTATTATTTTCCATTATTTCTAGCTTAATAGTTATCGTTTATGTAATTTAGACTATATTTCTAATACTTTGCCGATAATTACATCATCAAAAGAGATATTTGATCGTATCCTATGAAAAATGATGATTTACCTGTCAGAATTTATAGACGACTTCATGCAGCATCTCTTCCTCACTATACCAAAACAGAGATTTAACGACTATAATAATAGTCACAACATAGTCGCTAATTATGATGGTACGACTATTTGGCAACTAAAAGAGGTAGTTGCTTTTTTGCAGTCGCTAAATAGAATAGTCGCCAAATTAGTCGCCGTTTAGGGACAATTTGGCGACTAAAAATGGGTAGTCGTTAAACAGTCGCTGACTAGTCACATAATTTGGTGACTAATTGGCGATTATATATTTTAAAAGTAGCGACTAAATGGAGACTATTCTGGAGTTCGAGATAAGTAACCGAGTTATAGATTATACGACGACGTGACGACTAATTGGTGACTAAGGTGACGTCTATTTAGCGACTATTTTTAGATTCTGGTACAGATATGGTAAAGATTTAGCGACTATTCGGCTACTAACTTGTGACTAATTTAACGACTATGTAGCGACTATATTTTTGATTTATATACTAATATGGTAATGAAGATGCTACTATTAGGCAACTAATTTGCTACATTTTTGCAACTAACTAAGAACAATTTGGTGACTAGTTTGAAACTAAAATTGGTAATTGGTTTCTAGATTGACAATGAATCCATTTCCTTGTTCTAGTTACCAAATTAGCATTGCAAAACCAAAAACATTCAACACCAAAAATATTCAACAGAAAAACATAGTTTAATACAAGTACCAAGTCAACAAACCCAACTCCAATATTAAGGAGTTGGCCAAAAAAACCAAATAGTAAAACGAGTTCATGTTTTGTACAAAGATAGAGGTTGAGAATTTGATATAGTAACCTAAGAAGCTGATGGAGTTGAACGTTGAGCTGTTTGGGCAAGAAAGTCCAGGTTTGTTCCACCATCCTCTGCTTGAACCTGCTTAGAAATGAAATCCAAATAAGCAGGTTCATTTGCTCGCATGAACTTACTTATTCTTGTCATCTCCACAAGCAAAGCCCTTTGCTCCTCCGCTATTCGAGTTTGCTCTGCTTCACGGGCTGCGAACTCGGCATCACGCTTCGCGTTGTAAGCAGCTTGTTCTGCGATTTGTCGTTGAGCTTCCTTGAGTTGTTCTTGCAGAGTCACAAAGTCAGGGCATTCTCCTGGATGCTTGCGCTTGCCTATAACAGAGTCTCTGAGGCTTCCCAGTCCATAAACATTTCCTTGTGAGTCTGCCTCTGTGGACTGTGAAAAACTCAAGTTAGTAACATATTTATGACCTGAAAGTGACATGAGAATAATAATGTTATTACCTGTAGAAATATCTCGTCATAGAGCTCTCGTGATAGGTTAGGAGGTGGTGAAACACCTTCTGAAGCATCGAAATCTCTGCATGTAGCTTGGCCTTCTTCTCTTCCAGGTTCTTCTCATAGGTCTTACTAATCCTCTCTGTCTTGAGATCGATGTATGTACCATCTTTTTTGGTATGTGCTTTGATAAAGACCTCACCAAGGGTAACCGGTCTGCCTAACTCCACTTCCTTCAAGTGTTACCGAAAAAAACAAATGTTCATTAGACCATGTTCAAATGCTACTGATATCATTTAACAATACTATTAAATTTCAATCTATTCTAAGGTAACAAAACATAAATACTATTAGTCAATGTACATACCATTTCTCTCTGGGTTTGGCGATAAGATTTGGGCCCTGTTACATGGCGGTGAGGGCCGAGACCTCCACGGTCAGACTTACGGCAAGTGGAATAGGTTTCACTCCTATTCTTCTGCTCTTCAGTGTCCCAATGGGCCAGCATCGTTTTCCAGAGAGTTTCATTGATCCATTTTGGTCGCTCTCCACTGGTCCTAGCGTTGCTCACCATGTTCTTTAACCGCTTCTGACATATGGACTCGAAGAATTGCTGAACAGTCTCTGTTAGCAATGGCTCCCAGGTGTGTCTTTTCTACAATAGATAGATAGTTGTGTTAGATTAGAAGACATTGTAAACAATTTCAGAGGATAAAGTACAGGAAACCTTTACCGCGAACTCGAGGAACCATCTATCTGCTCTTTTCCGAGGCACGCATGACCAGTTGTAATAGGGTTCAGTGAAAGAACTTGTAAAAACTCGAGTTATCGCCCGAACAAGTCTCTGTTTCACGTCCCGATCAAACCTGCAAACAATGTGATAAAGTGTGAGGGTTAAAACTAAATCAAACAGTTCATCGTTGTAACTAAAACAAGTAAACAATTAAGTACATTACACAAAACAAAAACTCTATGTCTAAAATTTTAACAAACCTAAAACATCAATAAACACAAAATGAAACAAATCAAATACCTCAAGACTAATTCCTAGAGTAAAGTTAGTGCTTACCAAGTTGAATTTGGCGTATTTTCGTCGGGAGAGAGGAGAGGGACAAATTTATGTCTGTCTGGCACAGAGAGGAGAGCATTCAGAGCCCGTCGCGTGTCCGACTGGAGATCCGGAATGACTAGCTCAGCTGCCTCTTCGTCTTCGAAGTTGTGGCCGTGTGAAGATGGATGACTTCCAGCATTAGAGTTCTGGAGCGGAGATTGTGGAATATTCTCGCCTGGACACGAAGTAGACACTGGAGTCGTCGTGTTATGCTGCAATAGAGGCATAGAATGACTGGCGTTGTTGTGGCGTTGAGGGAGAGAAGACGACGTTCGGAAAAGCTGTTCAGGCGGTGGAAAATCCTGAAAATGATTTGCTCCGGTCGATGGGGGTGTGAAATTGTGAGGTGGAGTTTCAGGCGTCTGAGGCGTATCAGTATGTGGATTTTCCCTCCCCGGCGTGATGTATTGTTCCGGTAAAACAGCCGCCGTTGTTCTGGAGGTGGTGGAACTAAGGCTCGACCGTTTGGTATTCGCGGCCGGTGTTTTCGAGGTGGTACCAAGGAGGTTCGTCGCCGGTGTTTGGGAGGTGGTAGCGAAGAGGTTCGTCGCCGTGGATCTCTGAGAAAAGTTCGGCACTGTCTTCATCTTCTTCTTAGGTCTAGGCATCGTCTAATTGGATTCGAAGACAGAGAGATGGAGAAATTAGATAAGATGAGGAATTGGGGATCTAGGGATTATGCAGAATTGGGATTACAGGATCTAGGGTTTGTGGATCGATTTGAATCGATCGATAAGACGAGAGATCGTAAGAAATTGGGGATCTAGGGTTTTGATCGACAGAAAACAAAAGGGAAAGAGAAATTAGGGTTTTTGATTTTTCCCCAAATGTGGAAATGTTTTGAGACTTAGGGAAAAAAATTATGGGTCACGCAGAATTAAAATTTTGGGCCAAGTTTTTACCGGGAAATGAAAATTTTGGGTAGAGAAATTGGGCTCTGGTTTACCAGGTTTTAATCGCCCAAATTTTTTGAAAATAGCAACTATTAAACGACTATTCAGCGACTAAACCCTAAACCCTTTACCCTAAACCCTAAACCGTAAACCCTATACCCTAAATAAAATTTTTAAATTTAAACATCATTATCAAAATTAAATTAAGTTTTTTAAATAAAACATCATTATATTACTCATAATTAAATTAAAAATAATTAAATTAAGCATACTAATATTAAACATAATTTTACTAATATTAAACATATGTTTGAAGGATAAGTTTATACGTAATTATATTTAACACTAAATTAGGTAGAATTAAATAACTACAATGGTTCTTCGGCTTGTTCATCATCTTGGTTGGTGTAGATTACATCACATCCGAATTCATCGTCACTTTCTGCATCTCCGACTTCAAAGTCCAAGTCTAGCCATTCATCTTGTTGACCCAAATTGTCGACTTCGAGATCTTCAATTATCGTCATCAATACATCGTCATCAGTTTATGTTTGTAAAAGTGTCGGTTCTTTGTCGTCGTACTCTCCATAAATGATTCCCCTCGGATTAACTTTTTGAACATTAAGCCACAAATGTTTTGGTTTCTTTGTGTAAGGGTACGAAATGTAACAAACTTGATCAGCTTGAGAAGCTGTCCAATAGCATAAGATGTAGTTAGAACTTAGACATATATATTGACAGAAAATTGATATATATAGATAGAAGTACCAAGTATAAATGCTTCGTTTTTTTTGTATCTTCTAGATGAATGAACATCCACGATGCCGGAATTTCCCCTCCTAGTGCCTCGAACAGGGTCATACCATGTGCATTCAAAAACGGTAACTCTCAGATCTACCGTCCTCTCATACTGGAGCTCTATAATATCAGTTAACACCCCGTAGAAGTCCATTTCATCAGATTCATCTGTATAACTTTGACCTTTAACGGATACCCCATAGTTACATGTTTTTCGTCCGACGCCGTGATTCTTTGTATGAAAAAGATAGCCTCTTGTAAAATACATGGGCCATGATTTGACCTTATTCACAGGTCCATGCACAATATCGAGAACCCAAATGAGAATTTTTTTAAAATCTTTCCAGTACATAACCTGCATATATATAAAATTAAATTAGAGTATAATCACGTAGTTATCGTTACATAAATGATTTTGAAATTAAATGTGTACTCACCCAATCTTTAAGCCACTCATGGTATTCTTCAGCTCTTTTCTCGATGAGCTCTTTTTCGGGAAGTCTTAGATATTTTACAGAGAGAGACTACTCGAAGAAGCTACAATAGACCAACAAAAGTATCGGTAACATAATAAAGCCTAATTAAAGATTTATTATCAACAATCTATATCTCTCTATTTCCTGAAAATAGTCACAATTTCTCAAAACAAATGTATGTGCGCATAGAAGTTCTATACGTGACATCCACACTTCATGCATTTCCCCACTTGGACGACCTACCTGTGTAAATATTTCAGGAACTCCAACAACATGATATTGAGGGACTTCACATTCGTCGTATCTTGTAAACCTGACCGAATTTAGTGAAATTTAGTATACCAAACGAAGGAAACAATTATGCTACTCTAAAAAATGTTATTATTTTTATATTCTACCTTGATTTGGTTCTCACATTGGCTGGAAAATAGTGCTCAGTGAAATAACCAATCTCGTCAAGAAGATATGATTCAACAATTGATTCTGGCACATATCTTGAGTTCTTTGCTTTCCCTTTCAACTTTTTGAAAAACCTTTCAAAAGGATACATCCATCTATATTGCATTGGGCCTCCTAATTCAGTTTCATAGGGGAGATGTATAGGTAGGTGTTCCATCACATCGAAAAATGATGGTGGGAAGATCTTTTCCAAGTTGCATAGTATTACAACTATGTTCTGTTTTAGGATTTGTAGCCGACTTTTATGCAAAGTCCTCGAACACAAGTCCCTAAAAAAGGCTCCAATCCCTGCAATATTTATGTAAGAAAGTGAAAACCAATTAATTACTATAAATGGAAATATAAAAAACTATTTTAATTAGTACCTGATAACGCCATGTGTACGTTCCGGGGTAGGAGTTCTGCAAAGATAAAAGGAAGTAGCCGCTCCATGAAAACATGGCAATCTTGACTCTTCATGCCGAAAAACTTTTTATTATCCATATCAGCACAAGTAGCTAGGTTTGCTGCATAACCATCTGGGAATTTCACCGAATGTTTCACACATTCTAGTAAACTTATTATGCCAGCGTTTTTCAACGAATAAGCCGAGAAAGGAGCTCTACCACTATTGGGAGCAACATGTAAGTGTGGCCGATAACATAAAGCTTTTATATCCTTTCTTGACGGGATGGTGTCTTTTGATCTACCTGGCACCCGCATAAGAGTGTTCATGATGTTTTCAAAAAAATTCTTCTCTGTATGCATCAAATCAAGATTATGTCGAAGAATGAGGTCCCTCCAATAAGGCAGCTCCCAGAATATGCTTTCTTTGTGCCAGTTATGGTCCTTCCCAAAGCAAGGCTTCTTTGTGTCGTGTCCATTTCCACCCACATCCTTAGTTTTGGGTGGGTTTATGCGACGCATACGGTTATAAATTTGCTCACCGCTCAGAGATGCAGGTGGGTCGTCTTGCATAGCGTCTTTGTTCTTCAAGAAGTCTCTTTTATTCCTTCTCATTGTGTGATCGTAAGGAAGGAATCTCCGATGACAATCGAACCAACAAAACTTTTTTCCATGCTTCAAATAAAAAGAATGTGTATCTTCCATGCAAATAGGACATGCCAATTTCCCATGGGTACTCCATCCTGATAACATGCTATACGCCGGAAAGTCGCTTATCGTCCAAAGTAGCACGGCTCTCAAATTAAAACTTTGATTCAAGGACACATCAAATACATCAATTCCAGTGCACCACAACTCTTTCAACTCATTTATAAGAGGACGAAGGAAGATATCGAGACTATCCCGTGGATGATTTGGCTCAAAATTCATAATTGTGAGAAACATGTACTCTTCACTTATGCACATACCAGGGGGAAAATTATATGGAGTCAAGATCACAGGCCACAACGAATGGTTACGAGACATGCCAAAAGGATTGAACCCATCAGTACATAACCCAAGGTACACATTTCGGGGTTCCTCAGCGAAACTGGTATGTTGAGCTTGAAAATATTTCCACTCAGCCGCATCCGACGGATGAGACATCTCATCATCGTCATTCGTTTCGTGCTCGGCATGCCATCTCATAGCCGCTGCAATCTTCTCGCTCTGATACATTCTCTTCAATCTGTCACCAATAGGTATATACCACATACGACTATATGGTATGTTTGTTCTACTGTTCTTGTCTTTAGGCTTCCATCTTGGATGATCACAATACAAACACTTATCTTCTCTTTCATCCTCTTTCCAGTAGATCATACAATTCTTGATACAAACATTAATTTTAATAGATGGGAGGCCTAAATTTTGCATCAACTTTTTGGTCTCGTAATTTGAATTGGTTGCCTTATTTCCTACTGGTAAAAACTCGGTCAACATATCGCAAATCGAAAAATCCACACCCCTTTCACTGACATTATAATCTACCTTATGCTGTAAAACACGAGCATCTAATGATAACTGCGACTGACCTTCACGACAACCATCATACAATGGATTATTCGCTCCTTCTAACAAATCATAGAATTTTTTTGAATGATTTCGTACCGGTTCATCCTGATAATTACCATCCTCATGATAACTATCAAAATTCACGTTATCACGAAACGCATCATTCACCATATGCACATATGGATCTTCTACTACATTTCCCACATATTGCGGACCAACATAACTCGTTCCTAAATTGAAGTCTAGTTCTTCACCATGGTTATACCAAACATAGTAATCCGGCATAAATCCGTAGCTAAACAGATGACTCCATATTTTTGAACCCGCTAAGAAATTTCCGTTCATGCAGACACTACAAGGGCAGTTGAACTTACCTCCATTACTCTGCGCTAGGAGTTGGCTACCAGAAAATTGCATGAATTGGTCCACCCCCAATCTAAACTCCTCCGAAAAATTCTCCGTGGCTTCATCAATCCCGAGAATTATTAGAATTGAACCTTCCAGCCATTCTTCCACACTTAATGGTCGAGTTCTATTTTTATAGATAAGAAAGGAGGGAGAAGTTATGGTGACTGACAAGAAGAAAGCCTAAAAATTTCTTTATATAGAAAGTTTCGCGACTATTTAGCGACTACTGAGCAACCAAAAGGCGACTAAAACAAATAGTCGTCTTAAATCGGTACACCTACCGGAAATCGATTAACACGTGCTTATGTACCAGTTTTTACGACTATTAGGTGACTAACACGAGACCCGCCGCCTGAGTCACCTAATAGTCGTCACTTTTGCGACTATTTAGCGACTACTCTTCCCGAAATACCTTATAGTCGTATATTAGTCGTCAATTAGCAACCATTTTAGCGACTATATTTTTTAGTCCCTATTTTACGACTAATCAATGACTATAGTGTTTTACTCGTAGACTAGTTGTCAATTAGTCGTTAAATAGTCGCCACATTTAGCGAATATTATTTTAGTCGCATCCTATAGTCGCCAAAACGCTGTTTTGATGTAATACCTGTAACACACGAATCTACTACATACGATTATTGTATATGTACCATACCACGAAAGATGATTAAATTTGCACCACATCATACCATGACAGATAATCCTTAACTCACAAAACCGTACGACTTTATATATAACACCTTGAAACTTCCGATGTCTTTCATCCTAATTTGCAAGAAAACTCATTATATGGGTATAGAGACATTAAATCATTGACTACTAAGTCTCTACAATAAAAACTATTTATTATTTAAATATTGTTTATAGCTTTAATAAAAGACTCGGTTTTGCTTTATATTCGGGTTACTCACAACTCGATTCTGTTATCTCCCGATAACACGGGTTGGGATGCTACGGCAATCGATGGACGTCTTCTAATTCTCTTCTTCGTAACCATAATGGTTTAAATTCTACCTGTTGTACACGTTCTAATTGACTGTGAATATTTTAGCTAGAAATAATCAAAGAATGAACTAATAAATGAACAGAATCTAGATGAGGCCTATAAATAAATAAAAGGCATAGCTTGTGACTGTGAATATTGTGTTAATTTGTTGTTGACTTATGAGAGAGACAGATTTTGGGAGTGAGAGAGAAATTTAATTGCATCACATGGAGTGGCACAACTGTGTCCCCATTTTAACAGTCCTTTATTAAATTGGTGGCTGCATTTTATCCAAATTTTTCAAGGCAATTCTTGAGAAGCAAACTTATATTTCCAAGCTAAACAAAAAAAATTGGAGATTTCTAAGCATTAACTAAAAAGCAGAAAGACATATACGCTAATACGCATACGAAATCGTTATTTATGCGACAACGAAATAAACTTTTCTTACAAATACGATTGTTTAAAACATCCATAAAAATAGACCCCTTTGCCTACTCAAAAATGAGGATATTGCTCTGAAATTGGCAGGGGATGAGGAATCCTTTGACAATTCGTTAATTACAAGATATCAGAAATTTTATACTCCTAATTTCTTTTTTCTCATAGAGACTAAGTAAGGTGTATAGTTTATGGTTACTCTAGTTATAAAACTAAGCTATGAAGGTTATAAAGTAATTCTTCAAGAGGGGAATAGAGGTGGATTCAGTGGCCGGATCTATAATGTAATCTTAACCAAAAAAAAGAAAGATTAAAAAAGAAATCTCTTCAGCAAAAAAAAAATTATAGTCGATAAAAAAAAAAATCTTTGACTGAACTTACAATACAATAGAAAAAAGAAAAAAACATAATAATAACTCATAAATAAATTCTACGTTCACTCATAGATTGAAATCTTTTTATCACCACTTCATTGACAACGAACTCAAACAACTCCTTTTCGATATAGCATACTAGACAATCACTTAAAAACTGATCTTCAATTCGGTTGCGAGATGCTGTCTTGACCAACTTCATCGCAGAAAAACACCTTTCAACACTTGCAGGAGCAATGGAAAAAGTTAAAACTAACTTCAGAAGTCTATAAACCAAAGGATGTGAAAGATGCTTTTGTGTTTCCACCATAAAACGAGAAAGATCTTCTAGATTCTTCAAATTCCTGAATCGTTTGTCTTCTCGCACATTATCAATGTATATTCCAAGTTGTTGTTTCAGATACAAGCGCTCCCCGACACTAAAATCCTCTGGATAAAATTCAGCCAATCTCACCAACTTCTCCTTCTCAAAATCGTGAAACGAGTTGATAGAACTTAAAGCAGCCATACAAATAAGCAACTCAGTGTTTACCTCGGTAAAACGATCATTAAACTCTTGAAGCTGCAAATCCAGAACGTAGTAGAAGAAATTAACCTTATAATGATGCTTATTGGTTATTATGTCGGTTCTTTGTCTTGGCTTCCTTGGGTTAACAAAGTCTTCTTCCATTATTAGCATTTCAGCATCATGTTTCTCACAAAAAGAAGAAACTTTCATTATAAACGAATCCCATTCAACATCCTTCATCCTCTGAAGTTCTCGCTTAGTTGATTCTACCAGCGACATTGCATTCAAAATATCTTGATCCTTCCTTTGCAAAGCCATCGATAAATTCTCTGTTAGTCCCAAAATATGTAACATTAGGTGCATATAGAATACACAATCAAATGAACTAAGAGTATGTACAACAGCAAACCTTGGACAAAAGTTCTTACAAATATTTTTTTTATTTTTTTTTTGAAATTTTATTTAAAAAAAAAAATTAAACTGGCGAATCACGGCTCACCACGTATGGGCGAACAGTGAACAACCGGCTATTCTGCAAGAGATTTAAGGGTCGACTCTTAAATTCGGTCTGGGCCCCACGATTTTTTAAATCCTTTTTTTTCCTTGGATTTTGTGTAAGAACCTGGGTAAAACCCACCATTGCATGTGCTCTAAGGTACTTGAGAAGACCATATACTTGACATCTTTTTGAGTCACCAACTCTTTCCTTCTCGATATACTCAAGAACTTCAACGATACAAGAAAACAACTCACCCAAACGCAATAGTATTTTGTGATGAGAATTCCAGCGAGTATTCCCAGGTCTTTGTAGAGATAGTTCTTGATTTAATCTTGTTCCAGTGGTAAGATCACCACTTCCAATTGCCTCCAACACTTTTTTCGATAACTTTCTCAAATAAAATCGTTTCTCTTGCAAGAATCCCCAGCCACATTCACCAGCGTAGAAATCATGTAAAAAAAAACCACCAACATCAAGATTCTTTTTTGCAACCGCCACAACAACTAAATGAAGTTGATGGGCAAAACAGTGAACATAATATGATGCATTGTTTTTCCTTGAAACCAATGATCTAAGGCCATTAAACTCCCCCTTCATGTTACTTGCTCCATCATACCCTTTCCTCTCACCTTTTTCAAACTCAACCCATATTTTGCAAACAAATCATCAATAACTGATTTCAGAGATAAAGAAGATGTTTCTTTGACATGAACAACTCCAACAAATCTTTCTTTGATAGCTCTACTTTTATCAACAAATCGTAAAGCAACAGCCATGTGTTCCTTATGAGAAACATCAGCAGACTCATCAACTAACAAACCAAACACACCATGATCAATCTCTTCTATGATTGATTTCACAACTTCTTCAGCAAAACAATGTGCGATATCTTTTTGAATCACTAGCGCAACCATCTGGTTATTTTTCGGAGCATTCTCTAAAGTAACCTTTCTTACACCATCATTTTGTTCTCCAGTGTATATTACAAGCTCTAAAAATTCCCTCTATTAGAAGACTCTTTTGATTCATCATGACCACGGAAAGGTAAACCTTGTCGCAAAAAAAATCTAGAAGCATCAATTGACACATTCAAACGGATGCGATATTCATTTTTAACCACATTGTTTTGCTTATGAAAAGCAAGCACAATAGACTGGCCTTGATTCAACAAATCTTCACCTTTTTTAACAGCAATATTATGAATGCTATTTGGCGTTTCACCCACATGATCACGTGTAGTCTCTGGCTTATTCCATGAAGAAAATCCTTCTGTCACAAACGCATGACTTCGACCTCTTTTTGGTATGCCGTCTCTAAACAAATAACAACACAAGCAGAATGCTTTATTTGTCGATACGCTATACTCTAGCCATTTAGGACCATACTTTTCAAACCACGTTGCTTTAAATCGCCTTGCTGCATTTCCAATTCTTTTCTTGGGAAAATCATAATCATAGGGTTGAAATGGACCTCTATTTAGGTACTTGCGTCTTACCTCATCCCTTTGATCTGGATAATAATCCAATATTTGTTTTATTTTAGCAGGATCCGTCGGTAGATCATTCAAATTTGAAGGAGATGCTCTTTATAATATTTCTCCATTGATTAATCTACAAAATATTTAATAAAACTTGTTAGTACAGATTTATAAAGTAATATAATCGTCGAAGCAAAAAAGGTGACTTGTGAATGCCAACCGATTAAAAGATAATAGTTGTCCAAGACAAAATTGCAGAGGAATCAAAAGAAAATCTTAAATTCTTTTGCAGAGGAATCAAATCAAATTATGAAACTAAAACAGATGAACCAAATTAAAATATTGTAACAGAGAACCGACTTACATTACATGGAATAGAGATTTTGTTTTAGACACGCATACACAATCAAAAATCTAGTTTGAGAAAATGAAACAGAGAAGCGAAAGAGAAAAGGAAGAGAAGTGGAGAAGACATGAAACAGACATGGGCTTCTGAAAATAAAAGAACACGTGATTTCCAACTAACAAAAACAAAGCATCTAAATGGGCTGTAGACAAAAATTTTAATCGTGGGCTTTTTTGTTCTGCATTTTTATTGTTTCAATTACATATATATACAGGGGCATTTGGCAAAAAAATAAAATAAGAGGGGCACAAATTAATTTGTTTACATGGGTAGAATTAAAAACCTAAAAAAATACATTAAAATCCAAAAAAATTGGGGTGGCAGCTGCCCCTCCCAAATTCAATGTACGTCCGCCTCTAGGTGGACTAGCTATTTTTTGGAAAAAATATATCAAGTTAAGATTCCCAAACCTCCCTCTCTATATCAATCTGAGAGGTCCAAGACGTTCTAAATCTTCCTTTGCTTTGTTCATAACCTTCCTTAGGTCCACTACTCTTCAAGAAATTAAAAATCATGGAAGAAAATATAAATGGATGGGGCACAAGTGTCATCGTATAGTTAGGACGAAGATTGATAGGTTATCAGCTTCAATGGTTGGAATTTAAAGGTGGGACAGGTTGGACATCATTGTCGTTAATGGTGAATGGCGCTTGCGAAGATCACGATCTCCAGCTGTTTTAACATTTGTTGAGGAGATTTGAAAGCTAAAACCACCCTTGTTGGATGCTCGTGAGAATGTGGTTATATGGGTTTTTGATAAAATGTAAATATTATTCAAAGAAACTTTTAAGATTATACACGCATAATATTAGACTTTGATTTCTTACCAAAAAGTTAAAAGCATGGAAGCAACAAGAATCATTGAAGCTATTACCGTGATCTCGTGGTAACGGAAAAGCAACAACAATAAATCTAATTAAGTTCCCAGTAGGAATAGAAAACGAGACAAGAGAGAAAGAAAAATAAGCTGAGATATCTAAAACGTTGAAATCGCTTAAAGGTAGACCCTTCTCCGACATCCCAAGAGCCGCATCAACTCACGAAGTAGTTGTAGTCCACGCCTCAAGGACCAAACAAGCATACATGCGAATCACTTCGGACAGAACTACTACGAGCCAATGCACTGAACTGAAATCACCACTGTTACTATGACACGGAGTGAGCCCAACAACAATGAAAAGACTTTACTAACCCTTCCTTAGCAAAATAAACGATCGAAGGAACCCAAAAAATTCCCAAATTAAACAAATTCACATTTCAACTTCAGCGATCCTAATCGAGATCGGAATACCAGAACCTCAAACCCAACAATTCTACTTTGAACCAGAGAAGCCAAACCTTGTAACAAAACTCGGAGAAGCTATGTAACCAGTCATGATATTTTCACTTCCCGCGCCGGAAAGACGAGGAAGAGAAGAACACGGCGATCCACATTCTGGAAACATTTACGGTCTTAGTCGTTGAGCCATTCCGCCGAGATAACCCTAACCTAATTTACCAAGCCAGAGAACCGCAATACCTTGTCGTTCTAGAGTTGTTGTCGGACTATCGAGATAAGATTCCGGTGTTGAGAGATTCAATCGAAAGGGAAATTTTGAACGAATCTGAAGATCTGTCGAGTCTTGTCATTGAGAGGGGGAGTCTAGTTCTTTCATCACCTCCTAGCTCGAGCTTTGTCGACCCTCCGTCCAACACTCCACCACACACAAGCAAAGAATAAACCCAACCCAATCTAGATCCAGATCTATCCATGTACAAAACTAGGTGGAAAATGTAACTGAGAGTGGGAGGAGACTACTCACGGTCCCGGCCATGCAATTCGGCCCTCGGAGCAGCCTCTATCAAACTTTTTTGTGAGAGGCAACGACAGGGGTGAATATGGTTTAAGAGAGAATATGTTGAGTCCTTTTTTGGGACAAAAAATTGTGAAAGTAGGAGGTTTTTGATCTCTCATATTTTATTTTACTAGTTTTTCTTGTTTTTTAAAAATCATTAGTTCACATTAAAAAAAAAAAACCATTAGTTTATAGACCTAAATTTTTAAGATTCCAACCCATAGATTTTAGAAACAGGCTTGCGCTTATATACTAATACTAATCATCACATATCTATAACACTAAATTTGTGATAAATTATATTTTGAAAAATGTTTATTTGGAAACCATTTTGAATACAATTGTTGAGTTAAAATTTCTTAGTCTAAAATAAAATAAAGCGGTAATACTTACATCTACTTGAATTGAAGTTTCAAATTTATGTTTATGGTACGAGGTGTATCGTTTTAATAGTCGATAATCGTAAAAGCAGTACTAAAAGTGACACTCTCAAATCTTTGTACCGTTTTTTCTTGCCTCTTGCACTATTTTGTAACCGTTTATCATCTCACTTACCGCTTAAAAATCGTACCACCTTTGATGACCAGTCGAACCCATTAAAAGATAAACACCAAACTTATTCCTAAAGAAGAATAGGAGAAAAAATCTCACACTCATCAACTCTTGAAACTCATTCCTTTACCTTTAAATATGGAATCATGTAACATTACACCAAAATTTTCTCTACGACACTGTCATCCTTTAGTGTGAGTGCATTGAATTTTTTTTCAGCTCCAGGTGGTGTGGTTCGTCCGAAATATCTCGAGAAATGACTTAAAAGCTCGGTTAAGAAAAAGGATATGTTGGTCAAGTTATAGTAGAACTCGTCGTGTAATGATCTTTCAAAAACATGACATATTTCTTTAAGGTTTTTTTTTCTCGAAATAAAACATTAGCTTTATAAATATTTGTGCTTGGTTTACAATAGTGTCTATCTCACCTAAGAAGTCTAAGATTCTAGGTTCAAATACAACAATTACGAAGTTTCCATTAAAAGACTAGCCCATCAAAGACAATCGATACAACATCCAAAAAAAAAAAAAGAACTTCACGAAAATGATAGCGGATAGTTCCAACGCAAAAGCTCAAAGAGAGGCAACTTTATACCGTCCATCCAAAACCGTTGAAAGAGTAACGATTTCTAAAAACATAGCAAGTGTTGGTGTGTTTATGGCAAGCCATAACACACACTAGTTCTTCACCAAACCTGGCTACCATATAACCATCATGATCCCAAAATTACTAAGCAGAATAAAAAATCCATAAACCCGAATCAATCCAAGAATCTTTGACCGTCGCTGAGGGGAAGACATGTTAGGAACGAACCGAGACTTTCATTATAAACACAAAACCTTAAATTAAGGGATAAGTCTTCCTACACCAGAACCGTCTTACAATAAAGGTTTCAAAGAAGGTCGAATCCGAAACCGCTCCACCCTCAACTCCGTCGTCAAATACCATACTCAATGAATCAGCAATGAAATGCTAGACTACCAAGCCAATATTTACAATGCATCAACCAGAAAAATTGACATATCTAAACTTTAAAATCGGTAAAAAGAAGTATCTCTTAACATGATAATGGTTTCAAAGTGTTGACTAAGGCAAAAATTAAAGACTCACCATAGCTTTCCGTTCATGGCTTCCCCCACCGGTCCATGAGTGTCGTTTTTGAACAGTCCAGAGGAATTGATGGAAAGACAATAATTTGCTTTACCAGATGCTTACTCCTCTTCCTGACTAAAGATTAACCATGAGATCGTCAGTCATTCTCTTCTCCGCCTGACCCAGCTCATGCAAAAGAACCGTAACCATATATCATCCAAACTGTTGTCCTCAGAGCAGATATGAACATAAAAGAAATGGATATGGCACTTCAAAGATGAGCCTTGCCATGCCGCTTGAAGAGAATATACACACATCATTTATTTTTTTGTCCACTCATAACCACCGTTGTTAAAACATGCCAATCGTCACATGAAGGCCGCTTGAAGAAACCAAAACATAGACGGTGAGGGAAATCCATATCTGAGGTCAAATTCATCTATCGGGACCAATGTAAAGAAGGATCTAGAAGTAGATCGAGATCCGACGTCGTTCTCAAAAGTCTGCCAAGCTTCGTCCACTACATCACCATCTTTTTCGGCGGAAAAAGAAGACGTTCTCTGGTTGTTTCCGTCACCTACCGCAGTAAATAGAAACGAAAAGGGATGAAAGGCAGAGAGATCGGCAGTGGCGCTATGGGAGCCGTTGGACGGCGGATCTAAAATTAGGGTTTTCTGCTTTTAGGTTTTTTTTTTATTGTTTTAAAGTTATTCTTGACAAAGTTTTTTTTTAATCCAAATATCTTGAGTAGACAACTGAATACAGTAAAAACTCTATAAATTAATAATGTCGGAACCATGTTATTTTATTAATTTATAGAGTTATTAATTTATCGATAAATAGGGAAATTCATTTTTTCTATATCTTTTTCTTCTATTTTCTAATGTTGATGATAAGATTAAAGATGCTATTGATGTATCTTTAGAAGCAAATTGCACATAAGGAAACAATAATCGTGTCTAAAGCTCTTCATAATTTTTTTATACTGTTCGAGAAGACGATATAAGAAGTATTTAATGTTATAAGAAAAATTAGAGATAAACTCCAACGAGATTTGAGTTTCAAGACAAAACAAACAACACTAGAGTCATATTGACTTAACTATATATGTATAAACTATGTATGTATAAATTTATATACCTAATTATTAATTTATGATATTATTCGGACTATATATTTACACGGGGGTTTCTAAAAAATTATTATCTTATTATCTTATCGAGTTTTGTCAAATTTTACACTGGTCCAATTCGGGACCAGATAAATTTATTAATTTATCGTGTTTATTAATTTATCGAGTATTAATTTATAGAGTTTCTATTATATAAAATTTTAAGTGACACTTTGGTTTCATACTTTCAGTATAAAAGGAGGAAATACTAGCAAGCATTAAAACATCAAACAAAAATAAACCCAATAATTTATACAGTTCATCCTAATTAAGACAACAAAAGAAAAAGACACACAAAGAAATTCGAATAACAAAAGAAATAATTAAATAAACATATAATAAACATACATGCCTATATCTAATGTTATATGATACTATTGATGATTTTCATGCAATTTTCCTTGATTCTTTTCCTTCTCTTTGGAATATAACAGCTTTTCCTATCGCTTTTTTTTTTTTTTTTTGACTTTGTTTCTTTTTATCCCTTTCTTTAATTGTATACATCAAAAACCTCTTGAATATAACCAGAGAAAAAAACACTTTTTTGGTGCTGCTTATAAAACCCTTCACCGTTTCAAAATCATGCATGTATAACTTGATTTCTCCAAGTTCGATCGATATATACGATTTTCCATTGTCATGATGATGATGACCATCATGATAGTAGGTATGATAGATAGTATCGTCTTTTTCTTTTTTACTGTGATGTGGGTCATGATCTTCAGATTGGAAAATGGCACAATTACCCATGATGATCGTGGTTGTCAGAAGAGTCAGGGGCTGACCAAAACGTTGAGTACTTCAACCATTCTGCTTCTTGTTGGTTTCCCATTGATGATGACCCCTGCACCAACCAAATTCCCTTCTCAGTTTCAGTGAGAGCATACATATATAGTTGAACTAATTAACCTAATGATCACATTCGGTTTTGTTAGAAACTAACTGGACTAACTAAACAAACTAAACCAAATCAAACATGTATACGTACAGAGAAGACTTTGATATTCTTTTGTAATCCGAACTAACATGAACCAGAACCCGAGAATTACAAACAGAATATATCTACCGTTATCCTGTTAGCATATACCGATATATATATATATATATATAGTTACTTTTATTTAATGAATTGCATATATATGATTACAAGCTGAAATTATATAAAACGAAATAATTAGAACATTCCATTAGATTTTAGACGGATTTTTTTTAAGAAAGGAATGCAGACATGCTGTGTCCCCCACAAGAACACAATGAGATCTACTAATGTCTTTCGCCGAACTTGTCTCGCGAGGTACCACGCATGAAAAAAGAGCTTATAGTATTTACACATATACAGACAATATATTACATTTATATATGCACCATCAATGCCTGATTAAGTAGTTTTATAATTGTTTAAAAAGAGAGAAAAAGAAAAGAATCTGACAGTTTCTCTATTGTTTTGAAGAAGAGTTATTTATAGGGAAAAAGCAAACACATCTCTCTTTCTTTATTATTCTTTTCTGGTTTTGTTTACTTAACTCTGTTTTAACTCTTTCCAATTAAGTAAAGAATAAACAAAAAGGAAGAATATATGTCGTCTTAATTATGTATCCCTTCCCATGCAAAACTGAAAAGAAAGAAAAAATACGTATTTTAAAAGGAAAAGATTTTTTTTTAAAACATTCTCCACTTTTATTTAAATATGTAACCTACATTGTTAACTTCGACCAACTAGTACAAGAAAAGAAATACTAGTATATTTTAAATTTAGCTTTTCAACTTTATACAAACGGCATTCCAATCGAGAATCCAAGAGTACTGTCAATGCGAAAATTATTATTTCTAATATCAAATTTACTCTGTTACGAAGCAATATCGTGACAATATTTTATCTAGGTGGTAATGATCATATGTTTCAATAGTGCTCATGATGGTAAAAAAAAGAAAGAAAGAGGTTTAATTTTCCCATGAAGTTAAGAGTCAACAAAAGTGATTAATAACTTACATCTTTTACATCATGATGAGTGGTAGAAGAAGTGCAGCCCATTATAAGCTCTTCCAATCCAGAAGCTGACCTTCCTCCCATCTTCCCATTATTATGTTCTTCTCCGTCTTGTTGTTGTGTCTATGCTCAGTCAAAAAAGACAAAAGGAACTTTAGGAAAAATTATTATATATATTTTAATTATTTAAGAGAATTATCTTAAAACATTAATATTAATCATCTTGTCCCTTCATCACCAAAGACCACATTGGTTTCCTACTTGTTCTCAGTTTGGCTGACACTAAAAAGTGACAAAGCTTTTGTTGCCTTTGGGTAATGGGTCGTTAGTTAGACACAACTTACTTAGACTAAATCAGGCACAATTATTTATTAGAGACTGCAACTTTACTTATTTTTTCCTTGACCATTAGTATCTTATATATATTTTTCATAATCGGTTTTGGTACAACCCAGTTTGCATGCTTATGCAGTCCCATCATTGTTGAGTCACATGCATGCAGATATCTTTAAAGCCTAACATGTGTAAGAACCAAAAATTGAACTACTTATCTTATATACACAATAAAAACCTCCAAAAAATTAACACTAACTATAATTAATTACCTTACTTTCATAACGCTAATTTAAATGGGATGTTGAGACCCAATATAGATTTGATAGGTGCATGAGTCCCACCTAAAGTACGTCAAGTAATTTTTATTTTTATTATATACATAGATCATTTAGAGTGATATTTCAGCTAACTTAGTCATGTTCATGAAACTGTAACTTTCACTTAAATTAGTTGATTAGACATATAATTAAATAAAATGTGATTATTGCAACTAAATAATATATATTTTTGTGCAACTAATTAAAATATAATAGAAAAACAGAAGATTGTTGATTATCTTACCTGGTAATTTTCATTAGGGAGCAAAATTTTATGAACATGATAAGGATTGTCGTCAAGGATATTAATGGAGGCATGGTGAACCGAAGTAGATGGAGAGATGATGGTTGATATAGGATGTGTAGGCTGGCTTATGTTGAATGCATGATGCCGTTGTTGCTGTTGCTGTTGCTGTTGCTGATGATGGTGATGATCATGAGTCACATGATGAAATGTTGATGGAGATGATGCCTGATGGCGATGGTGACGATGATGACGATGTTGCTCTGCCATAACATCCTCACATGTAGCTTGCCCGGTTGGAGGAGCTTCCCTCCTCGCCACCTAAACAATTATTAGAATATATTTTACTATTAAGATAATTTATATTTACGTTTAATTACTACATTACTCCGTATTTATGACCGCTGCGGTTTAAACATTGTTTTCTAATTTTATCATCACGTTGGGTAAAACTTTAGGTCATATTGTTAGTTAAAAATTGATTATCATTAACCTTTCGTTATTATCACGACGGGTAATTTGATTTTTTATTTTTTATATATGCTTTTGTAAATACATTACATAGATTAAGAAATAGATATTGTACTCAAAATAAGAGCACTATTTACTTGCAATGCAATTAAATAGTAACCCTAAGCATCCTTTTTTTTTTTTTTAACAATATTCACTTCTTATTCGTCTATTATATAAATATGATATGTGACCGGTATTATATAACCCTAATAAATCACTTCGCGAGAGAGACATGCGTACACTCAAATCAAAATTCAATTCGAAATTAAATAATTATCACAATGGATAAAAAGTACGTCTCTATTATATAAATATAGGGAAACAGGTTTTAATTTATTTTTTCTGAAAAAAGGTTTTAATTTGCATTAAAAGATTTATCGATTTGAATTTTAAGACACATAATAACACACATTAGACTGTCTATCACATTTAGTACTGACCATGATATAATAAGTTTATTTTACGAAATCTGAAAAGGGGGGGGGGCATATATACCTCATCAAAACTCTTCAAAAAGGGAACAAAGCTGAGTTGATCCATTGCATAACTGGGAAGGCCAGCCGCAACAGCCGCAGCTACGGCCATAACGCCGCCAGGTACTTCATCAGATGGATTAACATTAAGAATCTCTCTAGACGAAGAACAACTTCCACCACTAGTAGTCCCACTATCTCTCCTCATATGGTACTCTCCGCCTCCACCGCTGCTGCCTTCGCCGCCTATAGCGTTCAGGCTCGATGCAGAAGACGACCAATTACATTGCCTAGGCTGAGTCTGGTAGAAGATCTTAGACACAACAAGCTCTCCTTCTTTCTCTTCCTCATGTGTCCCCAAATGATATTGATGCATTACCCAATTGGTTTTCTCCGGTTTTCGATTCTTACCAAAATTGGTATATAAAACCAATATCTTCTTACAACCTTTTTGCTTACCGTTTACCATAACCGGTCTTGTCTTACCGGTCTTATGCCACCTCGTCTCACCCGAGCTACTACTTCCTTGGGTATTGTTGTCACCTTCCGTTTGAATCTTTCTTCGCTTTCTCGTTCCAGTCGTGTACGCCTTTGATGGTCTATGGAAGAAATGTCTGCTTAACCCATCTCTACTCACTCCTATCAAAATAACATGTCATTTTCTTTTTAATCTATATGTTTCTTGTGTGACCCGAGTAATTATAAAAGATTCAAACTTAGGTGTGACCGAAACAACCATATATTATAATGAAAGATATGCATATGTGATTTATATACGTGGATCTCCATGAAAATATAGATGCAATGAAATATGAGCATATATATGTAAGTGTAAAAGATTCAAAGTTTTGGTGTGACTTTATTGTATATTTATAAGTAGTCATAAGAAACAACCATATGTAATAGTGAAGATACATAAGCATGTGATATATGTACCGGGAAGCTTTTCGGGATGAGTGTAGCAAATGCCGTCTTCACCTTCAATGGTGGGGATGAATTCGTCAATGAGAGGGTGAGATTTAACGTCTTTAGCTAAGACTTTTGCTTCTAAATGTTCTATCAGTTCTTGATCCGTTGGGTCAAATTTCACTCCTGCTGGTAAACCAACCCAATCCTGCTGAAGAAAAAAACAAAGAATAAAAAAAAGAAAATTAAATAAAGGAAAAAGAACAAGAGAATATAAGTATATACATACATATAAAGACTCGTATATCGACGCTTTAAATTTGGATTTTGAATTTCTGTAAGCGAGAGAATAAAACAGAGAGCATCATTCTTGATGTTCTTCATTGATTCGTTTCCTCTTTTTTGTTTTTTTTTTTTTGTTTTTAATTTAAATAAAAGCTTACAAGTGACCTAAAATGATAAAAGAAAAGGAAGAAAGAATTTATTTTCAAAGTTAATTAAAAGGAATATTACTTACTGGTTTGCCTTCGAGCTTATGGCCGCAGCTGGGACACTTCTTGGATCCACAAAGTTGATGTTCTTCGATCTTTGCATCGATTATGTCCGAACCGGTCACTGAGCCAGCAGGATTAGTCTTGCTCATCTCGATCTCTACTTTCTTGATCAATTTTCTCCTTAGACGTCTGTGTTTAGGTTTAGAGATGTTAACAAAGCTCCTCCGATCATATCCAAGAGTGGAAATATATATAAAAAAAGGGAGAGAGAAGGAGGCTAGAGATAGAAGATTTGTATAAACCCTCTTTTATTATTGAGGAGAGAACCACTGATTCTGAGGAGACAAGACAAAATAGGTTTTTTCTTGAAAACCTAACCGACACAAGAACAAGACAAAGTAGGAATTTTGGGGGAAAAAGCCCTCAAATTATGCTAAAAAGAACAAACTTGGTCGAGCGGAATAAGATCTTAGACAGTACTGCAAATCAAGAAAAGAGGAGAGAGAGAGTTAATAAACGACGAAGAAAGAGGAGGAGGAGAAGAAGAAGAGGAAGAAAGTTTGAGAAGGTTATAAATTAATTAATTAAAGGAAAAAAAAACATGCGAGAGATATCTTTTGAAAGAATTAAAATATATGTGTGTATCTCGAACTTTAACTGAAGAAGTAAGCGAGGAAAAAGGAAAAGGTGGCTCTGAAACCCATTCACTGACCCACCTTTATTTTGCCTTTGCTGGTTTAAGAAGCCGCTATGAGTCTTTCAAGCGGTTTGTTTACATTTATCTACAAATCATACAGTATTTTTTATATATCCAAAATTAATGTTTATTTATATATAACATGTACATATATACGTCTTTATATATATATAACATGTACATGTATACGTCTATATATATATATGACTTTACACATTGCATATATATTATCTATCCATAAAACATCGGAAATTGATTACTATTTGTATATTTATTGGGGCATCCATTTACTACCCTTTACATAAGAATCGAATCATCTTTGTCGTTAGATTGAGTTTCATGTTGGCAAAAAAAGTGAAATAATTACACTAAATTTCAAAAGATTTCAAAAAACATATATCAACAATCAACAGTCGACAGTATTTAAGTGAATCAACTACGTGGAATTTGTATTGAGAAAATTAGATCATAATTCTTTGCGGTCTGCATAGTAACTTAACTTCTAGTTACGGAATTAATTTTGAATTTATGTAAGCTTTAATAGAGTAAACAAAAATAAAGGTGAAAAGATGAAGATAAAAAAAAAAAAAGACGAGAAGGGGAAGAGACGTCACATGGGCAACGAGCTGGAGGAAGTGATCATTATTCTTTTGTTATTCATTCAAAAGAGTTTTTTTTTTATAATAATTTTAATTTTAATTTCTGCTGAGACAAAGGAATTAAGAGGTTGCTTGATAAGTAAGGCAATTTGAGCAGTTTACCCATCATATGGACCACACCATCTGTTATTTTCTTATTTCTTTTTTTTCGTAATTAGCATATATAAAAGCGAATAGTTTTAGATATTTTCGGATATATATAATATAGGGCCTCCTTATAGATCCGCTTATATTACCATTTCACACTATTCCTAGTTCATGTGAATTACTAAATCATGGCTATGTTATACTTTTTACATCCCTAATTAGTTAAATTTAGGGGATAGAGAAAAAAAACAAGTAGTAAATCTGATAAATCAATCTAATAGCAATTTTAGAAAGAGTATTCAATCAAAAGTTCACAACGTTCCTCTTTATTTATTTGTTGCAGGAGTTATTCTATATGGCAAGATTTTTTCCAGAAATTTAATAGAATCTTAATTTGCTTGAGTCAAATAACACATTATAATGTTTATTTGCACTTTAATTAAAAATCCAATATGCAAAGATTAATTTTTCTCCACATCAACTACATGAGTAAACAAAAATCATTCTTATAAATAATGGTGAAGTGTAAGTAGGAAAATTTCAGTTAAATCATTCTTATGTTTTTAGTTGAGCATCATAATTAAACCTAAATGTTTTGATTTTTTAATATTTATATAATTATAAATATTTTAACAAAAATTATAATATCATATATTTTAAAGAAAAAAAAAAAGATTTGAATACCATCAAATAATTATATTTGACATTAATACTATAAGATTTCCGTAAATCCAGAAATACTGAAACTATTTTTAATGGTATTTTTGGAAGATGGAAAACTCTTTCTGAATTTGTATTTATCTTTCTCGAATTTCATGATTGTTTCTTGAATTTTTGGAAAACAGGAAATGTCCTGAATTTGTGTTTATTTTTCCTGATTTCATGATTTGTTTCATGAATTTATGATTTGTAAAAAAAACAATTTCAGTAAGAATTTGTACAAATTTGGGGAACCTTTTTCGAATTTGTGTTTATACTTTCCGTATTTCATGATTTGCTTTCTGAATTTATGATGTGTAGACATTAATAATTTCAATAAGGATTTGTACAGATTTGAGAAACTCTTTTCTAATTGTATGATTTATTCCTCAATTTTCAAAATACCATTAAAAAAACTTCCATTAATGTTATTTCTGTAATTACGAAAACACTTGGTAAAATAGTCTTTGATGTAGTTTTTGATGCTATTATTGTCAATTTCCCTATTTTAAATTATTTAATTTTGATTAAAATTAAAATTAAAATATTATAATTATTTTAACTTGGTTAAAAGTAAGCTTATTATCTATATATTTTTGGTTGATAAGAAGTTAAAAAAAGAGTAAAATATAAAAGAGAATTTTAAATGTTTTCAATTGATATAATTTTAAATAGTTTATATGTTGTTTCTGAAAAAACGCCGTTTTTGTCATGTCCTCCGAGACCTGACCCTAAACTCAAATTTGGGCTCTTAAACAGGTTGTTCCTTGAGAACAGAGACAACCCGAGTTGATGTAGTCTGAACGGATATGAGTTCACCTCGGGTGAGCTTAGAGCATTGCGGGTTGTAGGTTTCCTAGACTGGGGTCGGTCAAATCATGGTAGGACTTTGTTTGAACAGTTTTGAGAGCGAGGTTCGGATCGCTGGGAGCAAATCTCCTCTCAATACAGAAACTGCAAAAATTCTCTGGAAAAACACAAATGGGGTTGTATTTCTCGAAAATTCTTCGACGCTCAAATTAGTTTACATACCACATAATTGAGGTAAAAAGTCATATAGAATATCGCAAAAACAGGGAGAGTAAAAATGATAAGTTATCTCCGAGCCGAAAGGAAAAAGAGGTCCACGGAGCTTTATATAGCTTTAGAGGGCTACTTTTCAGAAATATGAAAAAGAAGAGTTTAGAGGTGATGATGAGTCGAGACGACCGGAGAGACAAGGCTTGTGAAAATTGGGTCATTCGACCCTCCACAAAGTAAAAAATTTTTATAGAAAGATCAGAACTTCGTTGAGTTTTAGAGGAAAATACAAAGAGTACATTTTATCCTAAAATTATAGATTTTAATTGTAAAGTCTCAACTCCGGCAGAAAACAAGGGTTTCAAGTTGAACATATGAAACCTTTGAAGGAAATCCAGCATAGACCGTCTAGAAAATACCAAGTCAGAACCAAAACAGAACTAGTGTTGACCGAATTAAGACTAAGTCAAGAGTATAGGAAAAGTTGAAAGGAGAGAGCAACAGAGAGAGAAATAAACTTAATACATGCCTAACTAAGGATATAACTATTTCATGTTGCGAGGAGGGACCATATTTATAGAGGTTACCTGGCCCAGAATAATAAACAGGGTTATTTCGAGTGATTTTAACTTATCTTGTTGTCCTTCCCAGTTTGCAGCTCGTTTCATCGTAAGGTGTTAGGAGCTCGTCGTAGATTTATATGGGTGGCTATCTATATTTTTGCGGCCTATCTGTCTGTTTTCAGCGCCTTTCATTGTTCTTTTGTCATTATTGAGGCGCGTGGGGGTTGTCACTGAGTGCTCCGTCTTATGGGTACTTTCCCCATGTGTTTGTACTAAGCGTTTTATTGAGAAGATAAGGTATAGGGAATGTATATCTGGAAATAAGTTAGTAACTCATACATGGCTCTAGTTGTGTGGGATGTGAAGCCCTTAGTTTTATGCTTCTCGGGTTGGATTGCCACTCGTTTAGCACTTCTCCAGGCTGGACTAGATAGCGAGTAAACCCACCTGGTAGGATGCCATGAGACGATTCCCATGGTAAGCAACCAAAACATTGTTGGGGTTAGGCTAGGGGTGGTAGGGTGGTTATTGTTTGGTCACTCTGTCTCCGACGTTCCCATTTTGAATATTAAAGTGACACTAACGCATCATGGGGCATAAGGGGCCTAAGCCCAACCTACAGTGGCATAAAAGTCCTCATGTAATCAAATTTGGGTACCTGATACGGGATAAGTTTACCCTAGAATAATCTACAAGTGCACAACAATGCAATTGTAGTATTAAGGGGTCGAAATCCACATGAACTAGTTAGGCACAACGGTTTTTCGGTTTGGACTCGGTTAAGGAAATAAATTAAAACTCAACTAAAACTGTTATGTAAAATTAATTGAAGGAAGAGTTAAGCCTAGGGTATTCCTAAAGAGAATTCAGATTTTGACTAACCAAATTATAAGGGTTTATTAGATCAAGTTCAATCTAGAACTACAAACACATATATGTGCTCGCCAACTTTCGATGCGCGAGACACCTATATGTAAAGACTAAAGCACCGATTTCCTACACGTACTTTCCTTTTTCCTCTCGTCAATTACGGTTAAATCAGACATGTCTTAGGAAAAAAAGTAATATCTGGAGGTACATAACTTCAAATGACTTGACTCAAATTGAAGATGAAAAATAACTTCCATATCTTTATTTTGGTATGTAGATTGTCTCCTATATCATCTGATAAGTGGTTCAACAAATGCATTTCGTTTTCTTGTCATTTTTGCTCAAAAAACTCCACATTCTCCAAAGTTGCCTCTTTTTTTATTTTAATCCATTTAGCTCCAAAGTCTCCTAACAAACACATAGAAACATATACAAAACCTTGGGAAAAACCCATTAAAAACACCCATCTATCAACTTTCCCAGACTTAACCTTTGCTTGCCCTCAAGCAAAACAGAAAACTAAACTGTGGAAGAGGTTTAAAAACTTTGGAAACTCATCATGTCATAAGAACACCACAACGACTTTCACCATTGCAACCACTTACTACAATGACTAACCAAATCAAGACCACTATCTAATTCCCCTAAGCTTAGCAATTTTCTCCATACTTGCACCACAATCAATAAATCAATTCACCTAGTTACCATCATCGCAATTTCTACATCATAAAATCATTGCCCTACAAAAATAAGTTCTTTCCAATACCAAGCTAAAAAAGTCTTAACACAAAATTTTCGTCCCTCTCCCTTAGACTTATTATTTTGCATAAATATTAGATTAAATCTCAAGACATGGCATATATTTTTTTATTGTCACATCCTCACCCTACTCTAGTCCATTCCATGATGAATAGTGGCTTCTTTGGAGGTGAATCATCAACCTCATCAATAAGTACCTAATTAAACACTTTATTCTATCTTTTTTTTTCTTTTTAATTTTTCGGTCTAGAAGGAGAGTTTGAAACTAATATCTCGGACAATCATAAAAAAGCATTAGACGAGGACTAACTTCTATAATGAGACAGGGTTGTAGCTCTGGCTTACTTGGATTTGATGATTGTATATATGGGTATTTTCTGGTTAATTGATCCACTTTCGGGGTTTTTATTAGTCATAGACTTTAGCTGAATCTCTGCAGTAATGGTGCATCAAGTTCCTGCTAATGTGATTTTGTTCCTCCATGAATCATTGTTTCAAAAAACTAAGTTTTGACTTAATAAAACCATTTTTGACTCAAAAACCCGAATAAAAATCAATAAAACCACAAAATTAAATAGCATTCGTAACATCCTCCCCTGACTTATTTTACACTGTTTCCAGTGGGAAAAAAATCTATAAGAGGTAAGAAAAAATAATTAAAAATACGAAGGTAAGAAAACTCGAGACCATACCCTCGTAGATTTGAATGAAGCATGAATGGCAATGGATAGAGCTAAAAAAAACATATGAAAACCGCTCAAAAATTATCCAAATTGGTTAAGAATTGAACAATATATGACTAAAAGTATTTATTTTTTTCTTCCCGTTTTTGTTTTTTTTTTTTTCAATCGTATACTCTCTATTTTTTTTAAAAAAAACAGAACTGAAATCTAGTAAAAAATGACTAAACATCCTGGCACAAATATAAAGAAGAAAAAACACAAAGAAAAATGCAATAACACGTACCCGGATAGAGTGGGTTGCCTCCCACCAAATGCTTGTTTTCAGTCTTTAGCTTGACTGGGGCGGGTATTAGACATCTGGTGGTTTGGAAAAAGGCAAAGAATGTTTTGTTGAAATCCGTCTTATCCAAGGTGGTGTATAGGCAGTAGGTGCATGAGGACATCCAAGAAAGTTTGGAATGCCACCAGGGTGGGCTCCAGGTGTGGGTGAAATTGAGTGTTTCCCTACATGTTTAGAAGTGGGTTTCGAAGTTGTGTACCTTTGCTTTATTGGAGGTGGATGATGTGTGCTGTTTAGAGCTTTATGTTTAATAGGAGTTGCAGGTGCCGCAGATTTCTTAGGAAACTCATGTTGAAAAATTGTCTTATGCTTTCCATCTTCAAGTTAAGGCGCGTTCTTTTCTATGAGCACATGTTTACATTCCACTTTAGAAACACCCTCTAATGAATCTTTATCATTCATCTCTCCCAAGAATTTATCAGCAACCACATCATTTGTTTCTATCACAAAAGATTGGCCATCAATAGTTGGTTTCTTCAATGTCTTGTCCATCTCAAAAACCACACTCTTATCATCTTGCTAAAGCTTAAGTCTTCCTTTCCTACAATCAATAATAACTCCAGCTGTAACTAAAAACGGTCTTCCAAAGATAAGCATATATGTTGGCTCATTGCGCTCATAATCTAAAACAATAAAATCTGCATGTATCCACCATTCTTAATCTTGACTGACATATCTTTTAAAAGACCTTTGGGGATCCGCACTGATCTATCTGCTAGAACCAATACAATAGGTGAAGTTGTAAAGTCAGTCATCCCAAGTTTCTTAGCAACTGAGTAAGGCATAAGATTCACACTTGACCCCAAATAACAAAAAGAACACTCAAAAGCTTGATTCCTAATCTTGCAGTTCAACACAAAGTTACATGGATCCTTCATCTTTTTACTTTTTATGCATCTTGCTTTGGAATAGTTGGGTGCACGTTTCTGTTATCTTATTCACTTTTTCATCAAAACTAATGGCATTAGATACCATCTTCTTAACATATTTTCTCAAGTCAGGAGCCATCTTGCATGCCTTAAAGAATGGGATGCAAACCTCTAGTTGATCAAGTATGTCCTTGCACTTAGCATCCTCTATTTCTTTCTTAGATCTCTTGGGAGGCTTTGGGTAAGGTAGCTTAGGCATGCCTTAAAGATTGGGCTTGAAATTTTTGTCTTCGGGGGTCGTATGGAAGGGTGTCGGTCGACACAAGATCTATGTCGGTCGACAGAAGGGGGGGATGCTTGTTGATCGACAGTATACTCGCATAAATTTGGTATCGACATACTTATCTCCCTCGGCCAATAAAGGTTGTTTCGACTCAAAATATTTGTTTTCTGCAACTTCTATAAAATCCTCAGCAACTAGACCCTTCCCATAGGTTGGATTGTATGTTTTTCCACTTCTTGTAGCAATTGCATTGACATGCTGTCGCGGATTTGTTTCGGTTTTTCCTAGGAGATAACTTCCTTGCTGCTTAACAGATTCAACAGTCGCCCACTTGAGTGTCGAGCTTCTTCATGTGGATGTTCATAGCATCAAATTTGGCATTGAACTCATTGTAAATAGAATTGATCTTTTCATTGAAGTTGTTACTCATCTGGTTCTGCCCATCAAGAATCTGTTTCAACATGTCTTGAAAAACTTCTTATGAGTTAGTAGGGGGCTTATGATAGTCACTAGCTCCATAATTCTTTTTTTACCCATTGTTCTTCCCTTGGTAACTAGCTCCACCAACATAGTTCATATCTTCTTATGTAACTTCATCAACAAAGGATACTTTCTTCTGCTTCGGCATGTTCTGAATAGAATTCAGAGCTGCCTTCATCTCATTTATGTCCTCTTTCTCAGCAACCCCTATCCTGGCTCTTTCCGCGTCAATATTCGTTGTATTTCTGCTTTGTGTCAAGTTGTGGATGCGCTCATTCGCAGACGCAGTGCTTCTCGTCATGAAATTACCATTGCTCATCGAGTCGAGAGAAACATGGTACATCCACTCTACACCCTTCAAGAATTTACTTAGTAACTGCAGCTCTGTAAACCCGTGATGAGGAAAGTCTCACTGATACTTCAAGAAACGGTCTGATTATCACTCTCATCATTTTTGTCGTTTTCCAGTTTTTGCGTTCTAGCTTTGTTAACTATGAGTTTGAGAGATTAAAAAGCTCTTTATCCTCGACACTCCTGGTTCTGCTGCTAGGCATGCACTTGAAAGTCACAAAGAAAAGAAAGAAAACACGTAAATAACTAAAGAAAAATAAAAACTTAGACTAAATCCTACTACTAAAAGTGTATTGGCCTAGATCTACTCCAAGTGCACAGCTAAAAACTTGATACGAGATTAGTTTTACCCAAGAATAATATGCAAGTACACAACAATGCAATTTTAGTATTAAGGGGTCGAAATCCACATGAACTACTTAGACACAACGGTTTTTTGGTTTGGAATAAACTAAGCAAATCAAATTGTAAATAAAAGCAATTAAAACTTTGATGTAAAATCAATTGGAGGAAGAGTTAAGCCTAGGTATTTTCTAAAGAGAATTTAAATAGTGACTAATCAAATTATAATGGTTTATTAGATTAAGTGCGAGACACCTATATATAAAGACTAAAGCATCGAGTTTCCTACGCGTACTTTCCAAATTTAGATATGCGTTCACAAGTTGATTGGTTCACAAGTATCATGAACCTAGTTTCCTATGCGTTCATGACACATTTTTCTCCTAGGATAGATCTATCTAGTTAATAATGCTTTCGAATCTATTATCTAACTTAAAGGCTCAATTCCAGGTAGCTAAGCTAGAGTCAAGTAGTTAAAACAATCCTAGCAGAAGATCAATTATAAAACCCTCACAATCTAGTATCATCAACAATCCTTTATCACATTAATGAAATTCCTAGACCTAACAAGAGATCTACTCAGGTGTGAAAAATAAGAAATAACCATGTTTGAATTATAATGCATTAAAGAACAATAGAGTAGATAATAAAAAGGGTTTAGAAATCTCTTCTCCTTAAAAAATCTCTCTAAAAACCTAAAAACAAGCTTAAAAATAGCTTAAACCATGTATTTATAAGGGTATTGGACGTCCTGATGTCTTTTGGAAAAGAATTTGAAACTTCAAAGCCCATAAGAAATAGGAAATAGAAATTTTCTTTTTTCCTCTCGTTAATTCCCGTCAAATCAGACATGTCTTCAGAAAATTGGTAATATCTGTAGCTATAGAACTTCAAATGACTTGATTCAAATTGAAGATGAAAACTAACTTCCATATCTCTATTTTAGTATGTAGATCGGCTCCTATATAATCCTATAAGTGGTTCAACGACTGCCTAACTTGTAGAACTCAGTTCTGCATTTCTTTTTCTTGTCATTTTTGCTTCAAAATCTCCACTTTCTCCAAAGTTGCCTCTTTTGTTACTTTAGTCCATTTACCTCCAAATACTCCTAATAAACACATCTAAACATATACAAAATCATGGGAAAAACACAAATCTATTAGTACCACATCTCGTACATAGCGCTAAAAGATTCTCCTAAATTAAATTACATGTGGCATTAAGAGGTTTGCCTAAACTAGATTACACATGGCGTTAAATGAGTCGTCTAAATTGAGTACTGTGTGTCATCGTGCCATTAGTTGAAATTATGAAAACAAATTTTACCCAATCATATGTCATTCAAATCCTAGTTTTTAGTTTATTTAAAACTCAGCTTGCCTTTTATTTGAAAGCTCAATTTATTTCTTTATTTTTTCTCACCTAGACTAAAAATGGAAAATGGAAGACATGAATCATACTTATAAATAATTAAACTTGATGAATGCGGTTAGTTGCAAGTAAAAAAAAATTGAGCTTCTTTTCTCTCAAATAGATGCAACGGTTAGAAACATGACATCGAATCTACGGCAAGAATGGCCAGTGCTTGCTTCACGTCTTTTCCATGCATGGTTTCTGTCGAGTTCCTCCTCTGAGAATTAGATCTAAGTCGTGTTACTACTTTTGCCTCTGATGAATTTTTCGATCTGACCTAAGGGACTGCAAGCGTCATCAATGTCATCTCTCTACCGTTTTTGGGTTTGGTTCGATATCCTAACCAGATTCCCCTTTCTCTTTTAACATTTTCTTCCTAACTATTTCGTTTTTTAATGGTTCATTCAGTTACTTAATTAATTATGTATATCTATGAATTCATGAAAAAAGAAATTATATGTTGGTCCAACAATCTTTGTAATTTTTTTTGCCTTTACATAGAAATTTTTTTCAAAAAACTAAAAAAAAAGTAAAAAAATTTGATTCAGCTGACATTTAATTTTAAATGATTTTCTTTGATTTAATTTGAGTTTTTCTTTAATCTTTACAACTAATCGAATGGAATAGACATTTCAAATATTTTAATTTTGATTAAAAATTTTGATATCTGAATTTTGAAATTCAACATATTCAATTCAAAATTTTAATAATGAAAGAACTTTTTTTTATAAATACGAAATAGAGAGGTGTGAGATTGACTGTCCATCTGGGCCATATGCGATGAGCAAATTCTTTTGTCTGCGACGACTCGACTTATATTACCCGCAATCTCTTATAAGTTATCCAAATTCGTTACTGGCAGGCCCACGGGTCAAACTGGCAGACCCACATGTCTTTGATTATATATTCGTTTAGTATTTTATATATATATATTAGTAGGGGTGTGATACGCGAATTTATAGTTTATTTTTTATAACCTATGATTCAACAATCGAAAATATATATATAAATAAATAAATAAATTAAATCTTCCGTTAAATAAGATTGATAATACTGATGTAAAACACTTGAAAAAGAAGTACAAAAACTGTTTATTTATTTCATTTATTTTTAATATAATTTACTTTTTCAATAAATTTTATCACATGTTTTCATATAAATATTTTTTATTTAACTGATCTAATGATCTAATGTAACATAGTTTTTGTTGTTATACTGAATTTCCATATCCATTTCTTTTTTTCGTATGTATGAAAAAATATTATAAAAAAATTTAACAAACGATAATGCATTAAAATAAGTAATTGTAAAAATATTTTATTAGATCTAACTAAACTAAAACCTAGGATTAGAATAATAAAATTGAATAATCAATAATTTTGAAACATTTTCCACTTTATTTTATATCTCTTATTATTATTATTATTTTTCTGAAATGGCAAAGAAAGTAAAAAACACTTCTAGAAAATAAAAAAAAACCATGTATCCTTGATTACAAAGTGTGTCTCATATTAACTAAAATTACAAAATTTATATATATGCAATTAATTTTATTCTTTTTCTCATATTTCACATTCAATTTAATTTCACAAAAGAAATAATTATATTTTAAGCCAAAGAAATCAATGAATAAAAGCATTTATATAAAATTATTTCATATATTTGATAAAAAAATTAACCAATCGAAAAGATTGACTTACTTTTTGGACAAATCATATATGAATTTGGTTTAGTTTTTAAAGATTATCAATCTGGTGATAATTTTTTTTTCAGGATTGAAAAAAGTCACATACATAAATCTAATTGGACTAAAATTTTAAACACATGTCAAAATTGATCGGATGACTGACACATGTTCATTACAAAATTTGAGACAAATTTCATTATTTTGGGACATCCTATTAACTTTTAAAAATTATTAAAGTTGATGTATTTATTTTATTTAATCAATATATCTTATTCGTGAAAAAATAAAATAGTATGCCCTATATCTTATATCTTATTTTTAAACTAATCATATTTCACTAACTTGTCTTATTGGCGAGAAAACAAATTAATATGCCTTATATCTTATTTTAAAGTTAATCTTATAAATTTTATCTTTTTTTTTTATTACCTTTATTGATTTACTTTTTAAGCAAATCCTACTTGAACTTGGTTTGATTTTTTAAAATTATCTATCTCGTAATAATTTTTTTTTTTGTCACGGATAATAAATTTATTCATAATTGAATAAAGTCACATATATACAAAATTTTAAACACCTATCGAAATATGAATGAATGACTGACACGTGTGATATTGTCATATTATGCATCATGTAGACTTGCATTAGAATAGGATTTCATTTCATATTTGACATGTTTTGCTTCATTTATCATAGATTTCATTTCACATAGGTCATAAGTGTTGCATTAGGTCTAGGAGAGTCTTTTGGTGCATTTTGGTGTTTCCTTAGGTACAAAAGCAAGGAGAGGAGCCAAAGGATGAGCATTGGGTTGATTGGAGTACAATTGGAGCTAAGGAATGGCTGAGACGCTTCACAGCGGTTGGCGGCAGCGGTCAAGGAGTGACCGCTGCAGAAGATCACAATGGACTGAAGGCGCAGCGGTCAAGGAGTGACTGCTGCAAAATCCTCCGGAAAAGTTCCTAAGACGCAGCGGTGCCAGCAACGGTCAAGGAGCAACCGATGCCAACTTCTGGAGCGTTCACAGCGGTCTTGCAGCGGTCAAGGAGTGACCGCTGCATAGTCAACCACAGCGGTCCAAGCACGGTCGAGGCCAGACCGCTGCGGTTTGGACCGGACAAAAATAAATCGGGTCGAAACCCGGTTTGTCCCGGGTCGACCCGATTTGACCCAATTTCATAAAAACCCCTTCTTTCTCACTTACATTTTTATGCTTAATTTTTCTAAGGTTTTAGAGTCATTCTCTCTTTTGTTCTTGAATCTCTAGTTTGAATCTTAATACAATTTGCATTTCCTTTAAGTAATCTTTACTTTTACATTCTCTCATCATGATTTCTTCCCTAATTTAACTTAATTTTGGGAGGATCACTATGGGTCTTGAGTAGTCTCATTAGGGTTTGAAGATGAGTCAGATGAGGGGGATCTAAGCATGGATTATGTTAGTCTAGATCTTAAATCAAACATTCATTCCTTCTCTAAGAGATCCTAATGTTTTTTCTTGCATGGAAATGAAGAAAATGACATGGACCATCTCATGGACACCAAGTGTTTGATGAAATGTCCAAGAGAGCTTAGAGAGAAATTATGATTCTTGCATCAAGGGATTGGTGTAATGGGACTTAATTAGGTTGATCTAGTAATTAGGTTTTAATTCACTAGCATTCATTATTTCAAATGGGAATTTGATAATTATGTCTTAATTAGTGAAATGATTAATTGCATGGAAATGAATTAGTCAATTAAAATGGATCATTAACCTAAGGAATAACTAATTAGTGTAATTAGATATCCCTAACCATGCTTAGTGAACCTAAGTCATTAATAACTCATCTTAAGACCCTTCTTTAAATCATTGCATAAACTTTAGTCATTTAATCACTTGCATTTAGCTTAATTAGTTACTAAAATCAACAAACAAACTTCATTAGGCTTAGATTAAGTTGATCTTCATACTCTAGGTGTAAAACATAAGTGAGTTTGGATTGATAACCTTTTGTACTACGACGTACAAGGGTAATTGGTGACCCAAAAATCGTTCATCAATTTGGCGCCGTTGCCAAACTCGTTTTTGCATCTAGTTTTAGGATTCACTTGAGACTAAGCATTTTACTTTTTGCATTTCAATTTTGACAACTTGTGTTTGGGATTGTTAGCTCAATTGTGAGTATTGGAATTGGATTGTTGCTTGGTTTTTGGGCTGTTTTGTAGGTACATGCACACAAGATCCAAAGACAATCAAGATCTTCTTCAACTCGCCACTCACCGTCGACCAAGCACTCACATTAGACAATTGATAGAGCAACTAGAGACTACTACCGAAACTATGGCCGAAAACCTCCACGCAATCCCGCTACTGTCGGAATTGGTGATACCGCTAATGTTCATGATGACCGCCACGGAATCCAACCACCGAATCGAGAACAAAAACTTCGAAATCAAAACCGGTCTCATCAACATGGTTCAAGCCAACCGGTTCCATGGATTACCTAGTGAAGACCCTCTTGATCATATTGATCGATTCAACAAGCTTCTCGATCTCCTCAAGATCAATGGCGTCTCGGAAGATGCTCTTAAGCTTCGGTTGTTCCCCTTCTCTCTTGATGACAAAGCTCACATATGGAAAACAAATCTCCCTCAAGGGTCAATCACTACTTGGACGGATTGCAAGAGAGAATTCCTCAACAAGTTCTTCTCCCCGGTTCGAACCTCGAAGCTACGGAATGACATATCAAGCTTCAAGCAATTCTTCAATGAGTCTTTTTATGATGCTTGGGAGCGTTTTCGCGGATTAACTCACCGATGCCCAAATCATGGCTTCACCAATGCCACTCTCTTGAGTACCATTTATCGAGGAGCTCTTCCCAAATTCCGCCAACTCCTGGATACCGCTTCAAATGGGAGTTTCTTAGCTAAGAATGTGGATGAAACTATGCAACTGGTAGAGAACTTGGCTACTAGTGATGGTACTTATGGTGAATATTATGATCAGACTACAAGAGCTACACCGGATCAAGATGAAACAAAGAGAGATAAAGAGATGAAGGCTTTGAGTGACAAGTTGGATAAACAAGCAGCCATGATGGATAAACAAGCCACATTATTCGATAAACTTCTATCTTCAACAAAGAAGGATACACACCACGTGGTCAACTATGTCGATGAAGATACTTATGAAGAAGAAGTCACCTATGCACCGGAAATGGTCAACGAAGAAGAGATCAACTATGTGGGTAATCAAAAATACAACTTTCAACAAACCCACCCCAATCTCTTTTATAGAAGCAACAATGTGGTCAATCCTCAAGATCAAAACTATCCTCCAAGGGCCACTTAAGGAAACCAATTTGTCTCAACTAATCAAGCTCAACAAGCCCGCCCTCAAGGAAACTACCAAAGCCAGCAAGGCACTGCTCAACCAAGGTCGAATCAACAACCACCCGGTTTTCAAAGGCCTCAACAACAAAGATTCACTCAAAACCAACAAGGGTACACTCAAGGACAACAAATGTCAAATCCAAACCAACAAGGCTATGGACAACAACAACAACAAGGCTATGGACAACAAAAACAAGGCTATGGTTATCTACCTCAACAAGGTTACTCTACTCAAGGACAACAAGGGTTTCCTCAAAGACAACAAACCCAACCTCCAAACCAAGCACCTCTACAAGTGGATTTGGTCACCATGATGCAGCAAATGCTTAGTGGCCAATTAGCATTGACCAATAGGATTATGAACATGGAGGATGAGATTAAACACCTCAAGAGTCAAGGTGCTTCCACTTCTCGTCAAGGCCAACTTCCGGGGAAATCCGAGGCTAATCCGAAAGAATACATCAATGCTATTGAGCTAAGGAGTGGGACTACTTTGCCTACAAGAGAGAACCCTTACATCAATGAGGACCTGAGAAACAAGAAACGGGAGGGTAGACATTGTTGATGAAGGTGAATTTGAAGAGGACCCTTACTCAAGTTCATTGGCAAGGGAATATCCCAAGGAGGATGCATTGCGCAAAGAGAAAGTGCGCAAGGAGAAAGAGCTTGAGGCTTCTATGGATAGAGCCACAGCCCTAGCTAAGGCTAAGAAGGACAAGACCAAGGTTGTTGATGAAGAGGCCCCTAAGAAGCAAAAGTACATCCTATCACCATATGTGCCTCCACTTCCTTATCCGGGAAGATTCAAGAAGAAAATAGCCGAGAAGTGCAAGGCCATATTTAATAAATCTCTCAAGAAGGTTGAACTTACATTGCCATTAGTGGATGCTCTAGTCCTAGTACCTCAACATGCCAAGATCATTAAGGAAATAGTGAATGAAAGATATCAAGAGGTGGAATCAATGATGGTCTTGACTCATTAAGTTAGTGCCATAATCCAAAAGCAAGTGATACCTAAGAAGCTTAAGGATCCTGGTTCATTCACTATACCTTGTGCAATTGGACCATTAGCATTTCAAAGTTGCTTGTATGACCTTGGAGCAAGTGGAAGTCTTATGCCATTCTCGGTGGCTAAGGCATTGGGTGTAAAGAAGTACAAAAAGACCAACTTGAGGATAATCTTAGCGGATAGAAGTGTACGGACTCCAATTGGTATAATAGAAGATTTTCCGGTTTCGGTTCAAGGCTACACGGTTCCAACGGATTTCATTGTTCTCGAAATGGATGAAGAACCATCGGATCCTATCATCTTTCGTAGGCCATTTTTAGTAACCGCTGGAGCTATAATTGATGTCAAGAGAGGAAAGATAGACCTTCACTTGGATATGGATGAGATTCTTGAGTTTGACATCAACAAGACAATGAAGAAGCCAACCATTTATAGCCAATGCTTCTCCATAGAAGAGATTGAAGCAAATGGTGATGATAATGAGAAATCTCTATTGGAGATTGAAAGAATCCTCTATGACTCTCAACATAAGGGATTGATGGGAGGTAGCAAGGTGGAAGTTGAGGAAAAAGTTGAGGAAGAAACTCCAAGGGTTGAGTATATGGGTGGCTATTCAACAATGCACATGGTTTCACCCCCAAAGGCAAGTATTAAGAAGAAAAGATCTTATGGAGAAAAAGCATTGGGTTATGGTAACGTTGAAAGCATATTGGCATTGGATGGACATTGCTTGGATTCCCTCTTCTCACCTACCATTGAGAAAGAAGTAGAAACCACTAAAGGTGCTTGCACCAAGATCAAGGAAGAGGAATCCAATGGTAACCCCCCTATCAGCCTTGAACCATCTTCTTGCACAATGACTCTCACACCTTGGAGATATGAGAATGGAGCTATTGAATACAAGGTGAAGTGCAAGGGAAGAACTAAACCCTTTGCCAAGGTGAATGCCATGCTCTCCACCCTTAAGGAGAAAAACCAAAGAAGCATTCAAGAGGTTATGGGCAAAATGATTTTGTTTGAGTCCAAGGATCCACCATGGAGTGTTCACACTCCCCTCTCACACACTTAAAGAATGGTAACAAAGTCAAACTTAGAGACTTAAAACAAAGTGCTCTTGGGAGACACCCCTTGCTTATCCATGTAAATAGTTTAATTTCATGTTTTTCTTTCTTTGTTAGTGCATTTTGATGTTTTTGCTAAGTGTTTTCAGGGGATTTAAGGAATTTTGGAAGTTTAATGCTCGCAGCGGTCAGGTCGCAGCGGTCAAGGAGTGACCGCTGTGATTTCCTGACCTCGAAGCCCAGAATTGGTCGCAGCGGTCAAGTGGAGACCGCTGTGAATTCCTGAGCTCGATGAGATTCCGCAGTGGTCCTGCAGCGGTATGACCGCTGCATACAGGTAAAATCGGGAAAATTCGAACCAAACCGACCGGTTTGGTCTATTAAAACCCGATCCCCTACTCTTCTTCCTCATTCTTCACGATTTCTTCAAAGCAAAACCCAAATTCTCTCCTTCTAAATCACTAAAACCCTTTGTTCTTTCACTTTCAAACCGTTTTTCTTGCATAATCTTGCATTCCTCACTTCTTTTCAATATCATCCATCATCAAAACCAAGGTAGAATCAATTTTCATCCATCTTTTCATAGAAACTTATGTAATTGTTCTAGAAATTGATGGAATTTGTTGAATTTTGCTTGGGTAATGCTATTCTATGCTAGATAGGTCGATTACATGGTTGAATTTTGAGGATTCATGTTGAAATTTGGAATTTTTGAAAATTAGGGTTCTTGAGGTTGAAAAAAAAAAAAAACGAAAAATTTGGGGGTTTTTGAGTTTTATGGTTCAAATGGTGCAATTAGGCTAGGAAATTTTGTTTAGACATATGAGCATTGGTTTTGATGAAGCAATTGAGATAGAATTTCTTCCTTGAACTCATTGTTTGCAAGTTTTCTATTGTTTTGAAGGTCAAAATGGGAATAACAAAGGGAAAGTCAATTGTTGGAGCTTCCAATGCGGAGAACGAGGCAAGCGGAAGTGAGTACGATGTCCCGAGACCACAAGCCAAGAAGGGAGCGGAAGCGCCACAACAGTCAAAGAACAAAGTCACTCCGCATCAACGACTAGGAGCCATGAGAGATATGGAGTTTGTGCCAACAAGGTGGGCAGATCACCAACTCTTGGCGGATCTCGGTATCTTGAACTCGGTTAGAAGCTTGTTCTCAAACATGGGCTTGGCGGGACTCTTCGATATGGCGCACATCTTGCATAAGGCGGAGTCCAAGGAGTTCCTTGCTGCTTTGGACATAACTGATGAGAACCGAGGCCGCATAAGCTTTAAGATCCACAAGAGGACATATGAGCTAGCAATGGCACAATTGGGTATGGTCTTCAACTTCCCAACCGGTGGCGAAGTCTATTCGTTGAATCTCGATATGAATGAAGCACAGGGAGTGTGGAGACTGATAACTCGAGGTGAATACAAGAAGGGAGTTAGCAAGGCAATAGCTCTCCGACATCCGGCAATCCGGTATGCTCACTAGTTCCTTGCTCACACCTTATTTGCAAGAAGGGAGACGGGAAATGTTAAGGAAGAGGAGCTCGCTCTCTTGACCGAGGGAGTGAAGCCCTTCTTGCGCACCACGGGGACAAGTGTAGACAGCGGATATGACATCATTGGCAACCAAGACCGATCAACTTCGCTCACTACCTCGTGAACCGGCTTCTTTCATTTCAAGATTGGGTAACTTCGAACAAAGACAAGACTCCTCAGCTCATCATTGGAGGACTCATTACACCAATCTTGAAAGCTTGCGGAGTAGAGATACGCTCACCCGAGGCGACGCTACCAATCATGCGGTTAGATATGTCTTATCTCGCCACATCACACTTTCTTGTAGGGCACAAAAGGAAGAGCTATGGGTACCACTTCTATGTCACCGGGAACAAGAAGAAGACCATTCTCCTCCCCATCACGGGTATCACCTCCTTCAACACACGTGACAATATCTTGTTCAACCCGCGACCATATCTCCTCCATGATCCAGCTAGAGACGGGCCCCTCTCTTCTATTCACCGAACCCGAACCGAGCCACCGCGCGAGGAAGACGAGGAAGAGCTTCCCGGGAAGACTTATGGAAGCAAGCAGTATGATTTCGAGCCTTACGTCGACCCAATCACGGGAGATGCTCTAAAGGCGGCACACGAGCATATTGGCCTTCTCAAAAGGCTAACTAAATGGCAAGGCAAGCAAATCAAGAAGCTTGTGAAGACGGTAAAGAAGCAGGGGAAATTTATTAAGAAGATCCTTAAAGACTCTAGCTCCCCACCGAGAAGAACCGAGGAGGAAAGTTCGAGCATGGCAATGATGATAACCGCGCCACAAACCGATGAAACTGGACCATCCTCTCGTGATACACAACAAGGAAGACGCAAGGAAAAGGCTCCACTCTCTCCTTCGAGCAGCGGATCGGAAAACCGCTCCTACTCCATGGATTCCTCACCTTCTCATTCCTATTGAGGTACCAAATGCACCCTTGTACATAGTTTTTATTTCTCTTGAGTCTTTATTTGTTTTTTTTTTTTTTTTTGTCTTTAAAACTCTTCCTCGAATTCTCTCACACCGAGACGGTGTGATTTAAGTTTGGGGGAGAGCCTTGCATTTGATTTTTTTTTTTTTGTGTTCTTATTTTACATTTCAAAACTTGAGTCTCATGCATTGTTAGACTTTCATGCATTTTTAGTTAAATTTTTCAAATTTTTTTTTCAATTTTCATATAGGATTGAGTCTAGAATCACTTGCATTAGGAGAATTAGCTTAACCAAGGTATCACAAATTGACATTAATTCAACACCCTAGTTATTAATCCTTTAATGCTTCACATGTTTTGTTTGAAATCAAGAAAGAACCATTCATGGATCATACTTATGATAACCTTGTCTAGGTTGAAACTCTCTCTATTTGAAGCTAGCCTCACCTAAGTGAAAACCTTAATTTGAATCAACAATTATTGTGCTTATGCTAACAAGTGAAAACCATGGATTATATATACATACTTAAGAAATCTTACCCCTTTCTACCACTCTTGTATGCTTAAGTAGCCATTTATGGTTCCCCCACCAAGCTTCATCATTAAACCTCCTTTCTAGCCAATGCATAACTTGTGTGTGATTTTTTGAAGCCTCTTCCGAGCTAACTTGACAAAATGTGTTTGGTTTAGAGCGACAAGGGAACACTTTTGTGTAGATTTAGCTCTAGCATCAAAGAGCTAACTAGGACTAGGCTAGGGTAGGTAGGAATGTGGTTTAAATTCAAGTTTGGGGGAAATGAAAATTACATTGAAAAGGTTTTGGTTGACTTGGGAAGAATGAAGAAAGGTAAGGGTAATGAAAGGGGAACAAAAATTAGAAGAAATGCTTCAAGGATAAAAGCTCCAAGGAATGCAAGGAAAAGGAAGCCTCAAACAAGGAAATAAAGGAAAAGTTCCAAAGCAAGCAAAAGGAAAGAAGCCAAATGGTGAAAAGAGCAAAGAAATGGGCAATCAAAGGAAAGGGAAAGGAGCCAAAAGAAGTAAGAAGAATCCCCAATGAAGAGAAGATGAATGAAATGGGCAAATACCCTTGGGTAGAATGGCAAAATGCCTTGGGTGAACAAAAGGGTAGATAGGATTTTTGATGGGAAATGGGCTAGAAGATGGCTTAGATTAGAGAAACATTAGGCATTTGGGGTAGACAAAGGTTTTCCCTTGTATGCATAGGTTGCTCTTTACCTTTAGCATTTTGTTAAAGTTTTGCTCATTCTTTGAGAGATCCCTAAGCTAACAAGCCAATGCATTTGATGATATCATCTTCATCTCATAACCTTAACCCTTACCCAAATGGTTTGATCTAAATTTGTGTAAGCACAATTCACAAAAAAATTTCATGAGCTAATGAATGTTAAGAGGCTAGTGGATAGGATGGATTGTCTAGACCAAAGTTTGTTTTTGATTATGTATTGGGATGTGCATGGCTAACTTCTTTTGAGTAGACAAACTTTGATGCATTTTAGGCTTAGTAACTTGGATGTTGAATTGATTTCTTTTTGTGATGCCTTGTTGATTGAGCTACTCCTCCTACTTGTTTGTCTCTCTCTTGGGCTTGCTTGTTTGCTTGAGGACAAGCAAATGAGTAAGTTTGGGGGAGTTGATATTTTCATATTATGCATCATTTAGGCTTGCATTAGAATAGGATTTCATTTCATATTTGACATGTTTTGCTTCATTTATCATAGATTTCATTTCACATAGGTCCTAAGTGTTGCATTAGGTCTAGGAGAGTCTTTTTGGTGCATTTTGGTGTTTCCTTAGGTACAAAAGCAAGGAGAGGAGCCAAAGGATGAGCATTGGGTTGAATGGAGTACAATTGGAGCTAAGGAAGGGCTGAGACGCTTCACAGCGGTTGGCGGCAGTGGTCAAGGAGTGACCGCTGCAGAAGATCACAACGGGCTAAAGGCGCAGCGGTCAAGGAGTGACTGCTGCAAAATCCTCCGGACAAGTTCCTAAGACGCAGCGGTGCCAGCAACAGTCAAGGAGTAACCGATGCCAACTTCTGGAGTGTTCACAGCGGTCTTGCAGCGGTCAAGGACTGACTGCTGCATAGTCAACCACAGCGGTCCAAGCACAGCGGTCGAGGCCAGACCGCTGTGATCTTCTGGAGCAAGCACAACGGTCTTACGGCGGTCACTTGCATATCGCTGCGGTTTGGTCCGGACAAAAATAAATCGGGTCGAAACCCGGTTTGTCCCGGGTCAACCCGATTTGACCCAATTTCATAAAAACCCCTTCTTTCCCACTTCCATTTTTATGCTTAATTTTTCTAAGGTTTTAGAGTCATTCTCTCTTTTGTTCTTGAATCTCTAGTTTGAATCTTAATACAATTTGCATTTCCTTTAAGAAATCTTTACTTTTACATTCTCTCATCATTCTATCTTAATACCCATCATGATTTCTTCCCTAATTAAACTTGATTTTGGGAGGATCACTATGGGTCTTGAGTAGTCTCATTAGGGTTTGAAGATGAGTTAGATGAGGGGGATCTAAGCATGGATTAGGTTAGTCTAGATCTTAAATCAAACATTCCTTCCTTCTCTAAGAGATCCTAATGCTTTTTCTTGCATGGAAATGAAGAAAATGACATGGACACCAAGTGTTTGATGAAATGTCCAAGAGAGTTTAGAGAGGAATTATGATTCTTGCATCCAGGGATTGGTGTAATGGGACTTAATTAGGTTGATCTAGTAATTAGGTTTTAATTCACTAGCATTCATTATTTCAAATGGAAATTTGATAATTATGTCTTAATTAGTGAAATAATTAATTGCATAGAAATGAATTAGTCAATTAAAATGGATCATTAACCTAAGGAATAACTAATTAGTGTAATTAGATATCTCTAACCATGCTTAGTGAACTCAAGTCATTAATAACTCATCTTAAGACCCTTCTTTAAATCATTGCATAAACTTTAGTCATTTAATCACTTGCATTTAGCTTAATTAGTTACTAAAATGAACAAACAAACTTCATTAGGCTTAGATTAAGTTGATCTTCATACTCTAGGTATCAAACATAAGTGAGTTTGGATTGATAACCTTTTGTACTACAACGTACAAGGGTAATTGGTGACCCGAAAATCATTCATCAACGTGTCACGATCATGTTAATTAAAAACTTTGAGACAAAAATTTGTATAATATAATATATATATCGATGAAGAGAGAAGATATTACATGTATTCGATATAACATATACGGTCATACTCAACTGAAGTGTGTCCAATAAGAGTCTCTTTAAAAATTATCTATCTCGTAATAATTTTTTTTTTTGGTCACGGTAATAAATTTATTCATAATTGAATAAAGCCACATATATAAAAAATTTTAAACACCTATCGAAATCTGACCAAATGACATACACGTGTCACGATCATGTTTATTAAAAACTTTGAGATAGAACTTTGTATAATATATATATATATATATACATATATATAATATATATATATCGATGAAGAGAGAAGATATTACATGTATTCGATGTAACATATACAGTCATACTCAACTGAAGTGTGTCACTCAAGAAGAGTCTCTAGTGGTAGGTGATGATGAAAGTAGTGAAGAAGAAGAAATGAACAATGTTATGGTCTTCCTAGGTATCTCCAAGTGTTCAGAGAAATTTGGAAATGAGGATGATGAAGCTGAGTTAGATACAAATAAGGAGTTATAGGCTATGTGTGTTTCATTTCTAACGATGTGTAAGGAAAATCTAGCACTAAAAGATAAAAATGATGAACTCAAGGCCCAAGGACAAACACTAAAAGAAGACCAAAAATTAGAAAGGAAAAAGCCCTCCCACCTATAATCCGCTTCATACGTGCTCTACAAACACCAAAGTTGTCATCTTACAATACCACTTTTTCAAACAGTAGTGATGAGTCCTTACTTTCTTCCATCAACCTGCAAAATCTTTACCTGTTTCTAATGCACCCATATGATTCACTCTAATACTAACTGAAAATGTAGATGTAAGAAAGTAACTAGGCTGACTCGAAAGCTAATACATAGATTCATTCAAATACCATATATTATAGAAATATTTGTTTTTTTTTTTATTACAAACCTAGATTTCTATCATGTTTACCGAGAAACTATGGATCTCAGCCCTAATGTTTTTTCTGAACCCTAGCTGATGATCTCTTTGTTACAAAAGTCATCATGAATATAGAAGTCGGCACTCCTACATATATCTTTACCCAAAAATTCTCCAAAGAGTTAGTTCTTTTTATATGAATAAGTCTTTCCTAAATCTAACCTTACAAATAATATTCTTCTAAATCTTCCACCGTATCCATACATTTCCACGTCATTTTCCACAACTTTCGCGATATGCTTAATCCAAAAATACGCAATCACATATCTCTTTCCTTAACTAGATCTACCGCTGTGACATTCAAGCTACCTCACAAACTGACTATCCTTCTCAAACCACTCGAACTACCTCACATGAAATGCACTTTCAACTCACTGTATTTCTTTTGCTACCAATTTACAACCAATACTTTATTCTTTTTCCGTTGCTGACTAAGTACGAAATCGTAATGACCTTTGCTTTACAGCCACCTATGTGATTTACCTTGTCAAGAATCCTATTTTGTGGTCCTCAAAGAAGAAAAATGATGTTTCTTGGTCTTAAATCTTATGTGAAGAATTTGTTAGCTGTTAAAGCTTCAGAACTTTAATCGCTTAATTTTCTTCTCTTCGGGCTCAGTGTGCAGCTTCCTACCACTCCCTCTATCTAGGGAGGCAACATTCTTACCACCTATTTGTGTGCTAATCCAAATTTTGACTCTCGCGTGAAACATATTGATTTGAATTATTATTCTGTTTAAGATCAAGCTTAACAAAGAAGTCTATGTGTTCTCCATATCTCCTCGGCCAGCCAGCTTTTTCATATTCTAACTAACCCTTTGCCTTGTTTCCGGTTTCTTAATCTATCAATTAAGATTGGTGTCACCATCGATTCTCCATCTCGAAAAAGCATAGTAGGTCTATCCTATTAGATCTGTCTATTGTAATCATAATAGATGTTAATCATAATGTTCAAACAACGTATTAATCCTACACATTCGTCCACTATATTCATCTTCAGTATATTATTAATGTCAAACATGCATTCCTCGTAAGAATCTATCGAGAATTCCCAAATTCTCGTTCATATAGCTAGATTAAATTACTTATGCTATAAACTATAGCATCATAACTGTTTAAAGTATATTTTTAACAATTAAAAGTACAAACACAATTAGATTTTCCAGGAGTCTTGGGATCGTCAAGACATTTTCCAACTCCATTTAACTGTGCAGAGCAGTGTAGACGACAATCGCTAAGCTCACAAAAATTATTTGGATCAATGGTTTTGCGACATGGCTTTTGTCCCACGTCATTGCGTACCATTGATACAGCTGCAAAAACAAAAATATAATGTTAATTATGATCATAAACAGATATATATATATATATATATATATATATATATATAAAGAGATAAGCAGATTTGTTAAAAAATATCACTCTAACTTTCAAATATTTGATCCATGATTATCCATATGTTAAAAATTGGTTTAGGAAGAAAAAAAAATTCTTTAGTGCGATTTACTTTCGTTACACATAATTTTAAAAGAGATTTGATTAGACTCGATTATGTATATTGTAGAGCTCTATATACGCTCATGTGTGAGTGTACTTTTTTTTTGTCCAATAATGTATTGATTTATTCAAAGATCTTTAGAATAAACTTCAAAATCAATGTTACATTCAGACCATTAGTTTATCGTGGGAAAAACATAATTTATTAGTAACTAATTAAATCAAAAGAAAGCTAATATATTACCATAAACATTGGTTAAGAAGAAAGACATGAAAACACAGCAAACCATACAGAAAAAAACAGACTTCATGACTATTTGTGTAATTTTTTTTTTTTTTTTTTCTCTTATACTGTTTTAATATGATTTATAACTTATATTTGAGTAAACACATCAACATTGTGTTTACGTGTGGAAGAGTAATAACACTGCTAATGCATGTACATGTAAAGTATACATAAACATATAAAACTTGTGTACTCACAACACAAACACATAAAAATCGTGTGTTTATGTTTCAAATGTAAGAGATTCAAAGAACAATCAATGCATGCACGTTTAGGGTATACAATAATATAGAATGCAGCAATGAACTATGTATTTTTAACAAAAAAAAAAAAAGCAATGAACTATGTATATTAATTTTAGATTTATGAGCTTTTAACTCAAACCATTTAATAATGAATTAGCTTGTCTCTTTTTTTATACTACCCATATTTCTTTATAACTCTAACAGAAAATCTTTACACTCTGTCTCGAGATGATGATTTTTTTTCTTCATCCCGAATTGAAACCTACTTTAAAACCTAAAACATACTTATTTTGGCCACCCTACTTGGATCCATAAACAAAGTTTTGATACTACATTAATAATTATAGACTTCCACTTAAAACTAATTGGTAATAAATAGATTAACATATGTTTGTTATATGCTACTGCTTACCATGTATAACTTTTGATGTCTTCTCATAAACAAGTACAAAGGTATACATTCAACAATACGGTACATTAGGATAAATTTTAAATTATGAATCAAGCATTTTTCGGTCAAAACCCGAGAAGGCGTGAATGAGTCTTAATAGTTGGACTAAAGGGATCAGTAAGTTCATATTCAAAATAGTTGTATCGGTTGTTATCTAAGAGACCAACTGAATCAGTTATCTAGAAGCAACATAGTTTTGACACAAAATTTGAATAGATAGAGAAGAGATAGAACACTGATAACACCTTATTTTTATTGATTTAAATAGGTATTTAGGATAGGTGTCTGAATCTTTCAGCACATAAATGCCATTCCAGGCTTTTTTATATGTTTAATATTTTTCAGTAGTATTGCTACGGAAAAAAAAACATTCAAGATCTTGGTGAAGAAAATATGGGATACAAGAAGATATAAGAAGATAATTCGACACTCAAGTATCAATTTAGATCAGAGGATAGATCACTGTTTACAAAAAGACAAAATAATCAGTACACCGGAAGATTTACATCCTCTGGGACGCTTCACGATGTTACATCAAGACCAATCCAAAGTCAAAAGATAGATACAAATGTTAACTTCAACATTCGATTCGTTTCATGTCATTCAGGTCTACGGTTATCGTCATGAAGTGTGTCGGAACTACCAAAATAAATGGGCCAAAAATATGACCCCGAAAAACACATACCCAAGGCGATTCTCCTCTTTAACCTCTTTATATCGATCCCGCTTGATCTAAAGAAAATGATGATTCGAGAGAGTGAAGGGTATTTAATGAATCTGTTGGAAAACATTTCTGTTTCTATTTTATGGAAGACAAAAAAAGGAAGAAGAATTGTTAGAACATTTCTCCATTCTCAAAATACAATAGTTTGCAGAGAAATTCGTTTTAAAAGAAATTAAAACGTTAGACCCATTACCACTACGGTAAAGGGTTATCACCCACTGTGCTTTCACAATGTTTAGGAATCAAAATAATATAAACGAATAACGACAAGATCAATATATAACTCCAAGATCAATATCTTTTCAGGAAAAAAAAATAGATATAGCAAAGAAATGAATATTCGACCCGATGTTAAAAAAATGAAGATATGAAATAATGAATATTGAAGTAGAGACATATATGGAGAGAAACCCCAACCCAAACAAATAAAAAGAATAAATAATTATGATACAAACAACACAAAGATCGTTGCCTGTACCACTTTCTTTCATTTTTCACATCAATTTGATCCGAAAAATAAAATAAAATAAAATCGAAGTAATCATCAGAGTAGTATCGTTCGGCCTTTGTTAAGTCAAAATGATAAATATTTTCTCGCTCATGCGAGGGAGCTTTGGTCGTCGTGACAAAGCTCTTTACGGAGCTTCCGAGAGAAGAGCTGACACGCATCGACGCTTAGGTCTACGGCGGCTGAGAGAGCTACGAAGAGAGCTGCGTCTGCCATGCATGTCACGTGCTGTGCTCCCACGTGGACCACCGGCTTGCTAACCTTCCCTTCTCCTTCGACACTCGACCCCATCACGAACCCTTTCACCGGCGACGATCTTGCCGGCGACTCTCCTGGACCACTCTCTCTCCTGTCGATGCAGAATTTCCCTCCTTGTTTTGTGCTCATTGTCCCTGTTCACATATAATACAACCCTTTTATTTTCTAGGACTAATTCTTGCTTGTGTTATATATACAGATAGGGTATTTAAAACTAATGTACAAAAATACATTTGGGGTTCGGTATTAATGGTTTCTAGTGAGGTGTTAAAACCAATATATATCCACCCTCCTACCAGATTTTAATGGTTTCCGGTACTTGATAAAAAAAATTTTGGATAACTCGGATATTTGAATAATAAAAGTTTCAGTATTCAGACATTTCGTAAGAAATACGTGTGAATATGGGTTCCATCTTGAGTATTATGAAATACATGTGATCGTACAAGAGTAAGTGATCCAAATAGATAGGGCACTAAGATAAAGCTAGTTAAACTTATGTTTAAGGCATCAAAAAGTATATGTTCAAGACATTAATTTTCGAAAATGTAGTGTAGTACAATGGTTGGTTGATCACTAAAAACATGAGTATACGACACCTAGTTTGAATCTGATAATGCATTCTTTTAACTCTTTATAATAATGGGAAGTTAAAACTTTTTGAGGGTTTAAGACAACAAAACCTATTGGGCTGGCTTTGCAAATAGAACATATACAATACAACGTACATAATGAAAGAACTAGACATTATTCAAAGAAACTTTTGGTATTTAATCATATTAGCTAGAGATTAAGATACAAGTCATCTCATTATGGAACATGCATGATTGACCGATGTATACCCCGGAGATTAATCTAGGTTTCGGTTTAGGATGACTATGGTATAATAAGAAGGATAAATTGGTAATTGAATTTTATTTGGGTAGTTTTGGATAACTAGGATAATTTCAATATTTCTTTAGTCCTAAGGGTAATATGGTAATTTGGGTAAAGCATCCATCAGATTAATGTTGACTTCCGGTCCGGGTATAGTATTGTGATCCAGATGGATAATTAGACCCTATACGAGCCACATTGTACGCTAGTATGATAAATAATTAAAGATAAATTTACCTTGTGCAATAGGAATGCCGGTGCTAGTACTGTTGTCCCTCACGAGCTCGAACTTGTAACCCAATCCATCAACGGCTCCTCTCTCACGCCAAGCCTCTAGACGGCCCCACGGCTTCCAACTGCTAACGCAAGTCCCATGTGGCCGTAGGATGAGCCACGCGCCTGGGTTAGATCTAGAGACACGGTCTGACCCTGGAGATGCCACGAAAGGAGTAATCATGGAAGCTGCTGCTACAGGGGATCCGGAAAGATCGTGGATCGTTATCATCCAACCTTTTCGCTCTCTTGCTTGTTTCTTATCCCATTGCTCACCTGACAGTGTTCTTGTGATCCATCCTCTGCTACTGTATGTGAATCCCGACGGCAGAGACCTAACGATCACCCAACAAAGTAGATCAGCGTATGAACTAATTTCACCATTTGAGAATTATTAACCGATTTTCAGGAATTTCAGATGAGAATCTGTGAAATAAAGCAATTACTTAGCAGAATCAGAGTTGTTACCGAGATCTTCCGTTCCGATCGGAGCTGAATTTGCAGCTGAAGACAGGCTGTTTGATATTCCCCTGAATCTGGTAAACGACGGGGCTACATTCCGGCTCACCTCCGAACTGGAATACAAACCGAGGATCCGGTTCAGCACGGACCAGTAGATGGAGCCGAGCCGCCGGTTTGTGTCCTTCTCCACCGAGCTTTTTCCAACCGCTATGGAACGCCACGGTTCTAGTCAGCGCCGCCGCGAGATCTACCGCTACATCGACTCTGCCTAGAAGCTTCCCGGAGGGGACGCCGCAAGAGTGGCCCGTACGGCCGGTGTAGACAGAGACTCTGAGTGAGACTTTCTTACCGGAGACTCGTCGGATCGCTTCGGCGTCGAGGTGGAATCCCGGAGCCGACGTGGAGGATTCTGGAGGAGACGAAGAGTCGGAGAAGGAGGAGAGAGGGAGAAGCGTTTTCTGTGAGGGGAAATGTTTGATCCGGAGCTTGCAGTAACAAGGCGTCGAAGAAGGATGTATTTCACCTCCGTCCTGCTTGTGCTTCGCTGTCTCTGGCAGTCTCAGCGCTAGAGAATCTATTGTGAGCCGTACAAATGGACATGGATCCATCACTCACAAATCCTTCGAGTTTCTTCCTCTTTTACTTGAGTTTTTTGAAGTTTGCGTATATCTGAGAGATCAATTAGAGAGAATTTGAAGAAGCACGAATCAGTTGATTTTTCATGAGGTGAGGGGAAAAAAAATGTGGCGTCGTTCTTCGTCGTCTTCTTGCTGTTCTCGTTTTTGTAGCAACATGAGAATAGTGGGCCCAGAGGTTTGCTGACAATAATTTAATTTCATGTCCAATTATTTGGCTGTATTTTCATTTTTATTCATCGCGGGAAATTCGGCGGCACAATAAAACAATTAATTATTAATAATTTTTTGTCTTTTTTGAGGTTTTAATTATTTTCTTGTTATTTTTTTAAAAAAGGTTTTTCTGAATTATTTTCTTGTTGAAGCACAAATTTATCATGATTCATGAATCTCGGAATACTTTGATTATAAACCAACTCATCATATTTTTTTTTTCTTTTTATCGCCATGTCAAATTTATACATATTTAAATAAAAATAAATTTTATATACTAAAACGCTATATTTAGTTAAAAATATAATCTAAATAGCACTAAATCGTATCTTATCGTATATAATAAAACATGTGGTGTTTATCTTACGTATCTGGTTCTGGGCGAGTGTTAAAGAATATTCTCCTGGTTGATTCTATCCATATCCTTGACGTGGCAATTCATTAGTCGTTATTTATGTAGTCGATTATGTGGATCTAGAGAAAATATATGTACATGAATTTTTATGGGTTAGGATTTTAGTACAGATGTATGTGTATGGACTTTTTAGAACAAACGTCTGTACATGAATTTTTATGGGTTAGGATTTTATATGAATGTTCACATCTTAGTTACTTTTTTCTTTAATTTTTGGTATTTTGATTACATGTCTAGGATTCGATCCAAATTTTGATTACAATCATATATATAGACTTTAGGTTTTAACATGAGTTCCAAGTCTTTTACTTCAAAAGTTGTCAAAATAGTTATTCGTGACTTTTTATCACGATTTATGTTCTTTTAAGTTTTAAAAAACTTAGATTTTACATAAAAATAAAAATAGACGATGCAACACTAAAAATTTAAAGAATTAATCTATTGAAACAATAATACGTCAAGAATGATATCAAACCCCGCAATTGGACTTGTGTTTGCTAAGAATTTGAAAAACAGCTCCATTTGTTGTGACGAAATGCTGCAAACAGCGTTTGCATATCCACCTACGGTTGTGGACATCGTTATCCGCCATAACAAATACCTCCACGACCACTACTCTCCGGATTTTGAAAATCAAATTCGCGTCAAATTACCTAATGTGGTGATTCGATTGAAAAAATTTGGTTTCGGCGTAGAGGAGACGAGAGACGAATAGGAAGAAGTAAATTTTCTATTAGGGTTTTGGGTATATATGTGTATATATATGCTGCACTATTAGGGTTTTCACTTCCTTCGTGTATACTACGGTTCTTTGGATAAAACCATAACCGAATTGATAACCGAAAATACTAGGCTTGTGGACCCAGTCGGTTATAAAGGCATAAACGAAAACCGATCCGAACCGCTTTGAAAAAAACCGGTTCAGATCCACGCATATGCATCTTCATCTTAAATATATTATTTCATTCTTATTTTGTGCTTTAAGTATAAGCAAATTCAATGTTATTCTGATTAATTCTGATCAAATTATGATAAGATTTTAATTACTTCAACTATATTAAAAGTCACTTCACATTCTCCGCGATATCTCCCATTAATAAGATATTATTTTAAAGTTATGACTGGTGAAAAAAAAGTGAAATTAGAGGGTTTGGGTGAAAAAGAAGAAAATATATGCAGAAAGAAAATATCTGTTGAAATAAAATTTTTCCCTCCAATTCGCACAATTTTTATTTTTCACTTCACTTCCCAATTTTTATTTTTAAAGTATCCACTCAATTTTTTTTATTGCAAATTCTTGGTTTGATATTTTTTTTGAAGTTTTCACACAATTATTAAAAGAGAGGTTTTCACACTTTTCTTCCCTCTAGCTAATTCTTATATTCCGGTCACACTCTGATATCATATGAATCTCATTTAACAAAAGAAAACTCAGAAAAATATATGATTTAGTTTGTTTGGAAAAATAAATTGATGGAAATTTATATACATACATATATATAGCTTTAACTAATCAAATATTCTAACCCATAATTAATAGATTTAAAAATAATTTCTTCAAATTAATATATCTCAAAACTAAAGGGTCAGCCCCAAAAATGAAAATATAGAACAAGTTCAAATTTCATATCCAAATACCCAGTCCAAAGATATATATAAAAAAAAAATAGCTCAAAAAATCAACAAAATGAAAACCCTATATATATACAAAGTGAAAACGCACGAGAGTGTTTTTAGGAGTTCTAACCCTATCAAATCGTTTAAACTATATTTTTTTTCTTTTCAGTTTTATATAGTTTGTAAAATAAAAAGTGCTATAACAAACGTATTATATATGTTATGTAGAATCAATGATTATTATAATAGAAAATAGCAAACTATTAAGGTCCGATTTTCAATCTCTACTAAATTTCTTTATGTTTTAATTTTATAAGGGTCTCTTAAATTGATATTTTTATTAGGCTCCGAAATTATATGTAAAATCAAACAATAATACATATAGGTACAAATATAATTTTTTTAAACGGTAATTTTTTAACCTATATTTAACCGAACTGAATTAATCTCTAGTATTTTCTTACACAAACCTAACGAAACCCTAGTTCTTTTATCGCTAGCACAAGAATTCTTATGTCATGATGAACAGTTTTGATTCGTCATTTTTCTGGAACGTTTTCTGATTAAACTGATTTCACATCTTGTGACCTTGTGAGTGATATTTTCAGGTATGTGTATATTTCATATGTGATTTTAGAGAGACTTTCAGGTTGTCTTCCCTATGTAAGCAGGGTGATGTTTGGTTTTGTGTGTGTTATCGTTTCAGATCCATGGTTTCAGTTTTAATCTTGAACAAATGCTTTCATGATCTTTTGTTTCTTCTCTTTACCTTTCAAGTTCTTGTGATCCACTAAATAATAATCCATTAGGAGAAATTATAACATACATTAGTAGAGAGTGTAGCAGCTCGGAAACTCAGTGAAGGAATTATATATTTCTCAAATGACTTGTTGATGAGGACATCAGTGATCCAAACAATTCCTCGGAAGATTCACCGAAAGATTCGCCGGAAGATCAAGAGCAAGGCATCACCAACATGAACCACCTTCCAAAGACAAGGTTAGGAGCTAGGAAGCTTAGAGAGAGGTTCATTGGATCAGTTCAGAGCTTATTGGATCAAGAAGACATGGAAGGAAAGGACGCCGTACCACACGCTGGACTAGCTCAGGAGAAGGCACACGCCGTACCACACGCTGTACCACACGCTGGACTAGCTCAGAAGAAGGCACAAGAAATCATGTTGTTTTCGATCCAGCCCAAGTCTGGCCCAACTTAGGACGTCTAAGATGCACCAAAACGAATAAGGTAAGTATTTCAATTTGATATATGCGTGTATTCGTTTTGCAGGATCAATTAGAATAAGAACTTTCCTTTTATGCATTATTTTGTAGCCGTTTTGATTTGATTTTGTTTCCTTAGTTTAATTCGTTTAGAAGCAAGTGTATTAGAGTTCCTATAGCTGCATGAACCATTATATAAGGTTCATTTAGCAGCCTTGTAACAGAACAACTTTTGATGAAATAAAATAACGTAGTTCTTGTAGCAAGAAAAACCCTTGTTCTAAGCTTTCTTTGGAGAGATTTCAAGGCGACCTTTAGAGCTTTGTCTTATCACAAGATTATCCGTCTCTTGTGTGGCGACCTTCACCCCATTTCCAACTCTTGACTGAATCAGAGAGTGCCCCTCCGGCCAGCTGATTTAGTTCCATCAATTCCGCAACATTCGCTCATCCACCGTTCTTGTAGAGAGTGCCCCTCCGGCCAGCTACTTGAACCCATCACCACCGTGAGATCCGTTTACCCATAGACGATCTTACATCATCTGGTATCAGATCTAAACGCTCCAAACATCAGGTGTTATCTATCCTTGTCATCCTTCTTTTTGCTTCATCGTATTTTCGCTTTCTTTTAAATCTTAAAAAATATATATATATATATATATATATATATATATCTTGTGTTTCTGTTTAATTTTGTGTTATAAAAACCCTAAAAACCAAAAAGAATTTTGATTTCTACTTGTTTTTGTTTTGATATTTGATTCAGATAAAAAAAAAAAAATAAATAAAATATTGACCCGCTGTACCATACGCTGTGCCACTCGCTGTACCACACGCTGTGCCACTCGCTGTACCACACGATGTGCCACTTACTGTACCACCCGTTGTGCCACGTCATCGATCAATCCATCACACCCGTCTGAAGTGACCAATGGCTGGAGAAGCTCCAGACCCAAATGCTGCAATTCTGGAGGCCATGACCGCCTTGAAGAACGACTTAACCGCGCAAATTGGTCGAATAGACCAGCGAGTAGACCGGCTAGAGATTCCTCGGAATGAGAGGAATGAAAGAAACCGAAGGCATGAGAGGAATAACGACGAAGACGACGAAGAAGAAGAAGAAGACAAGGAAGAGCCCTACAATGGCCGAAGAAGGCACAACCGCAACGAAAGGGAGGTAACCCAAAACTCTAGCAAGGATTTAAAACTAACACCTCCTACTTTTACTGGTCGTGTAAACTCACATGCATACTTAGATTGGGAAAGGAGAATGGAGTACATCTTTGACTACTATGAGTACAACAACTCCAAGAAGATTGCTCTAGCTTCAGCTCAACTCACTGATCATGCCTTATCATGGTGGGATAGAGACGTTCAAGACAGGAGAAGAAGCGAACTTGTGCCAATTACCACTTGGACTGCTATGAAAAATCTTTTCCGCAAGCGATTTGTACCACCTCATTACCACCGAGAGATGCAGAAACAATATCGCCAACTGTCACAGAAGCATAGGAGTGTGGAAGAATACTTTGAGGAATTTGAGCAACTGAGAAATCGCATGGCACTGGATGAAGATGAAGATGTTCTCATGGGACACTTCATTGATGGCTTACAAGAAAGAATAGCCAGGAAAGTGGAGATGCAACCTTGCCATGATCTTAATGAGCTACTACACACTGCTATACAAGCTGAGCAAAGGATCAAATGCAATACCACCACTGCCAGTCGCTCTAAACCCAACAACTCTTGGAGCAATTCCCAACCTAGAGCCAATGACAAAGGAAAGGCCATAGACACTGATCCTAAGGCCAAGAAGCCAGCCCTTGACACTACCAAATCCTCACGGCCAGAACCAGGTAAGTCTTCTAACCCTTCTCGGTCAAGAGATCTAATATGTTTCAAATGTCAAGGCAGGGGACATTATGCAAGAGATTGCCCCAACCAGCGAGCCATGATCCTTACACCCACTGAAGATTATGAGTCACAAGATGAAATGGAGGTTATGGAGTCCACTGATTCTCAAGAAGAGGTAGCATTCCCAGAGACAGGAGAGATGCTTGTAGTGTTCCGAGTATTGAGCGCTTTAAGCAATCCAGAAACGGCGCAGAGGGAAAACTTGTTCTTCACCCGCTGTTGTGTGCAAAGCAAGGTATGTAGCATGATCATTGATGGAGGATCTTGTACTAACGCTGCTAGCAAGATTTTAGTTGAGAAACTAGGTCTCAAAACAAGCAAGCACCCCCGACCATATCGCCTAAGGTGTCTGGACTCCAACACAGAAATCAGAATTGCTGAACAAGTCACAATTGCTTTCAACATTGGGAAGTATCATGATGAGGTAGTGTGTGACGTGGTGCCAATGCAAGTAGGAAACCTGCTCCTAGGTCGTCCTTGGCAGTTTGATAGAGAAGTTATCCACAATGGACGCACCAACACCCATTCATTCACCCACAACAAGCGCAAATTTCAGCTTGCACCATTATCACCTCAAGAGGTACATGATATGCAATCCAAATTTGCTGCTGAGTATAAGGCAAGCAAAACTAATCTCTATATCACTCCTAGTACTGTTATTAAAGCTATTGTTCAAAAACAAACAATGCTACTAATGGTATTCAAAGATTTGGTGTTAACAAGCTCCAAAGAGATAGTACTTGTACCCAAAATCTCTTCTTTGTTAGACAGGTTTAAAGATGTGTTCCCTGAAGGGAGACCAGCTGGATTACCACCTATTAGAGGCATAGAACATCGTATTGATCTTGTACCAGGTTCTGCACTGCCCAACCGACCAGCCTATAGGATGAATCCCGCGGAGACTAAGGAACTAGAGAAGCAGATTCAAGACTTAATGGCAAAAGGATACATTAGAGAGAGCTTGAGTCCATGTGCCGTTCCTGTGTTGTTAGTCCCAAAGAAGGATGGAACTTGGAGGATGTGTGTAGACTGTAGAGCAATCAACAATATCACCATCAAGTATAAACACCCAATCCCACGATTAGATGACAAGTTGGATGAGCTACATGGAGCAACCATATTCAGTAAAGTGGATTTGAGAAGTGGCTATCATCAAGTTCGAATGAAAGAAGGAGATGAGTGGAAGACCGCTTTCAAAACTAAGAAAGGTCTCTATGAATGGCTAGTCATGCCATTCGGCCTAACCAATGCCCCAAGTACCTTTATGAGGTTAATGAACCACATTCTAAGGGCCTACATCAGTAAGTTTGTTGTAGTCTATTTTGATGACATCTTAATTTATAGCAAATGTTGTGATGATCATGTGATGCACCTTGAGCTAGTACTTGAGACACTTGGAAAGGAGGGTCTTTATGGAAACCTTAAGAAGTGCATCTGCACTGATGAGCTAGTTTTTCTAGGTTTTGTAGTTAGTTCTCAGGGTTTACAGGTGGACCAAGAGAGGATCAAAGCGATACAAGAATGGCCAACACCTACAACCATTGGACATGTTAGAAGCTTTCATGGACTCGCAAGCTTCTATAGGCGATTTGTCAAGGACTTTAGCACTGTAGCTGCACCTCTAAATGCTGTGATCAAGAAGGATGTAGCATTTAAGTAGGGACCAGCCCAAGAAACCGTATTCCAACAGCTCAAAGATCGCTTAACTCATGCCCCAGTTTTGGTACTTCCTAACTTTGATAAAACCTTTGAAATTGAATGTGATACTTCTGGTCTTGGTATAGGTGATGTACTTACTCAAGGAGGATGTCCAGTAGCCTACTTTAGTGAGAAACTGAGTGGAGCAAGCCTCAACTATCCAACATATGACAGAGAGCTCTATGCGCTAGTGAGATCGTTGGAGACTTGGCAACATTACCTACTGTTAAAGGAGTTTGTAATCCATATTGATCATGAAAATCTAAAGCACTTGAGAGGTCAGAACACACTCAAGAGGAGGCACGCCAAATGGTTAGAGTTCGTGGAGACCTTCCCCTACATCATCAAGTACAAGAAGGGAAAGGAAAATGTAGTTGTTGATGCTCTATCAAGGAGGCACATGTTGATCACAACTATGGAAGCTAAAGTGTTAGAATTTGAGCACATGAAGGAATCTTATGAAGAAGATCCTGACTTTGCCACATCTATCAAGAATGCCTCAAATCACCATCAGGTCCTTTCTATACTCATAATGGTTAGAAAAGACTTTGTATTCCACAGGGACCCATGAGAGAGCTACTAATCAGTGAGGCACACGGTGGAGGACTTATGGGACACTTTGGAGTTGACAAGACTCTAGGTGTTTTGGTGGAACATTTCTTTTAGCCGCACTTGAAGAAAGACGTAGAACAATTTTTTTCTAAGTGTGTCACTTGCCACAAAGCTAAATCCAGGTCACATCCACATGGTTTATACATGCCTTTACCTATTCCTACTATGCCATGGGTTGATATCTCAATGGATTTTGTTCTTGGCTTACCCAAAATCCGAGGAAAGGATTCTATCTTTGTTGTAGTGGACAGGTTTTCAAAGATGGCTCATTTCATTCCATTTGCCAAAACCAATGATGCCACTCAAACAGCTGACCTATTCTTCAAGGAAGTAGTGCGCTTACATGGAATTCCAAGGAAAATAGTGTCGAATAGGGACACCAAATTTCTGAGTCACTTTTGGAGAGTTCTTTGGAGGAAACTCAGAACTAAGCTAGTCTTTTCTACCACCTGCCATCCACAAACTGATGGAAAAACTGAGGTTGTAAACAGATCTCTATCTACTCTTTTGAGAGCCACGGTTGATAAGAATTTGAGAAATTGGTTAGATTGCATTCCATTTGTTGAATTTGCTTATAACTATGCTAACCACTCCGCTACTAAGCTTTCACCTTTTGAGATTGTGTATGGCTTTAAGCCATAAACACCTTTAGATCTTTCCCCATTGTCCCCTCTAGAGTTCACTAATCAGGACGGAGAAAGCAAAGCTGAGGCAGTTCAGAAGTTACACCGAAAATTGAAGGAGAACTTAGAGAAGAAAACCGCTAGTTACAAGAAAGCGGCTGTCAAAGGACGCAAGGAGATCATCTTCAACCCAGAAGATTGGGTCTGGATTCACATGAGGCCAGAGAGATTTCCAAACCAGAGGAAGAGCAAACTAGCACCAAGAGGAGATGGTCCATTCAAAGTCTTGGAGAGAGTCAACAACAACGCCTACCGCTTGGAGTTGCCCGGTGAGTTAAACATTTCACCAAATTTCAATGTAACTGACTTGTCTCCTTATCATGCAGATGAAACTGTTCTGAGGTCAGAACCTTCTCAAGAGGGAGGGAATGATGAGGACATCAGTGATCCAAACAATTCCTCGAAAGATTCACCGGAAGATTCGCCGGAAGATCAAGAGCAAGGCATCACCAACATGAACCACCTTCCAAAGACAAGTTCAGGAGCTAGGAAGCTTAGAGAGAGGTTCATTGGATCAGTTCAGAGCCTATTGGATCAAGAAGACATGGAAGGAAAGGACGCCGTACCACACGCTGGACTAGCTCAAGAGAAGGCACACGCCGTACCACACGCTGTACCACACGCTGGACTAGCTCAGAAGAAGGCACAAGAAATCATGTTGTTTTCGATCCAGCCCAAGTCTGGCCCAACTTAGGACGTCTAAGATGCACCAAAACGAATAAGGTAAGTATTTCAATTTGATATATGCGTGTGTTCGTTTTGCAGGATCAATTAGAATAAGAACTTTCCTTTTATGCATTATTTTGTAGCCGTTTTGATTTGATTTTGTTTCCTTAGTTTAATTCGTTTAGAAGCAAGTGTATTAGGGTTCCTATAGCTGCATGAACCATTATATAAGGTTCCTTTAGCAGCCTTGTAATAGAACAACTTTTGATGAAATAAAATAACGTAGTTCTTGTAGCAAGAAAAACCCTTGTTCTAAGCTTTCTTTGGAGAGATTTCAAGGCGACCTTTAGAGCTTTGTCTTATCACAAGATTATACATCTCTTGTGTGGTGATCTTCACCCCATTTCCATCTCTTGACTGAATCAGAGAGTGCCCCTCCGGCCAGCTGTTTTAGTTCCATCAATTCCGCAACATTCGCTCATCCACCGTTCTTGTAGAGAGTGCCCCTCCGGCCAGCTACTTGAACCCATCACCACCGTGAGATCCGTTTACCCATAGACGATCTTACATCACTTGTGATTGGAGAAATTGGAGGCTTTGGTTAGTTTTGTTAATCGGGTAAGAAAGAGAAAAGATTTAAAACAAACAATAATTAATGGAAGATTTTAATTATTAGGAAAAGAACTGGTTTCTTAACCAGAGGCCAGACACGAGATATGAGACATTGCAACAGATGTATCAAATCTTAACCAGCGGTTAGGCGATTGTTAGAATCAGGTGAATATTTCCAATGGTTTAGATATTGAGCTCGAGTTAGGCGACTCAGAAACATGAACCAACGTAATTATTAAGGAATATGAGATTTCAAGAATGGAGTTTTGCTGGTGAATGTACAAGGACAAGAACATAAAGTGGTGTTTGATCATTTATGATGAATATTGCTTCTGAAAGAAATGTTTTGAGGGAAATAGTAAATATATATATGATCAACAATGTAAAGTTTGTAGTTTTTAGAAACCAGATAGAGGTAGTGTTCACCTCTGCATTATGACTTTTCCTTGGGTTCAATATATAGTGGTAGAGTTTTAGATTAAAGTACCATAACATTTATGTACAAGGAAGGTTTTTTGGCTCACATATATGATGAGTTTCCTTTTGGGTTCACCGGATAGTGGTAGAGTTTTAGATTAAAGAATAAACAGGTCTAAGTATAAGGAAGGTTTTAGCTCCTATGAGTTATGATTTTCTAATTGGGTTCCCCGAATCATTTTGTCATCTTTATTTGCAGAAAATATCAAAAGAAATTGGAGATTGGGTATATAATAAAACGTTGTTTCAGAAGATAAGTTATCCTTACTCCTGCAATCCCTTGCCACCATAGGGTTTTTACTCCTCGAGATGCTTATCAAGGATTCTACCTTTGTAAGTTTAATTTTGTGTATTATTTCTCTCATTTCTAAAGAGCCTATTCAGCTATCTATGTTTCTCCTTTGATAGATGAAGATGATGAATTATTTGAGTCTAATGCATATCATAAAGCAGTGCACGACTTTTGGAATGAGATGAAAGAACAATACGGTGTAAGTCTTTGAGATAAGAAGTATTCTTTGCCTAGTACACCATAATGTTTTTTTTTAATTACGATATGATTGTCATGATGTGATTGTTTTTCTGTTTAAAAATGATCAATGTCATACATATGAATTATTGTGTACAATTAGTAGTCTATTGGTAAAAATTTTGCCTTTGGCTTAGACTAGTGTAGGATGTTTTGATTGCGATATAAAATTTATGTACTGCATTATTTGGGAGATTATTAAATAGAATAAGTTAACATTTTTTTACTATTTGGTTAATTGGAAGCTTTGTAAATTTGGTGGAGATTATGGTCTGTAAAACAAACACAAGAATGTATTGATTCTTTTTTTTTTTTTTTTGATATACTCAGCTATTTTTTAAAGCTTGAGAATTAAAGACGATCTTAATCATTGATCTTATCAGTGTCTCTTAGTTTTTATGTTGGATTCAAGAGCTAGAAAAAGTTGTAATCTTTATACATGAATTGTTGAGAAGTGTGAATAGGATTAGATCCAAATGAACAGTTAAAAATATCTTAGTTTAGTTTTCAAATGTCGTGATTGTGGCTTGGATACTAAATGAAAATAACTTTACTGTGAATTTTACACGAGAATGTGTAGTTTATGTGATGATTTGTGTAGAAGGAAAATAGTGAATTTGATCTTTTGGAAGTGGTACGGGCGGGACACTAAGGACACACGATACTCATGTGCAACAGCTCGGGTTTGATATTTTGATAGAGCTAACGACGTTTCACATATGTATAATCTTAGTTTATTAAATATACAACTCGATTGGAAATCTAATATCACATGGTTTGGTTTGATAAAATTTTGGTTTTAATTATCATTCTGGTTTATAGAAATTGTATCTTTGATTTGAAAGATCTTCAAAAAGTAGGGAGTATTGATTTATTCTTTTACAATTTATTTTTGCTTTAGTTTGTTGAGGGTTCAAGAAAGTGTATATTTTAAATTGAAAATTGTTCACAGCAAATTAAATTTAATTCGTTTAGTTGTAGGGGTTTAGATTAAACTATCAGAACACCTACGTATAACGAAATTTTTTTTAAACTCATGTGCTTTAAAATGTTGTCATTTTATTAACAAAATTTTTATTGACTGAACATATATTTTCCTTTACTGATCATAGTAAAATTTTTTTTTTTTGTTAAATGAATAATTTATGCAAGAAAGTTGTGGACAAGCAACAATCAAATCGTCTATCAAAAAAGGACGACTGAAACGATATATATCGACCGAATCGATTTCCCTCGCTGGAATAATGAGGTACAGAATCTCTATCTAAATTTTGCTATTTTCTTAATGCATGAACTGTTTTTTTGCAATGAGAGAAAAAAACATATCAATTCTACGAGAATTGAATTGCTAACCTAAAGATCGTAGTGTTATTTGCATCATGAGGTTTGGAATGATTGAAGTGTAACAAAACAAATCAAATGTACATATGTTTAGGTGTTCAACGATATTTTTGAATCCTCATATTTTGATGGTTGTTGTGTTTCGGTCACTGCATATCACAAAACAATGAAAACATTTTTTAAAATTTTTTTTGTTATTTTATCGTTGTAAAAATTAATGTCCGCACCGGATACGGACAACCACCTAGCATAGTGTATATATATACATTAAACTATAGCATAGTGTATATATATACATTAAACTATAAAATTGATGGAAGAAACGAAACAGTGCAAGCGATAAGTTTGCATGGAGGGGTTCATGTGGACCCATTTCCAGCTATATTGAGTTGTTCGTGGGTGGTATATTGGTAATTTGGGCTAACTATTGGGCACTAATATTTACTATATAATTAAAAGAAAAATATATTTCTATAAATTAAAATGTACCGTAACACCGTCAAAATCGTCGGCGGGGAAGAAGGAGGAGCGACGTGGCACTCGCTGGCTGATATTTGTCGTTTTCCGTCCGATCTGTTCGGCGCTTTAGATACTTCTGTTTGTTGACGGCACTCCAAGACTGGTAGTTGGTGGCGTTTCGACTATTTTATAAATTTTATCATCTTAAATTTTATATTTTTTCCATTTCTTTCACAAAAAGTTGAGTTATTTATTTTGGTCAATTAACCCGTTCCTAATTTATTCCGGTCATGTTGATTGGATTGTTCGAGATCATAATGGAGTATTTAGGGGGAGCAGGACATGCAAAAGGAACCGTGGTTAATTCACAGCCTTAGAAGGAGTATTTCAAGCTTTAGTAATGGCTATGCAACATTGTTAGTGTCGAAGATTTTGACGAGTTATATTTGAAGGGGATATAACCAAACTATTTTACAGGTTCTTCAAGGTTAAAAACTGAACTTCGGTGCTTATAACTAGGTCCAAGAAACTCATTGTTAATCCAAGTTTGAAGAAATTTCTTTTAAGTATATTAGACTAGAGTCGAATCATTACCAAATGCGCGGCTTTACACGTCAATAATTTGACGACAGTTTCAGAATCAGTTCAATTTTATCGTTAATGACGTGATTTAACTTTTGGTATAAAAACTGATGTTAACCGATTATCATTTTTTTTTTTATCTTTAGAAAATATTAAAATTAAAATTCAAAATTGTCTCCATTTTCATCTTCAACGCGATTCTCCATCTTCGACGCTGTCTCCGATTTCAGCCAGTTTCGATCATCTCAGTTGCTCCGTAGAGGTCAGATTATCACCGATTTCATTTGATTTTCTTAATATTTTAGGGTTTGTAGCTGTTTCAATTTCTAGGGTTCTTAGTTCGCATTGAAATTTAGTGAAGATAAACTCGAATTCGAGTGCATATAAACGTTTTAATTGGCTTAGCGAAGAGAATCATTACCTCTTCGAACTCAACTAAGCTCGAATTCGAAATCTGAATGCAAAATTTTCAATTCTATCCAGTTTTAACGATTTGTTAATAAAATTGAAATAAACTCGAATTCGAAATATGTTGTATAAACTAGAAAACAATTGTCTGCAAGTATTTTGGATTACAAGTTTTGATTACTCATAATACTCTCTTCAGAAAGTTACAGGACGTTAGACTCTAACAATGTTTTTAACATATACGAGTTACAAGATTTTGATTACTAATGCACATGTTTAATTAATGCATTTTTCAGATTTTGATCTAGATTTCGTCAGGATCTATTTAGCAGGATTTCTCTGACCTATATCTCTTAAACATTCAGGTACTCATACTCTCTAAACTCTATTCTTATCCCTGCTTGTTTATTATGTTTGGAATTTTTGCAACTTGTTATTTTCTACATAAATCCTTACAAATTTACAAGTTATGATGCTAAGTTTTACCATTTTCATAATTTGACATTGTTTCAGATACTAGTGCTTTCTACAATTTCATAATTCATAACTATAATTGAAAATTCAAAAAACAATTCAGGAAACTTAGACAATTTGATAACACATTTTTATGTGTTATACATCATCTTCGAGATGGTGTTTCAAAATGATTCTTTAAATATTCTGAAAATTTTGAATGAACTTATTTGATCATAATGATTTACTTTACTTGTAGACTGGTTTAAAAATGGATACAAGTCCTGGATAACTAAGCATCGCTTATCTTAAGATTACTTAAGCGAAATCAGAAATTTCTTAGAATTTGCTTTTGGTAATTAAAAGGCAGACGTAATTAAGTGTACATGTGAACGTTTTTGCCTAGTTAAATACAAGGTTAAGTCCGAGGTTGAAGATAATCTAATTTTTCATGGATTTCTCTCTACATATACCAATTGGTATCTACATGATGAAGAGATAGATTTCCATGAACAAACAATTGGAGTAGAATCTGATTCAGACGACATAGAATCAATAGGGTTTGGATTAGACTCCACTATGAATCTACTTAAAAATGATGTCTTTCCAAGTATGACAATGAGGTATAGTGAATTTGCTAGTGCTAGTATTCCCACGGAGGATCAGTCAAAACAAGAGGAGGTGCTTGAAGATTTGTTATATGACTACAATGAAGCTCTGTATGAGGGATGCACCAAGTTTAGCAAGTTTTCATTCATGGTAAAGCTTTACCACATCAAGTGTATGTCTAGGATAAGCGACAAGGAAATTTCCATGATAACTGATCTCTTGAAAGAAGCATTTGAGCATGCAAAGCTTTCTAATTCGTTTAACGATATGAAGAAGATAATTAGGAAATTAGGATTTAGTTATGAGTGTATTCATGCATGTCCTAATGACTGCATGCTCTACTGGGGTGATGATGCATCCATAAAGACATGTACAATATGTCAAACTGAAGGGAATGCCCTAGATATCATACTTGTATTCACTCTAATATAGTTGTGAAGTCGAGATAAGACTATCATGTGATACTAGGTAGTTATAATGCTTTGCTAGAAGCCGCTTATAACTTATGAGTTATGAACTCATTGCTAGTATTATATGATCCTACAAGGTCACACACCTAAGCAAACTGGACAAAAAAGATTGGGATTGATAATTAATGTAATAATCAAGTTGATGTATATTTGATATACATTACTATGTGTTTTGGCTAAGTGTGTCGACCGACACAAGTAGTTGTGTCGATCGACACAGTGACTGAAATTAAACCGACTGGTTTGGTTTAATGATCTAATTAATGATCGGTTTAGCCCGGTTATTAATTAGGTTTTCGTGGTCCCTATATAAGATATAGAGGCACGAAATTTTCAGTTAGACTTAGATCTGCAACCACCTTAAAACACAGAATCCCGAGAGCTTTTCCGGCACTAGCATCCCGGTGATCCAGTTTGTGTGCGTGTGGACTTTCCGTAGAGGCGCATCATCTGAGGCGCTCCAGATCTCGACATCCTGATCAATTCCGCTACTCATAAACTCCAGGTATGATCGAGATCTGATAACATAGATTCAATCAACATGATCTAAGGGCTAAAAGGAATCATTAGGTTCTAGAAAAGTTTTAAAATCTACACATAAATTCCTTCAGTGGTATCAGAGTCATATGTTGTAATTGAATCTGTAACATGCTATATAAATGACTTGAATTCGAATTTGATTCACAAGTTTTATAGTAGCTGCATGTTCGATCTTTTGGTTGAAAGTCGTTTTGAAAAACCTCAAAATTAGGGTTTCTGCGAAAGGTGTGTCGACCGACACAAAGTGTGTGTCGATCGACACGGCCTGTTGATTCGCGAAACGGCAGTTTTCGAAAATTTTCAAAACTAGGGTTTCTGCTTGGTTGTGTCAACCGACACAAATCGTGTGTCGATCGACACAAGCCTAAAAGCAGAGTAAAACGGTTAAGTGTTGATCAAATGATCGGTATTCCAAGAAATCGCCTCTGTCGACCGACACACTGTTCTTGTCGGTCGACATACGTCGATCTCCATCGGTTCAATTGAATTGAACTGGATTGGTATGATCGGTCTACTTTGGTTTGGTCGATTTCATCACGATTTCAAACCGATTAGTTCGTGTCGATCGACACAAACATAAACCAACACTGGTTCAATTGGATTGAATCAAAGATTGATCGGTTTAATCGGGTTAAATGGTTTAACCGCGATTGAATTGGTTTAGGTGTCTCGAAGTCTGAATTAGATTCAGCGCTCTAGATTTAAATCAACTTTAATTAGATTAAAACCTTTTGTATTAAATCTAATCTTTCTTAAACATATATGTGATATGTTTTAAGATCAATGTTCTGTTCCTCAAACAAAATATCAAGCATCTTTGATGTCTTTCCATATCTTGTTAGCTACCGGGTCTTGTTTTGTTGTGTGATGGGCTTGCCAAAGTAAGGCATTCACAATTACACAAGTAAGGCATGTGGTAATCGTTACCACATGACTCGAAGATTGGTTTGCTTGAATGGGCTATCAAAATGGTTTTGGGCCCATAGACATAAGATTGGATTTAATATAGGATATTAATCCAAGACCAAGAGTCATATTGGATATGATCATCAAAGTGTTTGCTCACCTAAATAACTAAAGTTTGGGCGATGAGCCAAAGCTCACTCGAATCTCAGTGAAATATGGATCTTGGATCATTATATTCAACTTGAGGAAAATTAATTTTGAATATAATGCGAGCTGTCTTAAATGTTAAGATTTCTCATTCCTTGAACATCAAAACTAATTAACTCTCTCTTTTCTTGATTCAGCTATGTCTAACAACAACAACTCAAACTCATTCACGTTGAGATCCGTCCTTGAGAAGGAAAAGTTGAAAGGATCCAACTTCTTGGAATGGTATCGGAACATAAGAATCGTTCTCAGAAATGAGAAGAAAGAATATGTTCTTGAGAAACCTCTTCCTAAAAAGCCCAGATCCAATGCTCCTATTGTTGATAAGGACAAGTGGAAAAAGCATTCGGATGATGTGACAAATGTGATTTGTCTGATGTTGGCCACGATGAGTTCGGAACTACAGAAACAGTTTGAGAACGCGGGGTCACCGATCGAGATAATCACAACCATGAAATCTATGTTTCAAGAGCAAGCTCGCACTGAGAGATACCAGACGGTTAAATCTCTCATTGAGTGCAAGCTGTCATAGGACAGTCCAGTTAGCCCCCATGTCATCAAGATGATGGGTTATATCGATAATCTGGCTAAACCGGACTCTCCCCTTAGCCAAGAGTTGGCTACGGACATCATCCTGCTATCTCTGCCGACTAGCTTCGATCAGTTTGTTCTAAACTATAATATGAACAACATGACGAAGTCTCTGACTGAACTGCATGGCATGCTCAAGACGGCAGAGCCCAATATCAAGAAGGCTGCTCCTGATGTACTTATGGTACAAAAGAGTAAAGGGTTTAAGAAACCTGCTAAGGACAAAGGAAAGAGCAAGGCTGTCCAGGTTGAAAACCAGGACAAGCATGAGTCGTCTTCCAAGCCAAAGCGCAGCCCCAGTGATACTGACATTTGTCTTTACCGCAAGAAGCTGGGGCATTGGAGGAGAAACTACAAGGAATACCTGGAAGGTTTGAAGAACCTGAGGAAGTCGTACGAGACGGCACCTTAAGGTGTTTATGTTGTAGAAGTAAATGTTACTTCATCATATTTGTACTAATATGCAGGGCCTACGCAGCAGTAGAACGCTGAAGAAAGGACAAGTGGACCTGCGTGTTGGGAATGGAGCAAGAGTTGCTGCATTAGCCGTAGGAACTTATCATTTGTCTCTGCCATCAGGCATGATTTTAGAGTTGGAGAATTGCTACTATGTACCTGCGATAAGCAGGAATATCATTTCTATTTCTGTTTTGGACATGAATGGTTTTGATTTTTCGATTAAGAACAAATGTTGCTCTTTTATTCGAGATAATATAATTTATGGTAGCGCCCCATTAGAGAATGGGCTTTATATTCTCAACCAATCAATGCTTGTTTATAACATAAATAACAAACGGTTTAAATCAAATGACTCAAACCCGACTTTTCTCTGGCACTGTCGTTTGGGCCACATCAATGAGAAAAGGATTCAAAAGCTCCATCGTGATGGACTTTTAGACTCATTTGATTATGAATCATTTGAGAAGTGTGAATCCTGCTTATTGGGCAAGATGACAAAAGCCCCTTTCAACAAGTTTAATGAAAGGGCCAGTGACTTGTTGGGCCTTATACATACAAATGTGTGTGGCCCAATGAGTATTAGTGCAGAGGAAACTTTAGGTACTTCATTACATTTACTGATGATATCAGTAGATATGGTTATGTCTATCTTATGAGACATAAATCGGAATCCTTCGAAAGGTTCAAGGAGTTCCAAAATGAAGTACAGAACCAACTTGGCAAAAGTATCAAAGCTCTTCGATCTGATCATGGAGGTGAGTACTTGAGCCAAGAGTTCGATGATCATCTTAGAGAATGTGGAATCCTTTCACAACTCACTCCTCCTGGAACACCACAATGGAACGGTGTTTCTAAGAGGAGGAAATGGACCTTATTGGATATGGTTCGATCAATGATGAGTCATGTGGATCTGCCGTTATCCTTCTGGGGATACGCTCTTGAAACATCTGCGTTTACGCTAAACATAGTTCCAACAAAATCAGTTGAAAAGACTCCATATGAGATGTGGACTGGAAAGGTTCCAAGTCTGTCTTTTCTTAAAATCTGGGGTTGCGAAGTTTATGTCAAGCGATTGATATCTGATAAGCTAGCACCCAAATCTGATAAGTGCTACTTCGTTGGTTACCCTATGGAAACCAAGACATACTACTTTTACAACCGATCCGAGGACAATGTATTTGTTGCTCGGAAATGTGTTTTCTTGAGAGAGAATTTCTTTTCAAGAAGAACAGTGGGAGTAAAGTACAAATCGAAGAAATTCGAGAACCACAGGACGCTGCTCAACCTGATGAGGGAGAACAGCCATTGGATTCACAAGAAGTTGTGGAACCAACACCTGTGGTGCCTGTAGTTCGCAGGTCCGGAAGGACTCGTAATGAAGTCGAGAGATACGGATTTCTCGTGACTAATTGTCATGATATTTTGATCGTTGATAGTGACGAACCTGTGAATTTCGAAGAAGCAATGTTGGGCCCTGACTCCGAAAAATGGTTTAAGGCCAGTGAATCTGAAATGGAGTCCATGTCAATCAACAAAGTTTGGTCTTTGGAAGATTTGTCCGATGGTGCAAAAGCCATTAAGTGCAAATGGGTTTTCAAGAAGAAGATTGACGTGGATGGTAATGTACAGATGTACAAAGCTAGATTGGTGGCAAAAGGTTTTAAACAAGTGCATGGTGTTGACTATGACGAAACCTATTCCCCAGTCGCTATGTTTAAGTCCATTCGGATTCTCCTAGGGACTGCCGCTTATTATGATTATGAGATTTGGCAGATGGATGTGAAAACCGCCTTCCTGAATGGGATTCTGGAAGAGGATGTGTATATGACACAACCTGAGGGTTTCCTAGATCCTAATAACCCTAGGAAAGTATGCAAGCTTCATCGATCCATTTATGGATTGAAGCAAGCATCTCGGAGTTGAAATCTTTGTTTTGATGAAGCTATTAAAGAATTTGGTTTCATCAGGAACAAAGAGGAACAATGCGTTTACAAGAAGACTAGTGGGAGCGCAGTTGCGTTTCTAGTATTGTATGTAGATGACATATTGCTTCTCGGAAATGATATTCCGTTGCTTCAGTCTGTTAAGACTTGGCTTGGAAGTTGTTTCTCGATGAAGGATATGGGAGAAGCCGCGTATATTCTTGGAATAAGGATCTATAGAGATAGATCGAAGAGGCTAATTGGACTGTGTCAGGATACTTATATTGATAAGGTCTTACACAGGTTCAATATGCATGATTCCAAGATGGGCTTGCTTTCGATGTCACATGGCATTACTCTCAGCAAGAAGCAGTGTCCTTCGACACCAGTTGAGCGAGAGCGCATGAGTATGATTCCCTATGCCTCTGTGATAGGATCTATCATGTATGTCATGCTATGTACACGACCAGACGTCGTTTGTGCTTTGAGCATGACGAGTCGATACCAATCCGATCTCGGTGAGAGTCATTGGACTGCCGTCAAGACAATCCTGAAGTATTTGAGGAATACTAAGGATAAGTTCTTGTTTTACGGAGGATGTGATGAGATTGTGGTGAGTGGATACACCGACGCTAGTTTCCAGGTGGACGAAGACGATTTCCAATCTCAATCTGGTTACGTCTTATGTCTGAATGACGGTGCAGTTAGTTGGAAGAGTTCCAAGCAGAGCACTGTAGCAGATTCCACGACAGAAGCTGAGTACATTGCTGCTTCAGCAGCGGCAAAGGAAGCTGTTTGGATTAGGAAGTTCATTACTGAACTTGGTGTGATTCCTAGCATTTTTGAGCATGTGGCATTGTTGTGTGATAACAATGGAGCTATAGCTCAAGCAAAGGAACCCAGATCACACCAAAAGTCCAAACACATCAAGAGAAGATATCATCTGATACGAAGACATCATTGAGAGAGGAGATGTGAAGATCAACAGAGTCCCGATGGACGAGAATGTTGCTGATCCTCTAACTAAGCCACTCCCACGGCCCAAGCATGAGAGTCATGCTGTTGCGATAGGAATTAGATTTCTTGAGTAGTAATCTTAATTTAAGTGGGAGTTGTTTGTTTTGTTTTGATGTTCATGTAAACATACTTTGATTATGTTTTACTTAATAAAATTGTTTCATTATTATTTAATTGTGCAATTAATTAAATAATAGTCCCAAAATAATTTAAGGCATTCTTATAGGTTATCAAATACGTGATTTGATCATGAAACCCTATAAGCGATAGATGTCATAAATTACTGAGGTCCCTGGTCAAAGGTTGTTAAATTGGGACATCAATAACCGCGCGAGACTAGTATGTGATGTGACTGATGACCAAGTTTCATGGTGTCATTGAACACGGTATCGGATGTGACCCGCTAATGAGAACTCAACAAGATTGTTATATGAGTGTCATATGAGTTTCTCATTACGACTATAGAGTATAGTCCTTAGACCTGAGTTCATCATGATTTTCTGCATATGAATTTGTCTGCTTTGACTTTGTCAAACGTCATCCGTAACTGGTGATTATTCAAACATTGATTGGGCATATCATGAAGTGTGTGGGAACAGGGGATGGAACAAGATGGGATTTGTCCCTCCTATATAACAGGAGTTAAATATCTCTGGGCCTATCGAAAATTTGATACTGAAGGAATGTGTGGCCACACTCAAACAAGCTGAATGTCAGTTGTTTGCCTTTATCAATATAAATCAGAGTTCGATAAACGTGATTTGGCTTTATAAAGATGACACAGGTTCTTGCCTTATGCTGAATTGAGATATAGAGACAAAGGGATTATTGGAATAAGTTGATCCCAGTACAAGTGGGAGATTGAAGGGAATGTCCTGGATATCATACTTGTTTTCACTCTAATATAGTTGTGAAGTCGAGATAAGACTATCATGTGATACTAGGTAGTTATAATGCTTTGCTAGAAGCCGCTTATAACTTATGAGTTATGAACTCATTGCTAGTATTATATCATCCTACAAGGTCACACACCTAAACAAACTGGATAAACAAGATTTGGATTAATCATTAATGTAATGATCAAGTTGATGTATATTTGATATACATTACTATGTGTTTTGGCTAAGTGTGTCGACCGACACAAGTAGTTGTGTCGATCGACACAGTGACTGAAATTAAACCAACTGGTTTGGTTTAATGATCTAATTAATGATCGGTTTAGCCCGGTTATTAATTAGGTTTTCGTGGTCCCTATATAAGATATAGAGGCACGAAATTTTCAGTTAGACTTAGATCTGCAACCACCTTAAAACACAGAATCCCGAGAGCTTTTCCGGCACTAGCATCCCAGTGATCCAGTTTGTGTGCGTGTGGACTTTCCTAAGAGGCGCAGCATCTGAGGCGCTCCTAATCTCGACATCCTAATCAATTCCACTGCTCATAAACTCCAGGTATGATCGAGATCTGATAACATAGATTCAATCAACATGATCAAAGGGCTAAAAGGAATCATTAGGCTCTAGAAAAGTTTTAAAATCTACACCTAAATTCCTTCACAAACTTCAAGATGGAAGCCACAAGTAGCTACAGTAGTTGATGAAGAATCAGATAGAAATAAGAAGAAAAAGAAGCCACAAGCTGCTAAGATTATCAGATATTTTTCTTTGAAGCCACGTTTGCAACGCTTATATAAGTCAACAAAAACCGCTTAAAGCATGAGGAGGCATGCTAATAGTGAGAATAGAGATTGTAGGCTAAGGCATCGTAGAGATGGAGAGGCTTGGTAAACCTTTAACTAACAGTTTACAGAGTTTGCTAAAGACCCAAGAAATGTTAGATTAGGATTGGCTACCAATGGATTTAATCTTTCTTGAACTATGAGTACAAGCTATAGTATATGGCATGTGCTTTTGATTCCTTATAGCTTCCCACCATGAATGGAAATGAAGCAAACTTCAACGATTCTTTCAATGATAATCGCTGGGAAAAACATGACAGGGAATGATATTGATATATACCTACAACCTTTTATCCAAGAACTAAGAGAGTTATGATGGTGTCTCTACCTTTGATGCATTTTCTAAAGAGACATTTACTATGTGTGATGCTTTACTATGGAAAATCAGTGATTTCCTGGGTCGTGAAAATCTATTGGGTGGAACACACATACAAAATTTGCTTGTCCTTATTGTAATTTGATGCTAAATAGAATCGTTTGTATTATGGGATGAAATACTATTTCACGGGTCATCGTCACTTTCTTTGTCATGATAATACGTTTAGGACAGATATTAAGCACTTTGATAGGAATATTGAGACAACGTCTTCTCCAGTTACACCATCCGGGACTGGTATTCTCAAGCAACTTGAGAATGTTGAAGTTGTTTTAGGGAAGAAAACATAAATAGGTGGAAAGAAGAGAGCAATAAAAGCTAGTGGAAAGAGTCATTAGTGGAAGAAAAAAAGTATATTCTTTGAGTTACCGTATTGTAAAATCTTTGATAATCTTATCAACATATTGTTGGATGACAAAGTAAAGTCCAAAGATAACCTTAGTGCAAGAATGATGAATTGGCTTTGTTTATCAATGAGCTTAAAAAGTAAAGGAAAGCTATTGGTTACTCTTTAGCTGATATTAAGGGTATTTCTCTCAACTTATGCACACATAGAATTCACCTAGAGGATGAATCAAGGACTTCTATTGAACATCAAAGAAGTTTAAATCCCAACTTGAAGGATGTTGTAAAGAAAGAGATTCTAAAAATCCTTGGTGCGGGAATAATCTATATGATCTCGGATAACTCATGGGTTTCACCAATTCATGTTGTGCCTAAGAAAGGGGGAATCATGGTTGTAAAAAACGAAAATGATGAGTTAGTACCAACTAGAACCATCACCGGGCATAGGATGTGTATTGATTACCGGATGTTGAACTCATCAACTAGAAAAGATCACTTCCCTTTACCCTTCATTGACCAAATGCTTGAAAGACTAGCCAACCATCAATATTATTGCTTTTTAGATGGATACTCGGGATTCTTTCAAATCCCGATCCACCCAAATGATCAAGAGAAAACGACATTCACATGTCCTTATGGTACCTTTGCTTATCGAAGAATGCCATTTGGATTATGTAATACACCAGCTACATTCCAAAGATGCATGATGTCTATCTTCTCGGATTTGATTGAGGAAATGGTTGAAGTGTTTATGGATGACTTTTCCATATATGGTTCTTCCTTTGGTGTTTGTTTGTCTAATCTTTTTAGGGTTCTAAAGAGATGTGAAGAAGCAAACCTAGTGTTGAATTGGGAGAAGTGTCACTCATGGTGCAAGAAGGGATTGTGTTGGATCACAAGATTTCAGAGAGAGGTATTGAGGTTGATAAGGCGAAGATTTCGGTTATGGTTAACTTAGAGCCACCAAGGACGGTCAAAGATATCCGAGCTTTTCTAGGCCATGCGGGTTTTTATCGTCGGTTTATCAAGGATTTCTCCAAGATTTTTAGACCATTAACAAGACTTCTTTGCAAGCAAGTGGAGTTTGTGTTTGATGAAGAATCCATGAATGTCTTCTTAGAGATCAAGAGAGCTTTGGAAAGTGCACCAATAGTCCAAGCACCGGATTAGGATCTTACTTTCGAGATTATGTGTGATGCTAGTGACTATGCGGTTGGTGCAGTTTTGGGTCAAAGGAAGGATAAGAAGACTCATGTCATCTACTATGCTAGTAGTACTCTAGATGAAGTTCAAACCTGGTATGCAACAACCGAGAAGGAGCTATTAGCGGTTGTGTTTGCTATGGAGAAGTTTAGGTCTTACATAGTCGGTTCTAAAGTGATTGTCTACACCGACCATGCGGCTTTGAGGTACATTCATTCGAAGAGAGACACTAAACCGAGACTACTTCGTTGGATACTTCTTCTACAAGAGTTTGACATGGAAATTGTGGACAAGAAAGGTATTGAGAACGGAGTAGCGGATCATTTCTCTCGGATTAGAGTAGAAGACTTGGTTCCTATTGATGACAAGCTAATGCAAGAGAGCTTGATGAGTGTGGGATCATTGAGCAAGGGAGATGAAACAATCTTAGGTGATTCATGTGTTTTACAAGAGGATATTCTCCCTTGGTTTGCTGAGTATGTGAACTACTTGGTTTGTGGAAAAGAACCACCACTTGAAGGTCATAAGAAGAAGCGGTTTTTCCGGGTTGTGAAGCGATTCTATTGGGATGAACCATTCTTATACACTCTATGTAAAGATGGTCTCTATAGAAGGTGTGTAGCTGAAGAAGAGTTTGACAGAATCTTGATGGCTTGCCATAGTTCACCAAGTGGAGGACACTTTGCTTGCTTCAAAACAGCCACAAAAGTCCTCCAAAGTGGGTTTTGGTGGCCAACCTTGTTCAATGATGCTTATGGGTTTGTGAAGAGCTGTGACCAATGCCAAAGGAAGGGAAATATAAGCAAGAGAGATGAGATGCCTCAAAACCCAATCTATGTTGTAGAGGTTTTTGATGTTTGGGGTATTGACTTCATGGGTCATTTCCCATATTCCTTTGGAAACCAATACATTTTGGTGGTTGTGGATTATGTGTCAAAGTGGGTAGAAGCATTGGTTTCTCCTACCAATGATGCCAAGGTTGTGGTTAAGTTGTTTAAGACCATCATCTTCCCAAGATTTGGTATTCCAAGAGTAGTGATTAGTGATGGAGGAAGTCATTTCATGAACAAAGTCTTTGAGAGTCTACTCAAGAAGAATGGAGTGAAGCATAAGGTAGAAACTCCATATCATCCTCAAACTAATGGTCAACTGGAGGTCTCTAACCGCCAAATCAAGGCAATTCTTGAAAAGACAGTGGGTACTTCGAGGAAGGATTGGGCAAGCAAACTCGATGATGCTCTTTGGGCCTATAGAACGCCTACAAGACTCCCGTCAGCACTTGCTGTATGGGAAAGCCTGTCACTTTCCGGTAGAGCTCGAATTCAAGGCGAAATGGGCTGTCAAGCTTCTAAACTTTGATATAAAGAATGCTCAAGAGAGGATATTGGTGGACCTTGAAGAGCTTGAAGAGACTAGACTTCAAGCTTATGAAAACTCTTCCATTTACAAAGAGAGAACCAAGGCATTTCATGACAAAAAGATTCTCTCCAAGGAGTTCAATCCGGGTGATCAAGTGCTACTATTCAACTCGAGGTTAAGACTCTTTCCCGGGAAACTCAAGTCGAGGTGGTCGGGTCCCTTTATGGTGAAAGAAGTGCGAAGCTATGGAGCGATTGTACGCGAGACAAAGGATGGTAGGGAATTTGTCACCAATGGTCAAAGGTTGAAGAAGTATCATGCTAAGGAAGTCATTCAAGAGGCAATCTCAACTCCTCTTGAGGATGCTCCAAACACCACTTAACAAATGAGGGTAACACAAAGTCAAACTTAGTGACTTAAAACAAAGTGTTCTTGGGAGACACCCCTTACCTATCCATGTGAATAGTTTAATTTCATGTTTTTTTTTCCTTGTTAGTGCTTTTTGATGTTTTTGCTAACTTTTTTCAGGGGATTTAAGGAATTTTGGAAGTTTAAGAGGCGCAGCGGTCTGGATGCAGCGGTCAATGACTGACCGTTGTGAATTCTCTGGATAAAAGGAAGAAAAAAGCCACAGCGGTCTTGCAGCGGTCAGGTGGAGACCGCTGTGATTTCTCTGATCCCGAAACCAAGAATCCGCAGCGGTTTTGCAGCGGTCACACTCGGACCGCTGCAACCAGGTAAGTTCGACCAATTTGAACCAAACCGACCGGTTTGGTCGAATTAAACTCGACTTCTCCTTCTTCTTCTTCTTCTTCTTCATTTTTCACGCCTCCTTCATCAAAATTTTCGAATTCTCTCATTCTCAATCACAAAAAATCATTGTTCTTTCACTTCCAAACCAATTTTTGTGCATCATCTTGCATGCTTTACTAGTTTTCAACATCAACCATCATCAAATCCAAGGTAAAAATCAAATTCCATTCATATTTTGTGTATTTCATAGAAACTCATGAATTTGTGATGAAAATTGATGGAATTTGTTAGATTTTGCTTGGGTAATGCTAGTCTAGGCTAGATAGGTTGATTACATGGTTAAATTTTGAGGATTCATGCTGAAATTTGAAATTTTGGAAAATTAGGCTTCTTGAGATTGGGGGAAAACGAAAATTTTGGGGTTTTTGAGTTTGATGGTTTAAATTGTGCAATTAGGCTAGGATAACTTGTTTAGATACATGAGCATTGGTTTTAATTAAACAATTGTGATAGAATTGCTTCTTTAAGCTCATTTTTTGCAAGTTTTCTATTGTTTTGAAGGATAAAATGGGAGTGAAGAAAGGAAAGTCGATCGCGGAAGCTTCAAATATTGAGAATGAATCAAGCGGGAGTGAGTTTGACATCCCAATGCCACAAACCAAGAAGGCAAAGAAGCAAAAGAGGGTAGAGGAGCCACAACCATCAAATAGCAAACCCACTTCGAATCAAAGACTGAGAGCTATGAAAGATATGGAGTTTGTTCCAAAAAGATGGGCGGACCATCAACTCTTGGCGGATCTTGGTATTTTGGACGAAGTTAGAAGCTTATTCTCGAACATGGGATTAGCGTGACTCTTCGACATAGCTCACGTCTCGCACAAGACGGAATCCAAGAAATTCCTTCCTACTTTGAGCGTCTTTGATGACACCGCATTGGACATCACCGACGAGAACCGAGGTCGCATAAGCTTCAAGATTCGTGGGAGGACGTATGAGCTCACAATGGCGCAATTGGGTATGATCTTCAAATTCCCAACCGGTGGTGAAGTTTATTCATTGAAGCTAGACATGAGCGAAGCACAAGGAGTGTGGATTGATAGCACGAGACGAATACAAGAAAGGAGTTAGCAAGGCGACATCTCTCCGACATCCTGCTATCCGGTATGCTCACAAATTTCTTGCTCACACTTTATTCGCAAGAAGAGAGACGGGCAATGTTAAGGAGGATGAACTCGCTTTATTGACCGAGGGGGTGAAGCCTTTCTTGGGCACCACGGGCACGAGCTTAAACAACGGGTATGACATCATTGGACAACCGAGACCAATCAACTTCGCTCACTACCTCGTCAACCGGTTTCTCTCATTCCAAGAGTGGGTGATATCGAACAAGGACAAAACTCCTCAGCTTAGCATTGGAGGGCTCATCACACCGATCTTGACGGCTTGCGGAGTAGAGACGCTCAATAGAGGCAACGCTCCCAATCATGCGAATAGACACGCCTTATCTCGCCACGACACACTTCCTTGTGGGACGCGTAAGGAGAAGCTATGGATACCGCTTCCACATTGGCAACGAGAAAAGAACCATCATTCTCCCCAACCAAGGCGTCACCTCCTTCAGCACGCTCGACAACCCCTTGTTCAACCCTCAACCATTTCTCCTCCATGACCCAGCTAGAGACGGAACCCTCTCTTCGATTCACTGGACCCGACCCGAGCCACCACGCCAAGAAGACGAAGAAGAGCTTCCCGAGGAGACTTATGGAAGCAAGCAGTACGATTTCGAGCCTTACGCCGACCCAATCACAGGAGATGCTCTAAGGGCAGCGCACGAGCACATTGGCCTCCTCAAAAGGCTAACGAAATTGCAAGGCAAGCAAATCAAGAAGCTTGTGAAGACGGTGAAGAAGCAATGAAAGCTCATCAAGAAGATTCTCAAGGACTCTAGTTCCCCATCAAGGATTCAAATTATGTTGTGTTTTGTGATCTTATTTTCATTTTAGAACTTGAGTCAACTTGAGTCTCATGCATTTTTTATTTTTTCTCTTTAGTCTCATGCATTTTTAGTCAAACTTTTCAAATTTTTGCACTTTTCATAATAGGATTGAGTCTAGAATCACTTGCATTAGGAGAATTAGCTTAACCAAGGTATCACATTTTGACATTAATTCAACACCCTAGTTATTAATCCTCTAATGCTTCACATGTTAGTTTGAAATCAAGAACGAACCATTCATGGATCACGCATATGATAGCCTTGCTTAGATCGAAATTCTCTTGAATTGAACCTAGCCTCAACTAAGTGAAAACCATAATTTGATCAATAATTATTGTGCTTGTGCTAAAAAAGTGAAAACCATGGATCACATATACATACTTAGGCATTCTTACTCCTTTTTACCACTCTTGTGTGCCTAAGTAGCCATTTATGGTTCCCCCACCAAGCTTCATCATTAAACCTCCTTTCTAGCCAATGCATTAATTGTGTGTGTGAACTTGTGAGGCCTCTTCCGAGCAAACTTGATAAAACGTGTTAGGTTTAGAGCAACAAGGGAACACTTTTGTGTAGATGTAGCTCCAACATCAAGGAGCTAACTAGGACTAGGCTAGATTAGGTGGGAATGTGTTTTAAATTTAAATTTGGGGGAAATTAAAGTTACATGAAAAAGATTGGTTGAATTGGGTAGACTGAAGAAAGAAAAGGGTAATTAAAGGGGAACAAAAATGAGAAGAAATACCTCAAAGACAAAAGCTCCAAGGAAAACAAAGGAAAAGAAGCCTCAAAACAAGAAAAGTGAAGAAAAGCTCCAAAGCAAGCAAAAGAAAAGAAGTCAAATGGTGAAAAGAGCAAAGAGAGAGGCAAACAAATAAAGGAAAAGGAGCCAAAGAAGAGAGAAAAAATCCTCAATGAAGAGAAGATGAATGAAATGGGCAAAGACCCTCGGGTAGAATGGCAAAATTCCTAAGGAGAATTAAAGGGTAGTTAGGATTACAAATGGGAAATAGGTTAGAATGTGGCTTAGGTTAGAAAAACTTTAGGTACTCGGGTAAACGAAATTTTTCCCTTGTATGCGTAGTTGCTCTTACACCTTTAGCATTTTATTAAAGTTATGCTCATTCATTGAGAGATCCCGGTAATGATCCCGATGCTTTGATGACCAAAACCCTTAACCAAATGGTACGATCTAAGTTAGTATAAGCACAATTCACGGTACAACAAACTAATGAATGTTAAGAGGCTAGAGAATATGATGGATTGTCTAGATCAAGGTTTGGTTTTGATTATGTGTTGGGATGTGAATGGCTAAATTCTTTTGAGTAGAACAACTTTGATGCATTTTAGGCTTAGTAACTTGGATGTTGAATTGATCTCTTTTTGTGATGTTTTGTTGATTGAGCTACTTCTCCTACTTCATTATCTCTCTCTTAGGCTTGCTTGTTTGCTTGAGGACAAGCAAATGAGTAAGTTTGGGGGAGTTGATATTATCATAACATGCATCATTTAGGCTTGCATTAGAGTAGGATTTCATTACATTCTAGACTAAATTTACTTTAGTTGATGCGGTTTTCATTTTCATTTAGAGTCTAGGTGTTGCATTAGGTCCTAGTAGAGTCTTTGGTGCATTTAGGATATCTTTTAGGTGCAAAACAGGAATGGAGTGAATCTAGGAGCTAAGAGGATCATTTGGATGAAGAGAAGCCATTGGATAAACAAGAGAGGAACAAAGGGAGGCGCAGCGGTCCCAGTGCAGCGGTCACTGTGACCGCTGCAGAAGTTCATAGCGGACTGAAGGCGCAGCGGTCAAGGAGTGACCGCTGCAATTTTCTGGAGCCAAAAACCAAAGAAGCTGCAGCGATCCCGTAGCGGTCAAGGAGGGACCGCTGCAAAATCCTCCAGACAAATCCTGAAGACGCAGCGGTCAAGGAGTGACCGCTGCCATTCTCTGGAGACAAAAAGATTATTAGACCGCAATGGTCTTGCAGCGGTCACTCGCATATCGCTGCGGATCCATCCGGACAAAAGGAAATCGGGTCGATACCCGGTTTGTCCCGGGTCGACCCGATCCGACCCATAAACCTCTAAAACCCCATTTTAACACTCATTTTCATATGTTATGCTTTTTATGTTCAAACCTTAGAAGTTTTCCTCTTGTTCTTAAAAACCTAGTTGAATCTTAATAGTAATTGCATTTTCTTTTCATAAATCTTGTTTTTTTTATAATTTCTCACTCATCCTATCCATTATCCATCATGATTTCTCTTCTAATCAAGCTTGATTTTGAGAGAAACATCATGAGTCTTGAGTAGTCTCATTAGGGTTTAAGGATGAGTTAGATGAGGGGGATCTAAGCATGGATTAGGTTAGTTTAGGTCTTAAATCAAACATTATATCCTTCTCTAAGAGATCCTAATGCTTCTTCTTGCATGGAAATAAGGAAGATGACATGGAGCCTTTCATAAACACCAAGTGTTTGATGAAATGTCCAAGAGAGCTTAGAGTTGAAATTATGATTCTTAGCCCAAGGAATTGGTGCTTAAGAACTTAATTAGGTTGATCTAGTAATTTGGTTATAATTCATTAGTTATCATTATTTCAAATGGGAATTTGATAATGATGTCATAATTAGTGAAGTGATTAATTGCATGAAAATGAATTAGTCAATTAAATGGATCATTAACCTAAGGAATAGCTAATTAGTGTAGTTAGACATCCTAAACCATGCTTAGTGAATCCAAATCACCAATAACTCATTAACCTAAGGAATAGCTAATTAGTGTAGTTAGACATCCTAAACCATGCTTAGTGAATCCAAATCACCAATAACTCATCTAAAGATCCTTCTTTAATCATTGCATAAACTTAATCATTTAATTACTTGCATTTAATTTAATTAGTCAACATAAAGCAACCAACAAACTTAATTGGCTTAGATTAAGTTAGTCCTTGTATTCTAGGTGACAATTTACAACGAGTTAGGATTGATACCTCTAAATACTACAATTTTTAGGGGAATTGATGACCCTAGGATTGAGTAAAATCACGTTCATCACGCGGCGGCACCATTGGAAAAACTACACGCAAACAAATTCGATTAGCACACAACCGCATTTATTCAACCAAAACCGAATTGTGGGAATTGCTGCAATTGGCATTAGTTTTTTCCTACCGTTTCTGAATTTTCGAAACTGAACTAAATAAATCTATTACTAATAAAAGTTAAAGGTACAGTATTGTTAAGCCGTCCACATAGGATTTAAAACAACCAATAATATTGTTCCATGTAAGCGTTTTAAAATAAAATAGAAAATTGATTAAAAAGGAAAACTAGAGTTTAGGAAATAAGGAAATTGTATATAGTTTCCACCACTAATATTATTCCACATTACCAATTAAAAATAAAATAGAAAACTATTTTAAAAATTAAATCAGAGTTTAAGAAATAAGGAAATTATATCATAGTTTTCTAAAAAAAAACTTTTATAACAATTCACATATGATTTTAAACAACCAAAAATATTATTCCAAATCGGCTTTCAAAAATAGAATAGAATATAAAATTAAATATCAAATATAAATTTTAGTATCAATATCTTTAAAATCAAGCCCCATTATGTTTCATATTAATTTCATATTTTTCTTTCTTATTGGTTTATTGGTACGCATTCGAAGCGCCAGACAGAACATTAATAGATTTTATGTCCATGAAAAATGAAGCAGCTAAGGACAAGTCTTTCGGAGGCAAGACTTTACTACTAGGTGGTGACTTCCGACAAATATTACAAGCCACTTCACAGGGTTCTAGAGTAGATACAATTTTAGCATCAATCAAAGAATCATACTTGTGGGAATCTTGCAATGTATTCACTTTAAAATATAACATGAGACTCCAAGAATCAAAAACAAATTTGCAGCATGACTACTAAATGTTGGAGATGAAAATGCACCCACAAAAACAAAATAAAAATGACAACAGAGCTGATGTTCATATAGTTGTAGTTGATTCAAAATTCCTAATGTAATCAACTGGAGATCATATGTAAAAAATATTTCAAGCCACAAATGCAAAGAACGAACTAACAAAAAACAAACATGCAAACATTACAGAGACAATATCCTAACATCCCAGAATGAAACAATTGGTGAGTTTAATGCAAACATGTTATCAAAATTGCGAGAAAAATAAGAGGAATATCTCACCTCAGAGCGTATAGAAAAATGTGACACAATATCAACAAATTATGAGACGTTATATACAGTTGAATATCTAAATTCTCTAGTGTTCGCATGACTACCAAAACATAAACTATCTTTAAAAGTGGGAGTACTAATAATGCTGCCCCGAAACAAACCAATTTCAACTCTATTTCTTATTTCATAGCACAAAAAATAAAGAGTAACAACAATAAACTCATATCGAATTAAAAGGAAAAAAGTAACTCTACTGCATAGAAAATTCAAATATCATGATATTGACAAAAAAAATAAACTTATTATAAAAAATTTAAAAACACTAAAAATTAAAAAGTAATACATTTTATTTTCTAAATATATTCCAAAAATCAAAACAAAGCAGTTTAAAAATGGAAAAAAAATATAATGACAAACAAAATAGTAATAATAAAAAATTAAAAATATTAAATGTCACCATTATTTAATAAAAATATATTATTAAATATTAAAATAAATGAAAAAAATAGTATTAACATACCCAGACGTAACCCAAATTTAAAATCCAGTCTTGTTAAAACTTTGACATTGTAGCACCATATCAAATTGAAAAATTTATCATATCAAATTTTAAAATTTAAGAATAAATTTACGAGTACTTTATAAACATAAACACACGATAACTCTATTTACGGTTAAAAAATATTTTGAGTTTATTATTATTATTTTATAAAGTACATGATAATTACCTCATAGTTCCACACTAACCAATACCAATATATTAACGTTTGGATGAGGTAAGCATTAGTCAGCAGACAAGGAGTGATATCAAATCGAGTCGAGATTGTCTGGTTGGGACCCGTCACATGCACATGGACCCTCCCTACCTAATCCAGGTTAATGATCTTGATTCTCTGTTAAATGCCTTAAAAATTGACACTAATAATATTGAAATTAATAATTAATCTCGGATCTTTGGTTCCGACCATACTCAAGACGATCATGGTCACGATACGATGCTTATGTTTCTCCAATGTTGATCTTCCTTGAGATTAGATTCCCTTAGCTTTGTCTTTTCTTGTTTCTTGTTAATTTGTTGGGACTCCTTATATATATTGAATTATGTTTTTGGTAAATAAACCGAAAAACTATTGGTGGATTGGAGACTTGTATATAAGAAAATAATAGAAAAGAAAAGAAAAACAGAAGGTTGAGTAAATTTTCTCTCTGTTCTGTATTTCTCTTCCGGACGTAAAACCAAAACCAAAACTTTCTCAGATATGCTTCGGGTCCCGCGACCAGTGGCTCTCCTAGCCTCGACGTCGGCCCGCCTCTCCTTCTCTTAATCATTGCGGCGCCTCCACCGTCTAGCACAATTTTGATGGGAGGTTTTGTCTAAATTTCATAGAGTTTCTCGATCTCCTCCGTCGCTTCTTCGGTAGGTAGAGTTTTGGCTCCGTCAGGTGGTGAGGTGTGGCGGTTCAGCTCTATCCTTGTTGGTGTTCGTCGGCCTTGGTGATGACCACCGGCGTTCCTTTGATTTTCCTCGTTTATGCCCGGTTCGTCTTCTACGGCTAGGTTCAACGGCGACTAAGGCGTTTTGGGCTCTTTTCCGATCTCTGATGCTGGTTTCTTCGGGTTTTAGAAGACGAGATCTGTTCGTTGGTGGTGAGATCTAGGGCTTCAAATTTGGCTTGTCGCGGCGGAGGTGTGGCAGCTACGTTAAGGTTTTGGGTTCTCTCTGGCGGTTGGGTAATTAGGACGGTGTGGAAATGGTGGATTATTCCGATGATAGGTCATGAGGTGTCTGCGTGGTGAAGCTTCCCCGCAGTGCTTGTTCTTCAGCTTTTTATCTTACGGGTATTGTTCTTTGTGTTATCTCCATATTCTTTTGTCGGTGGCTCCTGCTTGCTCTCTGTCGCGTGTTTAGATCTAGGTTCGGTACTCCATAGTTTAGTTCTCCTTTTCTCTTCCTCGGCTTAGTAGCTTTGCGGTGGTGGCGGTGGTGAAGTTTCACTTGCTAAAATAGAAGCTGCGAGATCAGCCTAGAGTTTACTAAATCTCAATGTAAGAGGTGATCCCTTGTGTTGCTTGTAGTGTGGTCTTGATATACACCTGTATAGCGTGGGTTCGGTGGTTGGAGACTGCTACTCCGCCCACCTTTGTTCTTCCTATGCAGTCAATGTGGTCTTGTATCTCTTTGGTCTTAGTGCAGGTTTTGAGTTCGTTTCGGAGAAGCTGTAGGCACTTCTGGTCATGGGGTTTTGAGGACCGGCCTTGCCAGCGGTTAGCTCACGGCAACAAGGATGAAGACTCAAGCTCCTTTGAGCTGTGGCAGTAACTCTTTCGCCGGTTCTAAGTGGTCGGACAGCTGTTTCAACCATGCTCTTTGTCTCCTAGGTCTTTTGATTAACTTGGCTTCTAAATTGTTGTATTTACCGCTTTGCTCCGTAGATTTTTTTTTTTTTTTCGTTGTATCGTCTCTGTTTTTCTGTCAAAAACGAAAAATATGGTATAAAATCTTAACCTTTACACCCAAAAAAAGAAAACAATAGAAGGAAAAAAAAATAATTCTTCAAAGTTGTATCTACGGTAATAAATTGAATGTCAAGTATTGAGACCAAAGAAAGTATTTGATAAGTGATTGTTAAACCTCTAGAATCGCGTCGAGTCAATTATCTTGTTCCTTTAGGCTCCAATCACCATTCCTCGTCATAAAAATGTCAAATTTTTGTTACCCATTAGCTGAAAGTGTGATTAAACCAGACAAATATATACTTAGACGTACATAAAATTGCTTATCGATATAGTAATCCCCTCATATAAAATTTTAATAGAATTTGTATCAATATAGTAATCCCTTCATGTAAAATTTTAGTAGAATTTGTATCATCTTCCCATCTCAACCCCATTAAAAATCCTTACGATACATGAGAATTTGACTTTTTAGGAAATTTAAAACAAATCTTCCCATGACTCTCTTTATATATATATAAAGAAGTCTTATGAGAGAATTAAGAATTAGAAATAGAAGACGGCGAAACCCTGCCCAATTATAAATCAACAAAGGTAAGATCAAAACTCTAGTTATCTTCTTTCCCTTTTTGTATGCTTTTATGTGTCATGTACTAACACAAATTCTCGTCAATTTGTAAGCAATTAGACGACGATCTATACGTCACTTGAAATTTCTAGAATTCTAGTTTTAGATCAGGTTTTGGATTTGCAAGCAAAAGTATGACACAATATGTACATAAGTTTCTATAAATGTTGTAAATTTGTCTTTATAATCGCGTTAATCTGATCTTGTACCTTGGAGATTAACAGCACAATGCACAACTCTCTTTTATTGTAAACATTTGACTTTAATCATAAATCATAACTCTCATAATCCCTGAGTCAAATATTAACACAGTTGCCTCTCGACCAACACAATCAAAGTTCACAAATACAATATCAACAAGTTGTAAATCAGAGGCCACATAATCAATCACTACATGTTTATCCTCAGCGAATTCTTCTATGAAATGATGTATTGTCTCAATGTGTTTTTGTCATTGAATGTTGAGTTGAATCCTTGAATATGATGATTGCAATCTAACTGTAAACAAACAGAGGATCTACGCTTATCTCATAGTCAACTGACATCTATTTTATCATGATCAATTAAGTAAAACAACTTCAAAGTACAATAGGTTATGATTCAGTGATTTACAAGGATTCATAGTTATGATTCTTACCGCATTAAGAGATCATAGTATTGCCGAAAAAAAAAATCTTCGACTTATTAGTTCTTATTCCTCTACATTCTACATTTTCATACTCTATTGGTGAAGAAATAGAAACAAAAATGATCAAAAAACAATCTTGTTGTCAACTAATAGAAGTACTTAAAATTAATCAAATTAATAAAAAAACTCCAAATAGTTCATATGCATTTTTACAAAATATAAAAGTGAGAGCGATTACGGGTATGATTGGTGAACAAGAGTCAGAACGATATTTTGAGTAGTAAACAGTTAAAGAATAATATTAAAAAGTAAAAGGAAGTGGTAAGAGAAAACATTAAAAAAAAAAGACTGAGAGTAATTGCTTTGATATTTTGTAGTAACTTTTGATATTGTTTTTATAATTGATAATAATAAATACGGTATATATTAATTATAGCGGTTAGATTTATTGGATCTTGCATTTGAGAGGATTTCAAGTTTTTTCCAAATATCTAGTTATTGGACTTGGCATTTATAAAACATCTTCCAAATCCTAGGTTATTGTAATGAGATTTATACAAATCCCTTCAAATCATAGGTTATTGGAGAACTGAGATTTCATTAATTAATTATATAAAAAAGGATTTGAGATTATTTGAAAGAAAATTGATAGTTAAAAATAAGGGATTTCAAATACCACCTTATTTCATGGTATTTGACAAAATCCCTTAAAATTTCTGCTATTTAAAATAATTTTAAATCCTTATTCCAATAATCTCACTTTATTATTGTAGGATTACTTGTTATCAAGGATTCACTAATGCTACCACACCAGAATCTCCATTATGATAATTTATAGTAGAATAATAATACATTATTGTTGCACAAAAAAGGGTTACTAATGTAGATTGCATATGTACATTTATTTCAGTAATGATCACTTTCGTCGTAGGCTCGCAGAGCCACTGAAATCATGCCATGTCATCAAGTTTGTTACTAAATAATGACGTGGCCGAATATCATTGGGTAGGTTACGCAGTTGCCTAACAAGTGATTTTCACATGATTTAGAACCCGGAACGTTCTAGGTTCGTTGTGCTTGCGGTGCTTTCTCTCTCGACGTCCTTACTTCGTTTGGATGCTCAATCAATAAACTTCTCCTCTGCTGCTGAATCAACCGGATCTCGAATCGGACTCAAATTTCCAATACCTCGAATCTTCAAAAGCCACGAATATGTCTTCTCCCGGCGAGTGAGTCTGCGTTTCTCTCTCTATCGACCTACTTTTGCTTTGTTTTACCCCGCTTCGATTCGATTTTGATCTCGGAACTTTTAGTCGATTAGTTGGTGTTTATGCCCCGAATTTCGGAACCTTAGGCTAGAAATTTCATGATTCCATCATCTTCCTTTTAGCTTATTTAGGTTTTGAAGCGTACACTGATGTTTCTTTTAAATTCGATCGTATTTTGCAACACTGGGCGATTCTGTGACTTGGGTGAACGTGATTTTAGTTTTAGCATTTAGTTATGAGGTTGCATAGCCATCTTTTAACATTTTGGTGATTTGAGATGTAAGAAACATTCTATGCCATTGGTACAGTAGACGGAAAATGGTAGTTCTTGAAATATTGAATCCCGTGGTGTCTTGAAGCTAAGATTCCTGTTCTGTATTGCTACTTTATGTGATCTTCTGCTTGAAAATACTTACAATGTTGACAAAATTTACTTCTGAAAGGAGGATCCCTAGTAGCTCTTGTGACAGATTTATATGCTTAGTTGATCCTGATGACTTATATTGATTAAGAGTGTATAGATGGAGAGAATTTGTAAGTATCTGGAGCCTAAAATACGTTTAATAGTTTCTAATTGCACTTTTATTCGGTATTTTCTGGTTGCTGATTTTATAATTTATAACTCATTTTTGCCAATAACCAGAGCTTGTGGTGCTTTGTTCCTCCTACTATAAATGATAGTCAATTTTTTTTCTTTTTGCACTTTTTTTTAAAAAAAAAATCGATTATGTGCGTCTTTCTCTTGTGACAAAGCTATATGCTTTACTTATCCTGGTGACATGTCCTGTTACAAGTTCATAGATGGATCGGATATGTATGCCTCGAGTTAACAATATCCGTCATATTGTTTCTTATACCATCTGTGATCTGTTATTGTTGATTGCAGATTTTATAATTCACTTCCACCAATAACAAAGGCTTATGGTACTTTGTGCCTCTTGGCTACAACACTCTCGCAGCTGGGCTTAGTTAATCCTGAGTACATTTTTTTCTATCCTGAACTTGTAATTAAGCAGTTTCAGGTAAAAGAGACAGACTTTCTCTTATGTTGTTTCTTTTCTTTCTTTTCTCTCTCGAAACTGCGTCTTCCTAAGTTCCTAACTCTAACATGCACTGTGATCTGTATGGCCTTTGCAGGTATGGAGGCTGATAACAAACTTATTTTTCCTCGGTGGTTTCTCTATCAACTTCGGAATACGTCTTTTGATGATGTGAGTGTTAATTTTTGATAGACTTATGCTGAAAGCTGAGTTTTGCTTTTTGAAGTTTACCTTCCTCTCTAAAAATGGTTTTACAGAGCAAGGTATGGAGTTCAACTCGAGAAAGGGCCATTTGAAAGGCGGACAGCAGATTTTTTGTGGATGATGATCTTTGGGTCCTTGACTCTAACGGTAACCTATAAAACTCGTGCTTATAATTAAATACCGCACTATCATCAGCCTTTGTTGTATTGAGAAACCCAGTGTAGTTTATGGTCTAGAAGCTAGTTAGCTGGAACATAAGTTTAAGAGATCCCGAAGCTGAGATCCCAAAGATTTGAATCGGAGTAAATTTTTGTAAATTGAGACGGAGCTATGATTCATGGACTTGTGGATTAAAATTTCAGGTTTTATCAGCCATACCATTTTTCCGGACATATTCCCTTGGAGTTTCGCTTGTGTTCATGCTTCTATATCTCTGGAGCCGAGAATTTCCAAATGCGAACATCAGTCTCTATGGTCTTGTTACTCTTAAGGTAATCAAAGTGTTTCTTTTGTGAGCTCATGGGTAAAACTTTTTATCGATGGCAATGATGGTCAAAAATGGAATTACTGCACAGGCTTTCTACCTCCCATGGGCAATGTTAGCACTTGATGTTATCTTTGGTTCAAAGATCATGCCGGATCTTCTCGGCATCATAGCCGGACATCTATACTACTTCCTAACAGTTCTCCACCCTCTCGCCACCGGAAAAAACTACCTCAAAACCCCAAAATGGGTGTATCCTTTTAGTGACAAAATGTTTTCTTCTCTTTCTTTTTTGGTTTCTGTTTTGTTGTTGTGATCCCTTGACTTTTTTCAATAGTAATAAACTGGTAGCGAGATTCCGAATCGGAGCTCCAGTAGCAACAGCTCGACAAGCAGTTGGTGTAGGAGCAGGAGGATCTGGAGGATCTGGAGGATCTGGAGCTGGTTTAAGCTCAAGCGTCCGTGCCCCACCCGAGAGCTCAAACGTAGCATTCAGAGGCCGATCATATCGTCTCACAGACTGAAACACAAATCCTCTCGTGTTTCTTCTTTCTCAATCCGTATCATCCAAAATCTTTTCGAAACAATGCCCGCTAACAATTTATCAGGTAGCTTTGTGTTTTTTTTAGCAGTACAGGTTTTGAGAATATGACTTTGTAGGAAAGAATCTTTGAGGTTTTTTAAACCAATGTTGTATTCATATGTTTAGTGTCGTTTTACGTTTAATCTCCTGAACAAATCAAGTCGTGAATGTTATCATATCATTCATTATTTTGATTTTTGTTACCAAATTAACATGAATGTGGTAAACGTATATGTATATAAGGCTTCAACTTCCGCACAAGTATAAATCTCCGAAATAAAGTCCTATTCTACTAAAAGCAAAGACTCTGGTTGAAAGCGAGGAACTTAAATTCTGAAAAAAAAGACGCAAATAAAAATTATTTATATTTTAAAAACTGTTGTGAATTAGTTTTCTTTATTAAAAACTATACACTTTATGTATAGTATAGTATTTATGAATGAGATGGAAAGAGAGTTTAGAGAGATCAACGAGAGTTTAGTAATGCTTCTTAGTGTTTTACATTGTTACAACTTTTCAAGATATCAACTACTATTTATATACACATGAAACTTGGTGATCTAACTTATGAAACTTGGAGAGAAAACTTTACATAGCTTAGTGACAAAATAATTAGAGAGAATACATTAAGGTTGTGAATGGTTGTTCAGTATGCTCTGGATTGTATTAAGTTTGGACTAGTATGTATTTTTACAACCATTCACATTTTGGTTCGATTTGGTTCGTATTAAGTGCATACCAACAACAAAATAACTAGTATGTAAGTGCATACCAAGAGCATACCAAAAATACAAAACAATTCTCTAGTATGCACTTATTTTTAGTCCACCACAAAATTTTATCGAACCAACTTCGTACTGGTATGATTGGTCCGATTAAATTCGTACCGGAGCAACCATTCAAAGCCTAAATCTAAATGGATAATCACACATATAGAGAATAAGACGCAAGTCTACGGAAGGAGAAAATAAAGACAATCTCCATCGTCTTCAGAACTACACTCGCCTATTCCTCCCGAACTTGTTTCTGAGATACTCTTAAAGCTACCAATGAAATCTATCGTGAGGTCACGTTGCGTTTCAAAGCTCTGGTCATCAATCACCAACGATCCTTATTTCCTCAACTCGTTCGAAACTCGGCTCCGACCAAAACATAATCTTTTAATCATTTGCAAAAGAATGGACAAGTTCACTGATTTCTCGTTTCCACAATGGGATCAAAGTTTCAGCGGTCAGTCATATTGTTCTTATTCGTCTAAGCATGTGGACCGTTATCAGATAAAGTACCCCTAATCAATTTGCTTCTCATCCATGGAATCTGCCCACGGCCTTATATGTTTACGAACTTCAACAAAACCTATAGTTTGGAACCCTAGCATGAGACAATTTTTAACTTTACCTAAACTAGACAAGAGCTGGAAGAAGGGTATAACAGTCTTGTTAGGATACGATCCAATCCAAGGTAAACAAAAATAGTGTGGATGCCTAAAGAACGATTCTGCAACGATTGTATGGTTTTAACATTCGGATCATCATCAGCTCAGGAATCATCATGGAGAAGAGTTGAAACCAACCTTTACCATAGACCTTTCTATGGAATTTATAGCAATGGGCGATGCATCAATGGGGTTTTTTATTATAAATCCCATCTTCAAATTGATGATAAGCAACAAGATGTTATAATGAGTTTTGATGTTAGATCAGAAACGTTCCAACCAATAAATTTACCATTGGATAAGATGTGGGAGTGTTTGATAACTAATAAAGGAAGGTTAGCTTTTGTTCATAGCAAGAGTAATAGAAAAGGTATTAAAATGTGGGTCTTACAGGATGCAAAGAAAGGAGAATGGTTGGATAATCTTTTCGTGCATCATTGAGTCACTATGATTCGAGTTTTAACTCGAATTTCAAACTAAGTGGTGTCACTGATTGTGGTGAGCTTATTTATCTACCATCCACTTTTCTTAAATCATTTCCTAGTAAAAGTAGAGATCAAACTAGATAAGAATCTTTGTTCAGGATGATACACGCGTAGGAATTTGGCTCGTTTCTTGTAGTGTATGGTCATGTAGTGTAACCAAGTAGGATTTGTCAAAAGAAGCAAATCATGCGATAATGTTCTTCTCGCATCATATATATTAGTGGCTAACTTCACTCGACAAAGAAGGACAATACACTGCCTTCAAATTGACAATCCAACACAATTTAGGTCTTTTTTTTTTCATTTTGAGCACCTATCATTTAATATGCAGAGGATTGAATATTGACTACTATTTTTATTTCATGGAAAAATTCCGTTCGTGATCATTATAAATAGGGGAAATCAGGAAAAGGAAGAAAGTAGACGTGGCAATTAGGGAGATAAAGAGTTAGCCTATAACAAAGGCGAGACGCGAGCAAAACTAATTGAAATCGATCCTTGTTTTTTTGAATAACAATTAAGATGTACGGCTGAGAATTTGTCTATGTGATCCAACGGAGGAAAAGCTTTTTTTTAGCGTATTCTTCTTGGCTCCCCTATATTTATCTGAACGACAAAGTCCCCCACGCTGCACATAACGCAAAGAGAAACGAATAAGAAGAAGAGATCGAGAATATGTCGTGGCAAACTTACGTTGATGAGCATTTGATGTGCGATGTCGGTGATGGTCAAGGTCACCACCTTACCGCCGCTGCTATCGTCGGTCATGACGGTAGCGTTTGGGCTCAGAGCGCCAACTTCCCTCAGGTACTCGATTCCGGCTTCGCTAATTTTGATGTCATTGTGTTTAGAGATTGTTATAGATTCAATCGATTTTTTTATTATTTTGTAATCGGATATGGTTCTACCTGTTTTTTCGATCGATTAGAGGATTTGCTTTAGGTTATGGATCAAATTGCACCTGATGAATTTTAATATAAACAAGGAAGGATGAGTTAAACCAATGGAATTAACAAGAACATCGATCTTCAAGTATATATATGTGGAGATCCTTTCATTTTGATATAAACCAAGCTTGTTTCGATATCATATGCACTCAAAATTTTATACACATGCCAGTTCCCTAAAGCTTACTTACTTACAAATTAAATGACCAATGTTTTCTCATTGTAAATCTTACGTTCTCTTTTGATGATATAGTTTAAGGCACAGGAGTTCACAGATATAATGAAGGATTTTGATGAACCGGGTCATTTGGCGCCCACAGGGCTATTCCTAGCAGGAGCGAAGTACATGGTAATCCAAGGCGAGCCTGGGGCTGTAATCCGTGGCAAGAAGGTATATACCACCCACTGCTTTAAGTGTATGATGACAAGTTGAATAAATGAACAAAGAACACATACTCTTTGGTATTTGATAGGGAGCCGGAGGCATAACCATCAAGAAAACAGGACAGTCATGTGTGTTTGGCATCTACGAAGAGCCAGTGACACCCGGACAGTGCAACATGGTGGTCGAGAGGTTGGGTGATTACCTCGTCGAACAGGGTCTCTAGTTCCCACCTCCTCAAAACTTATATAAATAGTATCGGGCTTATAGATTCTTTCCTTATAGCGGAATTCTAAGAAAATTGAAGCCTTATTAAAAGGCATATATTTAAAAAAGATTATTGTTTTCGTCTTTCTTTTTTATTTTTCATACTTCAATGTTCTTTTTGTTAAACGTGTTTAATTAATTCGCATGTTTTGGTTATTTTCTCTTCTTTTTTGGGAATTGCATTTCTTCCTTCAGATAACATAATTACCAATAACGATCAATTTTAACTTGGGGAATCGTAAGACATTACTCAAAAATAACAGTGAGCATAACTGATGATTGAATCGTAAGACATGACTCAAAAATGTTGACAATGAGCATAACTGATGATTGAAAATCATGATGTTGAGTAAAGCTTGTTATGTTAGTCTTTACGAATTACGCAAGGGCATGTGAAATATTACTTAGAAGAATCTCTTATTGACATGTGTAATTTAGCTTAGGCGAATCTCTTTAGTGTCAAGTGTAATCTAGTTTATGTAAATCAATTAGCGTTATACTCCATCTTTCATGGGATACATGAGTCTTATTACGTACGTGAAGATCTTTGTATTACTATAAGTAGGGCCACCAGGGCCCCTATGATCCAAAACTTGACGGTATGGCTACATTGTCCGGATTAGGCGGAGAGATCCACTCCTTGGCCTGACTCAACAATGACCCCATGGGATAGCATAGGGGTCACCCCCTTGATGCCTCTCGAAAAATGATCCAACCGTATGAGTGCACTAAGGAAGACTTCACAGTCCGGATTGAGTATCGCAACACGGACTATGTATGAGTTAGTCATTTGACAATAATATCTCAAACATTTCACAAGCCTTATCCTTTCAAAAAGAAACTTGTTTATAACGTTTAGTACAAATTCACGTATCATGTACCCACATGTTGAAGCATCAGTTTGGAGACCACACATGTCTAGATAACATCAAAGCACACTAAAAAAACTGTATCAGCATTCGACAAATTTTATGAAACGCTCCCCATTGTAGTCACCTCGGATTGGAAAACATGCCATAAGTAGAAGATGAAACGCACTTGAGTGCATAGTACAACCCGACCCACTGCTGACCGTATGAACAACGACACGACCGGATAAACCAAACCATCCAATTTTTTCAGTATACTAACTCGGATCAGGTATAGTCTATAAAATGACTCCATCGCAACGAGAAAGGGTTGGATCCTCATTAGTACAAAAGCTTTAGCTAAGTTATCGTATTCTCCTTTTGTTTTCTCTCAGACAACTTGCCCTCATCTTAACGCGGTTTTCACTCGTTTTCCACATATGAGTTTCGGTTGCTTTTGTTGAGTTCTTCTCAAGAGTGGTTGTGACTTCAATCGGCTAAACCGGTCAAAGCTCCGGTCTTTAGGTATAAAGTTTTGATCTTTTTTACAAAAAATAATGTGATCCTTAAGGTGTTTAAGGACCTATCGGAAAACAAGATAATGTCGAACTTAGCAAGAGGAACTATGGTTTTTGTCTTACTAAGTTTTGGGATGGAATGAAGGTGGATTGAGGATCGCCACAAAAGAGTGTGAAAGCTCTCATGATAAGATCAAGAATCAAGCTTATTTGATTCCACATAATAGACTATGATCCACACTTGTATTCTAGAATGATTCCACAAACTAAAATAAACAAGCAAAACAAAGCATGAAAGCTTCAAAGAAATTAACTCAAGTTTTTATTCATAAAAGAGTTGTCTTTACAATGAGGAAGTGAATGAGTTTTTATAGACTCAACCTAAGACATTTAAGACAATATAATTATTAAAGTAAATCAAACTAAATGATATATCAATGATTTTGGCCAAATGAGGAAATGTGAGAGGTTCCTTGTATCTGAACAGCTTGGGCATGTAATGATGCATCTTTGGGAGTCTCTGGATGGTATAGAAGCTCTCCAAGTCGTGTCCACTCATTAAAGTAAAGAACCATTGTGACTTGATTCCTTTCGGATCCATAAAAGGCAAGTTGGGGCTTGGGCTTTCCTTCATTGGGTCTTCTCTAGTATGACCTCTCGATAGACTGGTAAATACATTTAAAGATACTTTGGAGAGTGGTTAATCCATCTTAGACTCGTGGACTTCATCTTTAGGTTTGATGACCGCATCAAAAACCCTCAAAAAGATCTATTTTTCTATAAAAGACTCGGCATTTAAGGAGTATCCGGTTCAAAACCACCGTTTACAAACCTTATTGCTCCAAAGGATGATGGAGAATGTGTTTTGTCTGTGTTGTTTTAAGATTCTGAAAAAAAAAAAAAAAAACAAGTTATGGGAATTATACAAAATGTGAAATATTTGGATGGTATAAATGTTGATAATATTTCTAAATGAGTTTTACGAAATTAACCTTTTAATATTTTACTATTATTAAATATTGTTATTAATTTGAGGCACAAAGTATCCTTCAGTGACTACGAACAAAGCTCGCAAGTCGCAAGAGATAAACCGAAAGAAGAAGATAGCTATATGTTGTCTTGGCCAACTGGCATGTTTGTCTAGTGGTTGAGGTTTCCAGAGTTTATAAAAAAAAAAAAAAAAAAATTAAACAACAACTAAAGGGAAGAATTTCTTAAATGGGATTTAGGCATAATTTATATTAGGGCCGGCCCTAGTCTAGTCCTTTACACTTTCAGCCGAAGGAAGAAGAATGTAGGCTAGAGGCCCAAAAGACTAATTTGCAAGACCACGAAAAGAGCTAAAATGGTAGCAGAAAGAGTCTAGAAGGAAGAAGTATGGTAATGAATAAAAGGTGTAGTTCGACTTAAAGTACGGTTTAATTTAAGGAGTCGCATAAGAGCACGTGAAGTAACGGCTTGTGGGAGAGGTCATGTGCATGAGAATCCGATTGTGATCTTCTACGTATTTGTTTACGCTTTTCTTTTTCGATATAAGTAAGAAGAGAAAGGTGTGAGAGGTTCATCGGTTAAGATCAAAGTAGTGTGGGAGGTGAGAGAGCTCTTGAATCTTGTCTCATTTTTTTCTGCAACTTTATCAATAAATTATGTTTCTCTTGTTTGAGAAGAAGAAAGAGAAGATGTCTTGGCAATCGTACGTCGATGACCATCTCATGTCCGAATTCGAAGGCAACTACCTCACATCCGCCGCCATCCTCGGCCTAGACGGCACTGTCTTGGCCCAGAGCTCGAATTTCCCTCAGGTTTTTTTTTCCCCTTCTAAATTGAGGATATAAATTCTTTTAATTTGTTGGTTGGTTTTTGCCTCGTAACAGTGTATAGGAGCTGATGTATTGGTATAAATAAGTTGAAGCTCAGTGCCTTTTCTTTATCTTGTTGATTATGTTTTAGCTGAAGGCTGAAGAGATTGAAGGAATCAAGAAAGACTTTGAAGAACCTGGATTTCTTACCCCGACCGGTTTATTTCTTGGTGGTGTAGAGTACACCGTTGTCCACGGCGAGGCAGGCGCTATCCGAGGGAAAAAGGTAACTTTACTTTCTCAAATATAACCGAACTTGAGAAAAAGAGAATCAAAGGATCAGACAGCAAGTTTTAGCTTACTTATAAGTTATACCCTTTGCAGGGACCTGGTGGAGTCACTATCAGGAAGACTAATCAAACCCTAGTCTTTGGCATCTATGACGAACCCATGACTGGAGGCCAATGTACTTGCTTGTGGAAAAGCTCAGCGATTACCTCATCGAGTCTAATCTCTAAGTTCAAACCAATTTCAATTTCATTTTCATTTTCAGGTGCTTCTTCCCTGTATTGTGACTTGATTGTTGTTGTGCATCAAATAAAGTTCAAATAATATTCTTAGAAGAACAAATAAAACAATCATATTTGTTTTGGTTTTGTGTCTCTTTAGCGTCTTATGATTGTTCCTATCTTCCTTGTACTCTATTTCATAATGTATGATTTGAGTAATGAATTATTACGAACATTTTACATGGTTCGGATTCCGATTCAAATTACATTGCATTTCGAACCACAAAAATACATGACCAAGCTCCCCTTTCAATTCAGCAGTGGAACGAAATAAGCGGTTAAATTCTGGTTTAGTTCACCAGTCAAAACCTCATAGACAAAAAAAAAAAAAAAAGGCAACAGTGTATCTACAAAATTGTCAAGAAAGGAGAATGGTTTGCTTGTTTGAAAAAAGCTTTCCTTTCGTATTCGAAGGTATAAACGAGAGCTTTATTAACTTCTTCTTCACACTATCATCTCTATTGACATGTATATAGCTTTTCAATTAATCTCTCTTTTAAGTGATCATTTGTTTTCTGTTATTTGAATCTTTAAGATCTTTGTGTTTGTGTATGGTAAAATTGACGCTTTGCTTTTTCCTGTTAAACATCAATGCTTTCTTCAAAACTGAAAATAATATGGAGGAGCAGACTTTGTTTCGAGCAATGAAAAGTTGTGTTGCACACCTTTTAGGCTAACAAAACGGTGCCGATGAAGACGATTACAAAAAGGAATATGCTGGCCTGAGTACAATAAGTCTCCACTAAAGGTTTGAGCACGTTGTCGAGCGTGGAAATGTCATATAGAGTTGTGATATTGGATCTGCAGATGCCGGAGATGGACAGTTTTGAAGTAGCAAGGACTTTTAGGTAGTTTTGTGGACATAATTGGGCGTTAGTTGCAGCTGTGATATGGGATCACGTTAGTGAAAGGTGTTTTTGCAAATGAGAATGAATGGTATAACTCAGAAACCGGTTCTTTTGAATGTTATGGTGTTTCTCTTTGCAGAAAAGCTGAGAATCAAGAATCAAGAAATGAAGAAACCCAGATTTTTGAGGATTGAAGGGAAAAAAAAAAAAAGATGCGAAGATAGAGAAAACTCCTGGGAAAGTATTTATATTGTCTTTGTTTATTTAGTGTTTTAGAGATGGGTTGGATTGAGACTATATTAATACGTAATGTTTTGTTTTGCATTTTAAATCGGAAAATAATATAATTTTGTTAGATTTGGTACTACTAGATTATTCTTTACCAATTCTCTTCTTTTTTTCTAAAAAATGTTATATGTCTCTCCTTGCATCTCATTATTAAACTCATCACAGTTTTATATTTTGTCTTACTGTTAAAATTCATTTTTGGTTAGATGCCTGTGTCCTCGCTCTATTTCACTAAACTCAATGTTTCAACCTTTTCAGATTAAACAAATTTTGGAACTTTTTTTGTCAAATGAAAAAAGAAATTTTAAAGACTACTTAAAAAAAGATATTGCTGAACAACATGGATGAAGATGAGATGATGTTCCGGCCAACCAATATTTTTATGGTGTCATGGAAGCGGGAAAGCAACATAGGAAAGAGAAAAGACACAAACAAGCCTACGATGTTATTGCTGCAGTTACTGCTGCGACAGTCTTCTAGGAATAGACATCTTATAAGTTGAGTTCGTGGAAACTTTTGATCTACTATGGTTTATGCGAAGGAAAACAAAAAGAAGATAAGAGACGAAACATAAATATGAGATCATATTATCAGAGACTGCTGCTAAAGATATAAACAACGAACGAGGCAATGATAATGATCCAGTAAAAATGAGTAGTCTGAGAAATAAGTAACAAAGAAAGCACTGGCAGTAGGAAAAATTATGAGTTGTGTTCGAATTTTTGTGAGAATGTAAGTACTACTGTTGAAAAGAGACTAACGCATGAATTTTTTTGATGCAGAGACTGCTTGCTGCTAAGGATATCAAGGGAGAAAACATATCAATTAGATCAAGATAACCAAAAATGTTGATAACGTGAGGTTTAATGCGGCGATTTGGGATTATAAGAATAGGGTTATGGTTTGGAATTTCCGATTAAACAAGATTTAATATACGAAAAGGTGTTTTTATGTGGATGTGCGATTAAACAAGGTTTAATATACGACAATTGTGGTTTATGTAGAAATTAAAATTATTTTTTTTCCTTTTCTTTTATCATTTGAAATATGTGATTTTTCTTGGAGTTGCCATGTGAAAGCAGATTATAGATTTTATCATATAAGTGCGTAGGTATATATTATTTTCTTTCATGTTGTGCGTTACGATTTTTTCTTTGGGTTCACTAGATAGTGGTAGGGATTTAGATTAGTTCATCTTGATGCATGAGTACAACTATTGATTTTATGTTCCTGCACATTATGATTTTCTCCTTGGTTCACTAGATAGTGGTAAGGTGTTAGAATAGATTAGTTAACATGACTTATGAGGATTACTTTTTCGCTCCTCCACATTACCATTAACCATTGGTTCACCATATAGTGATAGCGTAAATATAAGGATTGCTCTTACACTCCTATGTGTTGTGATTTTCCCATTGGATTCACCAAATAGTGGTACAGTTTTAGATTTTATCATCTAAATGTGTAAGTATAAGTATTTTTCATACGTTCTTCAGCGCTATGATTTTTCCTTGGGTTCACCAAATAGTGGTAGGGTTTTAGATTTTATCATCTAAATGCATAAGTATAAGGATTTCTCGCACGCTTCTGTGCGTTGCGATCTTCCCATTTGATTCGCTAGATAGTGGTAGGGTTTTAGATTTTATCATCTAAATGCGTAAGTATAAGGATTGCTCTTACGCTCCTGTGCATTACGATTTTTTCCATTGGGTTCACCATATAGTGGTGGGGTTCTAGATTTTTTTATTTATTTAAGTGTGTAGGTATAAGGATTGTTTGTTTTTCGATGTTGTGCGTTACGATTTTCCTCTTAGGTTCACGAGTCAGTGATAGGGTTTTAGATTAAGTTATCCTCACACGTGAGTACAAGTATTGCTTTTACGCTCATGTGCGTTACAATTTTCCCTTGGATTCACCATGTAGTGGTACAATTTTAGATTAATTTAGTTAAAGTGACTTATGAGGATTTCTTTTCGTTCGTCTACATTATGATTTTCCTTTGGTTCACCATATAGTGATACATATATATAAGGATTGCTCTTACGCTCATGTGCGTTGCGATTTTTCCCTTGGGTTCACTAGATAGTGGTAGGATTTTAGATTTTATCATCTAAATGCGTAAGTATAACGGTTGTTATTACGATTCTGTGCATTATGATTTTTTTCTCCTTGGGTTCACCTGATAGTGGTAGGGTTTTAGATTTTACCATATAAGCGCGTAGGAATAAGGATTGTTTTCTTCGCTGATGGGCTTTACGGTTTTCTCTTTGGGTTCACCAGATAGGGTTTTAGATTAATTCGTCTTGACACGTGAGTGCAAGTATTGCCGTTGCGCTCTTATGCATTACGATATTTCACTTGGGTGCACCAGATAGTGTTAGGGTTTTAGATTAAGTCAATTTGACGTGTGAGTACAAGTATTGCTTTGACGTTTCTGTGCGTTACGATTTTTTTCATGGGTTCACCAGATAGTAGCAACATAAATACAAGAATTGCTTTTACGCTCATGTGCGTTATGATTTTTCTCATTAGACTCTTGATATAATGGTAGGGGTTTTAGATTTTATCATCTAAATCCATTATTAAAAGGCTAGCTCTTACGCTCATATGTATTATGCTTCTATATATTATGATTTTTTTTCTTGGTATCACTAGATAGTGGTAAGATTTTATTAAATCATCAAAAATTCTAAATATAAGAGAGGATTTTGAGCTCATTTGTATTACTATTTTCCTCTTGTATCACTAGATACTAGTAGAATTTTAAATTAAATCATCATAATCTCAGTTTATCAATTCTTTCTTCTAATTAATTACGTATTTAAAGTACTTTACTGCGTCGGGCGCGACTCCATGTTACCTAGGCCCTAGGTCATTGTTCTCCATGCACCGGGTTTGGCGGTTTGAGTCTTTTTATGTTCTAGTTGACGACGCGTCCGTTTCTTGTTTTAGGATTTAGTGGCTTATATTAGTTTTCTAATGTAATAAACTTAGGCTGTTATACTTATTAGTTTTCGCATTTCTTTTATATAGTGCTTTTCAGATTGCACTTGTTTCAGCATTTATATTAGTTGATTATTGGTTGAAACCTATCTAATATTCTTTACCGCGCAGGGCGCGGGACGTATCTCCTAGTTTATATGAAATCAATAATAACCATCATCATCCAAAATAATAAACAAAAATCAAAGTAAAACAAATTATTATTTTTTAAACAAAATTTTTCTTTTCTTTCTTTTAGAAAATTATCTACCAAACGCTCAAAATCGAAGCAATTCCCTTTTTGATAGACATGATAGCCAAGTCACTTAACCTCTTTTGTGATATACTAAAAGGTATTCATCTTCTTCTAATTTATGAGAATGAAGATATATTTTTATATAATGGACCATGATATGTTTTCTCCTATTTCAAATACGAAATTAAGAGTTTATTTAGCAAACAAAAGAAAAAAAAATATCAAAGTCATCACAATTCACCAAAAACTATAATCTTTTACACATGTCCTAAGCCTGTAATGAAAATTACATAATCCAAATTCTAAATCAATATCTCTAAATCAATTTTTATTTTTTTGTTGTGACCTAAATCAATAAATAACAAAATATTTGTTTGAGAAAAAAACATTTGAGAAAAAAAACATTTGAGAAAAAAAACATTTAAGATTGATTGTCGTTGCAAATTTCCAAATCATATAAGAATTTAGATGTTCAATTATGGTGTATCGTGTGACTATGCATGAGAAGAAGATAGTTAGATGGATATGTTAATACCCTAATTTTTTATATATAGTTTTCATTTTAGTTCTTCAATTTCAATTCTTGCTAGCTTATAAAAAAATCTATATAACATTACTCTATATAAACAAAACTAAAATGCCTTTAATTTTTTATAGAAAAAAAAAGGGTGGTATGCCAATGTTTCTATTTTTTATTAATAGCCATGGGCTTGAACACATGGTTATTCTTAGCAGAAGAAAAGTATATGGTGATCCAAGGCGAGTCTGGGGTTATAATCCGTGGCAAGAAGGTATATACCGCCCACTGATTTAAGTTCATGATGAAATGTTGGATAAATGGTAAAAAAAAACATGTACTCTTTGGTGTTTGATAGGGAGCTGGAGGCATAACCATCAAGAAAACATGGTAATCATGTGTGTTTGGGATCTACAAAGAACCATTGACACCAAGACAGCGCAACATGGTGTTCGAGAGGTTGGGTGATTACTTCGTCGAACAGGGTCTTTAGGCCCAACCTCCTCAAAACTTATATCTGTAATATTTGGCTTCTGGATTCTGGATTCTTTTCCTATAGCAGAATTTTATGAAAGCTAAAGTCCTATTAAGAGGTTCATACTTTAAAAGGATAATTGTTTTCGTCTTTCTCTTTTCTTTGTTTCATACTTCAATTTTCTTTTTGTTAAACGTGTTTAATTAATCCCCATGTTTTAGTTATCTTATTTCCCTTTTTGGGAATTACATTTCTTCCTTCAGATAACATATTATCAATTAACAATATATTTTAAGTTGGGGGAACTATAAGACATGACTAAAAAAATTGACAATATGCATAAATGATATTGAAAGTCATGATTGTTGGGGTAAAACTCGTTATTTTAGCCTTTATAAATTACGCAACATCATGTGTAATCTAGGTTTGGCGAATCTTTTAGCGTTATAATCCAACACTCATGGGATATCTAGGTATAATTACATGAAGACTTTTGTATCACTATAAGTGAAGTCACCCGAGCCTCTGTGCTCTAGAACCCGACGATATGGCTACGGTGTACGGACTGGGAGCGTCGGGGACAGAGTGGCCAAAGAAGATCCGCTCCCTGACCTGACCCAACAATTTCCCGAGGGCATAGTATAGGGATCGTCTCGTTGGCACCTCCCGAACGAAATTTACTCGTCATTTATCCTGGCATGGAGAAACGCTAAGTGAACGACAATCCAACTATAGGAGTGAACTAAGGAGGAATTCACAACCCGGGTTGAATATCGCAATTTGGGCAATTATTTGTAAATTATATCTTAAACATTTCATAAATTTTATCCTCTCAGACAAAAATTTGTTGATAACGTTTAGTACCAATCCAAGTATCAGATACCCACATATTAAAACATACCTACATATTAAAACATTGGCTTGGAGACCATACCTGCCTCAATAACATCAAAAGCACACTAAAAATCTCTATCAGCATACGACAAATTTTACGAAATGTCTTCCACTGTAATCTCAGAATTAAGTGGTCGAAGCTTTGGTTTTTAGGCATAAAGTTTTGATTTTTTCCCAAAAAATCCTCTAAAAATCAATTTCTCTATAAAAAATTCAGCATTTAAAAAGTATTCGGTTCAAGATCACCGTTTTAAAATTTTATTGTTGGAGGTAATGATAAAAAATGTGTTTTGTCTGTGTTGAAGATTCGAGAAAAAAACAGGTTTTGGGAAGTTAAACTCTTTATTATTTTATTATTTAGAACCTAAATTATGTAGTATTTTATTATTATTGGATGCCTAAGTTTTAAGCACAAGGTATCCTTCGGCCACTACGAACAAAGCTCGCAAGTCGTAAGAGAAGAACCGAGAGAAAAAAAATATCTCGCCGGAGAAGATGTCGTGGCAATCGTACGTCGATGACCATCTCATGTGCGATGTCGAAGGCAACCACCTCACATCCGCCGCCATCCTCGGTCAAGACGGCAGTGTCTGGGCCCAGAGCTCGAATTTCCCTCAGGTTCCTTTTTTCCCTTCTCGTCGCGTCTTTCCGTTCCCTCGTCTAAATTGAGGTCATCGATCTGATTAGATCTTTGATTTTAGGTTTTTCTTTATGATCGGATCTGAGGAAACTTGGATCTGGTTTGATTTGGGTATCTGATTATCTCAGTGATCGAATCAGTTTAGTCTGATTCCAGTAGTCTTATATGTGTGTTTGCGTGGATACACAATCAATCGCCTTTCATATAATCAGATGACAAACTTTCACCAAATTCTTCAGACTACTAATTTGAATATTTTTGCATAAGAACAAAATGAGGATATTAATTATTATTACTGCTTGCATTAAAAATCCAATTTGTGGGTTGGTTTTGCCTCATAACCATGTATAGGAGCTGGTGTATTGGTATCAATAAGTTTTTTTCTCTTGTTGAGTATGTTTTAGCTGAAGGCTGAAGAGATTGAAGGAATCAAGAAAGACTTTGAAGAACCTGGATTTCTTGCCCCGACTGGTCTATTTCTTGGTGGCGCAAAGTACATGGTTGTCCAAGGCGAGGCAGGAGCGGTTATCCGAGGGAAAAAGGTAACTTACTTTCTCAATACAACCAGAACTCGAGAAAGAGAGAACCAAAGGATCAGACTTTTAGCAAAACACAGTTTCGTTTTAGTGATCAGCAAGTTAAGTTTTAGCTTATTTATTGCAGGGACCTGGTGGAGTCACTATCAAGAAGACTAATCAAGCCTTAGTCTTTGGCATCTATGATGAACCCATGACTGGAGGCCAATGTAACTTGGTTGTGGAAAGGCTCGGCGATTACCTCATCGAGTCTGATCTCTAAGTTCACTCAAAACCCAATTTCAATTTCAGGTGCTTCTTCCCTGTATTGTGATTTGATTGTTGTTGTGCATCAAAACAAAGTTAAAAATGATATTTTTAGAAGAAGAAAGAAACAATCATATTTTGTTTGGTTATGAGTCTCTTTTGCAGTCTTATGATTGTTTCTATACTCTATTTCGTTATGTATCTCTCTGGGTTTTGATCTGAGTAATGAAATTATTATGGTCTGGTACAATGTTTTACATGGTTCTGATTCTGATTCAAATTTGCATTTCGAACCACAAAAATACATGACCTTGCCTTTCCAGTTCAGCAAATGGAACGAAATAACCGGTTAAATTCCGGTTAAGTTCATTAGTCAAAATCTCTAGACAAAAGAAGGCAACAGTGCATACACTTGTCACCAAAAACTAACAAAAACTAGAAAGCACGGCAACAAAACAGAGACTGCAACCGAAACCACCATTTGCCTGAATGCTTTATTGCTCGAGGAAGAAGGCGAAGCCAAGGGCGAGTCGATAGCAGTTATGTTACCAGTGATATTACCAGCCATTGTTTTGTTCATTCCTTGAGTTGATGGAGCTATCATGTAGAGACAGTTACCATAGCCTGCAAATTGCACAAGACATTTTCAGAGCTCAAGTAAGACTACAATGGCTTCATATTTAGATTTCTCTGGAAATACTTACTAGGGTCTTTGTCGACTTCAACACTGACTCCTCCAAAGCTACAAGCTATGCTGCTCGCTCCGTTCTGCTGGTAATAAGTGTTGAACGCATAAGATGCATGTGAGAGAAGAGTGTCTGGCTCAAAGCAAGGTTGGTTTGGTTGAACAGCTGAACAATCAACATTCCCAGGACCACAAGCCCAATCCAACGCGCTCTTCAGTCCCGCCTCCGTAGCTTGCGACGAAGCAATACACCATTTCTTCATTCCTCCTCCTCCTCCGTTGATTACAGTGTTGTTTCCTAAACTCGGACTTGAACTTGGACTTAGACTCGTCGTTGAATTCGTTGGAGAAGAAACAGGGGCTGTGTTTTCCCCAGTGAAGTCTAACGCGTAAACATTCGTTCCGTTAGCGTAAAACATTCCCCAGTTTCTCTCTGATTCAATCCCGGGCTTACGGTTCTCATTAAACAACGAGAACAAGTAGACATCAATCTCTTCTCCAGGCTTTGCAGGAGTACCTGGATCACCAATGACATGACGGATGAGGTTTGTATTGTAAGCCAAAGCATTCTCAGGAGTAGCAGCCGTCTCTTTAACAGAGCCTTTACTCGGCCAACCCGACTCAGTAACCATAACCTTGATGGTCTTAAAGTTCATAGCCGTCAAGGCGAAATAGATAGCATCAAGCTGAGCATCAAACATGTTAGAGTAAAGCAAACCCGTAGCAGGGTCAACGACTTGAGAAGACGTCTCAAACAAAGCATACTCCAAAGGAACCTTTTCAGTAGAGTCTCTGTAGGCGTAATACGGGTAGAGATCAATCATGAATGGAGACTCGTTCTCAGCTAAGAACTCAAGCATTGGTTTCAAGAAAGCTGAATGCTTTTTGCTGAACGAAGCTGATGAAGGAGGGAACGAGCGTGATAAGATAGCAAGCGAATGTGAGCTCGAGATCTTGATCTTTTTCTCTAAACCGGATTTCTTAAGAGCTGTATGAATGTTACGCATGGCTGGTACGAGTAGACCGGTGGCGTTGTCCGGTGCTTCGGTTACTTCGAGACCGACGGAGATTGAAGTGATTTTAGTGGTTGGGTAATAAGGGAGGATGTTGTTGCTTAGCCAAGTATCGACATTTGATTGGAACTGAGCGAATGCGAGTAGATCGGCGTTTGGGACACCGATCATGAGTTCGATTCCTGTGTTTGCGAAAGCTTTGAGAACGTCGATGTTGGCGTCGTAGATTCGAACGTATTTGATGTTTAGATGTTGGATTAGCTCAGATACTTTGTTAGGGCTAGGAAGATTATCTGCATTTCTTCCGTAACATATCCCTATCTTGCTTCCCATACCAAACTCTGCAAAATTTTCAAAACAAGTCTCAGATTTGAGATTTTCAGACAAGAAGTACAGAGAACATGCTTAAACTAGTAGAGATCAATTTCATTGTACAGAGAAAAGGACTCGACTTTGACAGAGCGAAATAGTGAAACCCAGAAGAGGAAATCATAGGTGAATGCAGACACAAGCAAATTAATGGAAGATACCCAAAAGAGGAATTGAGTAAAGACATACCCAGAAAGGCAAGAATCGAGATACAAATCCAGAAGATTAGCTTCAATCTTTTACCCATTTCTGTTTGAGAAAAGTCTCGCAAGTTTTTTCTACTTCACTCAAGTAAGTGTTCTTCTTTGAAATGTAGCGTCTCTCTCTCTTTGAAGAACAATTAGCAGTAAGTAGTGGAGCACCGACTTCGAGATACAGAGAAATGTACGTTGTGTTCTCTTTATCAGTGTTCGGACTCCAGCTGAAAATATTAAATTGGGTTGATAGAAACGTCTCGATTCCGTGAATTTAGCGAGCATGTTTGCTCTCTCTCTCTTTGACTGTTGCAGATTTACTGCTTCCGAGAACTTTTCTTTTATTTTTTCTGTGTAATAATGAAACAAAATAAAAATAATATAAAAGCATATAGATATGGGCTACAGAGCAAGAGTACAGACAACAGTGCGTTGCTTTTGTTTCTATTTAACGGTCAAATCTTCCCTCGATGCAATTTATTCATTACCAAGATAATTTTCCAATTAATACCATCCTTTTTTAAAAAAAGTTGATACTTAGGATTTAGTTAGTGCGCCTGTTACCTCGTCCAAAAATTAAGTTTGTTGACGATAACGATTTTTACCAATAATTATCATAATCTTTCTACCACTTTGAGATGCTACATACTGCTCGAAATCAAAAGTTACTCTCCCAAACGTTTACGGTGACGGGGTAGGACAAAAAGAGTGGTAAAATTTTTTGAAAAAATAAAATAAATTATTTTAAACTTAAATAAAAAAATGAAAAGAATTCAAGAAAAATTAAGAAAAAAATTTCAAAAATTAATTCTTAGACAATTTAAGCAGTACTTTTGATTCACCATATACATTTGAATAATTAAGTTTTTATTTCTTTGAATAATTATTTAGTGCTTTATGTATGGTTTTTTATTTTTAATTATTTTGAATTGATGATTTAAATCTTATTCCTTCCGTTTTTTTATATATGATGTTTAAGATTGTTATACACAAATTAAAAAATTATTTAATTTATGTTTTGTTTTATAAAATAACATCATTTAAATTCATCCAATTAAACACAATTCAACTAATGAGAAAATAATCTACAGAATACAAATAATCAAAACAATAAAAAAGTAATTAATTTTGCATTAAAAGTTGAAAACATCAATTAATTGTGAACAAAAAATATCTCCTAAAACATCAAGTATAAAAAAACGAAGGGAGTATCATAATAATATGCTTTTGGTGTATTTGAATTAAAATTTATCTCTATTTAGTATTTTTTATAACAAAAACACATTTTCCAATAAAAACTTCTTGCAAATTGATTAAATTGTCCCGCAAACGCACCTGCTTCAAACCATATTATTATGAAAATTTCCTAGATAACTTCCAACTATTACCACCCTTTATTATGTCGCATAACCATGAAACCTCAGGACTTTGTCGTTCATAGTCATACATAGCCACATCTTGATTATTGTAGATCCATGTTCGTTTGGGTTAAGGAAAGGATGAATGATGTCTTACACTGAGTCACGTATGCGTTTTACACGTCTACCTCAGTAAATAATTTTGTGAAGGTATCAAAAACCAAAACGTTGATGTGAGCCGACTCTAGATCCCAATTTACCCAAAACAACTTGAATATTGAGCGTGTGGCAACATAATCACTAAGATGTCTGGGACACCGAATTACAAATTTACCCAACCATTAGCAGAATCGGTAGAAGCGTAGAAGTAGGCTTCACTTGTTTGGTTCAATAGGTAAATGCATAAGACGAAATACGAAGCCTCATGCACCAAGAAACTAATTCTAAAGTATATAGTTTCAGTTGATGATGATGATGCAAGAGGAGGAGCCCTAGTCGTCTTGAGATTGTCTATCACCAAGTCATACACAGGGAAGCAGGTAAGAAAGCTAACTTTTCCACGCAATAAAGCAAATTTTTCGTCGAATCCAACTAATGTCGTTCTAGTTGGACCAGTTCCCGAATTGATCTGATGCCCATAAGCAGTTTTAAACCCATCTTGTTCATAGACAAAATTAATCGATGAGGAGACATGGGAAAAGCAAAATATTGCAGGGCCAACTACTCACTCCTCAAAACAGCCTAAAAGAATGCTCTTTTATATTGAAGACATCCAAATAGGAGAAAAAAATCTGGCATATGAAGCCTGGCATCGTTAAAAAAAAAAGACATTGCATGACTGTTGGTGCTGGTCTTGAAAGGCAGTAACGACCACGTTGAACAGAAGAAGGATGGGAGTGGTCTTCGAGGCGGCGTAATAAAGGATGACGTTCATAACCATCCTTTATTATGCCGCATAACCATAATTTATGCGTTTATCACAAAAAATTATGAATTTTGCTATTACTCTCTCTCTCTCTTTCTGGACCGTGATTTCGAATAGACCTTCGTCGATTCTAAGCTTGTTTTTTTGGATTCTATGTTTGTTGAAGACCCTCTCATAAAGGTTCTCCAAGAAACCTAAATGTCTTCGTCATTTCAGCTTTGGTTATCAATCTAGTTTAAGAAGCTAGATCTACAAGAAGAAGTGTCATGGGTTATGCTCAGTGAAAAAAATGCACGTAAGACCCAAAAAATGCCACACCATGTTGAATCCCTCCATTGTACCAACATGTTTTCCCTAATTCCTCTAGCTCTCTTTGTTGTCTTCTAGCTATTGTCATCACAAATGAGGGATTTCTCTACCGTATACTGATCTAACCGTGTTTTTATGGGTTTCTAGCCTATATTTATATAGTCTACTAAGGTTTTTTTAGGGTATAGAGTATGTTTTATAGGTTTTTATTGAACAAGGACGAGTTGGAGGAGTTGGAGCAAAAATGATCTAAAATAACAAGAAAAGGAAATGCACAGACAAAACTGAGTTCCAAAAGTTTGTCATTCGTTAGACCACTTATTGGATGAGCCATGAGACGATCTACATACCAAAATGAAGATATGAAAGTTAGATTTCACCTCCAATTTAAATCAAGTAGTTTGGGGTTATGTAGCTCCAGATATGGTCGTTTTATTGAAGACATGACAGATTTTGGCGGGAGCTAACAAAAGAAAAAAAAAATTGATTTTCTATTTATGATGGGCTTTGAAGTTTCCTATTCTAACAATGACAAAAACCTAGGACGTCTCAAATGCTTATTAAATACATATTTCAAGCCATTTTTTTAAGCTATACTTTATCTTATTTTAGGTTTTTAGATAGCAATTGTTTAGGGAGAATATATTATATTTGAACCATTTTTTATTATTCTCTTGAATCTTTGATGTTTTCTATTCAAAACATGTTGTTTGCCTAAATCCCCATGTCTGAGTAGTTTGCTTGTTAAGTCTATGGTTTCCGTAAAGATGATGAAAAACTGTTGACACTAGATTGTTAGGTTTATTTTAAACTTTTCTCCTTTGGCTGTTTTTAATTAATTGTTCTAAATTAATCACATGGAATAAAGCCTTTAGGTAATTAATAGATGCAAAAGTATTTTTAATTACTGGATCTATCTTAGGATAGTAAAGTAGCCTAAACTCGTAGGAAACTCGGTTTAGGGATTTTGTGAACACATCAAACTTGAACTCAATGCATGCTTAGACTTGAAGGATTCTTGTAGGAGACCCAATGTTCTAGTTTCTAAGTATAGGCGTCTCGTTGATCGAAAGTTAGTGAGTACATATTCTTGTTTTCAGTCCTAAACGCTTCTTAACTGAAAACCCTAGTATGTCACAATTTGGATTCTTCTCATGAATACTTTAGATTTAACGTTTTCATATCTGATTAACAACCGCTCAACAAAGAGAAGTAGATCACCGAATCTCAACCTCCATTGGGTGCTTGACATTGAGGGTTCATAGAGCCAGCGTTTTGAACCTTTGGTAACGCAATGGTTAAGAATCCAACGGCCATGTCTGTTAATGGCATAAGTTATTGGTGGTATCCGAGATATTAGGGATTTCATTTTCAGATTTTTTTCCAGCCATAAATTCTTACGTTTGTGTCTTCACTTATAGCTAGAATTCGGATTTTTAATGGTTCATAAGAGCTCAACATATTTATTTGGGTTCTTGAAGGAGAAGAAAACTCACTTGAAGTCTCATCGGCTGACTTCTCAAAACTCTATCTCTCCGGATATTCGTTTACGTGTAGCGCCTAAGAAACCTTGGTATCATAAAAACAAGTACCTACCCTGTCACAGAGGTATCTTTCCATTAAGAAAATTATGTATATTCATAGAAGTTTAAGTGAAGAAAACATGAAAAACCATATCGAAGAGAATGCAAGCCTTTCAAATCCAGATATCTTGGAGTATTGATCTAAAAAAGTGAACGATCTCAGCATATTGGGAAGAGTCCTCAACTTGGATTATCAAAAAGTATCTGACTTGTTTCTTGAGATGCCCTACCAATGGCTAATATGCTAGTTTACTACCTAAGCGCGACAAGTCGGAAGCAAGAATCAAATTATCTCATTGATTCATAAGCAACTTTACCATTGCACAAGACTAAAAAAAGGAGTAAAAGAGTACATTTTTATTTGAAGTGAAATATGAGAAAATCACAAATATTATGGATCAAATTTTGGGTTGGGCGTTAGGATCTGAATCAAATTTGGTTTGTGTAAGTGTTGACTTCGATATAATTTCAGAGATTTCAATTTTGTATATCGATTTAACATCAACTTAAACAAAAAACGTTTGAATTAATGAAATAAATAAAATATGAAATGTTAAAAAGATGTGGTAGTATCTAAAACTCTCTCACAAATTTTATGTAAAGCTAATTTAGATAGTGAAGTATGTATCTGATGGAAGTAAACCATATTTGATGATTAAAGTTTATGATGTACATATGTGTTTTTAACAACTGATTTGTATAGTTCTTAAATATATATAACAAAAAAGTTATCTTATTTTTTAGCATTTGTTGGTAATAACTGTAATTATATGTTAAGGTATTACATGATAATGATTGAATTTGGTTAAAAAACTGTTGTTAAAGTTGCATAACCTAACAAAATTTATGAGATAACCTAATAAAATTCAGCGGAATACGATTCATCTCATTCATCCAGCAACATTAGGGCTTAAAGTTACCATTTTGAAATAAATGTGAAGATTTGGCATTTTTTATACAAGTTAAGAATAATTTTGTAATGTATTTAAAAATATGGGGAAAGTGTGGAATTTTGGTGAAACTTTCATCCAACTTAAAATTCCGGGCAAGTCCAAACACGCAAATTACTCTCTCCTTCCTCCGACGCCGGAGACGATACTGTTTATCGCCGGAATATACAGATTCTATGTTCGAAAGGTTTTGCCCAATTGAAGGAGAAATAATTTGATTAGTCTTCGATGGGGAACAAGATCGCTCGGACGACACAAGTCTCGGCGACGGAGTACTACCTCCACGACCTACCGTCGTCGTACAATCTGGTCCTAAAGGAGGTTCTAGGTAAAGGAAGATTCTTCAAGTCGATCCTTTGTAAGCACGACGAAGGATTGGTGCTCGTTAAGGTATACTTCAAGCGTGGCGACTCGATCGATCTCAGGGAGTACGAGCGCCGCCTCGTCAAAATCAAGGATATATTTTTGTCTCTAGAACATCCCCACGTCTGGCCTTTCCAGGTTCGATTCAATTTCTCTATCTTCGGCTCGTTTTAGTAATTTCCCAATTGTATTATCTGGCTAGTTCTTATGCTACGAGAACCACAATAGCTACTTTTGCCTAATTTTTGTTTCAAATGAAGGAAGGGACTGAAAAATGTGTCGGTTGTTGATTGCTTCCTTGATTGTTTGCAGTTTTGGCAAGAGACTGATAAAGCGGCTTATCTAGTGAGACAATACTTTTTCAGTAATTTGCATGACCGATTGAGTACTCGGCCTTTCCTCAGTCTTGTAGAGAAGAAATGGTTGGCATTTCAGGTCTTCTTCTCGGTCTTTCACCATCCTATTTTGAGGCATAAAGGTTTTTTTTGTTTTTTTTTTTTTTCTGAACTTTGTCTTCTCTGCAGTTGCTTCTTGCTGTGAAGCAATGCCATGAGAAGGGTATATGTCATGGTAAGCTTTAGTAGTCTGATAGCATATGATCATCATGATGGTGAACTAAATTGATTCTTGTGAATTTGCACCTTATTAGGTGATATCAAGTGCGAGAATGTATTGGTCACTTCCTGGAACTGGCTTTACCTTGCTGATTTTGCGTCCTTCAAACCCACATACATTCCTTATGATGATCCTTCAGATTTCTCCTTCTTCTTTGACACAAGGGGACAAAGACTTTGTTACCTGGCTCCAGAGGTACTATAGAACCATCAACATAACCACCCTTTCTTCTTGGTCATATTTCTGTTTTCTTTTACATGACTAAACAGATTGTTGCTTAATTACAGAGATTCTATGAGCATGGAGGTGAGACACAAGTAGCACAAGATGCTCCATTAAAGCCGTCCATGGATATATTTGCTGTGGGGTGAGCTTATATAACATTATTTTTTGCATCACTCAATCTGTTCAATCCTTTAATTTGTATAGCAAGATAAAGAGGCTCCTAGTGGTTCAAGCAAACATAGTTTTTTCTCGACGAAAAGACATTTTCTTACCCTTAGCAAATGAATATTTGAGTTTATAACATTGTAATAGTTTCATATTAATGCTTCAGGTGTGTGATAGCAGAGCTTTTTCTCGAGGGTCAGCCACTATTTGAACTGGCTCAGCTTCTCTCTTATCGTAGAGGACAGCATGATCCTAGCCAACACCTTGAAAAGGTATTTCCCATTGCATCTTCCTTTTTGTTCTTCTCTTTATGTGTATCAATCTCTTTACCTTTCCATCTATTTCCTTTCTTACGACCTTTTCACATTGATTCTTTTGATGTTCAAATAACATTCTTTTCACCTTCAATTTGAGTGGTAAATGGGACTTGTGACTTCTTTGGTTCTGAGTTGGATTTTTTTTTGGCTGATTTTTCTTCCTCTATTTCGACTCATCTTCGTTGGTCTTTCTATTTTTATTGGATTCAGATTCCTGATCCGGGAATTCGCAAGATGATTCTTCATATGATTCAGTTAGAACCCGAAGCACGCCTATCTGCTGAAAATTACCTGCAAAATTATGCGGGAGTTGTTTTCCCAAACTACTTCTCACCATTTCTGCACACTTTATATTGTTGTTGGAATCCACTTCCTTCAGATATGAGGGTAACCATCACAATTTTCTCTTAACTATTTCCACATTCTGCATCACTTGCTTGATATCTATTTGCTTCATTATGCTTAGGTAGCCACATGCCAGGGGATATTTCCAGAAATACTTAAGAAGATGATGGAAAATAAACCAGGTGATGAGATCGGCATTGATTCTCCTGTAACTTCAAATTCAGTGAACGCGGTACAGGAAACTTTTGCAAATCATAAATTGAACACATCGAAAGATTTGATAAGGAATATTGTAAACTCTAAGGACGAGACCCATTACTCTATTTCTGATGCACTCAAGAAGAATCGCCATCCTTTCTTGAAAAAGATAACAATGGACGATTTGAGTACACTGATGTCTCTCTATGATAGTCGTTCTGACACTTATGGTACACCTTTTCTACCGGTAGAGGTTAACATGAGATGTGAAGGAATGGTTCTGATTGCATCTATGCTCTGTTCTTGCATTCGCAATATCAAGTTGCCTCATTTGAGAAGGGAGGCTATACTTCTATTGAGGTCTTGCTCTTTGTATATTGATGATGAAGATCGCTTACAGCGTGTACTTCCATATGTTGTTGCCTTGCTTTCTGATCCAACAGCAATCGTGCGGTGTGCTGCCATGGAAACTTTGTGTGACATTCTGCCGCTTGTTCGAGATTTTCCTCCCAGTGATGCGAAGATTTTCCCAGAGTATATATTTCCGATGCTCTCCATGCTTCCTGATGATCCAGAAGAGAGTGTGAGAATATGCTATGCCAGCAATATTGCAAAACTTGCACTTACTGCTTATGGATTCTTGATGCATTCTTTCCAGTTGAGCGACGTAGGGGTTCTTAATGTATTAAATTCTCAGCAGATGTCAACTGCACCTGCTAGTGAGACCCCCACTCAGTTGCAAAAGGCAAATGGCAATGTGCAGCTTGCACAGCTTAGAAAGACAATAGCTGAAGTTGTTCAAGAGCTTGTTATGGGTTCCAAACAAACTCCAAATGTTAGAAGAGCACTCCTCCAGGACATAGGGGAGCTCTGCTTTTTCTTTGGTCAGAGGCAGAGTAATGACTTTCTACTGCCAATCCTCCCTGCCTTTCTAAACGACAGAGATGAACAGCTAAGATCTGTATTCTTTGAGAAGATTGTTTATGTATGCTTCTTTGTCGGTCAGAGAAGTGTGGAGGAGTATCTCTTGCCTTATATTGATCAAGCTTTAAGTGATCAGACAGAGGCTGTTATTGTTAATGCATTGGATTGCTTATCCACATTATGCAAGAGTAGTTTCTTGCGGAAAAGAGCTCTCCTCCAAATGATCGAGTGTGTTTTTCCTTTGCTTTGCTATCCATCTCAATGGGTAAGAAGGGCAGTTGTCACTTTCATCTCCGCGAGTAGTGAGTACTTAGGTGCAGTTGACTCTTATGCTTTTATTGCCCCAGTGATACGCCCCTTTCTCAGTAGACTGCCTGCGTCAATTGCTTCTGAGGAAGGTCTACTTTCATGTTTAAAGCCCCCAGTCACAAGGGAGGTAGTTTACCGTATCTTGGAAACTTCCAGGAAACCAGAAATTGCGGCGAGACAGCGAAAGATATGGTACAGTTCGTCACCTCATTCCAAAGAGTGGGAAACTGTTGATTTTTTTAACAAAGATACTGGAGACTTGAACTCCGTAGAAAGCGGGGCCGAACGGAAGCAAAGTGTGGAAGGACAAAAGCAGATCAAGAATGCATTGCAGAAACAAGAAGTTCCAGGAAAGTATGCAGAAAAGGATGCTAAATTGAGAATCCCGAGAAACCCAAGACTCAATGCTTCTAACACTGTCGAGCTTCGTGATTCCTTGTATCCAGATAAGTTACAGTTCTCTGGGTTTATGGCACCGTATGTATCTGGTGTGAATAGCATTATCGAACCAGAGGGAATACCTCTCTATTCATTTAGCATGGACAAACGAGCAGCTACGAATCCTCCTGTGGCTTCTGAGTCTTCATTGCAGATGAACTCTCTGGGAATGGGTTCGTTGTCAGTGCCATGGATGGATTCCATGAGTAAATCATATAGCTTGGCTAGTTCGGTACCAATGCCTAAGCTGGTTTCTGGGTCATTCCATGTTGGTACCAATCCTAAACAATTTTACAGAGTGGTACATGAGCCAGAAAGCAGAGAAAATGATCAAATGTCCTCAGCCATAAGTAAATTTCAAGACCTCGGTGTATCAAGCTCCTCAAAAAGTACTTCCGTAACTTCAGAAGATGTTTCCTCTCCAACGGACCTTGTAGGAGAACCATCTCTGTCAAGAACATCGGTTCCAGATTCAGGTTGGAAACCTCGTGGAGTATTAGTTGCTCATCTACAGGAGCATCGGTCTGCGGTCAATGACATTGCCATTTCAAGTGATCATAGCGTTTTTGTTAGTGCATCAGATGATTCCACAGTGAAGGTGTGGGACTGTAGAAAACTGGAAAAGGACATCTCGTTTAGGTCAAGGCTAACATATCATCTAGAGGGAAGCAGAGGGATGTGCACAACAATGCTTCGGAATACAACACAAGTAGTAGTTGGAGCCTCTGATGGTGTAATACATATGTTTTCCATTGACCATATCTCCAGAGGCCTGGGGAACGTAGTGGAGAAGTATTCAGGCATTGTTGATATAAAAAAGAAGGATGTTAAAGAAGGCGCTATAGTTTCTCTCTTGAATTACACTGCTGATAGTCTTTCTGGTCCGATGGTAATGTATAGTACACAAAACTGCGGAATCCACCTATGGGATACAAGATCAGATATAGATGCATGGACACTGAAAGCAAGCCCGGAAGAAGGATACGTGTCTTCTTTAGTTACAAGCCCTTGCGGGAATTGGTTTGTCTCTGGGTCATCAAGAGGAATGCTTACTCTTTGGGATTTACGATTTCGTGTTCCTGTAAATTCATGGCAGTACCCAATTATATGCCCCATAGAGAAGATGTGCCTCTGTGTTCTTCCTCCTCCAAGCGTCTCAGTGTCGACCACTATGAAACCTTTAATTTATGTTGCTGCCGGTTGCAATGAAGTCTCACTCTGGAATGCAGAGACAGGTAGCTGTCACCAGGTAATGTTTGTTTTACCATTGTATTACACCTTCTTGGGATATATTGAACCTTGTCGAGTTATTCGTGGCCTATATCTTGCAAGTTTGAATAGAAACTATGAACCACGAGAGAAGTAAACAGATGTAGATAGTTCAATAGTGTGATTGGAGGCTCAGTTTTGATTCTGTTGGGATACTTTAGGTATGGAGAGTAGCCAACTATGAAAATGAGACGGATGTTTCCGAGTATCAGTGGAAGTCAGCAAGCAATAAGGTAAATCTGAAGCCAAATCATCGCCAGAACGTGAGCTCTAAGTACAGAATCGAAGAGTTGAACGAGCCTCCTCCTCGTCTTCCTGGTATCCGGGCTTTGCTTCCTTTACCAGGAGGGGACTTATTAACAGGTGGTACTGATTTGAAGATTCGGCGTTGGGATTACTCCAGGTCCTTAATCTGATCTTGAACCTTATATTTCTTTTTAAACAATCAAACGTTTTGTGACACCTCTTGTTTGCTTAACAGCCCTGAGAGAAGTTACTGTATCTGCGGGCCGAGTTTAAAGGGAGTTGCAAACGATGATTTCTACGAACTCAAATCCAACACGGGCGTGCAATTTGTTCAGGTCTGTTGATTAGATATATATCTTTGATCTTAACATACCTTTCCATCTTTAAGTTAGAAGTAAAGTCACTAACTTTCTATAAGCTTGAAAATATGTGGCTTTGGCAGGAGACAAAGAGGAGACCTCTGGCGACTAAACTGACAGCTAAGGCGGTTCTTGCAGCAGCTGCGACAGACACAGCAGGTTCTCACCGTGACTCAGTTCAGTCTCTGGCATCCGTGAAACTGAACCAAAGACTGTTGATATCAAGCAGCAGAGATGGAGCCATTAAGGTCTGGAAGTAGAAGAAAAATCCGCCATGATGAATGATGGTCTTCTGTGTGTAGTGTTTCTTATTTAACCTTTTTATTGTAAACATCAAATATTAACAGGAATTTTTTAGGCTGTGTGTATGTATCTTTTGGTTCTATAAGCTTTTATTTGTATAGATTTTTCTAACTAGTGATTCTTGTCCGGAAAGTAACTTTGTATCTCCTTACAAATTAAGCTGTTAAAATGAAACAAGTAAACCGTTTCTTTTTCTTGAGTCCTTTATGCTAGTCATCACCCTAGCTTGGATTAGGAATCAACAGAGCTTATTGCTATCGACTGAGAAAAGGTCAAAAGTCGATTTGATTTGAGAGAATTACATCGTCCATAGATAAACCATTATCCATAACAAACCGAATATTGCAGAATTCGCACTAACTAATGACCCATCAGCAAAACACCCAAAAACGAGAAAGCAAAAAAAAGAAACAGAGACGCAAAACTTCAACCTTCCACATGATGGTTCATCATCTACTTCTCAGATGAGTTGGGTCCTCTCTTCTTGCCAAATCCAACAACTGAAAATAAATAAAAGAGGAAATTTACAACAAGAATTAACTGCTATTCGATGAGATGAATCAAATTCCGTAATCTATCTAATGAAGCACATGTGTAAAGGAGAGGCAAAAGTCTCACTAACATCCTGGCAAAGTAGAGAATCACTAAGATAACTAAGCATGTCTCCTACAAAATCTGATAATCTGTTGATAAGTTACCAAAACTTAGCCTACTTTTATTCAATTTCACACAATCGTTATAGACCATAAGAAATAGCAGCATTTCGATTAATTAATCATTATAGTACCAAGACACTAGTTCAACTGAACTAACAACGCAGATCAGAGATCTGAGAAAATCACCACTCATTGAGTGAAACGGAATATTTTACCGGCGGTGACGAAACGGCGATTGTGTTGCAGGCGTTTGTGGGCACGGCCACGTGGCTTCTTCTTCTTGTCCTGCTTAGCCACTTTAGGCGTCTGTCCTCTCACCTTACCGGCACGAGCCAATGAACCGTGGACCTTACCTATCGATTCCGAACAAATCACAGACAAAACATCAGCAACAGTAGTTATCCAAAACCGAATACGAATCATAAGAAACCAAAAGTTCAAAGCTAATCACCCATGATTAATTACGATGATTCTTCTGACGACGGAATCGGCGCTCTCTCCGGCTAATGTGCGACGACGCTATCAGGTTTCTTTAGGAATTAGGGTTTTCATATTTAACTGATGAGCGATCTGTAAGGATGCGGCCCATTGGTGATCTCTTAATGGGCTTGATTTTAGTCCAAAAGCAATCGAGTCTCGTGGTGTTTTGAAACCAGAACCGAGTCGGCGGTTAGACCGGATCAACCATAAATTGGATAACCGGTTAGGTTGGATTGATGAAAACCCCAAAAGATAGTTGAACCGATTGAAAACTCATATCAAACCGAAAAAAATCGGGGTTACGACGAACCAATCAAATCGGTTAATCATCAGTATAATTAAGAGAGCATCTTATAATGGCCATATCTACTTGTTGATCCGAGAATATAATCGAACCTCCATTAGAAGGAGTAAAAAACTAGTTGGCGTAACCCAATTTATATACTTTGTAAATATGGAACATCATTTTTTGTTTGATTAAGGAACATTATATCAAGATATAATGTGGATCTTCTGTAGATGTCGAATTGTCATGGAGTTCCATAAACCTTTCCAGTTCCAATACATGAGTCTAATTGATCTGTAGGGGCTTAGGGTTGCCACCTCCCCTTTATTCTTGTTTTTTGTTTATTTCAGTTGTATCCATTTTCATAGCTTTTCTCTTGATATCTCTTGCTAGATGATGAGGAGAGGGTGATCCAACTTCTATGATAGTAACTAAGGCTTGAGGAGGCTTGAGGATGAGTTGTAGGTAGGTTGTAGGGATGAGAAAATTTAAAAATATCACCAATTGATCTAGTAAGAAAGATATTGTTAGACGTCTCAATCTAAACAATGAAATTAACATTTTCACCAAAGTGTTATCTCTCACATGAGTATATGTGTTGGGATATAATTGTTGATTGATCATCTTTGATCACCATCAGCTTCAACAATAGATTTAATGAATTGAACCCCATCAATATATCCTAGTATATCAACAACTTCGTGAATAACTTCCCCATATCTCGAATCTTCAGAAATATATATAACCTTGACCCATAAAACAATGTTAGTAAGGAAGTTACATGCCGTCGTGTCCATTGATCAATGGCTACAAATTATTACAGTGCTAGGGACTATGCTCATGAACATTCATAAGATGATTTTTAGTCTTGGAAAAAAATGAATAGTCCCATCGTTGTTCATTCTATTTTTGATTTTTCTTTTAATACGCCACGGTTTTGGTAGAAGAATCTTCACTCTACTTTTGATAATCTTCACTCTACTTCTACTCTTGCTCTTCTTGCCGCTAAAATTTCTTGAATAGTCTTGTACTCTTGCTCTTCCCTTATAAGACTGAGGTTTTGTATAACCTTCCATACATCATTCATGATTACAATAGAGCGTAATAAAATTGAGAAAACTCGATACAAGGAATCCGACAGTGTTTATGGAAGAAGGAACTGAATGTTGACGATATATTTGTAATTAGGAAATGAAGTGGTGAAAGGTGGTGAACGAAACTCCTAGTAATCGCCAATATTCTAGTGTGAATTCCAAATTTAGTATTGTCTATATAACTATAAGTAACAATCAATTTTAACAAAACAGAAACATTTATATACAAAATAATTGCTGAAATCTAAAACATATTGTAATTAATTTTAACCAAACATAGTCTTACTTCTTGGGAAAATGATATTTACCAGTAGAAGATAGTTAATTAGCCCCTATCATAATAAGTAAACGAACACACAAAAGCTCTCTAATTTGACGTGGCGCACCCCAGACTGTTTCGTCACCTGTTGTTTCCATAATGCCCTTATGAACTCCATTATTTACATGCCACTATGACGTGTTTTAATATGATTCGTTGCTACGTCCTAATCATCCTCTGACTGGATTACACATGTATCCTCTGCTTGCGTGGCGTCAGATGTTCTGAACTTGGCTTGGGTTGAGTTTTTATGTAGATTGTGCGGACCACATTAACATAAAGAACCCTAAGAGCCCAGTAGTATAGTTCTTTGATTTTAGATTTCTTATTTATATTTATGGTCATGACTAAGGATTCGTGAGCCGTTCTTATTTTAGAGTTACGGTGTTTGGATGAAGAAAAAGAGGTTATGCTTAGTTACTTTTCTGAATTTTGGGAGAAGAAGATTAGGGTTATGTTCTAATTGATGTTTAGGCTAAAGTAAGAGGAAGAAAACTATTGTAGGGTTGCGGTGTTTGGATGAAGAAGAAGATGTTATGTTTAGTCACATTTCTGAATTTTGGGAGAAGAAGATTTGAGTTAAGTTCTAATTGATGTTTAAGCTAAAGTAAGAGGAATAAAAACGTGAAAAAGGAAGATGAAGTATTATTAGGTTATGTTTAGTTACGTTTATGAATTTTGGGAGATGAAGATTACGGTTATGTTATAATTGATGTTTAGGCCAAAGTACCACAACAACAAAAAAAAAACACTAAACGAATAAGTTTTAATAAGTTTAACTATATTAAAGAACACTTTATAATCCGCGCTTACTGCGCGGGTCCCATGCTAAATGAAGAAGACGAAGTTGTGTTTAGGTACGTTTCTGAATTTTGGGAGAAGAAAATTAGGGTTATGTTCTAATTGATGTTTAGACTAAAATAAGAAAAAGAAAAACGTGAAGAAGAAGAAGTATTATTCTAATGTTTTGATCATCCTTTTGATGGATTTTTGAGTTATAAATTTACTTTATATTTGTTTAATTCTTATTAAGTTATAAAATTTTGGTGTTGGTAGTTGGATTGACCAATGTATATTCGAAAACGATTTAATTTACGTTTTCAGATTATGGCGGTTAATTGATTTTGTTGTCTTGGGTCTATACCATTTAAAAGAATCTTCTGGTTTAGGTGTTGGTTTTCTAAATCTATATTGTTAAATGATAAATACATGTTAGAAAATTTATATCCCGATAAATATTCCTCACAACTTGTGAAATCTTCCTCACCAAATCATGAATAAGCTTATTATATCAATGCATTTAGATAATTAAACAACAACAAAAAAAACACTAAACCAATAAGTTTATAATAAGTTAACTAAAGTAATAATAACTTTATAATCACGCTAGATAATTGAGAAACCTATTAACCCTAAAAGGAGCCGAAGCCGGTTCGCATCCTTCTCGTCAAAGACCAAAGCTTTGTGGATGCACTTGTCAAGTACAGTGTTCTTATATCTCAAAAAGATTGTTACCATTTTTGATCATCATGTTCTTTCATTTCATTAGCTCAAACGTGGTTACTCGTAAAAAAATTTGGTTTTGATTGTCGAGATTGTTGTTTATTCAATTTGCAGTTTTTGGGTCTGTAGGAGTCATCATCACTATCAATAGAGAATCAAGCAGATAAGAAATTCACTTGATTCTCAACCTGTTCCTAGACATCGAGACAACAAAAATAACTGTGTCAGCGAAGTAAAATGTGTAATTAGTTTTGTTAAACATATTTTAGATGACTAAAATTTCCCTAAGTATTCAACTCTTACAAAACAACACAAAGACGCTACAATGAGAAAAAGAAATTCACCTTCAGTGTCTTAATCTCTCGATTGAGGTGCTGCACCCCCTCCCCCCCCCCAAATAAACTGCTCAGCCTGATCCACCCACTTAGTCAGCTTCCCAATCTCTTCTAGGACTCCCATCACCCATGGCTGACGAAAATGCAAACCCATCATCCTGTAAAAGAACAAAAACACATTCAGTCTCCCATTTCTACAACATAAGGAACAAGAGTTTTTGGTCAGACTTACCTTGTAGTATAGGCAGGTGAAAAAATCGCTTTCCAGGAAGAGTGTCGAAGTCTTCCTTGCCCAGAACCTCGTCGATGATTCTCCCACCACACGTCGGAATCCCGTAGAGTGCATCAGCTACGTATCCACGCATGTCGCAGTACTCCTTTTCCCTCTTCATCTCTCTTATCTCTTTTGCCAGGTATGGGTCCATGATGAAGAATTGGCAAGCGCTTCTGCAACAGAAAGGAAGACGATTAGACAATCAAATAAATGGCAAAAAATATGAGAAAAGATTTCGTACTGTCAATCGAACCCTAAAACGAACCCCCTTATCGATTTAAAACCCTAACTTGAAAACCAAAATCGATTTCGAACCCTAGTTCGAACCCCTAAAATGATTTGGAACCCTCAATTCGCTTTCGAACCCTAAAACAAACCCCCTTATCGATTTAAAACCCTAACTTGAAAACTAAAATCGATTTCAAACCCTAATTTGAACCCCCAAAACGATTTCGAACCCCCAATTCGCTTTCGAACCTTAAAACGAACCCCCTTATCGATTTAAAACCCTAACTCAAAAACTAAAATCGATTTCGAACCCTGATTCGAACCCCCAAAATGATTTGGAAGCCCCCAATTCGCTTTCGAACCCTAAATCGAATCACAAGAGGTTTAGTCTCCTCGATATTTACCTGATTCTCGTGCACAACGGATTCGCTCGTCGATTACGCTGAGACAATCTCCCCCACTCGATATCGGAAAGAAAATCACCCACAGGATCGCAAACCCTTGTTTCATCTTCGAAATAACGGAACTGACGAGGAAAGAAAGAAATGTGAGAAACCTTCGGGACGAGGCAGAAGGTTTCCACTGAACAAAAAAAGAGAGAATCAATCCGGGGCTGCTACGTACATTAGAACTTGTCTCTTACAGCTCTTATCTAAGAGTCGGTTCTTAAGTAATATAAATGATTTTTAATATTTTGTTAATCCTTTGGACCTATTAACTCGAGCCAATAAACCCCTAAGAAACGCTAATAGGCACGCTCTTAAAACTCTATAATCACTAATTTGGACGCTTCCGCCTGAACAATCATATGGACCACTATTGGGCACAATGGGCTTTAGATAATTATCCACAAAGCGGTACCTGATATTGTCACGTCATCATAATATTCGTGTACGCTCACGTTCACTGTAATTTTTAATATAAACCCTTTACTTCATCTCTTCCAAAAACCCGTTCGTTTAGCTCTTAGAGTACTTGCAGACTGAAGAGACTGAGAGAAGACAAAATGATGCTCAAGCCTCATTGCTTTCTTCACCTTCTTCAGCCTTCTATGACGAACAACAGTCACTCGAATCTTTTATTCCACAATTTGGCGCCGTTTCGGGTCACCAGCACGATTTCGATACCTAAGATCCAGGAGGTACGCGCGAATTGGCAAAGGAAGATTGAAAAGTTGCGAGTAAATAGCCTGGGTCAAGAGATGGAAGAAGATGAGGAAGAATTCGAAGAAGAAGATGAGTTATCGTCGAGGAAGAGAGGCGGTTACGGAGCCAAAAAGGAGGATATAAACTACGACAAAGATCCTGAGTTCGCGGATATTCTGGGAGATTGTCTAGATAACCCAGATAAAGCCCAAAAGAAGGTAAAATCAACATCTCTGATCTTATGGATCTAACCATTTCAATTGAGAAGCTTGTTTGAGCTAATGAAGTAAACGTTGCTTAGATGTGAGATTGAAGTTTGAGCTGAAACTTAGAATAAATTTTGATTTTGATTGCTATTTATGTGAAATAGGAATTATTCTTTACTGTTTTTTGGTAGATGGAAGATAGATTGAGGAAGAAGAGGAACAAAATTCTGCAGACAAAGACAGGTTCAGCAACTTCGATGCAGGTGTCATTCAACAAGTGAGTGATTTTGCTTCCGCATTTGATCAGTTAATTGTTGTTGCCTTGTTCTTCTATAGTGATTTGAATTTCATGCTCTCGATCAAATAATTGTTTTTTGGCTTTGTAAGATTTGAGTATTCGAATTCATACATGTGGTTGGAGTTTCACAACGCACCGCTGGATAAAGACATAGCCTTGATTTCTGATGTAAGCTTTAAATCGTAGCATTTCAATACATTTGTTGAGAAGATAGTTATGATGGCTTGAAAACCTTGCAGGCAATCCGTTCCTGGCATATCCTTGGACGACTTGGTGGATACAACTCTATGAATATGCAAGTATGTACTACTTGATAAAGTATATGAACATTGATCCTATTGTTAAATCACACCATAAGAGCTTAAAATCTGCCTTTTTCTTTTTGCTGGTAATGGTGCAGTTATCACAAGCGCCAGTGGATAAGAGGCCAAATTATGATGCTATACTTGGAGCTAATATCGAGCCCACCACGTTTTATAATATCGGAGATCTTGAAGTCCAAGAGAATATCGCTCGCATATGGTGATAACTATTTGTGGCTTTTGATTTGGGAACTTTTGTGGCTACTAGACTAGCTTCTCTAACGTGAATGATGGTTCGCTTTTACAGGCTAGATATTGGGACCTCGGAGCCGCTGATTCTCGACGTTTTGATTAACGCATTGACACAAATCAGCTCAGAGTGAGTTCACTTCTCTATAAACTATAAAAAAAGCAAAAATGTTCAAAGTTCAGTGTGGGAAGCTCTAACGTTGATTGTTTTGTTGGCGTCCAGTTATGTTGGGATAAAGAAAGTGGTGTTTGGTGGATCTGAGTTCGAGAATTGGAAGGAGAATTTGAAATCCGAGGAAGCTGGCTTCAGAGTCCACAAGATTTGAACATTTTCTTAGTCATAGATGAACACCTTTAGATTATTACATTTGTTGGATTTATAGAAAAAATCAATCACTTGATCAGTAACATAGCAGTATGCATAATTAGTTTTTTAAAAGCTATCTTGACAAATTCGAATCACATAGGTATTACGATTGCTACACGACTTTCTGAAGACAAGAATAAAATGTACAACTTGCCACAAATGATGGTAATTTAGTTCGAGCAATATGACAATCGGATACTTTTTAACATCATTTTAACATCATTTTGTTCAAAAGAATGTTAAAAGGTATTCTAACTATCATACTGCTTGAACTAAAAATACATGTTGCAGTTGTACATTTTAGAATATACATGTTGCAGTTGTACATTTTAGAATTGACACGGGAAGATAGGTGGTTCAAGCAAAACTTTGACATGTTCAGAAAAAATACTTAACCTACAAAGAAGCATTGTCTGAAACTCTTGACTGGCACAAAACAAGCTTTCAAAAAGTAGACAAAAAAATAGAAATTGGTTCTTCAAGCCTGTCTGTTTCTTCTCTTGGGACCAGACTTGGCGACTCTAAGGCCTTTGCTGATCACGCTGAGCCTAGCAAGTGCTGCTTTCTTCAAATCAGGTCTGTAGTAGTTGTCCACTACCTGATAAGTTGAGACGATTAATACTTGATAAGTCGTCAACAAAGAAAAGCAAATATATGAAATGGTGCATAGTAAGAATCTATCTCAGAAGCCAAGCGTAACAAATATATTTCATAGAAGAAATACCCCACATAGGAGTCTTCTTCTTACGTGTTAGCTTTCTCATCACTGACAGGAATTGCAAAACAAAAAAATGACTATGCTTTATTTTAGAAATTTATTAGCTCAGAAGCCAAGCGTAACAAGAGTATTTCATTGAAGAAAAACCCCACATAGGAGTCTTCTTCTTACATGTTAGCTTTCTCATCACAGATAATAAAAAGGGAAAAAAAGCAAACCAAAAACTAAATTGAATCAACAGCTAAGAGTATAATTTAGCTCAGAAGCCAAGCGTAACAAAAATATTTCATAGAAGAGAAACCCCACAAAGGAGTTCTCTTCTTACGTGTTAGCTTTCTCATCACAGCTCCTAAAACTAAACAAGTATATCCAATTATCACAGCATCAACAATAAAGCACATCTCAAAAAAACATTGGATCTTAAGAGAATGAAATATACCTGATTGGCAACAGCTTTGCTCATCCTGGAGAACTCCTTCTTAAGGACAGACTTGTTGACAGAGAGCTTAGGCTTGTTTTGCCTCTTGGTCTTGGTGGTTCCGAGTACCACAGCTTGTTCCTTGTCGGCTGCCTGAATGGTCACGGTTTTTTTGTTTGCCAAACCTGACATCATATTAAAATTGATCAAATCCAAGGATCAAATAGCAAAAGGAAACCACCAAATCTAGAGGTTACAAGTGTAAATTACCAGAGTGCTTGTAGGAGTTGAGGTTGGCGAGGTTGTTGCTCTCCTTGCTGAACTGAACCTTAGCGTTACCTCTACCGAACTGTTTCACCAAGAAACAGTTGTTTCTCTTCACGATCTCCCAGATCAGCTGTCCCGGAACTGTCGCCATTTCTACCCCTTTCACCAACAACTAGACATATAAGAGCAAGTAAAGGACTCGATAAGCCAATGAAGAACAGACGACATGGAATAACCAAATGGTTCGCAAATTTAGATCTCCAATCTCACCTTACGATACGCAGACCTAGACAATGGCGGAACAGAGGAGAGAACGAGATTCGTGCCGGACTTAGGTTAAGACGATGGATTATTTTATATATGCAGTCTGTGCAAAACCCTAGTTTAGTTCTGAGACTGAGAGGTACCTAATTGTATTAATAAATAACTTTATATGAAACTCACTTTCAAAAGGGCGTTTGGTCTAGTGGTATGATTCTCGCTTTGGGTGCGAGAGGTCCCGAGTTCGATTCTCGGAACGCCCCTTTTGCCCATGTTTCAACTTTTGCCAAATTACTTTATACGCTACAGCTACACGTACGGTATTAGTTTCCACTGTATGGTAGATTTCTATTTCTACTTTCAATATCCAAATTCTAAGTTTGCAAATTACTTTATACGCTACACGGTATTAGTTTCCACTATATGGTAGATTTCTTTTGACAGAAAATATATATATATAAATACAGTAAAAATTCGGTAAATTAATATTCTATAAATTAATAAACTCTATAAATTAATAAATTTCTCCTGTCGGACCAGTGTAAAATTTAACAAAATCCAATAAGATAATAAGATAATAATTTATTAAAAGCCCCTATGTACAATAATATCATAAATTAATAATGATGTATATAAATTTTCTAGAAAATATTGTGAAGAGCTCAAGACGCGATAATTGTTTCTTTATGTGTAACTACCTCGAAAGGTGAAGTAATATCATCTTCAGTCTCAAGATTCAACATTAGCGATTGGAAAACATGATTATAAAAAAGAAAATGTAAACAATTTTTTTTTTTTGGTCACTTCCAAGCTTTTATTACGATAGTTCAAACCGGGGTTACAATCAGGCCTCTAAGGGCCTGTTTAGCTATCTGATCAGCCTCCACGTTTTTATTACGTGGTACAAACGAGAAAAAAATCCTCAAAAACGAGGTACAAAGCTCTTGGATATCCTTGACAATGGTGAATATCTCCGTAACTGGTTCCACATTGATCGCTCTAATCAGGGTCTGCGAGTCTGAGAACACATGAAGCTCTTGGATCCCTTTATGGATCGCGTATAACAGAGCGGCATGAACCGCTTTAGCTTCGGCGACTAGGGCCGAGGCGGTCCATTCCTCCGCTGCAGACCCCTGTGAACTCTCGGTCTGACTAGGTATTCGAAAGGTCCAACCCATACCACAAGACATTGTCTCTTTACTCCATGAAGCATCGACAAAGCAAATGGATATACTCGGATCTGGGGGCTCCTCTTCTCTTTCAGATATTACCTCTCGGGTAGGTTTAACAGGATGCTTTTGAGCTATCTCTCAAGCTATAGCATCAGCAATTGCCTTGGTAACTACTTCATCTGGAGTAAAGCCTCTAGCATTAAGATTAGGTTATTCCGAACCGTCCATATATGCCAAAAGATCCATGGGAAGGGGTTTATGGACCCCTCCGTGGATGGTGGGGCATGGAGGCATACTCCTTTTGTGATGAGGTCCTTCACCGATCTCAGACTTGTCAATGGGGGCATGGCTAGCGGAGAAGCTCTCCATACTTCTGCTGCAAATGGGTAGTCGATGAACACATGTTTTGGAGTTTCATGCTCTTGGCATCTTTTGCAAGCAGAATCGAGCTGGATACCCCGAGATTCCAAGCGAGATCCAACAGGAAGCGCGCCAGCCGCTGTCTTCCAAAGGAGCATTTTAATCTTAGGGCAGGATTTTGACTTCCATATGTTTGTTGACCAGTTAAAGATCCAGGGGAGTAGCTGAGGCCGTGAGGAGTCCATACCCAGATCTAGAGGTGTAGATTCCATTCTTGACGGGGAGCCATATTAATCAGTCTTCCCTCTTCCGTAAGCCTAGGTGAATCAGCCGAATGTTTTCCTCATATTGTGGGATGACTCGTCGGATCATACCCTAATCCCATTGATTTTGTTCAATGATGAAGTCAGAGACATTTAGTTGGGCAAACTCAGGGAGGGGGTGGTCCTATGGGGCATTCAGGGGAGGCCAGGCTAAGCCATGGATCCTCCCAAACTGAAATATGCTCACCATTACCCACACGCCACCCTAACCCTTGTTTGAGTACCTCTCGTCCTGCTAGAATGCTTCTCCAGCCGTGAGACAGGTTGGACGATAGTGGAGCTTCCATGAATAAATAGTGATGGCTATACTTCCCAAGAATAACTCAGGCAAATAAGGACTCTGGGTGGGTTATCAGGCGCCATCCCAATTTTGCTAGTAAGGCATCATTGAAAGCTGAAACATCCATGAATCCCAGGCCTCCGACATTCTTGGGATTTGTTAGCTTGTCCCAAGCGATCCAGCTAATTTTTTGCGTTCCCGGCTTGTCGTCCCAAAAAAAATGTGTCATTATGGATTGAATTTGCTTGCAGAGGGACGTCGGGATTTTGAAGCTAGACATGTGGTATGTGGGGATCGCACTAAGGACGGACTTCAGGAGGACTATTTTTCCTGCTGGGGAGAGGAAACGATTTTGGTATGAGAGGGCTCGTTGTTTCATCTTGTCCACTATGGAGGCAAAGACATCGCGTTTTCTACGCCCGAAATTTTCAGAGATCCCTAGGTATTTCCCGGTTCCCCCTACTTGAAAAATGCTAAGAGCACGCTTCACCATGACTTTGCGATAACCGTGAGTCTTTGTAGACAAGGTAATGGATGACTTGGCCTATTGATGAATTGGCCTGATACTGACTCTTAGTCCTGTAAGATCTTCCGAAGGGTTCTACACGAGGCTGCATCAGCTCTACAGAAGAACATCGTGTCATCAGCGAAAAGGAGATGGTTCACTCGTGGGCTATGTCGGGAGACCCGAATCCCTGACAAGGAACCATCCTCCTGGGCCTTTCGACACATGGCTGAGAGAACTTCAGTGCAAAGGATGAAGAGGTATGGGGACAGCGGGTAAACAATTTAAAATATATTTTTCATGAGAGTAAGTACTAAAGATTTATCCCTCTTTAAATTAATAAATTATTAATTTCTCGATAAATTAATAATTATTAATTTATCGATAAATTAATACCTCTATAAATTAATAAATTTCTCCGGTCCCGAGGTTATTAATTTATAGAGGTTTTACTGTATTGATATTAACTAAATAAGTATTAAAAACTCATCTCTATTAATTCAAAATCCAAATCAAAGTAATTAAAATCAGAAAAACACTAATAAAATGTTTTAGTTGTCAAAGAAGTGAATGCAAATGTCAACTTAATTCTCAAATGAAATGAATAAAAATGATTAAATGTAATTCACATTCTCTTATTCTCCATGTATCTCTAAAATGTACTCGTCATCAGATCAATATCATAAAGTCGGTGACGTTGTGACGATGATTATAAGTTTTAGGAAAAATTAAGTCTTTTATAGCTACTTTTTAGGGTTAATTTTGGTCAAAACTACATAGTTTTTTTCTTTTTTTTTAGTATGATGTATATACAATATTGCATATACAATGTATATACGCCGTATATACAGCCGTATAGTGTCCATTGTATAGCACAAAAACAGTACAGTTTCTCACCGTATAGTGTATATACACCGTATATAGGATCATATACATTGTGTTTTAGAACACTGAAAAATACCATATATTAACTAGAACGTATAGAAGAGGTTTGCCTCGGGACAAAACCAAACCGACCCTACATAACCAATATGGGAAATTAAAGATTCTCATGCTCGACCCCCTTTCAACGGAATCAATACAAACATCAGAAAATCTAGGGATGTGTGATAAGGTAAAACCCAAAAATCTCTCACGAAGAGTAGTAAAGAAATCCAACTCCGATTGAAAAGTCGACCATTCTAATTGGTTCTCTATCACTACTAAAAATGTCAAACAATCTGTCTCAATTTGGATAGAAAAGATGTCTATGTAGGAGACATGCCATAGCTTATAGTAGACCATCAAACTCTGCATGTAATGTGAGAGGCTCCGCCTACATCCTTGCATATCTAGGAGGTAGCAGCCTTCTGTGTCTTGGAAGCACCATCTGAATCCACTCGCTGTTCCAAAACCAATTTTTTTATCTATAATCACCGTTTCTATGGATATCATTTTAGCGGCATACTTTTCTAATAAATTTTTTTATAAAGATGTGTGTGATATTTGAGCAGATAAAGCTCTCATCTTTAATGGAATAATAACAATATTTTATCAAAAATGTTGGGATATCACTGGAAAAGACATTAAAAAAAAGTTTAATTGTTCTTTTGAGCATGTTTAATGAATACAAATTTTAACCTACCAATATATTTATATGATTCTAAGAGTATAAGAAAATGACACGTTGGTAGCATACCATTGTAACACTAATTTACCAAATGCTACCAAAAGTGTCAAAATTAGATCTAAACTCTATCATATCACTAGATTCGCGTTAGGAAAAATATTTCATTAAGGGAGAACCCAAAAATCACTACTATAGTTTAAAATTTATTTCGAAATCACTACTAGACATTATTTCAATTAAAAATATATTATTTCACTAGGAAAAGAAAGACACTATTTCACTACTATAACTGAAAATTTCTCATAGTCTGATATAAAGTTAAATATATTGCAGTACACTCCAGCTATAGCTATCGACATATGGAGCATTGGTTGCATCTTTGTAGAGATACTAATAGGAAAGTCATTGTATATGGGAAAAAGTCTTCTTGGCACACCAAAATCATATAGAATATCTAGAGTATGATTCCGTTGTGTCTGCGTCACAGTCACTTGCACATTTTGAATTCTATTTGCTAAATATCTATTTCTCTGATGTAGGTTCGAAATGATAAAGCTAGAAAATACTTAACCGAAATGAGAAAGAAAAATGCGGTCTCTTTCTCTAAAATATTGTCCAAAATCTATTATTTGTTTTATTATTTATTTTGTATTTCTGAGTGAAGAGAGATTTTATGTACTTATTTATTAACTTGTTGCAGGCAAACCCATATGTATGAAGTGGTGATAAGATGGGTTACAAAGAAGCAAGACTTGCTGTTGAAAAGTTGCAAGCTGCTCTCACAGAAGAGCTAGGAAAAATGAAACGAGAGTTTCAAACAACTTATCAGAAGGTGAAAAAATTCAGAATGATCCACAAGAGAATTGTTTTTTTTATGAACATCAAGTGTATCTTCACATATATATATATATATATGAGTTCGTTTTGCGGTTTCAGATTCAAGCGACAGTGACATGTAAGTCAAGGTGGAGATTCAGCATGACAAAGATGACCGTGATTGACAAATTGAGAGAAAGATTGTCAAATTGTGCGAGTATGCGGAATGTATAGTTTTATTTTCTAGAATCTTACTACTAAGTTGGTGAATAGGAGCCTTATTTGAAAGTCCAGCTTTTGTTTTGTGGATGTCACATATTGCTAAGTTTCTTGAAGAGAGGTGTTACAAGACCTTCGATCTGAACAGAAGAAGTTCATCAATATAATCACCGAGACTTACATCAAAATGCTTTGTCATTGAAAGGATCATATGTGAGCTTTCGATTATCCAGCACCATCTATCGCAACATTACTTTAGATTATTCCTAACTTTTCACTAATATTTGTGTGTGTGTTTTCCTCTTATCTAAGGGCTTATTTAGCTGCAAAAGACTGGGGTCTTGAGTGTCTTCGTTACAATTAGAATCTTTTGTTAAAACTTGGTTGATTGCTTTTTTGCCTTTAATTGCAGGTGGATCTCCGATGTACATGTTTGATGCAGTGATACACTTTGCTGGATATAAAACAGTCAATGAAAGTGTAGAGAAACAAGCATGGAATATCGAAACCAATGCAGACCAGAGTCTTAGTGGACTTGTTGGCGAAGTATATTGTTTTGCTTGATCTCTGCAAAGAAAAATTTGTGTTAATGTCTACAAAATATGTTTGCTTTTTGGGTTAACTAAGTCACAAGGTCTTTACTTTACTTGCATGATGGATCTTTTTGGAATGGAGATATAATTCTGCCATTAGGTGTTTTGAATCTGTGTTTTCGTTAAAGGGCTACACACTTGCAATGTGGACACTAACACCATCTAAGGTTTCACCCTTTCCAATTTCCTCAACAATTTAGCTTTCACTCCTTGTTGGAGCAATATATATATCTATTGGTTAACATTTCCTCATTTTTTAAATCCATAAACTAATTGAGTAACCATTCATGTGTTTTGTACACAAACATGGTCAGCTTCATTCCAAAGGTAAACACCCAAAACATATCTCAGTGTTTTTAGCTATTTTACATGAATGCATAACTTTTTCGTCTTATCATGAATTTAATATAAGCATAAATTGACATCTATGTTATGAATATAATATAAATATATTTCAATGTGTTCGTGGTAGGTGTGAGTGATTTAGAATTTCGAGGAGATGTGTCAAAAATCTATCAAGGAGTTCATCCTTTTGTTGCTGAGGTATATGGCCTTTTTGACTTAAAATCAGTGCAATTCATGTAAATTAATTGCCAACTGATATAGTGTTATTTTTACCGGTTTTCATGATGATATTTTACGCTGTTTTGGAGCCTTTTCTGCATTTTATACAGGTTAAATGGAAGATTCCACATGCTGAGGTGTTTTGCAAGAATCTAGAAGATTTGGAGCTAAAAATGAAGAATTTTGATCCAGAGCCCGAGTCGACCGACTGGAAGGAAGAGTCGACCGACTCAGAGGCCGCCTTAGTAAAAAAGAAATTCTTTTTGGGCCTTCTTTTCGAAACCCTAACTTCTAGAACTTCTTTGCTGACTCATGCATGACCTAGAGGAGCTATATAATCGACTTTAACCAGAGAAGAAAGAGAGAGACGACTTCCATCAAGCTTTTGAAGCATTCAAGCATCTCTTTACCAAAAATCACCAAAAAGTTACTTAGATCTTGTTTTCAGGGAGCACCCTTGTGTGAAGGTTTTCTTGTGCCCCTGTTCTCTTGGTTTTACAGAGAGAGAGAGCCACGTTTTGTTCTGATCTCTTTTTGATATTGCTTTCATATTGCAAACTCTTGATATTAATGATTATGATTGGTTTGTTTGCTATGTGTGAGTAGTTCCCTAGTTAGATCTAGGTTGTTAAAGGTTTTATGGGTCATTAGGTGCACGAATTGTTGCTGAATTCGTGACTACTCTCTGTTTTAATATTAATTCATACAATATTTTGACTTAATCACTTAGAATATTGAATTTTAAGGTTTGTTGCATCATACACCCATTTTACATTAAACCCGGAGCATTGTTTTTAGCAGGTGATCTTGTCCTTGTACAAACGAGAGTTTGGCTTGGAAGATCATGAACAATCAAATCCATTCCCAATGCATGTATTAGCTATATAGGTTGAAAATCATCCTTTCTGATCTGTTGGTTGATTCATAGTGCAATACGCAAAGAGATTTGGTATTGTATACATTTGTCTTTTGTGTTTAAGAGTAGAGCAACATCTAATTTCGTGCATGACCCATATTACCCGCGATTTACCTAAGTCTAGCGTTTTTAATCCATAAGTTACACAATTAGTTACCAGATAGATTGCATTCTAATAGAATCGAAACTCGACATAATCTCTGTGGGATCGATAACCTAATTTATACTACAATTGTACACTGTGCACTTGCAGTTAGTTTTGGGTGAATAACTTCGCACCATCAAGCTTTTCTGGCGCCGTTGCCGGGGATTTAACGGTGTTTTCGATTTTTGTTAGAATTAGAGTTAGGAAATTAAGATAAAAACAGCTACTGAATATTTTTCTTCTTTTGTGTTTGATAGACAGAAAATGATGCAAGGAAAGCACAAGGGAGATGGGAAGCCGGATGTGGATTTCGTGAGAGCAAACCAATACCGAGATGGATACTTCAACCCGCACTCGTTTTACAAGCCAATGCCACCAACAAATGGAGCGGAGAGCCTAGTTGAAGAAGTCCTGGAGATGCAGAACATAACTTATGATACCCTTTTGAAGAAGATGGATCAACTTTTCCTTACCCTTGATTCACGTATAAGCCACCTTCAGATTGATGTCAGAAGACTTCATGAGCGAATGGAAGAGCTTGAAAGATTTGTGGAAGTCAGGAGAGTCACCAAGTGTCCATTATCCATCCGAGCTATCCATATTAAGGAGATTGAAGAGGAGAAAACCCTGGAAGAAACAAGTGAAGAAGGATCGTCTGACATAGTCGGTCGACTGCTATCAATGGTCGGTCGACGTGTCAACTGTCGGTGGAACGAGGAGAAGGTCGGCCGACTCTTAGCTTCTGAAGAAGAAGTGGGATGTCCTTTGATGAAGGTTCCACCTAGGAAGAGTGTCTACAAACCATGATGTGTATCCATGGATTCCAATTCATGAGTACGAAGTTGATGACTTAGGAATCGATGTAGAAGCTAAAGAAGATGATTGAGAGCTCAAGAAAGAAGTTGAGGCCTATTCTAAAGTGTTAATGAGGAGGATGCCATTTACAAGAGCCTGCAAGCTGAACGCTGAACTTGAAGACGTCCTCAGTAATGTGATGAGATGGAAGATAACCCCAGAAGATGGGAACTGCCTGTTCGCTGCGATTTGTGATATAGCGATCATGTACCGGATGCCATACAAGAAGAAGGATCCTGGACAATTTGAACTTACTTTGACAATTGGAGATCAAGTCTTCAAGAGATGCCTGTGTGATCTAGGAGCAAGCGGTAACACCATGCCTTTGTCTGCCATGGAAAGATTGGGATCACTCGAATTGAAGACTACCAAGAAGGAGATGCGATTAGCTGATGATACAACTATTGTACCTTTGAGAAAACTTACTGGATTTCCATGTATGATTGGTGATAGATTCATTGCTTTGGATTTTTACATCCTGGAGACTTGCTATGCTGATGAGAGTGATGGGATAGAGCAGATTATACTTGGAAGATCGTTCCTTAAGACCGCTGGAGCTTTAATCGATTGCTCGGAATACACAATAACGTTAAGAGGTCTGGGAAGTCCGAACATTAGTTTCAAGATCAAGGATAAAGAAGTTGAAGAAGTAGAAGAATTCGCCTGCTACTACCCAGAGAAGAAGAAAAAGAATTTGGCAGTCATCACAAGTTCCAAACCAAAGATGAGAGGTATCGAAGAACCGAATAGGAAGAATTTTCGACGCCCGAGTCGGTCGACCCGACTCCCCTGAAGCTAAACGAAGACCAATTTCTATGACAGCTTGTTCTATGTCTCATGAGGACATTCAATCCACTGCTCGTTGGATACGACCTGAGCACATTGAGGATAAAATCACTTTCTTTGCAAACTCATTGAAGGTACTTGAGACATAATTCAAATATGATGTGGAGGAGTTTATCAAAGATTGTAAGGAGATTTGGCCACTTATGGAGCAATGTGGAATGGAGACGGAGTTACAAGAGTTGACACCATACTTATTGAAGAATAAGATGGGAGCCAAGGAGTTTTGCAGTAGACTTGCCAAGATGTGTGATGAAGTGATCGAGAAATCAATGCCAAAGAAGCTTGAAGACTTTGGAAGAGCTGAGATTAATGTTATTGGGCACACATGGTTTGAGAACAACCCATGTGACAGTGGAGCTGGAGTAAATCTAATGTCGCTCTCAGTTGCCAAAATGATGAAGTTTGACCAAATGGTGAACAAGCGAGTGTTTTTGAGGCTAGCTGATGATACTTACAAGATAACTGAGGGAATAGTGGAGAATGTACCTGTGAGAGCCAATGGCCGGTTCTTCGTAGTAGATATCCACGTGGCAATGTTTAAAAGTGAGCCTCAACATCCGCTGATCCTTGGAAGACCATTCTTACACACCACATACGCTGAGATAGACTGCATAACGAGAAGAGTTAAGTTCAGAGCTGCTGAATCCATTGAAAGAGTAGATGAGGATGACTGGAACTACACCTCAAGGTTTTGAACGTGTCCTCTACAAGGGAACCTACATTCCAATCCTAAGGAATAAGAAGCATGTATCCACCATACAATCACTGTTCGCTGCAAGAAACTAGTAAAGAAAGCTGAGAATGAAAACAAGTTTGTGGATCTTACTGAAGATGATGATGATGAGGATTGCGAAGACGATCCTATGGAGGAACATGAAGGAGATCAAGGAGCTGAGATGAGCTCTACCAAGTAAGGGATTCAAGTCAGACAAAGTCAAGCTACTGACTGTAAAGAAACGCTTAGTGGGAGGCAACCCACTTGTGAGTCTGTTTTAGTTTAATTCTTTAGGATTTCGTGCTTTTAGTCCTAATTTAGATTGAGTCATAAAAAAAAAAAAAAAAAATTGATTTTGTTTTTGAGGCCCAGTCGGTCGACCCTGCGCTGAGCAGTCGGTCGACTCGGTGGTCGAGTTTTATTAAAACTGAGTTTTTCTTCATAATTTCATTAAAACTCAATCTTCAAACACGATTTTCTCTCTAAATTCTCAACCAAATTTTGTGATTCAAAGCCCCCTAGGATCGCAATTATAAGCTCTATCATCTTGTACTAACAGTTTTTACGATCTGCAAGGTAATTTTCTGATTCAACTCGTTTTCTTTCACGATTTTTTGGAGAAAAAGTTGAAAAATTTGAAAAATTGCATGTCGATGATTTAGAGTGAGATTTAGGTTGAATTTAGTGTAGGGTGGCCGAATATCATTGTCTATGTTAGATTATGCAAGAAATTTGAGTTAAATTGATGAATTATAGCAGATTTAATGATGATTTGATGAAGAACACATCGCGATCCGAGTCGGTCGACTCGCAGGAGGAGTCGATCGACTGCGGTTTCTGATTTTTCATAAAAATGGTTTAAATTCCTTTCAATTCTTCGTTCTTTTTGCAGATGTCTTCCTCTGAGTACAAGAGTGATGCCAACATTTGGGACAAAGCAGAGAACGAGAAGCTCGATGACCCATTTCCGAGAGAAACCACGCGGGCGTTGTTAAGGACGGCGCATGCCGAACAAGCTCTTC